>BSBM01000705.1:1702500-2350000 GCA_027924585.1 Larix kaempferi
GGCCATGCTTATGGGCATGTATGACATAGCCCCTCTGTAAATTTGAATTTCATAATAAGCAGGAAATTTAAATTTGAATATCTCGCTGTTGAGACGTGATGTTACCAAAAATTATCACTTCATTTAGAATTTCATACACAGAAAGAGGAAACCTTTGTCGCTTATGCTGCTAGGTCCATCTGCTACAGACTAAAATGGTTCCTTCCTTGTTCTGATAACGTTTCTCAGCCGGCCTTCAGCTCGACGGAGATGTTGATGTGCATAAGCACATGTCTATGTTTACTTTCTTGCATTAAGAATTGGAGGTTGGCAGTATCGCAGTGGCTACTGACAGTTTTGTGAGGGATATTGTAGTGGAACAATCTGCGATGGTGATGCAGGAGCATCCCTTGTTTATTAGAGATCCCGCAGAATGAAAAAAAAAATGTTTGCAATTTTTGTTTGATTTATTAATTTGTTTGTGGTTGAGATTGGAATTTGGGACTGTCTTTTACAGAGAAATGAGATCTTTCATGAACCATTCATGGAGAGAAGGGTGAAAAAGGCAATTGCAGGCCGCCTTCACACAAACATAGATAATTCATCAATAGAAATACAGTTGGGTGTGATATCATGGAAGCGCGATCTTACTTATTTTGGGACCATCTTACTTAGCGATGGAACGGAAATCGACTCCAACCGCAACTGGCCCATTCATTGCAAAGAGGACATCGCTTAAAAGAGCAGAGGAGATCGCTTAAAAGAGCAAAAATTGCTAGGTTGTTGAGGGGGGTATGCAACAAAAATTTGTTGAGAAAATGAATATAGAGACGCTGCGAACTCTTTTGAAGGCAAGAAGCGGCTTCCAGGCTGCAATTGAGCAGAATCTCAGAGCAAGAAGATCACTGGAGCAATTGAGGCATATTGTTGGGCATTGTAGGAGAATTCTTGAGCAATTGAGGAAGATTAGTAGGCTGAGATTGAATAAGATTGATAAAGAGAAATTGCTGGGCAACAATAAGGACGAATTTCTGGGAAGAAAGCAGGCATAAAATATGCCACTGAAGAAGAAATCCCTCAACCTATTGCTGTGTGAGAAACAGAGTAATGTTTCTTTTTAGTTTTCATTATTGTTTTCTTAATCTTGTGCACTGAGATCAATTTTTGGTGCAGATAGTAAATGTAATTGAGTGGCATCTCTATTATTTGACTGTTTACGTGACTCTCGTGATACAAGTTCAATGTTTAAATCCCATGTGGAATTGTTGTTGGGAGTTTAATGCTCTTAATAGCTAAGATTTGGGTTTTCTGTAGCAGACAGCTCGTGTACAGTGGTCAAATTTGAAGTGCTTGTTTTAATTGTTTTTGGAAGGGTATGTAATCATCTCACCCTTGAAGGGTTGTAAAAATAATTAATTGTTTTTGGAAGGGTATGTAATCATCTCACCCTTGAAGGGTTGTAAAAATAATTAATTGTTTTTGAAAGGGTATGTAATCATCTTACCCTTGAAGGGTTGTAAAAACAATTACACTTCAATGGAAAAGTGTAAACTAAGGATAACCTTGGGTTGTAAAAATAATTACACTTCAATGGAAAAGTGTAAACTAAGTATAACCTTTAATAAAATAATGTCTTTCTGAATATTTATAATTAAAAAAAATCAAATAGCAATTACATCTAAACATTATAAAATTTCAATAAAACCTAATTAATAAATAATTTTTTTTTTCAAATTTTATTAACAAATTAATAAGCAAAATATTTTCCTTCCATTCATTTAGCTTGCCATAAGTACATCAAATAAGGAAATCCTTCAAACCATTCACATTCATGGTTGCTCCAAATATGTATGATCTATAAATAGTACAAATAAATTCATCAATTTCCTCCAAACATTTTGCAGTGTCTACACTAGGTGACTCCCCATACTAAATTTTTCACATAAATATTGCAACCATCTTTTTGTTTGAGAGTCTTTATTGTTATATTGTTAAAAATTCAAGTGATGATATATTATTTTTCAATCATATTCATTTTCAGATATTTAATATTTATAAATTCAATCATAATCGTAAAAAGCTAACATTCATTCCAAATACAATCATAAAAAAGTCTTTTCGAATATTTATATTTATAAATTCGACCATAATCATAAGTAGCTAACATTTATTCCAAATATAATCATAAAAGGGTATAGGGAAAAGTTTAAAAACTGGAATGTTCTACTAAACATGCCTCGTTCACTATGAAGATTAAGATTATGCAAGAAGGGTCATCATTCAGAAGCAATTTGTTGCAATTGAAGTGTTTCCAAGTCTAATGTACATCGATTTCAATCGAAAATTTAAGTGGTAATGTATTATTATCAACCATTATCTTGTTTTAAATAAAAAAATATAATCATGAGAAGGCTTCCCAGAAATTTTCAAAAGTTGAATGATTCAAGATTGAAAGCATGTTTTTCCAACTCTAAATATCGTGGGACCTCATTGCTCGCATGAAAAGTAGAGGCCTTCATCAGGAAGGAAGGTTAGTTGTCAAAGAGATTCATCCATTTGAAAAAGAGAAACATGAAAAAGTATAATAGTTAGTGAAAAGTTGTGTCTCACTTATTATAATCTATAAAGATAAAGGAAACTCCAAGTTTAGTCACACTCATGAATCAGAAGATAGAAATCAAGCCTCGAAGCTCTCTTCAAAAGGTAGACCCATTTGAGACAATTTAAGCCCGACATTCGTACAACAAGAGACAACTTTAGGAAATAACACCATTGTGAAACATGGCATGCCAAAGAAGCCATGCAAAGGGACTGCGCAATAGAATACTGATTCCAAATTGTCGAAGGATGGATAGAGCATCACACCTAGTTGGGCATCTTCTAGCAACATTGTTTGGCATATCCTGGCAATGCTGTGTTAATTCATCAATACATTTTTGGTATGGCCTGGTCTGAGCACAATAACAGTAATTGGATCCCCTTATTGGCTAAATTATACATCATGTTATCCTCGTTCCCTTCCCCTAGTAAGGAGTAGTCACTCACCAACATGATACCTCATCCTCCTTTCAGCGTTCTAGTTATCACAAGTCGGAGATCCATCATTTCAAAGCATATAAATTAATGCAATATATACACTAACTAACTTGAACTTTTTATCCAAAGTAAAGACCAATCTCAAAAGCAATGACTAAGGATCATTCTCAGAGACTATAACCATATTATACATAAATATTGTATCATATCCATTTATACAGCCTTTCGTTCTATTTCTTTCGGTAATTCAGCCATGGCCATACGTTCTTTCAACGCTCTGCCCCCTTTAAGACTCCCCATGAAACCATTGGCATGGGTGATAGGAGGAGATATACCAAAGACTGAAGATATAGGTTCATGGAGAGATAGAGATACCATTGGCAGTGCACAAAAGATACTAGTTTTAAACAAGTCCCTCATTCACCCGAAAGTTCCCCTACTTAGGGACAAAGCGCATCAAGTGCAAACTCAAGATGTTGGATTGAATGGGACTTATTTGTGGATATACTCGTATCGCGGGCCTCTACACCAGTCAATGTGAATCATAAAAGTAAAGGGAAAAACATTGAATTGTCATTCTTTAACTCTGCAGACCCCAACAATCACAACACTTATGAGTCACACATAAGTTTTTGTGTCTCAAAATAGGCCTCAATTGAAGGAACTAACCAGTGACGGGTGGGCTACAACATAGGGTGGGTGGACCGAACCATGGGTTGATATAAATGAGATTAAAGATTCATAATATGTGATATAAACCAACATGGACAAAATAATAATATGCTCGTAGCATAGTTTCTCACATAAAATCTGATTAAGAAAAAACAAAACAAATTTTCTATTTCATGATTAAGTTAGAAAAAACAAAACAAATTTGCTATTTCATGATTAAGTTAGAAAAAACAAAACAAATTTTCTATTTCATGATTAAGTTAGAAAAAACAAAACAAATTTGCTATTTCATGATTAAGTTAGAAAAAACAATAAATAGTCTTGACAATACTTGAACAAACTGTAAATGAGCTTACAAATTGGCCTGGACACTGGACTCTAGTGTCTTGAATCTCAACGTTGAATTTGGAAAGAATACGTATGAGATATACCTTAAATAGATATTCAAGATCGGAGATTCATATCCGTGATCTGTAGACTCTAGAGGTTGAAGCAATGGAAGGAAATTTAAATTAATTAAGGAAGGGCTCTACGTATTGGGATTATCACCTTTCAGTGATGGCGTGAATGGCTTCTGCTACTAGAATTACATTATGAAAGTTCAAGTAAATATTTATGAATCTCCTTTGGCTGCAGTAGACATTTATTATGATATTTAATGTTTGATCAATAGTCAAGACTTCGGGGGCAGGAGTTCAGTCGGCAGGTTGTCTAACGTTTATTAGCAATTTATCCCTTGACGGATTAGTTCAAGGTGAACTTGACAAGGGAAGGACTGATCATGATATCTTGTGTGATACTGAAAATCATGGCTATCAAAGCATTAGCCACTGGTTTTTTTGTTTACTTAGGGAAATGGATTTATATGAAGGAGCCAGGAACAGGGCATGATGTGACCCGTTCACTGGGTGCATGCAGGTGCAAATCGAGATTTGATATTGACGGGCTAAAACTCAATTTACCCTTCTTTTGAAATATTGAAGTTTCATTAGCCTTTCTGCATGGACGAGTAAATTCAAGATTTAATTTTTTTTTTATGGGTATTTTTTTTTAAACACTTCTGGGATGGGGTAAAACCCTTGGGAAGGGCCTGGACGGGTTCAATTTTGACCATTGCTCGTGTTAAGTGCTTTCGAAATTTATTGGTTGTACGATAGTTAATGAGTTAAAGTCCTACAGTGAGTTTTTTTAAAGAAGATGTAGACTTCTAGTAGGACTCTGAAACAGGATGTAGTCTTCTAGTAGGACTCTAAAAGGAATGAGTTAAAATAGGCACAAACTCAGGGGACATCTGATAGTTTGTTCAGTGTGCTATTAATAAACTAAAGCTAATTAAATATAAAAAAATTAACGAACATATTACAATATACTCCCATGCGAATGTATAATAACATTTAACCCTTACAAACAAACAAAGACTTCACTTGAATATGGTCTAACATTTAACCACTACAAATACAAATAAAGAATTCACCCTAACAATTAAATTAGTAGAGTCACTTAACTTGTGGTTGGTGAATATGAATAGGCCACAAGTTGTTAATTTTTTAGCATTAATTCAACATACTCTAGGATCTTTACTGAGAGAATAACATGTACAACATATCAAGCATAGGAATGCATATCAATCACACCAAGGAATCACATGAGACAATAGACACACATAGTTTCACTAGGGAAAACCATAAAGGTGAAAAACCCCACAACTTCCTCAGAGATAGAATGAGCAATGATACAACCAAAGTACAAGAGATAGTCCTCCTAGTAGCTACTCCTCCTTCCTCACTTGTGCGCCACTTTCCGATGGGTGTAGAAGTGAATAATGAAGTGATCAAATAGAGTGCCTCCCGCACTCTATTTATACATGACCTGACCAGGGATAATTTTAAGGACCCATACTTATTTAAAAGTGTATAAACCTTAGCGAATCTTACCAATTCTTAAAATTTCAACTATAAAATATTTGGCGATATTTTTCTAAAATTATTTCAATTTATAAGGATTTTATATAGTTTATATAATAATTTGGTGAATTTTAGAGTGAAAAAAGTTTACCCCATCAAAATTGGGCAAAGTGGGGCTTCAAAAAAAGCAAATTGGCGAATCGTTTTTTGGAAAAAAACATGGAAAAATAGCCCATGGGCTAAATTTCGCCCCTAAAATTATCCTTGGACTTGACCTGCCTAATAACCTAGTAGGGCCGACTTGTCTAACTCAGTCTAATAACCCATGGTTATACTAATCAGGGCCAACCCCACACTTGGTGGTCTAATAACCCATCACATGCAAGTTGCGACACTTGAGACACTTGTCAATACAAATGACGACACTTCCGTATAGAGGAATAATACCATCTCTATAGGAGTACAATATACATGGGTGAAATACATTCCGAAGTTACAATTACATCAACACAAGTTAAGTGCTATGAGCAATTTAAATCTATTACTTGTTCTCTATGTGTAGTTGTAATCACCTTGTTGTCTTTATCTCAACTAGCTACCTGTCTTTTTCTAGTTCAATAAGTTCTATGCCACAAACATCAACTACCAATTATTTTTTATATTCCTTTTTTTAATAATTGTTTATTTTGAATAACCACGACCACAAAATCAATCTGGAGACTACACTTGTCCCATCCATGTGCAATCTAGGATATGTGGACCTTCAACCTAGATCGAAAGTGGAAAGAATTACACTAACACCCATCAATGTAATTAATTATCTAAGTATTAGATGTAAAATAAATTTCTTATTAAAAATAAGATTTAGCTATTTTACTTGATTACACATTCAACCATGTGAATGGACACCTACTCATTAAGAATCTAATAAAATAAGTTTCTTACTAAAAATAACAATATATCTTACATGGTTATACTTTTTTTTTTTAGATTCATACCAACACCTGCTATTTTAGAGAATTACATAATCCATTCCAATACATAGGGGCTCAACAAGAGTATCATGTCACTTAAATCTAATTATTATTATTTTTTACAAAAACGGGTAATAGTTTTATATTAAAAAAACTGCTTCAAGACAAGGAAAGAACAAAAAGTTCAATGAAAAAGACACAAAGGATCACTCTTCCTCCCTTCAAAGAGCTGAGAGGGGAGAATCCCCAATTTTCTTTACAAATTTTTTAGATCCTCACAAATTGCTTGCATAAGAGTATACAAAAACAATACATAAATTACTGTATGGAATTAGAGAAACATCCATGGCTTCTTTCCTTGCTTCTCCTACTACATTTCCTTCCACGGGTTAGTGGAGGAGAGGAGCCACTAATTAGCTTGGTGAAGGCAATATTCTCCTTTAGCAAAGTTGAAGTTGGATTAGGATTCTTCTTTGTTTATGTTTTTCGTTTCCCCTTCAAGACCCCAACAAAGAAGGGAGAGATTAAATTATTTGCAGAATTACCCATGTCTTCTAAGTCACTCTATGTTTCTTCTTGATGTTCCTCTTCAATGTCCTCTTCATTTGCATGTTCGACATCCTCAGCATTTGCTTCCCTATTTTCATATTCTCCTTCAATTGATGTTACTTCCTCATATTTGTCTTCTTCATCTTTATCTTTTTCAGGAATATCTTCCTTTGACTCTAAACTAGAGTTGGGCCTCTTCTTGTTTCTCGTCATTATTCTCCTTTGCCTCTTCTTCTAAATTCTCCAAATCTTGGTATCTTCCCAATGCCGCAAATTGGTTTTGTGTCAATTTGGGAATTGCAATATATGATATTTTCAAGTGATGGGTTTCTTGATGCCGTGGGCTTCGACAATTGATATGAACCCACTTAGATCCAGAATGTTGAGAAGAAGAATCATCATGTTGATTTTGAGTGGATCCATTACAAACCTACTCAATATCTGTCCAAGGCAAAGAGGATTGATGGAATTTAGGACAATTTTTAGCAAAATATCCATAGATATGGCAATGACTACATTTGAACGGAATTTGTTTGTAATTCAATGATTGCTTGTGGCACCACCCCTCTATAGTAATCTACAATACTTTTGGAAAACCCATCTCCAACTCAACTTCCACACAGATTCACGCATAAGAATAAATATTTCCTTTTGGTTATTAGCTTTGTCAATATATCTACCTATTTTATTTCCAATTGACCTCATAGTGCCATCAACCCAACAAATTAAGGGCAAATGAGGAAATATGACCCATACCAGAGCTTTTGTTATCTCCAATACTTTTCGATTAAATTCTAGAGACTCTGAAGCTAAGTATAGGCCCTTATAACCCATAAAGTATGGCCTAGAACAAAAAAATAGATCACGGGATTCCTTATTCTAGAATAAAAAAATGAAGTACCTTCTCCTCGTAGCAAGAAAAGATACTCGACTTCATGTTTTGGAGGACCAATATTTAGGGCTCCAATCCTCAATGGCTTTGGGGTTGGAAAAGAAGCTCGAGAAATTCCCTATGAGTGTTTTTTCAGTGAAGATAAGAATCTTTCTTCTTGGCTCCTCATTGCTCAGATCTAATTGTGGGATTTTTTTTCTTTCTTTTAACAAATTTTTGGTGAGGAGCTTGCATTTTGGTCAAAAACTCCTCCATGCCCATTTGAATCAGGAATTGGATGCATGGGCACTTAAGAAACCCTAGATGTCGACCACAGATTGGAGGTCAAATCTTTGCCAACAAACACTTAAATAAAAACCCCGGGCGCTATCCACTGGAAGCATAATTTTGGATTGGGGATATAAGAAAACCTTAGTCCATGAATAGATCTATAAGCTAACAGGTCAAGCAGAGTTTGGCTTTTCCCATGACAACAAAGTCCTCAATTCTCGATCTGCAATGATATGCCTCCTAAAAGGAGCAAATAAACATGATTCTTATCACTTTTGCGATTGAATTGGCAAGGTGCAATTGGTTTCTAAATGCGCATGAGTGCAACTAAGGAAACCCTAGCCGAAGACTTGGGATCTGATTTGGTTCCTCCATTTACCTCCCTAGCTGTAGTCTTGGGAGCTGATTTGGAAACCCTAGCTGCAGACTTGGGAGCTGATTTGGTTCCTCCATTTCCCTCCCTGAGAATATGGGTTATTAATTAACTGCAAAGTAGCCTACTCTTATCTTAACTTATCTAAAATCTAATTATTACATGTCAAATAAATTTCTTAGACCCAGGGGCATCTAAGCCATCGAAATCACCTAGGGATTGTGGTTGGAGTTTGGGTGTCTCCTCCCAACTAGCTCACCCCTAAGGGGAATTGAACTTGGTCTCCTTGATAACGAGACCCACACCTTAACCAAATGAGCTAGCAAGATTTGACACATGTAAAATAGATACATAACCATTAAAATAAAAGAACAAAAAACTTTTAAGTAATATCAAATAAATTTGGTCAATCATTTGTACCCATTTACTTTTCCTTTTAACATCTCACTAATAAAATTGAATATAGGCATTTCATTTATTTTTAAAAATAATTAATTATTTATATAAATAGAACCTACCAAATACACATACTCCTCATGAACACATATTTTTTCACATAATAAAATAATAACATTGAAATTATAAACATTGTAACTAAGTCAAATGATTTCTTAATAGTATTCAATTGAGTGAAAGATCCCATCCTCCCCTATAATTTATTTAGTCAATTATATAATTGATTTTTCAACCGTCAGAACAGTAATTCAATGAAAGATCCATTTTTCTTAATAGTATTCAATTGAGTGAAAGATCCCATCCTCCCCTATAATTTATTTAGTCAATTATATAATTGATTTCTTAATAGTGTAACCTTTATTGATAACTAAGTCAAATGGCTTTTTAGAAATGATTTATTTTTTAATCCTATACAATTCAATGAAAGAAACCCTCTTCCCTGTCTTTTGTTTAGTCAATTATATAGTTGATTTTTTAAATTTTTTTTAGTAATAACTATGTTGTTTTATTTTTTATTTTTTTTAACATATGTATATGGGAATTTGTGGTCTTTTAGTGTAACCTTTATTCATAACTAAGTCAAATGGCTTTTTAGAAATAATTTACTTTTTAATCCTATACAATTCAATGAAAGAAACTCTCTTCCCTTTCTTGGCATGTAATTTTTGTTTAATAAATTATATAATTGATTTTTAAAATATTTTAATAATAAATTTTATTTTTTAATTTTTTAACATATTTATATAAGAATTTGTGGTCTTTTACTGTAACCTTTATTGATACTAAGCCAAATGACTTTTTAGAAATGATTTATTTTTTAATCTTATACAATTCAATGAAAGAAACCTCTTCCCTTTCTTGGGATGTAATTTTTGTTTAGTCAATTATATAATTGATTTTTTAAACTTTTTTTAGTTAATAAATATGCTATTTTTTAAAAAAATTTAACATATTTTTCATCTAATTTTGTTCATATTTTGATTGGAAATCTTTAAAAAAAATTAAAATCACATATATTAGTTATGGAAATTGCATAATTTGAGTGCTAACTATAACATATAAATTTGGATTTTACTAAAAAAATTTATCTAATTCCGATCAAAACCCACCTTATGTAAAATAAATAGACTACTCCATCTTTTTATATATTTTCGTGAAGTTTAAATTTAAGGAGGAGAAATTAATGATATGGTAATTAAGTTTTAATTTGTGACTTTTTAATGATTACTTTTGTTTTCATTATTCTCAAGTTAAGTTTAAGGAGAAATGTTGGTGATATTGGATTTTTGAATGAAATTTGTGGTCTTTTAGTGGTCACACTTTTGTCCTCTTTATTTTTAAGTCAAGTTAAGGAGAGATGTTGGTGATATAATAGTTAAGCTAGAATTTGTGATCCCTTAGTGGTGACCTTTATCTTCTTTATCTCCATGTTAAGTTTAAAGAGAGATGTTGGTGATATGATAGTTAAAGCTAGAATTTGTGGTCTCTTAGCGATCATTTTTATTTTCTTTATCTCCATGTCAAGTTTAATGGGAGATGTTGGTGATATAATAGTTAAGTTGGAATTTATGGTCTCTTTTGCCCACCTTTATCTTCTTTATATCTATGTCAAAGTTTAAGAGAAAATGCTGTTGATATAATAGTTAAATTTGAATTTATGATCCCTTAGTGGTTACCTTATCTTATTTATCACCATGTCAAATTTAAGAAAAGATATTAACAATATTTCTATGATCCCTCATGTCTTTAACTTCTTCATCTCTAAATACTCTAAATAAGTTTTGGGAAAAATGTTAACAATATAATAATTAAATTGAAATTTATGATCATTAAATTTATGATAATTAAATTGAAATTTAGTTTTTATTAACATATAACATTGATATTTTTTAGTAAAACTGTTACCCACAAAGTCTCAAACCTATAACCTTAAGCGAAGAGTAACTTAACCATCCTACCTGATCCGAAGGGGATGAGTTCAAAATCCTGCCCTTTAAGATCTATATTTCCATGTCTCCCACCCTACATAAACCTGTCAGGATTGAACGCCAAAGCGTCGTCTCCCCACACAACTGGATCTCTCCCTATCGCCCACCGCGTTAACAATATGCCTCGTTTTAGCAAGAATGCGGTATCCCGCCACTGCATACCCTCATTGAATTGTGGAGAAGCAGTAGTGGAATCGGGGAATGCAATCTCAGTGATTCCTTCACTATACATTACAGGTACTCTAGATTTCACAGATCACACGGCTTTACTCGTACATCTTTTCCCACGGCTGACTTGAGCTCTTCCTACATCCTCTTCATCACAACAGGATTCCTCAACATCTCCCATTCTAATGTAGCTCCCAACGTATCGATTCCAGCAGCCAAAATGTCGAAAAGAGCCTTCATGTTGTTCCTGTTGATTATGTTCAGGTTGTTACAGGGACTCTCCGATATGTCTAGCAGCACGTCTACAAAATCGTGAATGGCCAGCCCGTCTCGCTTGCTCCTTTTGAAGTGTTCATCGATAATCTCCTCAGCCAACGCATCGAATTCTCTGTGAACTTTATTCATGTGCTTTCTGATGTCCTGCAAATCCAACCTTCAGAGATAAGGAATGTAATCTCCGATATAAAAAGCACATGTTAAAGTTGACTTCTCTCGTATCAGTTCCGCCAATCCTTTAATGCCCATGGCGGACTCCATAGAACATGTTCTGCTCATCAGCGTTCTGCATATTATATTTGCTGTGAGAGACAAGAGCACCTTGCTGACATTAAATGGCTTGATCCCGTTCTCACTTTCCTGCCAAATGGAGCGAATCGTGGCGGACACCTCCTCGTCTCGCACAGATTGGAAGGATTTCAGGAATCTCCACCACTCCATCCAGCATCTTCACGGCTTCTACCATTCGAGTTCTCCATCCAGCAACTTCATGACTTCTACCATTCGAGTTTTGAATGCCACCATCGCAGATTGTTCCACTACAAATTCCCTCACAAAACTGTCAGTAGCCACTGCGATACTGCCAACCTCCAGTTCTTAATGGCAAGAAAGTAAACATAGACATGTGCTTATGCACATCGACATCTCCGTCGAGCTGAAGGCCGGCCGAGAAACGTTATCAGAACAAGGAAGGAACCATTTTAGTCTGTAGCAGATGGACCTGGCAGCATAAGTGGCAAAGGTTTCCTCTTTCTGTGTATGAAATTCTAAATGAAGCGATAATTTTTGGTAACATCACGTCTCAGCAGCGGGATATTCAAATTTAAATTTCCCGCTTATTATGAAATTCAAATTTACGGAGGGGCGATGTCATACATGCCCATAAGCATGGCCATTAATTGCGTCCAATTAAAGGTTTCATCAGAAAATAGAGCCAGTCGCCGAATGAAATAGGTGCCGGAATCGTTGATTGAGCCGGTCACCGGAGGAGGGTCTCATCTCGTCGTCTAGACGGAGTAAGCAAACGCCATGAAGGGAGTCTTTGACGACACCGGGTGGGCCCCGGTGCAAAGGGTCGAGAGATTAGCCCACTTCGTACAAGAGAGCCATACGATATGGTAACTCCATATCTGGTAACTCTCCCCTCCTCAAAATGCATTCCATGACAACACTTTCAAGATCAAGAATCTGCAACGATTTGGTAACTCTAGCCTGCAATACGATAGAGTTAATACAACATCCACCGTCAATAAATCAGAACTTTTACCATTAGTACTTCCAACTTCTTGATAGCATAAAAAAAAGAGTAGATCACCCAAATGTATTACACCCTAATGCAATAAATTTCGACGTCACAAGTTGGTGAGGAAATGACATGGCGGATTTAAACTTATGCCACCACACCATGGCAAGTAATTACAGTATTTCCAGTCTGGTGAGAACAATCTGACATATGTTATGGCCATTTGAAATGAACCTCACACCACCATGTGTTCCAAATAATAATTACAAATGCAAGGCACCAATGTAGAGGACGGTGCCAGTGTAGAGGATGGTGACGACATTGCGTTGCCCCCTCCTGGGCTACAAATTTAAAAAATAACGTCAGCATTCAACAACCAATTGTTTTTCGAATAAATATTTTTTTATAAAATTTAATTTAATAAATAAAATATAAACTATAATAAACTTTATAGATGAAAAAATTTGAAATATTGTACGGAGCTTAATAATAGGATTGAGCAATTCATATATATCCTGCTGCGCAGGACATAAAAAACAAAAAAACCATTATATGATTCTGGTTCATACCCAGAATTGTATTTGAAATAACATCAAATCCAACTATCTACATCCCACCATAAACAACATTAAATGATCTACATCCCACCATAAACCACAAAACAACAAATGCTCTACATCCCACCATAAACAACAAAAACAACATTAAATGTAGTGCAGATGCTGCTGGTACAACTGTGTACATCCCATCAGAGCAGCATTCAGAGTATCAAATCCTCTCATAGTGCAGACTAAGAATTTTACTCCCAAACGAATATTTTAGAAAAAGAATGCGAAGAGGCCTCCACAAGTTTTGTTTTGTATTCAAAAAGTTAATAGAAGTAGCACATGAGTATCCCTGGATAATACATTTAATGTTGGTGATGTTGAAGGTTTAGGGCTTTAAAATTTGATACGGTATGCATCTTGTTTTAATATTTAATGTATTTAGACCAATTACATCCTACAAGTGGCAACATTAATTAAATGTATGGTTGCTGTGGGGTTTAAATATATGGTTTACTTTTCAGCAAGCGTGTTACTTTTTTATAAGTGGCAACATTAATTAAATGTATGGTTGCTGTGGGATTTAAATATATGGTTTACTTTCGGCAAACATGTTACTTTTTGATAGTTTAGACCAATTACATCCTACAAGTGGCAACATTAATTAAATGTATGGTTGCTGTGGGGTTTAAATATATGGTTTACTTTTCAGCAAGCATGTTACTTTTTTATAAGTGGCAACATTAATTAAATGTATGGTTGATGTGGGATTTAAATATATGGTTTACTTTTCGGCAAACATGTTCCTTTTCGATAGCAAAATAAAAAGAACAAACATTGTGCTCCAGCATTAATGCATTTGATGTTGCTTTATATCCAAATGCTCTTGTTGCTGGGATGTACACCGTTACCCTATCTGATTTGATATGCTTGTTATGTATATTTTAGATTGAGATTTGATATGCTTGTTATGTATATTTTGGATAAGGATATTTGATGTACTTGTTTGTTATCTTTATCATTAATAAATTATGGTGCATTTTTATAAAGTTTTATTAAACATATTAATATTTTTATTACATGAATATATATATCAAAACTTTTTTGTGATAATGTATTATTTAAAAAGATAACATTAAAATGAATCCATATTAATTGAGGACAAATATTACAATAAATTTTATTTTATGAATTATAATAATTAATATAAATAATCCATTGTGTAAGAGGAATCAAATCCTTAGATGTATACACTTTTTAAACTCTAAAAATATTTCCCACTTTAAAAATGTAATCTCTCTTAATTCATTAATAAGTTCTTGTATATTTTAATTCATTAATAAGTTTTTGTATATTTTTTAAACTTTTCTTAATAATAGAAGATATATCAAAATGGTATCAAATGATTATATATAAACCAATATTTTTTTTTAATAATGTATTATTAAAATATATAAATCAAAAATTTTATGTGATAATGTATTATTAAAAAGGATAATATTAAAACAAATCCACATATTAATTGTGGATAAATAATAGAATAAATCTTATTTTATGAATTATGAATTATAATAATCAATTTAAATTCATATTAATTCGGGATTTGTTATGTATTGAGAGAATCAAATCTTTTGATGTGTAAACTTTTTACACCTAAAAAATGTTTCCACTTATAGAGATTTAATTTCTCTTCACCTATGATAAATCTAAAGTTAAAATATGTAAATTTATACACGTGGATAATATTCATTAAAAAAAAATAACATCATTGTGTTATGGCTACTTCCTGGTTATACTTCTATCGAGGCTTGTAATTTCAAATCCTCCTTGCATGTCAAATGAAAATTTGCTGACCGCTTACAATATCCTTATTGTGGGTTTTATAGCCATGCCCTCCTGTATGTCTCTATGTGGATGGTGCATGTCTATATGTGGATGGTGTGTGGAAGAGACTTCCCAATCTGTAGACACTCGAACAAAAACTCAATTATACTCTATCCAAAAAATCTCAGCAAAATATGCTCAAACCAATCCTTCCATAACCCACAAATTCACTAGGTTGTTGGAACCCACTTGAAAATTGATCAAATCTAGCAACCCAACCAAAGAAATTCATTGCAAATCCAAGCCATAGAAAAACGCATCAATGTACTTGTAATTGAGGGGGGTCGTGGACCTTGATTGCAACTTGGTCGCTGCTAGCAATAGATACCATGGAAGCCATGATTGTGTGAACCCAAGGTTTGTTCAGTTTGTAGATGGTTTTCTTGGTTGGCCTGCGTTTAATGGGAAGTTTGTAGAGATAATAGCTTCTCTAATTTTAATCCCTTTGATTTGCATGTTGGTTGTGGATCCCGATCTTCCTGATTTAGAGATGTTGTTGTTTAGCTGTGTTTCTATCACAGTGTTTATATGCTGTGTAAGTAACTCTGTCTTTGGTTCAAACACTCTGAAATTTGATGATGTTGTTGGTGTTATTCTTAGCAAGGAAATGCAAAGGAAAGAGCCCATGGAGAGCAGGGGAAGACAAAGGGAGTTAGGAAAGAGCCTAGGTAATCATGGGAAGTATAGGAAGGGAAGATCCAAGTCCAGACTGAGAAATATAGAGTGTTGGAAATGTGGAAAGAAAGGACATCCGAAGAAAGATTGTAGATCTCTAAAGAAGAAATGAGATGGACATCATGAGACTACTCAAGAAGCAAATGTAGTGCGTGATATGTTACAAGATGCTTTGATTCTTGCATTAGATAGTACTAGTGATTATTGGGTAGTAGATTTAGGGACTTCATGTAATGCTACACCCCATAGGAAATTCTTTCATGATTATGTTCCAGGTGATTTTGGACATGTTTTATTGGGTGATGATGAACGATGTAAAATTGTTGGAATGGGTAAGGTACAAACGAAGCTAAAGAATGGAGGTGAATGGTTGCTGAAAGATGTAAGGCATATTCCTGCTATGAAAATAAATATGATATCAATAGGGCAGTTGGGAGATGGCGAATGTTTGTCTACCTTTGGATAAACGTGGTGGAAGATCACTAAAGGATCACTGGTAATAGCAAAACGAGATAGTATAGGTATGTTGTACTTATGTCCTCATAATGCTAATGCTTCTGTCTTTGTAGCTTCCACATAAACAGATACAACATTGTGGCATCATACACTTGGCCACATGAGTGAGAAGGGGATGTAGATTCTCCCCTCAATGAAGTTGTTGCCAGATTTGAAGCAGGTAAGTTTGGAATTATGTGAGAACTGTGTTTATGGAAACAAAAGAGAGTCAGATTTCTCAAAGTTGGGAAATAGAAGAAGAGTGAAAAGTTAGAGCTTGTGCATACATATGTATTAGAACCGGCTTAGGTACAATCTCTTGGTGGCTCTCGTTATTATGTTACTTTTTATTGATGATGCAACTAGAAAAACTTGGGTTTATTGCATTAGACAAAAATATGATGTGTTTGTTACTTTTAAGAAGTGGAAAGCTTTGGTTGAGAATGAGACAGAAAAATGTAGAAGTGTCTCAGATATGACAATGGAGGTGAATACTACAGCAATGAGTTTGATAGTGACTGTTCATACCATGGGATTTGTAGAGAGAAGACAGTCCTAGGAACACCACAAAAAAATAGTGTGTCAAAAAGGATGAATAGGACAATCATGGAGCATGCAAGGTGTATGAGATTGGATCCAGGGTTTCCCTTACAATTTTGGGCATATGATGTAGATACTGTTGTTTAATTAATAAATAGAGGGCCTTCAAGCACTTTGGATGGTGGGATTCCATAGGAGGAATGGGCAGGTAAAAAGGTAAATTACTCATTTATGAGAAATTTTGGTTGTGAACCATTTGTCCATATTAATAAAGAAAATAGAACAAAGCTTGAGGTGAAATCCGAGAAATGTACCTTTATTGGATACGGGGTTGATGATTTTGGTTATCGCTTATGGGATTATGAAAATAACAAAATCATTAGGAGTAGAGATGTGGTATTCAATGAAAAGGTTATGTATAAAGATCAGTTGCAAGGAATGAAATAGGAAAATGAAAACAAAAAGTACACAATGCTTGGTGAAATAAAAGAAAATGAAGTTCCAAAGGTGCCCAAAAATCAAGAACAGTAGAAAGTACCTCAAAATACTACAAGTATCAAAAGATATACCAGGTCAAGTAGACTCCCTGAACGCTACTCTCCTTCACTGTATTATTTATTGATGACTGATATTGGTGAACCAAAATATTATGAAGAAGCAATGCAGGTGGAAACTAGAAAGAAGTGGGAGCAAGGCATGAATGAGGAGATGGACTCATTGGTAGGAAACCAAACTCGGGATTTGCTTCAGTTGCTTGCATGTAAAAGAGCATTGCAGAATAAATGGGTTTACATGTTGAAGGAAGAAGATGGAGGAAATAAATGGTACAAGGACAAACCTTTTGTAAAGGGGTTTGCACAAAAGAAATGTATAGATTTTGATGAAATATTTTCTCCCGTTGTTAAAATGACTTCAATTAGAACTATTTTAAGTCTAGTCGGGGTAGAAGAATTGCGTCTTGAACAGTTAGATGTAAAAACAACCTTTCTGCATGGGGATTTGGAGGAAGATATTTATATGCAGCAGCCACAAGGGTATGAGGTAAAATGGAAGGATAATTTAGTATGCAGGTTGAAGAAGAGCTTGTATGGATTGAAGCAAGCTCCAAGGAAACGGTATTTGAAATTTGACAGGTTTATGATAGAACAAGGTTATAGTAGATTCCATTCTGACCACTGTGTTTATTTCAAGATGCTAGATAATGGAAGATATATTATCTTGTTATTGTATGTGGATGACATGCTTGTTGTAGGGTCTAACATGCAGGATATAAATGTGCTAAAAAATAAGTTAGCTAATTCATTTGCGATGAAGGATTTGGGTGTTGCAAAGCAAATCCTTGGTATGAGAATAATAAGAGATAGGAAAATCACAAATTGACATTATCTCAGGGTGAGTACATAGAAAATATGTTGGAGAGGTTTAAAATTTAGAATGCAAAACCAGTTAGTACACCTTTTTCCAACCATTTCAAACTAGGTAAGGAGATGTGTCCCAAGACATAGGAAGAGATAGACTACATGTCCAGGGTCCCCTTATTCATCGCTAGTTGGTATCTTGATGTATGCAATGGTGTGCATAAGACTAGATATTGCACATGTAGTGGGAGTTGTGAGCAAGTATATGAACAATCTAGTTAAAGAACATTGGAAGGCAGTACAATGTTTTTTCAGGTATTTGAGAGGTACTACCACTCATGCATTATGTTTTAGAGGTTCAAACACTGTTCTACACGGATATGTTGATGTAGATATGGAAGGTGATAAGTATAGCAGGAGGAGCACCATAGGCTATGTCTTTAATGTAGGTGGAACACCAATAAGTTGGATTTAGAAACTACAAAAGGTTGTTGCACTTTAAAAAATGGAAGTAGAGTATGTTGCTTCTACAAAGGGTAGAAAAGAGATGATTTAGTTACAAAGGTTCATGGAGGGATTGGGTAAGAAGTAGAAGAATAGAAGGTTGTACAGTGATAGCCAACATGCCATTCATCTTGCAAATAACTAAACTTTCTATTATAAGAATAAACATATACAACTCAAGTACCATTTCATATGATATGTTCTGGAATGAACCGTTGAAGTTGGAAAAGATACATACTAGTAAGAATCCTGCAGACATATTGACAAAGGTAGTAACCAGAGATAAATTGAGTTCTTGCTCGATTTTAGTTGACTTTAAAGCATGAAGGTAAAGATGAAAATTTTTCTAGGTCCAAGGTTCAGAGCATAGTCCAACAAGTGCAGCAATGGTGGATTTGTTGTGATTAGTCTCCAATTGAGAGATTATTGGTTATGGATCCTGATCTTAATGATTCAAATATGTTGTTGTTCAGTCGTGTTTGTATGTTAAGCAACAAATTTCCCAAATGAGCATGAAAAGAGAAGAAATTGATTAGACAGAGTAATCCACGACTTTATTGAAGAAAATAGTTGAATAACAAGCCTCTTCGAGGAGGCAAAATCCTTATACAATGTACTAAGTACACAAGACAAGAAAAGATACTCCAAATGAAAAGTTCTTCTTCCTATATATAGGACACTAAGGGGTACAATCCCAACTAACTGACCCAATACGACGTAACTAATATAACCATACTAATGAAAATTACCAGTAATGGACCAAAGCCGACATCAAAACTAATGTAATGAACCACAATATAGGGGGAAATGTGCCCATATTTAGGGCTTAACATGCCCCTCCCTTTTAGACAAGTTTTTTCCTCAATGCTTGATTAGTTGCAGATGCCTCTGTATGAAGGACTCATCTTCCCATGTCGAATCTTCAACTGGTAAGTTCTTCCACTTTATGAGGTACTCGATAATAGCCCGATTTCTTAGTTGTTTGGTCCTTGTTTCAGGTTCCAATATGAATTTTCCTTCTTCATCAAGATCCAGAAATATTGTTTGAATTAGTATCTTGTCTCCTATTACCTTCTTTAAGCAAGAAACATGGAAAACTAGATATACTCTTGAGTATGAAGGGCGCTCCAGTTTGTAATCCATACTACTAATGTTCTACAGCACTTTATAAGGACCATAATACTTGGGTGCTAACTTATTGTCCTTATTTAGTTGCTTGAGAGACATCTTCTTGTAAGGTTGTATCCTCAGAAACCCAATCCCCTTCGTCAAAACTCCTTTCACTGCAATGTTGATCAACTTGTTGTTTCATCCTTTTTTTTGACATAGTCAAGTTGTCCTTAAGTATCTAGAGAAATTCTTGTTGGTGCTCTATGTTATCTTCCATGGATTGAACTTTAGATTTTCCTCTTAAGGGGGATGTGATAGATGGAGTTTGGTACCCATAAAGTGCCATAAATGGAGACATTTTTTATGATGTATGGAAGGAAGTATTGTACCACCATTCTTCCAAAGACAACATTTCACCCACTGTGTTTGTTTATTAGATGCAAAGCAACGGAGATAGCCTTCCAAACACTTGTTTACTATCTCAGTTTTCCCATCATATTAAGGGTGATAAGATGAACTATGATCCAATTGAGTACCCAAATAAGAAAATAATTCAGTCCAAAATTTTCCAGTGAAAATTGGATCTCTATCACTTACAATAATCTTCGGATTTCCATGTAACTTCTGAGCAATTTCCATAAAGGCTATAGTTAATGTACTTGCATTAAAAGGGTGAGAGAGTGCGCATGCTTCGTGAGTCTATAAAAACCACCATAATAACATTCTTTCCTTCGGACTTGGGTAGACCTGTGATAAAATCCATGGAGACTTCCTCCCAGTGTTGGCAAGGTATGTCTAATGGTTGTAGAAGTCTTGGTGTATTAATTGTTTAGCCCTTATTTTGTTAGCAAGCCAAGCATTCAACCATGAACCTTTGAACATTCCCAAAAAAATTCCTTCTTAACCCTTTGGTAGGTTTTCAGGAATCCGGAGTGCCCACCTATAGGAGAGGCGTGCAATTTTGATAGGACCTTCTGCTTGAGTTGGGAGCTTTTGCATAATATAAGTGATCCTTATACCATAGTGAATCATTTTTCCACACAAAAGTATCTAATACACTGGGATCGTTCTGTATCCTTTGAATGAGCGTCCACACCGATAGGTCATTTTTCCATTCTTCACATGTTGCTACTACCCAATATGGTTGTATAATGGAAATGGAACAAATTAATGCCCCAACATCTTCATATTTTTTGGAGAGTGCATCTGCCAGCACATTATGTTTCCCCTTTCTATAGATGATTTCAAATTCATATCCCAACATCTTGGTTACCCACTTTTGTTGCTCTTCTGAAAATAGTCTCTATTCCAAGAAGTATTTAATATTATCATGATCTGTTTTGACCTTGAAGTGCCTACCTATTAGGTAAGGACACCATTTCTTAAGAGCATGTAGTATTGCCAACATTTCCTTCTCATAAATGGGATTTTGTAAGTTCTTTCCCTTGATTGGATGACTTGTGAAAGAAAGTGGGTGTCCTTGCATTAGAATAATGTTTTTTGGACATCCTGATAATTCTGATAATTGGTGAAATATCTTTATTGGTTCAATATCTAATTTGGGGGATACACTAGATGAATCTATTAGAGGAAATTTCAACTTAAAATGGGCCTTTCAACCCTAATTCAAATTCCATGTCATCATCTATTAGCCAATCAAATTGCTTTAAAATTCAAACATCGTAAAGGTATTAAACAATTTTTTATTATATAATCCCAAAATCATGGATTATTTTAATAATATAATTTCTCTACCCCTGCCCTAAATTTTCTTGTATATTGAAATAAACTCTTCCTAGGCTGCCCCAAATTGTCTTGGATACTGAAATGGAATTAATATTCTAACCCATTCTCCACTAATTCTAACAAACGAGCATAACCCATTCTCCACTAATTACTATTACAACTAATATATAATAATATTTATTATAATTAATATTTTATAATAGCCATCAAAAGTTGGGTGCAATAAATTTTAACTAATAACATAACTAATATATAATATATAATAGTAACTAATATCATAACTAATACACCCATCCATATTTTAGGTAATACTTCAATATATAGTATATAATAGTAATAACAATTAATATTACAACTAATATATAATAATATAATATTATAATTAATATTTAGTAATAATCATCAAAAGTTCGGTCCAATAAATTTTAACTAATATCATAACTAATATACCCATCCATATTTTAGGTGACACCTAACCAATATATAATATATAATAGTATTAGTAATTAATATTACAACTAATATATACTAGTATTATATTATAATTACTATTTTATAATAATTGTCAAAAGTTGGGTCCAATAACTTTTAACTAATATCATAACTAATATACCCATCCACATTTTAGGTAATGCACGACCCAATAACTTTTAAGTTGGCATTGTGTATTTAATTTTCTTTCCTTATTTTGGGTGAAAACACTACATCAAACTTCATCCTCATAAATTGATTTTAATATAAAATATATATCTAAGGTAGCTTTGATAAAAGTGAAATAACCCTGGGCATCTTCGATAAAAGCGAAATAGTATAAAAAATTGCCTACAAGGCTTTTTTTACCATTTTCCTTAGGAGGCCCATTTTTCATCCAAATATCCTCTAATAGGCTATACAGTCTATTGGTTATTTTCTAGAGAATCATAGTTTAGTTGCTTGATGTGTGTATCTTTTCCAAATACCAGATTGTTACCTGAACATTGTGATAATATAGACAATATCTTAATTCACGAATATTAAAACCAAAGAGTGATTGTTTATATACACGCTGTGAATGTTGAGCATTGGATGCCATTGATGTCAAGTGTTTAACTGAAGAAGATATCAAGTGTTTGACTGGGATATTACTGAGCATTGGTTGTCAATGATGTCAACTGAAGAGGATGTCAAGTGTTTAACTATCATCCAATGTCAAAGAGGATGTCAATTGATTCAGTATGAATCATTGATATCAGCCTAATTCAAAGTGGATACAACATTCCAACAGAAGCACGATGAAGCCACTTTGAGGTAGTCCATGCACATGATGAAGAAAGCATGAACACCATAAGTATATGCGCAAATGGTGAAGGTGACAGATATGTATGCAACTTTCGAGTATATCTAAGAGTGCATTATGTCTAAAGATCTATATCAAGGATAGAACACTCAAGCAACTTTGGAGTATATCTAAGAGTGCATCAAGGATACATCTTCCAGGTGAAGTTTGAAGAAGTACATAAGATGATACTTCATACAGATCTAGGATATACTTGATGAAGATCCTGTTCAAGAAGAAACACAAGTAATGGATCCTACGTCATGTGTCTCTTGTGCAGAAATCAAGTCCACCAAGTTATCATGCCAGCAAATTGAAGCAGTTGGTTAGACAATGGTACAAGTGCTCAAAATCCCAAAAAGTTGGATGAAAAAATGGACAAGAAAGCAAGAAAACCTAAGCATTGCTTAGTTGATGGTTGGGAGTGTGCAGGAAGAAAGGAACAATAGATGGTCGGACAAACCTGAAAGTGCACAAGCATAGCCAATTAGAAGATGCTTTCAGTAAGTGGAACGTGCACAAACCCCTAGAATGGTACAATGGTTGAAGATCATATATGACCAAATTCCACAGCCAATTAATAACAAGTATGCAAGTCCCATAAGTGATGACAAGGTAGAAGTCAAAGTCCCACCAAATAGAAGCTGGAGAATGCATAGATTACACAAAGTATTGATATCACAAGGGCGCATTAACCACAAGGGTTGGTATAGAACAAGTCATGGAAACACCAAGTAGAAGATTGTGCACACACCAGAAGGAAATGGTACATCAAGATCACAATGAAGGTGTAAAATCCCACTCAATTGTCGACCTTGAGGATGTTTGATACGTTTGAGATGACACATCAATAGCACAGATGATGACACATGGCATATGCACAATCCTTGAAGTATGGAAGAAGGGATGCCATGACCAACTTACGAACATACAATCTGTGTAGGACATGCATAAATAGAGATGCAAGTTGAAGATTTGATGTAAGCTTGAAAGAAAGAACATAATTGTTTTCATGTGAAAGTTTCAGTTTTTTTTGGGGGCATCAAGGGGTTTGTGTATAGAACAGAATGATCTAGAGAAGAGCCGAATGCACACATGCAGCAGAACGAAATTTTGATGGTGCACAGAATGATGTTGTAAATATGTGACAATCGCGCAAACACTGAAAGGAAGAGATACTAAAGAATGCACAAGTGATGGATATCTCAAAGGACAATTTTGCAATCAGCACGTCAATAGTCACATCTATTGTAAAGACAAAAGCGCAAATATAGAACCGATGTTGATCAGATATTATGCAAATGTCTAGATGATGTATAAAAATAGAAGTGACAGTGTG
This sequence comes from Larix kaempferi, assembly GCA_027924585.1. NCBI lineage: Eukaryota > Viridiplantae > Streptophyta > Pinopsida > Pinales > Pinaceae > Larix > Larix kaempferi. The sequence continues at coordinate 1,726,792 of BSBM01000705.1, forward strand.
CGAAGTTGAATATTCCATCTGATGCGCAACAACAACACAACAAAAGAACTCGATAGGATCATCACGATGCAAATGATCTAAAACAAGTGCATTAAACTAAACGGACCAACTATTTGATGCATAGGACATCGCATATTATATGAGTAACCGCAACACTTTATCAGAACAGACACTTCAAAATGTGCACAGTTCCATCTGTTATTGGTGCTTCACTTTGACCATCAAACTATCAATTGAAAGAACAGTATCAATTGATCTTTGCAGTCACGTAGAAGAGAACGCAAAATTAGAAGTGCGAACTGCAGATTCAATAGAACACACAATACAAGAAGAAAGTCGTAAAAAAAGTGTGATTTGAGAGGAATGAGAAGTCAAGTGATGTATGCAGCGCAATGACAGAGTATAGTATGCATACAAAGTTATTTCATAGCAGAATCATCATCAAAAGACTTGAAGAAGTGCACAGAGTTGAAGCTTTAGCAAGACAGTAAAATATATTGGACATCAGGGCGGTTAGACGAAGCAAGGAGACAGGGAGTTGAAGCTTCCTTCAGGTTGGTTCCTGTAAAACTACAAGGATACAGGGAGTCACATCTTCCTTCAGGTTGGTGCCTATAAAACAAAGCGATAGGGGGTCGGTGCCTCCTTCCAGTTGGTGCTAGAGAAAACACAGGGGGTTGGTGCCTCCTTCCAGCTGGTGTTGGTAAACACATGAAGTTGATGCTTCCTTGAATGTATTCTTTCTCACTATAAAGAAGCATTCCATGGTTTTCTCTCATTTGGGTTTCCACATAAAAATCCTATGTCTTGTGTTGATGATGTGGTGCTTATATGTGTGAATGCTTATTTACTGATGCATAAAAAAAGATAAAGATTAAGTAAGAACTAACCTGTTTAAAGAAGGTAAAATTTTCTAATAATTGTCCTAATATCGATTCACCCCCCCTCTCAGTATTAAATCGATTCCAACAATTGGTATTAGAGAGGGTTTCTTCAGTAATGGATTAACATCTAGAATATAGATCAGCGGGCAGTTATGAGAAAGGAAGGTTCTCTAAGCGAAGCACCATGGTTATAGGAAGACGACTATTTATAAAATCTCTGTGTCGCAGAAGCAAGGGATGTTATCCCAACACAAAGAAAGATGATAGAATAAGTAAATAAGATGGAAACCAAGATGTTAAATCTTCTGAATAAGAAAGAAGTAGAATCCAAGTAATTGGTAACATCTCTCACTGACCAGCTACAGTAAGTTAATGAGACTAGCCAAAATGTAATATCAAGAAACAAAACCTTGGAAACCAAGTTGAAGAAGTTAAGTGCAGATAATCAGAAGCTTGAAAATGAGATCACCCTCCTAAAAGAAGATTTGGGAAGGGTTGTATAATAAAAGGAATAAAAGGATAAAGAAGTTATGTCACTGAAATATCAGCCACCAAAACAACACGATAATCAAGAACATATTCAAGAAAGTTAACTGGAGGTTATCTCTTTCAAAGAAAAGAATTTGGAATTTGAGAAATTGCTTGATGAACAATGAATCTCATTATAGGAAAAGGAGGAGGAACTAAAAAGGTTACAAGACCAAGTCATCATAACATAAAGCTTTGCTAAAAGAACTAAGGTACTAAATGAGATTATCAGCAAGCAAATATCCTGTCATAATAAAATTGGCATAGGATTCAAAGAAAACTATGAAAAGATTGCGAAGGAATCTACGCAATTAAGAAGGATGCACATGTATAGTGTGTGAACATAATGAATGTATATTCGTAAAACTGCTCAATGTTGGAAATGCGCAATGACTGGACATATTGGAAAATATTGTAGCAATGTGGTTTGTTATAAGTGCAACAAAATTGGTCACAAGGAACTGGACTACGAAAAGTCAAGAAATACTGTGAAATGATGGATAAAGAAGACTGACAAAACGTCTGAATAAAAAATTAAAGGAAACATCAATGAAAGTCAAAGAAAAAATCACATTGTAAAAGGGTTTGGAGAAAGAAACTTGATTCTACATCAAAAAGAAAGGACATGGGAGACACATCTGTCTCCATCTCAGCACAAAACTGACTCATCATCAGTAGGACCCATCGCAGTAAGGAAACCATGCGACAGTTAGTGGAGCAGTGTATGAACAACATTATTGATAGAAGTGGTTAAATGAATTTGAACAAAAGATCAAGTCAAATTGACCCTTTCCGGTATTCGAAATAAACCTAACCTTGAGAAGTTCACAAAGAACGGAGACCATTAATGAGGGTGACTATGAATTGAGAAAAGGCTTAGTCTAAACCACTGCGTCTATTGAGAACAAAGGGTATTTATTTAACAGTAATTTTTGAAGCAAGCGTTCAAGATCATGGTACCTAGAAGCAAATGCAGAACCAAGAACTCATTCATGAGGAAGCCAAAAGAATATAAGAAGACTGAAAAATTCGAACGTGATTATATCCCGGTCCATAAACCTGATGCACCAAATGTGACTTTTCTAGAAGTAGAAGACACCCATTTGTAGGATAGAATGAGATATGAAGGTGTTCTTGTTGAAGGGAATCTACATGGCTTATTGCATAAGTTTACATTTGCAGATCATGATGTTACTAATGAAGAAAAATTTCTTAGGTTATCCATGGATAAGTATATGGACATGAAGGAAAGCTCAGATCCCAGGATTCCGACTGTGATGGTGCTCAAAGAATGGGCATACGAACATTCAAAAACTAGTGTACTAAATCTACTTGAGTTACCTCATTTTGGAAGATCTTCACAAGTAAAGATGTGTTCCAAGTTGCTACTATCATAGGTACATGATGGTTTCTTATGGATAAACAAACATATTCCAATCAATGTTAAGTTTATAGAAGAAATTACGGTATTACCCTTAGCTGGAGAGGACATAAGTAATCAAATGAGCATAATCCAAGAAAAGGTTTTGGGTAAGAAGATAGCTGAAAAATATGGAACCCAATGAGCAAGCAGAGGATTCTCAGTTGCAAATATACAGGATGAAGATGTAAGGTTTACTGCACAGCTACTGGCATGCAATTTGTTTCGAAAGAGCATCGGGATCAGGTTTCAACAACAATTATTGCAGTAGCAGAAAAATGTGTTGAAGGTGCCAAGATGAATTGGTCAACCTTCCTGTTGAACGAATTTCTTGAAGATTATCTAGAATCTCAAGAAAAAGTTAATCCCTTTCACTATACTTGGTTGTTAATTTGTATTTCTCTCAATGTTTGGAAAGAACCCAAGGGAAGTCAATTATTCGATAGAAATAGAAAAACCTTTCAAGATGCAAGGTTTGCAAACATGTGGGTCTCTGAACGTAAGGAAAGGCAAAAAGACAACAACATCAATTTCTTCTTGTACTGCGATGAAATCAAGTTTCTCCTGAAAAATTATCCACGGATTTCTCCTCATATTGTTGAAACCTACAAAGGAATCATGTGTCTCAAGATCAGAATGCATCACATCTGTATGGAAAGCAAAAAGGGACTCAAGCAGATGATGGTGGCCCACTAGATTCGTCTGCTCTGAAGAAGACATTGCAAAAATTATTCAAGATTGGGATGCAAAGTGTAGAGGAAGGAGTTGCATAGTTGCAGATGACAACGAGTCATACTGCTGAGGCCATAGACAATAAAATTCTTGCAGAATGTGTTGTTGTTGACGCTTCAAATTTTCAACCCTGCGAATTAGAAGATTCAGTTGCTCAGAATGATGATACTAGTAGAGAATTTGGTTATTCTACATTTGTTGCTAGCGGGAATCCATATCCGTTCTCAAGTGCGAAAATTCTGCTTGCTGAGACTGAGCGACATGTTGCACATTCTCAAGGGAACTGGTTAATCTACGATGATAAGAGGCCATTGGAAGGAAAAGGAAGATTAAGCAGTAAAGGACTAGATGAAAATGCGACATGGAAGAGCAAGGATGAAAGAAGTGATGAAATAGACATTGATTACAGAGATCTAATAGAAACCATTAGAGGAAGTTCGCGCGCATGAAATTAATTGATGAGAAAGGAATTCAATGTTGCACAAGTCAGAAAGGATGGTGGAGTCACCAAAAATAAATGTTGAGCTTAAATGAGTTTTTGAAATAGTACAAAAAGGGAGAAGCTTGATTCTTTGCACCTTACGATGAAGATTGTTGATTCAAAAGGTTCCAGTACGGAAGGGACATGTCACTCTTGCCACACGAACTGAGTATCATATCCCCTTTCATGCCAATGGCCGATGAATGAAAATGTTCCATATATTTTATTGTCTTATCAAAGGATGTGACTATATTAAATGCGACTAGGCTCTATTATAGTGCACAAAATGCTACAGGAGAAGCAGTTAGGCACATGAAGAATAATGAAAAATCAGTAGAATACTGACTTATGCACTGTGTAGTAAGGATAACAACATGGATAATTATGCAAGGTATGGTGACAAGAGCAGGAGACCAAGATGAAAGAGCATTCTAACATCCATATCAGAAAATCAATCAAAGATGATGAAGTATAAAGACAGGGGGAGTTATCCCAGGAAATAGTCAGGACGCGTTTAGGCGCAAAACATAAATGAAAGAATCCACATCGTGCAATGGACCTATTTTCCATTGATGTCAAAGCGTGGGAGATGCATGAAGCTGAGGATGTTAAATTTTGAGCATTAATTCACAATACTCTAGGATCTTTACTGAGAGAATAACATGTACAGTATATCAATGCATATCAATCATAACAAGCATGTCAATCATCACAAGAAGCAAAAGCATGAGAGATAATAGACACACAGAGTTTCCATGGGGAAAACCCTAAGGTGAAAAAACCCACAACTTCCTTAGAGATAGATAGAGCAATAGGTCAACCAAAGTACAACCAAAGTACAAGAGATAGACTCCTTTTAGCAGCTGATCCTCCTCCTCACAAGTGTGCCACTTTCTGAGTGAAGGAAGAATGAGTTTCTAAGTGATCCAAATAGAGATCTCCCAATCTCTATTTATACTTGTTTTGTTTTCCCAATAACCTTATGGGGCCGACTTGTCTAGCTAGGTACAATAACCATATATTACATAAATCCAGGCTGACCCCTTACAAGGTGGTCTAATAACCCATCGGCAAGTTAACACACTTGCGACACTTGTCAATACAAATGATGACAATTTCGTATAGAGGAATAACACATCTCTATAGGAGTACAATAAATATATAAATGAAATACATTCCGAAGTTACATATATATCAACACTCCCTCTTAACTAGGAAGGTATTTCTCGACACAGATCTGCTAGCACAAGTCTTCTTCTCTGAATCATTGTCATTGATGCATGTATCATCGTCATCGTCACTGCTACTGCTATCTAAACCAATCTTTGAATCTACTCATCATAGGAAGTTCTACAAAGCCAGTCCTTTTTCATATTGGATGTAGGTCCACCACTTACAGGTCTTCATAATCAATGGCCATACTGTGGATCCCAGGACTGATTACGTGCGTCAACAAAACCTAGTGCAGACTATAGGTTCTTTTACATGTTGATCTTCACAAAACCTACTCAGAGCATCCCAGGATGTTACGAGCACACAAATCTACCTTTCTGGATCTCGATAGAGCATCCCAGGATGTTACGAGCACACTGCTCTACCTGTCTGGATTTTAAAGGATCTTTTCTATGTGAACTTTCACAAAACCTACTCAGAGTATCCTAGCACAGACTGTAGGATCTCGATAGAGCAACCCAGGATGTTATGAGCACACTTCTCTACCTGTTCGGTTGTTAAAGGATCTTTTCTATGCAAAAATGTAGCAAAACCTACTCAAAGCATCCTAGCGCAGACTATAATATCTCGATAGAGCAACCTAAGATGTTATGAGCACACTACTCTACCTGTCCGGTTTTTAAAGGATATTTTCTATGCTACTTGTAGCAAAAACTCGAAAGAGCATCCTAGCACAGACTATAAGATCTCCAATGATCTTTTCTATGCTACCTGCACAACCTGTCCACGGCCACAGAGTATCAAACTGATACTCACCATACATCATCCTGATGTACATCATCACATGATCAACCTGATCATCATCATAGCATCAACCTGATGCGTATCATCTGGAGAAACATCTTGAAGCTCATCATCTGTGATCATCTTGATCATCATAGCATCAACCTGATGCATATCATCTGGAGCAACATCTTGAAGCTCGTCATCTGTGATCACCCTGATCAAACAATATATCCATCTGATGCATACATAGTATCTACCTGATACATATCATACATGATCCACCTGATCATATAATGCATCCATCTGATATACATAAGTACATGATCACACTGATCATACAAGTATCCACCTGATACATACATAAGTACATGATCACACTGATCATACAAGTATCCACTTGATACATATACAAATATATGATCTACCTAATCATATCCAGCATCAACATGATGCGTACATACATACATATAAATGATCCAACTAATCATATCCAGCATCAACATGATGCGTACATACATACATATAAATGATCCAACTGATCATATCCAGCAACCAACATGATGCATACAGAGCAGCAATTGGAGCATCATCCTGATGCTCATCATCCAGCACTTACATCCACAGCCATGTGAAGGATCCTTCTTCCAACATGCTTGGAATGGCTTCAGCAAATGTCTCCATCACTTCCTCCTCGAAGTGTTGTCAATATGAAGAACACCAAGCCTCTCTCTGAAGTACTCGAACTTCACTCTGACTAGTGGCTTCGTCAGTACATCTGCAATCTGCTCATCCGTCGCAACATACAGGAGCTTCATTGCTCCTTTATGCACCATATCCCTGATGTAGTGATATTTGATCTCTATGTGTTTCAACCTATCGCGGAACACTGGGTTCTCAGACAGCTTCACACAACTTTGGTTGTCACAAAAGATACCAGTAGCCTCCAGTGGGAGATCAAATAACTCAAACATTAGCTTTCGAAGCCATACTGCCTCACAACTAGCCAAACAGGCTGCAACATACTCTGCCTCGGCTGTACTCAGTGCTAAGCAGGACTGCTTCTTGCTAAACCAAGAGATCACACCTGATCCCATACTGAAGCAGCACCCAGATGTGCTCTTCGTATCTGCAACACTGCCTGCCCAATCTGAATCAACATAACCCTGTAGGTTAAACTTTTGATTCACTTCATACTTGAGCCCATAATCAACTATACCCTTTAGGTGCCTCAGAATATGATTTACAGCAATCAGGTGAACACTCCTCGAATCCGTCAGGAACTGGCTCAATGTGTTCATTGCAAAGCAAATATCTGGTCTCATGTTTGTCAGGTACATCAAGGACCCAATCATCTGATGATACATAGAGACATCAACCAGCTCAGATGAAGCATCGCACAGAAGCTTCATATTCGATGCCATAGGTGTGGCCATGGACTTGCAATCCATCATCCCGAACCTCTTCAGGATATTTGCTGTGTACTTCCCTTGTCCAAGGAAGATCCCATCTTCACTCTGCCACACCTCCATTCCTAGAAAATAGTGCATCATCCCCAAGTCCTTCATATCGAACTCGGCAGCAAGCTTCCTCTTTGTATCGACAATCAATCTGTCATCTCCTGTTACAAATAGGTCATCCACATACAAGAGTTGAATCACAGGATTCCCTTCCTCAACCTTGTAGTAAAGGTTGGAATCTGCTTTACTCTTGGTAAATCCCAAACTAGATAGGAAACTGTCCATCCTACCATACCAAGTCCTTGGAGCTTGTTTTAAGCCATACAAGGCTTTCTTCAATCTGTATACATATGACTCCCTGTCATGTGTTTCAAAATTGAGTGCCTACTCCACATACACTTCCTTTTCAACTACACCATTCAAGAAAGCAGTCTTGACATCCATATGGTGTATCTTCCATTTCATCGCTGCAGCCAGGGAAAGTACTGATCTAATGGAAGTGTACTTGGATACAGGAGCAAAAGTTTCTTCATAATCTATTCCCTCTTTTTGAGAGAAACCAGGAGCTACAAATCTTGCCTTGTATTTATCTATGCTTCCATCTACAACATGCTTGATCTTGTAGATCCACTTGGAAGTCACAACAGACTTCCCTTCAGGTCTTGGGACAACATCCCAAACATCATTCTTCATTATTGATTGGTATTCTTCGACCATGGCATCCTTCCATTCTTTCTTTTCCGCTGCTTCTTCATAACTGGAAGGTTCTTTGTTCATGATATCACAGAGTAAAGCAACATAGCTGGTATGTGATCTAGTTCTCTTATTTGCTCTGTGTTCTTCTTCTGGAATGCCATATCTTTCTGCATCTTGGATGAGCTCTCTATCCCATGCATGTTTTCTCTTTTGAGAGTTATTCTCATGGGGTGGATCTATAGGTTGTTGCGAATCTTCAATTTCACGATCAACATCTGGAATTGCTTCAATCATGGTAGTGTCTTGAAATCTTATTTCCTTAGGTTCTTCATAAACTTCAACAGGTGTCTTCCTTGATTTGATGAATGCTGAGTTTTCATCAAATGTCACATCCCTACTGACATCAATCTTCTTGAACCCTGGAAAGTATATTCTGTGAGCCGTCGAGCTTTCACTGTAACCCACAAAGATACCCTTCTTTCCTGAAGGATCTAACTTGGTCCTCTTTTCCTTTGGGACATGAGTGTATACTGGACAACCAAATATTCTGAGATGCCTGACTTCAGGTTTCTTACCAGAGAAGACTTCTTCTGGTGTCTTGTTGTCCAATATCTTGTGGGGTGTTCTGTTAAGCACATATACAGCTTTCCTAGCTACTTCTGCCCATAGATGCATAGGTAGATCCTGATCATGCAGCATTGCCCTTGTTTCTTTCATGATTGTTCTTTTCTTTCTTTCTACAACTCCATTTTATTGTGGATTGTAAGGAGCAGTCAACTCCCTCTTAATCCCTGAATCACTGCATAGCTTCTTGAAGTCACCTGAAGTGAATTCTCCACCATTGTCGGATCTGAATATTTTGATCTTCTTATTAGTTTGGTTCTCCATCAAGGTTTTGAATTCCTTGAACTTATCCAACAATTCATCTTTGTTCTTCAAGAAGTAAACCAAAGTCTTCCTAGAGAAGTCATCAATGAAAGAGACATAGTAAACATATCCACTCAAAGAACTGGAAGACATCGGACCACATACATCGGAGTGGATAATTTCCAAGATATCTTTTGCCTTGCTTTCACTATTTGGAAATGCCTTCTTTATGTTCTTTCCTTTTGCACATCCTTTGCAAATACCTTCATGCTTGGTCTTAATTTCAGGAAGACCTTTTACAACTTTACTTGCAATTGGTAATGCTCTGTAGTGCATATGTGCAAGTCTTCTATGCCAAAGTTCACTCGGCTCTATGGAATCATGCACCATGGCATGTTTAGGTTGTCCTTTCAATTTATACAATCCTCCCTCTTGTTCTCCAATTACCACTGCATCATCAATAGTTTTACCCTTTGGCCACATTAGGACTTGGCCATCTACAAATGCAACCCTCATGCCTTTTGCATCCAATGCAGAGATGGAGAGTAGATTCTTCTTGAGCCTAGGTACATAGAGAACTTATTTCATCTTCAAAGATTTTCCAGAATCTAGATTGTAGGACGCTTCACCACTTCCTTTGATAGGGTATTGATAGTCATCCCCAAATTTCACTTTATGGGGTGATTCATGTTCAGATAGATTTATAAAAGATTCTTTAAACCTAGTCATGTGTTTGGAAGCCCCACTATCAATTAACCAATCATTACAACCATGAGATATAGTACATGGAGAGTAGAGATTAGAACATACTCTTCTTCATTTGATGAGTCATCATCATCACTTTTTGCTCTAGCTTTCTTCCTAGGAGGTTCATCATCCTTAGCAGCATGAGCATGATATCTTCTTTTGCTGTTCTTCTTCTTCTTATTGAAGTTGTTGTTGTTGTCTTTCTTCTTCTTGGGACAGTCTGAAGCAAAGTGTCCTTTCTCATTGCATTCAAAACATCGAACATGAGATATATCTTTCTTCTTGTGATGAGGGTGAGAATGTTTCTTGTTATGAGATCTCTCCCTCTTAAACTTGCTTCCCTTGGTGTGAGCTGTGAGAGCTTGATATTCATTCCCCATCTTTTCTTCTCAGGCCACAAGCCTTGCTTCTTCTTGAGAGCATTCCTCCCACAGTCTACTGAAGGAGACCAACTTCTTTCTTGCACATATTCCTTGGATAAATGAATCCCATGACCTAGGTAGGCCATTCAGATTGGTCATAACAACTTCACCATTGTCTACTACTTCATCCACAGCTTCAAGTTGTTCCTTGATCTGAGAGACCTTGGAGAAGTAAGATTAAATGGTCTCTCCATTCAACATCTTGACCCCTTTCAATTGATTCCGTAGGGTCATCTTCCGATTTATGTTCTTCCCTTCAAATAACTTGGTTAGGGAGTCAAACATCTCCTTGGGTGTCTTCAGAGATGACACATGTGGTATGAGATGGTCTTTGATAGAATCAACAATGATTCTCTTTTCCTTGACCAAGTTCTTCTTATGCAATACCTTAGCTTCTTCATCCTCTGGGATGGGGACCTCAGAGCTGATGTAGGAGTCCAATTCATTTTCTTCCAGGATTAACCCAATCCTATACTTCCAGGCTCGGAAGTTATCAGCCCCTTCAAGCTTATCCTCAAGCTTGGTGTGGTGAGACATCTTAAAGAGTACTTCAAATGGAAATAGAATATATTTAGGTCTTACCACTTGTTTTGCTGAAAACTGGATCTAGTCCCGGATTAGGGTTTGTTGAAAAAACCCTAAAAATTCAAAAAGTGAATTTCAACTTTCTGAAAGGATAGAAATATGTGCCTTGATGATTTGATCAACTTGGTGAATTAAGAATTTGAGATCTGCAAAGCTTCACCCTTCATAATTGCCTTTTTGTGTTTCTGGATTCACTAGGGAGGACTCTGAATTAGGGTTTGAGTTTCGCAGAGATTTACCCAGCCAAAAATCTTGATCCAAAGCTCTAAACTTCTATTTTTCCAAGGAGCTTTCAGTTATGTCTTTAGATTTCAGAAATTCCTATTTTTGTGGAAACCCTAATGTTTAGGGCCAAATCTGAAAATGCTCAGAATTGAATTCTGATTGGACAGATAGATTCTCCTTGATGAGTAGAGTCAATCTACTATACTTCTTTTCCAAAATCTGTGGAGAGAAACCCAGTAAGCAAGAAACCCTAGTTTTCGACACTGCACAATGTCTTCTTCTCAGATTAGCTCTGATACCATGTTAAATTTTGAGCATTAATTCATAATACTCTAGGATCTTTACTAAGAGAATAACATGTACAGTATATCAATGCATATCAATCATGACAAGCATGTCAATCATCACAAGAAGCAAAAGCATGAGAGACAATAGACACACAGAGTTTCCTTGGGGAAAACCCTAAGGTGAAAAACCCCACAACTTCCTCAGAGATAGATAGAGTAATATCTCAACCAAAGTACAAGAGATAGACTCCTCTTAGCAGCTGATCCTCCTCCTCACAAGTGCGCCACTTTCTGAGTGAAGGAAGAATGAGTTTCTAAGTGATCCAAATAGAGATCTCCCGATCTCTATTTATACTTGTTCTATTTGCCCAATAACCTTATGGGGCCGACTTGTCTAGCTAGGTACAATAACCATATTTTACATAAATCCGGGCCGAACCCTTACAAAGTGGTCTAATAACCCATCGGCAAGTTAACACACTTGCGACAATTGTCAATACAAATGATGACACTTTCGTATAGAGGAATAACACATCTCTATAGGAGTACAATAAATATATAAATGAAATACATTCCGAAGTTACATATACATCAACAGAGGATAGATGCATGAAGTTGATGAAGCTACGTAGAGATCCATGAATATGAAGATATCAAAGGCAGTTGAAGCTAAGAAAAACATGAAGTTAAGGAATGAAATATGAATGAAGTCAGCAGGACAACACAAAAAGGGAATAATTGCAGACATCAAAGGATTAGCATGAAATGACAACAGATGTGCAAGAGTGTGAAGAAGAACACTTAAAGATAGGGTCTACACAGATACGATAGGAAGGAGCACAGCTCAAGCAGAGATGACAGAAGTACTAAAATAGAGCAAAATATGCCAAATAACTTAGGGGGAGCACTGCGAACAAACACGGATGAAGCATACATCTCAAGAAGATTAGGTACAACTTCATAAGGTGTTGATATCAATGCCAAAGGGGGATATTGTTGAGCATTGGTTGTCATCAATGTCAAGTTTTTTTCGAAGAAGATATCAAGTGTTTGACTGGGAGATTGCTGAGCATTAGTTGTCAATGATGTCAAATGAAGAGGATGTCAAGTGTCTAACTATCATCCAATGTCAAAGAGGATGTCAACTGTTTCAGTATGAATCATTGATATCAACGTAATTCAAAGTAGATATAGCATTCCAGCAGAAGCATGATGAAGCCACTTTGAGGTAGTCCATGTGCATGATGAAGAAAGCGTGAACACCAGAAGTATATGCGCAAATGGTGAAGGTGACAAATATGTATGCAAATTTGGAGTATATCTAAGAGATGTATATCAAGGATACAACACTCAAGCAACTTTGGAGTATATCTAAGAGTGCATCAAGGATACATCTTGCAGGTGAAGTTTGAATAAGTACATAAGATGATACATCATACAGATCCAGAAGATAATTGATGAAGATCCAATTCAAGAAGAAACATAAGTAATGGATCCTACATCATGTCTCTTTTTCGTAGAAATCAAGTCCACCAAGTCATACTCTCTCATGCCAGCAAATCGAATGAGTTGGTTGGACAATGGTACAAGTGCTCAAACTTCCAAGAAGTTGGATAAACAAACGGACAAGCAAGCAAGCAAACCTAATCATTGCTTATTTGATGGTTGGGAGTCTGCAGGAAGAAATGAACAATAGATGGTTGGAAAAACCTGAAAGCGTACAAGCATATCCAATTAGAAGATGATTTCAGTAAGTGGAACGCACTAAAACCCCTAGAATGGTACAAAAGTTGAAGATCATATATGAGAAAATTCCACAACCGATGAACAACAAGTGCGCAAGTCCCACAAGTGATGACAAGGAAGAATTCAAAGTCCCACCAAATAGAAGCTAGAGGGTGCACAAATTATGTAAAGCATTGGTATCACAAGGGTGCATTACCTACAAGGGTTAGTACAACACAAGTCATGGACACACCAAGACGAAGTAGAAGATTGCAGACACACCATAAGGTAATGGTACATCAAGAGTGTAATGAAGGTGTAAAGTCCCACTGAGTTGTGGACCTTAAGGATGTTTGAAACATATGAGATGACACATCAATAGCGTATTTGATGATGTTACACCTAAATCTCATCATCATGAGTCCCATGTTAACTCCATGCCTTGATCCCTGAAGTTTCCCTGATCAAGAAGTCATGTAGAGAAAGTTGATGCCCTTTGTCCACACTGTCTAGTTGGGCCGGTGCATGTTGTCTTTGAGAAAGAAGCGCCCAACTAGGTCAAGCGCAAGATGCACTCTGGCAGACTGCATCGGTGGCTCAGGTTTCCTTTGTGAGCTTGTGCTCTCCCTCTCAGGCGCAGGTTTCCCTCATCCAGCCTATGCCGAGGTTGGTTAATTTGGATAAAGAAGGCTTTCGAGTGATTTCTAAAACTTGGATGAGGTGGATCCCTATCCATAACTCCTAAGTGAGTTGTCCTACAGTTCCCTAAACTCAAGGGAGGATCCCTTAGTAGTCTCCCCATGATCCTCAACCTACTCTATCCACTTGGTCGTATAAATACAAAGTTCCTCTCCATTCCAAAGGGAGGAATTCTATAGCACTTAAATGTTGGTGGAATTAGCTTAGGTGATCCCTATTCATCTCTTGGGAGGCTTACATTTCCTTTGGTGGCTTTGGCTTGGCTTGTTGGAGGAGGATTGCAGCGTTAAGGCTTGGGTTGTAATCATCTCTCTACTTTGTATTTCCCACTCTTTATACATTAATATAAAATCTTTCCATAAATGTCCATTTTGTTGATGATGTTTATAGTTTACTTCCTTAACTGTTTACTGAGATCAGTTAGTGTTTAGATATGTTTTACTACTTGTTTTGTCTCCACATGTTTTGATAGGTCTCGCAGCTACAGATCTGCCGACTATGGATCTAGGAGCAATAACGAGGAGAAATATCTACAAATATGAAGCTAAGACGTCTAATTACTCGATCTCTAATCTGATCTAGGAAAGTAGCTTTATGTTCTGTTCCTATTTGTTCTAGATTCACATTGAACTAGGGAGATCTGGCTCACGTCCGCTTGAGTAGATTGTCCAATAACAAATCTGGCGACCATACTGGGGATTTACATTGTTTCGATTTCAAGTTTGAATGTGTTATTCTTTGACTTCTTAATGAGCCATTGCTTTGACTCCTAAGCCTATTTTCACCATGGGATTTTTTTCTTTAAGAGTTTGCTGACTTTCTCTGGTTTTGTTCAACCATTTTCAATCCATTTACTTAGTCATTGTTTGGAGGTATTTCATTATTTGCATTGAGTTATTCGCCCGACGCACTTGTGTAGTGCATCCAGTGCGCCTGTCTATCTAGATCACAATTTTCCTTTGAGCATACTACGCCATTGATGCTTTTGCCGATCTGACAGTCTGTGCCACCTGTGCCTTATCCTTGTATACATCCTGTGACGGGCGCTCTGCGCCTAACCACAACCTACGCCGAGTTTTCAAGCTTAATGCTTGGGTTATCTTTCTCCAATTTTTTAGGTTTTTTGGGTTGATTAGTAGACATCTCTGCACTGTACTTTCCAGACAAAGATCCTTTTGTTCAACATTTTCCATGTTTGGTTTGCTTGTGTTGGTTTTGGGTCCTTTTGGTCAAGTCAGAGTTTGATTGAAGTGGTGGGCAATTTCAATTCCCCACGATCGTCCACTCCCTCTTGTATTCCCTGACCACCTCGTTGGGTCTATCCCACATGCTAGATCCACTTCCAAACCACTTTTGAGCTTAGTCATTAAGTGTTTTCTTGCATTTGATTGTTTTTGAGTGATTTTTTGTGTCTTTAGGTCATTGGAGTGCTTGTCATGTTTCTTTGAGAATTTATGAATGATTAGAGTGCTGCAATTAGTCTCTTCTTTTCTACCATTTACATTTGAAAAGCATCATTATTATCAAGTTTTGTCTTTGTATATACATTGAAAAGTTAATAGTGCTTCATTTTTACCATTTTCAAGTTCATTTGAGAGTTGTTGTAAAAATCGTTTCATGCATTGGAATTCATCATCCATTGATCTTTGGGAAGGAAAAAGAAAATTAAATTGTTTGTGTTTTTCTTGAATTATGAGTCACTCATCTTCTTGAAAAATCCAAGTCAAGTCAATTTTTTGCAAAGTGATTCCAAGCAAGTGTTATATGCATTTTTGGTTTTTCATGTGCTTTTAGGCTGTCATTGTGAAAATTGAAGAGTTAGTGTGCTCTAGGTAGAGATTCTCCTTTTTCATCAATTAGTTCCTTTCTAATTGAAAAAGAAAAAAAGAAAGTACTTCAATTTGGATTTGATGTGTTGTTGATTTTTTTGTTTTGCTTAAAAAACGGAAAAGAGTGCTTTCATCATTTTTGTAGATTTGGGATTTGTTGGAATTTACTGTTTCGTGAGACCATTGGAAAAAGATTTCTCCTTCCCTTACATAGATTTCATCAAAAGAAAAAGTGCATTTTCATGTAGTTAGGGTGCATTATGTTTACATTTATGTACTCACCTCATGCATCCACCTAACTGTCCAGATAAAATTTACTAGTAGAACTAGGTTAAAATTTACTAGTAACTTGTGTGTGAAGTTAGAGACGTGTTCCGACGTCGTAAAACATGGAAGCTGTAATTATTTTCTGCACTGCATACCGAGGGCACTTTAGTTATTCCACGTACCAACCGGTATATCGATGGCTCTTTCACGTACCTTAGGGTATATTGAAAGGCACATCACGTACTCGGTAGTATATCGGAAGGCTCTTGTCATACGGTTGTGAATTAGACAGCACCACTACAGATTTGAGCTCCCACGTACCTTGAGTATATTGGGAGACACTCCTAGTATTCCTGAGACCAACTGAGCTAACCATTTGGCCATCTTGGCATAGCAATACATCAATAACAACACTCAGGGAACTACTACATACGTATTATAAGGTAGTTGGGTTATATGGTACGGTCCTAATCCTCCCTGGTTAGTGCTCTGAAATATTTGGCTGAGTATAACTGTTGGACCTTGGAGTATATCGTGAGTTGTGAAGCCTTGAAAATCCGGTGAGGTTCCAGACTTTTGAATCCACACCTATCACATAAGTTTTCTTGCGGCCTTAGTTTGCGTATATTTTTCTAGATTGCTTTTCTTTTGTTTAGAATACACTTAGGAGAAATTATGGTTCGGTCATTCTTGCTAAACAACCTTTGAGAAGGTCCCACAGAATTTTGAGCTTACGACCCGAATATCCCCTTAATAAGGAGGTAATTTCGAGGGTAAGCATGGACCCACAAGTCAGGGTCATGTCACCTGAAGCAAAAAACTCCACTATGGATTCCAAAGCGAATTTATTTCCTCCTAGTTCACCAACCTCTAACCCCTCAAGGGATGAAGAGGCAGAACCATCCACTTCACAAGACACATCCTTCCACCGCGTGATGGCAGGAGAGCCTGGATCTATAGAATGTTTAAATCCATCCTAGGATGACCCTGTATCCATAGTATTTGGTCCATCTGCATACTTTTGGGACACCTCTCTTGGCCAACAATGGGCCCACCTGGCTTTACATCTGGAGGAGGAAGCCACCCCTTTTCGTTGGGCTCCTCATGCTCAGAGTTTGGCTCCAGTATATGAACTCATGGACCGACTATGCCAACGTGGTGATGAAATTCGGCGCTAGAGTATCTCATGGAGAAAGAGACACCTTGAAAAAAACCATTTTTCAATATACCCCCATCCATTCATTATCTTTTATTTCACCGGAAACACCCATACATAACGTGACCACCTACGAACCTGGTCAACCCTCGTTTCAAGCGAGTACACCTCTTAATCAAGAGACTAGTTCCATACCCCAAATGACTCAACATGTTGAGGGACAACAGTCCAACACTCCTCTTACTACTATTGGAACATTACCCACCCCTCCCCCACCCCAAAACTCGTGGGGAGGATACTCTTTACCTCCTAATTTTATTACGAGTAGTGTTCCTCCCTTAGTAAGTAGTCAACAACCCATTACGAGTCAACCATCCACTAGTGGTCAACACGTTGTTACTGGTGGGCAACCCCTATTTTCTAGCAATAGTAAGAGTGGAGGACTGCCACTTGGTCATTCCCTTGGAAGCTCCTTACCTGTTGTGGGATACACCATGGGATTACATCATGGCGAGGGACCATCCAACCCAACTGAACCACCATGGATTCAAGCATATCCAGGCTATTTTAACTATGTGTTGGGGCAATTCAATCCCGAAAATGTACTCCACGGGATACCTTATCCCAGAAATCCATACACTCCATGGGGGCATTTTAATGTTGCACAAATTGGACCCCCACCAAATTTTGCTCATGTCCCACCACCCCCACCACCGTTTGGTCGACTTCCTTCTGGAGGGGGCGGATCCACACCTTCTGGTGGAGGTGTAGGCCCACCCCATTTCGGAGGTGGAGGGTCACCCCATTCTAACAGTGGAGGGCCACCCCATTCCGATGGTGGAGGCCCACCTTACTCCGATGGTGGAGGCAGAGGATCACCACCATTTGGTAGTGGCGGACCCCCACCTTATGGACACTAGCATTTTTTAGCCCAAAATCCGATGGCATAGATGTCCAATTTTTGACATCATGTTGTCGACCATCCGACAAGCACCATCTTTTTTAAATGTCAATTGCATGTCGACGAATATCCGACATTAAAATATCTGACATCCTCTAGTTGGATATCCGACACCTCCTCCTTTACCATACCCATCGGATATCCGACATCTATCTCCTTATAGGAGGTTAGATATCTGACAAATCCTCTTTTACCATACCCGTTGGCTATCTGACATCTATCTCCTTATAAACGGTCGGATATCCGACACCCCTCTTTTACCATACCTGTCAGATATCCAACTGATACCTATCAGATATCCGACAAATCCTCTTGTACCATAGTCGTTGGTGGTATAGCAAAGGCATCGGATTATTTGAAAGGGTAAGTCGGAAATCCGACGTCCTTTGCATTGTTAAAATCCCAATATTTGATGCCTTTAGCCGTCGGTGGTATGGAAAAGGCGTCGGATTGTTTGTAAGGATAAGTCGGATGTCCGACGTCCTTTGTATTGTGAAAAGTACGATATCTTACTCCTTTAGCCTCCGGTGGTATGGCAAAGGAGTCGGAGTGTTTGGGGTGACTATCAGATATCCAACAAAGGCTTTGTAGTTAAAAAAAAACAAAAAACAAAACACCACATGATATAATCCATCTCATGTCATGAATCTTGAAAATTTAGATTCATTTACATCACATGTTCCTATCTACCAATTGCAACACAACTTAGGTTATTCCCTTCTTTGTAATTCAATTACTTGGGATATCTAGCCCATATAGTTTTGTGATGCATGCAAGAAGAGTTCAAGCCTCCAATACTATCTTGCTAGTTCTATTCAAGTGGAGATACCTTTGGATAATGGTGGAACTATTCTAGGTTCTCACAAGCCCATCATCAACATGATTTCACATATGGTATTCTCTTTCACATGTGCAAGAATGGCATGGTTCACCATACCTATTTGGATGACAACCACATCCTTGGAATGATATATTTCAGTGATAAATCATGGGAATATAACACATTCCTCTGCCATACACATTGCAAGTGTTTCCTTGTCCTTATGCTTTCCTAGTTAGACAATGAACACCACATTACATCATGCCTATTCATGACAACACACATAGTTTCTGACATCTTACATATGTTCATTCAATTTGCAATTCATGCATATTTCTAAATAATTGCATAGTTGTAGCTACTATCTCTAGTATTTAACAACATTCTTATATCTTGATCATTCACACGTTAAGAAAATATAAGTTGTTTGTTCATATATTGGAACATTCCCAAGCACATTGGATTTACCCACTATGATACTGCATGTACTGCATGCCATCATTTTATTGGTATATTTTCTCTTCCATACCAAGCTTCCAATGGCTCTTTTTGATGGTGTCTTAATGTCCATCATGATCTACAACCTCATTTACTAGTTGCCTCTTTTGTCTTAGCTTGTTGACATTGTATATTTTAGCAACACACTAAGCACTTCACATTTTCATCTCATGCTATTAGTACACATGTATTGTTATAATAATATTCTTAGTGCAGCAATATCCTCCAACAATGTGAATACTTATGATATGGTGTCTCACACCCTTCATTAATTGAATGAGTTTAAGAACCTACATTTTTCTAATTTACACAAGAATATAACTCTCTGTTTGTTGCTATCTTCCATATCTTTGCACAAGAGTAGGAAGTGTTCCAACTATGAATTGGGAAACATGACTCCCTTGGTTGAGAATTTGAGTTTTTCATAGTGCAATACTATTTGATGTTTTCTTATTTACCGATTAAGAACATGTATTATTTTGATATGCACAAGGTATAATATTAGTAGGTTCTTGTTTTCAATTAGTATATGATAGTAAATCCATCATCATATATACAAGGCTGAAAGGATGAGTTAAACTGTATGGTGGAAACTACAAAAGATTTTTAAGATGCTACTAATTGCACATGACATTGTCTTCTCCTTGAACTAAAATACAACTACATAATTTTTTTTACCAGTTAAAACTAAGCACATATAAAAAGAACAAATTCCAAACTCACTAATGTTCCATTTATTCCTTCATGATCACTTGGATGAGCCTCATAATCCACATCTAGAAGACCATCAAGAAAACCAAATTTATAATATATAATCATGATACACATCCTTCCAATTAAAAATTAACACTGTTATATTGTTAGATCTCACCGTGGGTAGCCATTATGGTATCCTTATTCTGCAAACAAAAGGAAGAAGGTAAAATATATAATAAAAAAGAGTTTTTATAGCATACTAACAGACTAGATAATAATAAAAATCAATAAAGAAATAATCTTATCATTAAATATTACCTTAATGTTTGTCTCTTTCTTCCACATTTCTATGTACCCTTAAAAAGGGACCTCGATGAAGTCCCTATCTCAATCACACAATGATGTACAACAAAACAATTAGTAAAGTGGATCAAATGCATAAGATATTTCCTTGACTCATTAAAATGAAAATGTCTCAATTTCTATCCCAATACCTATGAAAAGGAAAATGATAAACACTATTATTAACAATTATGGAAATATCACACTTAGGGTCACTGCAACAGTAATACCCATCATTAACATGGGTTGGAAAAAAAGTGCAAGATCATAGTCAATAATTGGCACATCTCTTGTTGGATGCCCAACCCTTAATTAGTTGACCCTTAAGTTGTACCACATTGACAAAGTTGATGCTCCCATGATCATGCCTGCAATAGGAAATGAACAACTATACAAATTCAACAAAAGTGACACCTACACTATATGATTGTATTAAATATAGTTTTATAAATTATTACATTTTCTTCTCAAACTAGTGCTAACTTTATAATATTCATCTTATAATATTTCATATTGGAAACAAAAATCAAAACAAAATTCACATAGTAATAAGTTTCAAAATTCATTTTTCTATAATGAACAACAAATTCAAGGTACCTAAATAATCGATATAGTAACTTGGGTCCCTCCTAAGAATGACTGGATCAAGTTGAGTTTCTATGGGGTAGTTAGAGGCCATTTGGGTTTGGTAAGAGCTGGAGGTTTTCTAAGAAATCAATAGGGTAGAGTTCTCTATGTCTACTTCAACTTCATTTGAAGGGAGACTAAAAAACAAGTTGAGGCACAAGCCTTAACTAAACTTATTTAGTTATACCTTAAGAATGGTTTCCATGTTTCGGAAGTTGAAGGGATTTTGAACTTTACATTCTTCTATGTGAATATTTTGGAAGTGATTGGTTCACCAGTAATAAGATATCCTAGATCGATCAATTTAAGGTCACGGTGATCATTTTATTCCTAGGAATTAAGCGAACCATTGTTGAATTAAATGAATGAGAGAACCCTCCAAATGGTGCCTACGACTCCTGCAACATCAAATAGGGTCTTCCAAATATAAATAAAACCTCTTCAAATTAATTCTTGGAAAATATATGACTGCATTGAAACATATTTTGGAAATTGAGTCATTGTTCTCATGCTACTTTGATGCCCAAAATTCAAAGTGAACAGGTTATGGGGCACAAAAATACCCTAAAGTACCCTTTATTATTGTTAAGAGTTCAAGACATGCTTAGGATTTCTACTATATTAGGTCTATCTCATGCACAAAGGATAAATTAGTTATTTTTCCTTGTTGTTGCTCATGTCTAGATTGTGGAGAAATTGTTGTTTGAAACTACTTGGAGGTCAAAGAAAGGACAAATCATGCCCAAGTTTTCCCAAATTGTCCCCAGAATTGTCCCAGGTATGATAATTAGGCCACCTACTACTGCTTCCACCCACAAACCTCCCAAATTGGCAATCAAATCCCCCCAATGCTTAGCATTGATTAAAGAGAATGTGGAAAAAGGCGTGACCAATGGGATAATACTATGACTTTTTAATTTCATGGTGATAGGGTAATACAATCCCTAGAACTTTATCAAGGGCTGTCATACAATGAGTCTACAAATTCCATGGAGAATTATGTTATGGATAATATTTATAATTTGACAAGTGGAAAAATAACATATTAACTAATCCTACTGCTCATGGGTTAGTAAATTTCAAGAGCATCCATTCCTTTGATATTGATTCTGAATAATCATTAAATGAGTAGTGGAAAAAGAGACGAGATATATTCTCTATTGCAGGAAGATTGGACATAATGGAGAGGATGCAAATGATCTAGAGGATTTGAGACATATCTCATTCAAATATTCTCAAGGAAATTAAAGAGAACGGTAAGGATATTGGTTCCAGTGCATCATTTACTCAGCCTTTGAAGTTGTGGAAACTCGAAATTGGTTATGAGGAGAAACCAAACATCACAACAAGCTCTAAGAAATTGTCAAAATTTAGATCAAAGATCAGACCAATCATTATTATTAGTTTTTTTATGCTTGAGGTTCGGTGGTGGTCAAACCTACTTCTAGGATTATAAAAGTATGCACTAATTCACATAGATAGGGCCTATTTTGGATTGATTTTATGTTTTGTTGCAAATATTGATTTTATGATTAAGTACATACCCAATATTTTTAGATTTGGTTGGTTTGAATAGTTCTAATTTCTACCTTAAGCATTCACATTTCTAATTTCTATTTGTGACCTATAGCATTTTTTTCATTGAAAAATGTTAGAATCATATTGTTCAAAATTTGTGAATTTTAAAGAATGGGATAAAGTTTTAAGTAAGTCACTTGCATACCTACAATGCAAGGTGACAAAAGGCTCTCTTGAAATCCTTTCTTAGTATCCCTAGGGTTCAATATCGCATTCTCATATTACTCAGATTCCATCCCACGAAAAGATAAAAAGGTCATCACACTTACATTACCCTTTCCTCCCCTACGTTCCCCTTGCCTCCCCGATACTTCTTTTCATTTTCGATTCTCAAGAATGAATTCCCCTTGGCACCCAAGAATCCTTCCAACACTGCTAGTGATAATCTCTAACAAAATTCTTTCACCTAGATGTATGGCTTTCAAGTCATCTATACATGTGGTTATCTCCATTAATCCATAGACTTCATAACTATATTACATTGGATCTTCATTAACGTTTAGAAATTTTTTTATGTTCATTTGCACTTTCAAGTCTAGAATGTGAGCTCTAATCTAACATTGATTTCAAGGCATGTGCTAACTCTTAGTAAGAATTTTTCGGATTTCAAGGTGGAAAGCTTGGGTAACTTGCATTGGTAGCACAAGTATTTCGAGATTGGTAAGTATTTGCATGGGTGATTGGTTAATGACATTAGAGAATGTGACAATTATGTATGATGTAGATCTATAACATTTTCTCCATTTTCCAAGTCATAAATCATATGTCTATAACCCACAATTAGATACCCATGTAGTTTCACCTAAAGAATAAGTACAAGCCCTGTCCAAAAGGATCCAAGGAGTTTATATGTTTACCTACATTGCAAAGAACAAAGAGTGGAAGAGATATTTGTGATTTTTATGTGGACATCACAAAGAGCGAAGGAGAGTTGTGATTCTATAGTGGGAGGGGAAGTGATCTCTTACTTCTATTTTTTTGTTACGAGGTACTATATTTTACTGTGTTTTCCTCCCTTATTTATTTTATAATGAATTTATTCAAGAATGAATAAATGACACAGGAATTTGGAATTTTGCCACCCCTATTATGGCCATTTTGTGTTAGATATGGAATTCACATCTCATAGTATAAAATGGCAATGTTTCCTTCAGGATTTTCTAGAATATAGTATGAGAAACTTATCTCTCTAAATATAGACTATGGTGTTTTGCATGCAAAAAATATGTCCATCCACATTTGACTTGAATGTGGTTCAAGAATATGCCATTTTTCAATCATGAATTTGAACCAAATTCTTAATGTATTCACGAAGGGAACCCACCATGATCTGTTATTTTCCTTTATAGCAACCATTTCATCTTCAATGTCACACAGAGTAGTGAATTGGTCTATAGTTGTAGCACCACACTCCATATCTTCCACAAGATAATCAATTAACCATTTATTCACTTAACCTATGAAACATGAGTAATACTATTGTTAGGAACCCATGTATTTACTTTGTTAGTATATTGTTGTTGGACGCATATGCTTTGTAAGACGTCCCGTAGTATTTGTTGATCCATAGTTTGTGTTATTGTTGGTGGGCGTATATGCTTTGTAAGTTGCCCGTATGTTAAATTTTCAGAATTTACTTCAATCTGATCTAGGATCTTAACTGAGAGAACAACATGTACAGCAAATCTATAGCATATAAATCATGGACACAATAATGCAAGCACACAAGAGACACATAGTTTACTTGGGGAAAACCATAAAGGTGAAAAACCCCAATAACTTCCTCAGAGATAGATAGAGCAATGATACAACCAGAATACAAGAGATAGTATTCTCCTAGCAACAGAGCCTCCTTCTCCACAAGTGCGCCACTCTCCAAACTGTGAGTGAGAGAATAGAATGTGTAAAATGAGAGAGACACACTCTCTATTTATACACTAACTTGACTTGAATTTTACTCAATTAGGTTGGCCTCAACTTAACCACTTAACATAATGCTGACTAGGCCAACCCCCACTAGGGTGGTCTAATAACCCTTTGACCCACATGGCCGACCCCCAATAGGGTGTTTTAATAACCCTTTGACCCACATGACTTATACAGGGCTGCCCCAACAAGGTGGTCTAATAACCCATCAAGTATAAGTTACGACACTTACAATATAAATGATGACACTTCCATATAGAGGAATAATAACATCTCTATAGGAATACAACCACTTCCGTATAGAGGAATAATAACATCTCTATAGGAATACAATATACACATATG
Source organism: Larix kaempferi (assembly GCA_027924585.1). NCBI lineage: Eukaryota > Viridiplantae > Streptophyta > Pinopsida > Pinales > Pinaceae > Larix > Larix kaempferi. The sequence goes on from BSBM01000705.1 coordinate 1,751,551, forward strand.
TGAAATACATTCCGAAGTTACATATACATCAACACTCCCTCTTAACTAGGAAGGTATTTCTCGACACAGGCCTTCTAGCACAAGTCTTCTTCTCTAGATCATCGTCACTGGATAATTGTCATCGAGTCATCATCATCATCACTGCTGCTGCTATCTCAATAAATCTCTGAATCTACTCATCATAGGAAGTTCTACAGAGCCAGTCCTTTTTCATACTGGATGTAGGCCCACCACCTGCAGGTCTTTGTCATCACTGGCCATACTGTGGAATCCTCGGGACTTATTACGTGCGTCACAAAACCTCAAAAGAGCATCCTAGGCTATTACGAGCACAGGGCTCTACCTATAGGATTTCCCAGGGCCATATTATATGTGACCTCACCACAAAACCTCGCAAGAGCATCCTAGGTTGTTACGAGCACACAACTCTACCTATAGGATCTCCTAGGGACAAATTATATGTGATCACCACAAAACCTCGCAAGAGCATCCCAGGTTGTTACGAGCACACAACTCTACCTATAGGATCTCCCAGGGACAAATTATATGTGGTCATGGCAAAACCTCGCAAGAGCATCCCAGGACTTATTGCGGGCACACAACCCAACCTATCGGATCTTCCAGGGACATATTATATGCCATAGGACAAAACCTTGAAAGAGCATCTACCAGATATCCCAGGGCCAGATTATATGCCATAGGAAAAACCTTGAAAGACTATCTGCAGATCTCCCAGGGCCAAATTATATGTCCTCCCAGAGCAAAACCTCGAAAGAGCATTTGCAAGATATACCAGGGCCAAATTATATGCCATAGGAAAAACCTCGAAAGACTATCTGCAAATCTCCTAGGGCCAAATTATATGCTCATCTGCACAACCTGGTCCACGGCCATAGAGTATCAACTTGATACTCACCATACATCATCCTGATGTACACATGATCATCCTGATCATCATCACTGCAACATCCTGCTGCATGTCATCTGGAGCAACATCCTGAAGCTCGTCATCCATGATCATCTTGATCATACAATGCATCTACCTGATGCATACCAAGTATCTACCTAATACATATCATCATACATGATCCACCTGATACAAATACAAATACATGATACATATCACCATACACGATCCACCAGATCATACAATGTATCCACTTGATACATATACATATACATGGTCCAAGCATCCAACATGATGCATATATGAAATATGTACAAATGATCCTACTGATCATATCCAGCATCCAACATGATGCGTACATACATATAAATGATCCAACTAATCATATCCAACATCCAACATGATGCATACATACATATAAAAATGATCCAACTGATCATACAAAGCAGAAACCAGAACATCATCCTGATGCTCATCATCCAACGCTTACATCCATAGCCATGTGAAGGATCCTCCTTCCAACATGCTTGGAATGGCTTCAGCAAATGTGCCCATCACTTCTTCCTCAAAGTGTCATCGATCTGAAGAACACCAAGCCTCTCCCTGAAGTACTCGAACTTCACCCTGGCTAGTGGCTTCATCAGCACATCTGCAATTTGCTCATCCGTCGCAACATACAGGAGCTTCACAGCTCCTCTCTGCACCATATTCCTGATATAGTGATATTTGATCTCTATGTGTTTCGACCTATCATGAAACATTGGGTTCTCGGACAACTTCACACAACTCTGGTTATCACAGAAGATACCAGTAGCATCCAACGGGAGATCAAATAACTCAGACAGTAGCTTCTGTAGCCATACTACCTCACAACTAGTTGAACAGGATACAACATACTCTGCCTCAGCTGTGCTCAGTGCTATGTAGGACTGCTTCCTGCTAAACCAATAGATCACACCTGATCCCATACTGAAGCAGCACCCAGATGTGCTCTTCCTATCTGCAGCACTGCCAGCCCAATCTGAATCAACATAACCCTGCAAGTTAAACTTTTGATTCGCCTCATACTTGAGCCCATAATCCACTATACCCTTCAGGTACCTCAGAACATGCTTTACAGCAACCAGATGAACACTCCTCGGATCTGTCAGGAACTGACTCAATGTGTTCACCGCAAAGCAAATATCTGGTCTCGTGTTCATCAAGTACATCAAGGACCCAATCATCTGACAATACATAGAGACATCAACTGGCTCAGATGAAGCATCACATAGAAGCTTCAGATTCGATGCCATAGGTGTGGCCATGGCCTTGCAATCTATCATCCCAAATCTCTTTAGGATGTCTATTGTGTACTTCCCTTGACCAAGGAAGATCTCACCTGCACTTTGTCACACCTCCATACCTAGGAAATAATGCATCATTCCCAAATCTTTCATATCGAACTCGGCAGCAAGCTTCCTCTTAGTATCTCACCAAGTTCTGGGAGCTTGCTACAAGCCATACAAGGATTTCTTCAATCTGCACACATGTGACTCCCTGTCAGGTCTTGGGACTGCATCCCAAACATCTTCTTCATGATCGATGGATCATGGCATTCTTCCCATATCCTGGGAACTTCAATATCTTCAATAGATAATTTTGTTGCTAAACAAATGTTGTAGTTCTTCTTTTGTAGGTGATGGCATACGATCTTTCATACACAACAAGTTAAATTGCATGATTAGAAAACATCTCATAGTTTTCAGAACAAATTCTTACACATAAAGAAATATGTCATACAGTCATGCAATTATCTTAGCCAATGCTTCAATACAACATTTATCCATATCCCGTAACTTTCTAGATGCCTTCCAATCTCTACCAGAACATTGTTAAGAGTGTGCACAACTCCCAACATGTCAGCAAAGAGGTTTCATTCTAAATAAGTAGCAATGGAATGTTGTACAGTGCCATAGGCCACTTACCCATGCATATTAGTAGTATATTGTTCATCAATGCAACTATTCTAATATGCATAATACACAACCTAATTCTAGGAACATCCGTATATACATTATTGAACAATATTATTTAAACAATAAAATATGCAAGTAATGACAATTCAAATACTTATCTTTGTTTGTTTGTTGGGTTGACTCCCTCTCAGTCTTTGCTTCTTTTCTGCAACTCCATTCTTATGTGGATTGTGAGAAGTGGTCAACTCCCTTTGAATATCTGCATCCTTGCGGAAACTACTGAAGTGTGCTCCTTTGCTTTCTTGCAGGAACAACTGGAGTGTGCTCCCTCTTGATCTTTGCTTCCTGGATTGCCTGTCCTTGAACTTACATCCATCCTTAATCACTATGCATGCTTATTAGTATCATCATTGTGTTATCCTTGAGGTCTCATACATAATCACACATTTATTAGTATAATCTTAATACTATCAAAACACAATAATCTTAAACATTTATATTCATGATCATTCACAGATAATAAACATTAGTATTCAAGGTTTCAGGGAAGTCTTCTTTTACTCATACACATTCTTATTTGATAATAGGACTCTTCTGGTTAGTTGAATCATCAATCAAGATAAGAGATATAATATGCATAAAACCCGTGATTATTCAAACCTATACCTTCATGATTCTTCTGGTTAGTCATATCATCAATTATGGTAAGAAACATAATATGCATACAACCATGATTATTCAAACCTATGACTTCATGAATAATCATGATCAACAACACAACAGTATAAGATCCTAACACAAGGTAGGATTCTAGCTTGATATAGGAAAAACATACCTGGATTAGCATGCTAGCTAGTTATGTCTAACATACCCGCATAATGTCTTCTGGTTCTCTTTAGTGACTTGTGCTAGTAACCTGCATGTCTCATAAGTTAACCATTGTAGAACCAAGTTATACATACCTCAAAAGTAGATCTTCTATGTGATCCATGACAATGGATGAATCTTTGTCTTCATGTCACCATGAGCATATGTTCTTGAAGTAGAACATGATTTGACTTTCTTGGTGTACCTTTTGTGTTAGCAAACAACATAAACCTTATACAACATCACACAATGCATTAGTACAATCATAAGTGTCAAAATCTTAATCAATGAATATCTTCTATTAAGGTGATACGACAAGTCCAGTAATTAATCAAGATTGTACTGTAATGATATGAAGACAAACATATGATAAACTTAACCATGAAACATACCTGTAAGCCATACCTATCAATATTGCTTGTAATCTTCTTATGGAAGGCATTAGCCTCATCTCCCTTTGAGACAGGAACTTCTTCACTTATGCAAGTGACCAATCCATCTTCTTCTAGGATTAACCCAATCCACTTGATTTGCAAGAACTGGACCTGGAGCTGGATTAGGGTTTGTCAAAGAAACCCCAAAGGATAGAAATATGCACCTTGATGAGCTGATCAAGTTGGTATATTCAGAATTTGAAAACTACAAAGTTTCACCCCTCGAAATTGGCTTTTAGATTTCCGGATTCACTGGGGAGGACCCTGAATTAGGGTTTGAGTTTCTTGGAGCTTCACCCAACCAAAATATTTGATTCAAAACTCTAAGCTTCGATTTTTCTAAGGAGCTTCCAGCCGTGGTCACAGATTTCAAAAATTCCAATTTTTGCAGAAGCCCTAATTTTCCATCTTTCCGATCAAAGTCCCGAACTGGGGTTTGATCAAGCCCGGCCTTCTGCCCAACCAAAAAATCTGATATTGGTCTATAAATTTTGATTTTTATGAGTAGCATCCAGCCGTGGTCTCCGATTACAAAAATTCCAACTTTCTCCGAAGCCCTAAATTCTGGAAGCCATGAATGAAGGTACTCAAAAATAATTATGTTTTGACAGAAATATGTACTTGATTGATTATGGTGTAACTACGAACTTTTCAATCCACAGGGTTTGAAAATTTTTGCTGAGATAGCTCAACCTCTTATCTTTCCATCCCGATAGGTCTGACCTCAATTGGATTCTCTGAGAGAGAGGTATGCCAAGTGTCGCAACATGACCTGTTTATGGTATAATACAGGGGAGCGAACTTGTACGGCATGCCACGTGTCACTGGTTCAACTTCGGCCTCTGAAAAAGTTTCTTGAGATATCACGACCTGTTATATTTCCATCCCAATAAGTTTGACCTCAATTGGATTCTCAGAGAGAGAGTTATGACAAGTGTCGCAATGTGACCTGTTTATGGGATAATACAGGAGAGCGAAATTGTACGGCATTCCACGTGTCACTGGTTCAACTTCATCCTCTGAAAAATTTTCTTGAGATAGTACAGTCAGTCTATGTACTACCTGTCACTTTTGACGAAATTTCATTTGGAGCTTCCTAGCCCAAGTTATGACGTTTTTCCCAAGGTCACCGGATTTTGACTCAGATCTGGAAGAGGCAGAAACCCTATATTGTACAGATCATAAATCACAAAGTACAGTGAATTAGAGGTTTTCCTTTGGAAACAAGGTACATGGGGATCATATCTTCGACCTGTAAACGTTTCAGATCCGAAAACTTCACCAAAACGGATTTATAGTGAAAGTTATACGATGACTGGTTTTTGCTATATCAAGCCCTAGCATCGTAAGTGCAACAAGTGTCATACATGCCATATCATGCCTTCTTTCAGGCTAGCTCTGATACCATGTTAAATTTTCAGAATTTACTTCAATATGATCTAGGATCTTAACTGAGAGAACAACATGTACAACAAATCTACAGCATATCAATCATGGACACAATAATGCAAGCACATAAGAGACATAGAGTTTAGTTGGGGAAAACCATAAAGGTGAAAAACCCCAATAACATCCTCAGAGATAGATAGAGCAATAATACAACCAGAATACAAGAGATAGTCTTCTCCTAGCAGTAGATCCTCCTCCTCCACAAGTGCGCCACTCTCCAAACTGTGAGTGAGAGAATAGAATGTGTAAAATGAGAGAGACACACTCTCTATTTATACACTAACTTGACTGGACCTTTACTCAATTAGGTCGGCCTCAACTTAACCACTTAACATTGTAAAATTAGTCACAGCAGATCTAATGAACAAATAAATCAGTCACAACAGATGAATAAGAAGATATGGTGCAAAACTGTGCAAAAACATGCAGCAGTGCTATCTATCCCAGAAAGGGTGAATGAATTACAATAGATTACAATACAATCCAATATCTGTCAATGGCAATTCGAATTGACTAAGTAGGCATTCGAATCACTGAAATGGAGTAGCTTGACTCAATCTAGGAGTCCTCATCAATCATCGGTGTTGCTCATCAATCACAACAAACAGTCATCCAGGTGTCAAGCTGAGTCTAACTGATCATAATAAATGTAACTGAAGTGTGTAGCACTGATATAGGATCTGGAGGCTCAGTGGGGGCGCATGGGAGGCTAACTGGAGTCAGAGCAAGTCACCTAATCGAACTGGAGGTCAATCGGAGGTGAAACAGTCAGTCAGGAGTGAAATCGGAGTGAAATCAATCAGAATCGGAGCTAACTGAATGTAACTGGAGTGAATCTGCAGTGGTAGGTGAGCAAGTGCGCCCTTCTCAGTCAGTAGGTGAGAAGAGGGCGCCTTTCAGCTTAGGAGGGCTAAAACTCTGTGGAAAGTGGCTCCCGGGTGCTAGAAGAAGGTGGATAAGGTGCTGGAGGCATCAAACTGGTGACTGGACTGCATATCCTGAAATAGATCATGCAAGATCCTGAAGTAGATATGTATCCCGAAATAGATGATCCTGAAATAGATATGTATCCCGAAATAGATGATGGATATCCGAACACCCCCCCTCAAGCTAGACTATGATGTGCCAACTAAAATAATGTGGGGCCCTGGTAACTAAGACCAAAGGTCACCCCAATACAATAATCCAAAAAAAAAACTAATAACAGTCAATAAACCGAGGAAATGGGGAAAACCTCATGGGAAAAATACCCCCCCTCAAAATGAACTGTAACACACCAAAAGATTTAACTGCTCCAAACTGAAATAGATATGTCTGGAGGTATCTTACTCTTGGGAGTAAATGGATTATGCTCCAAAAACATGTGCTTGAATTCTCCATCAGTGGATGCAAGCGAATGTGGAGGCTTTATGAACTTGCTCTTCATACCGAAAATGGTGAGAACAAATCTGAAAATATGAGGATGATCCTGGAACCTGTGATTCGAACCAAGTGAGGTAGAAATAGCTCCAATCGGATCAAATAGATCTTGAAACTTGAACTTCTTATCAAAAGAAGTTAAATCAACTCCAAAAATAGATGAATGGTTTCTTGAGATCTCCTTTGAACCAACAAGGGTGAGATCAAAACCAAAATCAGCAAAAAGTGCATGAGAATTGAACTCAAGCGAATGGTAGTGCTCTTCATCTTCATTAAAACTCTGAGAAACTTTGCAAATGATAGAACATAAGTTTATAGAAGTCATGCAATCAAGGAGGGCGAATGCTTCACCTCCAAAATCAGATTTTACCTCCAAAACTTCAAGTAGATCATTATTCTGCATGCCGACAAACTCATGTGAAGGAGAGGATTCAAGAACCTCTTCGGAATCTAGAGTATGAGATTGTTTATCTTGCTCAGAATTCGAAATAGAAGACTTTGAGAGAATGAGTGTTGAATCTACAGTTTCTTCTTCATCTTGAACAATTGTTGAGGCCAACACATGATCGGAAAGAACACATAAGGAGATCTCACTGGGCTTGTTCTCCAAAAGGCTAGCATGATCCTCTTCTTCCTGCTTTCCAAATTCTCTGTCAAGTTGGACCCATAGATCACTTGGATTTTCAGCAGTCTTAATGAGGTAGCGCATACAAGGAGACATAGCAAGACATATTACTCCAAAAGCTCTATCACAATCATTGAGCCAATCATTCTCCTCTTCATCGGAATCAAAATCTCTTGTATTACCAATGCACATATCAAAAAGACATTGTCTCTTCAAGAATGCAATCATCTTTGGTTTCCATTCATCATAGTTGAATGGAGTAAGAATATTTTGTGAAGAAGAAGTCTCCATCTTTGCATTAGCGAATGCACATGGAGGAAGTAAGAAACCTGCAAATCACACACAAACAAACACTATGTTTTCAACCTTGCATGCACATGAGCGTTTTGCATGCCGCTGCTGAAAAAATATTGGTGAGCAAAGATTGCTCTCTCTTCATGTAGAACACCTGTAGAAAAGAAATCTTGTCCCTGTCATGGCTCTGATACCATGTAAAATTAGTCACAGCAGATCTAATGAACAAATAAATCAGTCACAACAGATGAATAAGAAGATATGGTGCAAAACTGTGCAAAAACATGCAGCAGTGCTATCTATCCCAGAAAGGGTGAATGAATTACAATAGATTACAATACAATCCAATATCTGTCAATGGCAATTCGAATTGACTAAGTAGGCATTCGAATCACTGAAATGGAGTAGCTTGACTCAATCTAGGAGTCCTCATCAATCATCGGTGTTGCTCATCAATCACAACAAACAGTCATCCAGGTGTCAAGCTGAGTCTAACTGATCATAATAAATGTAACTGAAGTGTGTAGCACTGATATAGGATCTGGAGGCTCAGTGGGGGCGCATGGGAGGCTAACTGGAGTCAGAGCAAGTCACCTAATCGAACTGGAGGTCAATCGGAGGTGAAACAGTCAGTCAGGAGTGAAATCGGAGTGAAATCAATCAGAATCGGAGCTAACTGAATGTAACTGGAGTGAATCTGCAGTGGTAGGTGAGCAAGTGCGCCCTTCTCAGTCAGTAGGTGAGAAGAGGGCGCCTTTCAGCTTAGGAGGGCTAAAACTCTGTGGAAAGTGGCTCCCGGGTGCTAGAAGAAGGTGGATAAGGTGCTGGAGGCATCAAACTGGTGACTGGACTGCATATCCTGAAATAGATCATGCAAGATCCTGAAGTAGATATGTATCCCGAAATAGATGATCCTGAAATAGATATGTATCCCGAAATAGATGATGGATATCCGAACAAACATAATATTGACTGGGCCGACCCCCACTAGGGTGGTCTAATAACCCTTTGACCCACATGGCCAACCCCCAATAGGGTGGTCTAATAACCCTTTGACCCACATGACTTATACAGGGCCGCCCCGACAAGGTGGTCTAATAACCCATCAAGTATAAGTTACGACACTTACAATATAAATGACGACACTTCCGTATAGAGGAATAATAACATCTCTATAGGAATACAATATACATATATGTGAAATACATTCCGAAGTTACATATACATCAACACCTTAGTATTTGTTGACCCATAGTTTGTATTGGCCCATGGTTTTGACCCATAGTATTGGCGCCTAGACTTAGTATATAAGTGTGTGTTGAGGTCAATGAAGGCACCATGAAGTTATTTGTATTGAGATTGCTCAAATGAGGTTGCCCCCTCGAAGTGGCTTGCGATAAATAAAAGTGATTTTGAGTTCTGTTATTTCTGCTATCTCGTGTATTTTCATTAATTAATTGTTGCAGGTTCTTCACATCTGGTATCAAAGCACTTTCTTGGTCTCGTTGGGTGGAATTTTTGCCAAAATTTCTCTTTACTAAATAAGGTTTTTTTTGTGTTTTTCTACCCATTCTGCCCCCCCTCCAAAAAACAAACTCATTGTTATGGTTGTCACCCGCGCAGGAGCAAAAACCATGGAGGAAGCACATGCAGCCATCCAAACCAAGCTCTAGGATCTAGATGAAAAATTTCTCAGCCTCCATCTTGAGCATTTAGCCATGAACAACAAACGACAGTCTGAGTCTTCATCAGACAATGGGTTCTCTTCTTCCAGCAATTTCCATGGTTCGAAGCTTGATTTTCCTCGCTTCAATGGTACTGATCCGATTGGATGGATCTATCGTGCAGAACAATATTTTAGTCTACATAATACTTTTGATGTCACCAAAGTTCCACTTGCATCATTTCATTTGGAATAGGAAGCTCTTCAATGGTACCGTTGGTACATCAAGGCTCATGAAGAGCCAAAATGGCCATACTTTTGCCAAGTCCTTTTGCAACGATTTGGTCCTAGTGATTTTGATGACTTCATAGTATCCCTCACTAAACTTCACCAAATGGGCACTGTGAGAGAGTATCAAACAGAATTCAAGAAACTAGCCAATCACACATAAGGATTGTTTGATGAATTCTACAGGAGTTGTTTTATCAGTGGTCTTAAGGATGAAATCCGCTCAGAGGTTAAAATGTTCTGTCCCAACACAATGATGGAAGCCTTGGGGTTGGCTAAGTTGGTAGAAAACAAGATTTCATTCCAACAACACTCCAAATCCACTTCGGTCCCCTTCCGAAATATGGGTTCTCAACGACCTCCCATTCCGCCAACTCCTCGACCAAATCCTATCAAGCATTTGTCTGAAATAGAGATGCAGGCACGCAGAGAAAAAGGGCTTTGTTATAATTGTGATGAGAAATTCACTCGGGGACATAGATGTGTTCAGCAAAATCTCTATCTCTTGGATATGGATTCTCCGCTTGCCTCTAAAATTAGTGAAGAAGCTCCAGATACAATGGATGATTAAGTCGACATCCAAGAGCCACCTATTGACCCCCCATATCAGGATGACCAACCAAAGATATCTCTCCATGATTTATCCGGCATCACCACCCCCAAACAATGCGGGTCAGGGGTTACTTCAAGAAGCTTCCTCTTACAATACTCATTGATTCTGGTAGAACTCATAACTTCATTGACCCGCGGATCGCCAAACAGGATGATTGTTTTGTCCATCCTTGCTCCAACTTTGAAGTCATGGTTTCCAATGGGGGCACCTTAGCTTGCAAGGGAAAGTATCACAATGTGTGTATCTCTCTGGAAGATTATAACCTATGTTCTAACATGTTTGCATTGTCATTAGGAGGATGTGATGTGGTTTTGGGCATTCAGTGGTTACACACACTTGGCCCCATCTAATGGGATTTTGCTGAACTTTGGATGCAGTTTTCAGTCAATGGGACACAACACAAATTTATAGACTTACAACCAGGGTCTCTCCGCATCATCAGTTCACATCACCTAGAAAAACTCCTTAAGAAGAATTCACATGGTGTCATTGCTCAGCTCCATTCCATTCAGATGCACCCATCAATGGTCTCCACTATTCCCTTGGATCTCCAACCAATTTTGGATAGATATGTCGGTGCCTTTGCTGAACCAGTGGGATTGCTGCCTTCACGAGACCTTTCCGCTAAGAATTTAGCTGCCTCTACATCTGCGAAGGAAATGATGGCTATTTTGCATTCAGTACAGACATGGCAACCATACCTATTTGAGAATTCTTTCTGCATAAAAAATGCTCAACAGAGTCTGAAATATTTCCTAGAGCAATGGGTCTCCTCACCTGCACAATTGAAATGGATTCTCCAACTCCTGGGTTATGCCAATGAGATCACTTACATGAAGGGTCAAGACAATTTGGTGGCAGATGCTCCTTATCGCACAATTGATTCCCCAGTTTCTCTTCCAGCTATTTCTCTGGTTGCAATCTATTCAATAGAGCTATTTACTCCCGGGAAGAAAAAGTCGTTCTAAACAGCCAAAAAACCTGAGTCATTTGCGAAATAAAACCAGCAGAGTTAATTAAAGCCCTAGAAGTAGATTGTTCCCAAACCCTTGACCCTGAGGTTTTTTCTGAAGTCTCCATTATTGAAAATTATCATCATGTTTCTCAAAATGATAGGGAAATGTTTTTGTCATCGTGTCTCAAGCCAGAGACCAGCATTTCGGAGGTCCCATACCCTATAGATATCAATCTTTTTAATGAAAATACCCAGTTAGTTTTGACATTATTGGCCTTAGTTCTAGGTTTGGATACGGACTTGTATGTAACTGAGTTTCAATTGAGTCTGTTGTACAAAATGAGTACAGTCTAGTCAGGGATTGATGAAAATCAAATCCCTCGACTTGATTTTGAAGCATTTCTAACAGAAAAGATTCATGACCAGATGGTCAATTTTCCCACTCTCAGACATTTCAAGGTTTCAGGCCTTTTTGATGAAAATGATTATGATAGCCAGTCAAGACGAGTTGCAGTTCCCAGAAATCATTTTCACGACTTTACTAGAAAATAACATGTTCAATTACATCAATTACATGCTCTCAGAGATTTATAGAATGATTTTTGGAAACAAATCTGCCTAGAGTACTACCGGAAATGCAGGCATCCATGCAATTGAGTACAGAATATGCGACAGGGGATTGGTTTTTGTTGAAAGACAGTACAGTAATCAGATTATATGGATTCATACATAAACCCTATGTGTTACCAGCTTTTCTTTCTTTAAGGGTTTTTGCCTTGGAATTCTTAAAACAAAAGTTGATTGTGGAAGATAACAATTTTTTGGTTCATAGACAAGCAACAGACATTAAATACCCATTCACATTTGGTCCGTTCACAATAAAGAATAAGAATGCTATTGTATATATAGAGAAGTTGTTGAAGGATATGAATTTTGAGACAGATACGGCTATGGAGTATGACCCATTAAATATCATATCCAAACGAAGAGCATCGTATAGAGGCCCTGAACCATCAGATTATTGAAGGAATGTCGGACAGAGCCAATTGGCTAGAATATAAAGAAGAAACCATTCCGGTTACATCCGACAAAGAAATGGCATTAGTTGACACAACAACAGAGACAGAAAGCGAAATAGATATTGCATTGGTGGGATCTAAAAGACCCATACAGGACATAATGATCATTGAAGATGAAGAAACAGAAAGAGGAAAAAGACTGAAAATGAATGAACCACAAGAGTTAACAACAGTTTCAGAAGAGGCTAAAACAGCTGAAGAAGAAATACTAGAGGTTACAGTTAAAGAGTACAACATTGAAGAAACCCCTGTAGAGGGTGATGTAAATAGACCCCAGAATATCATGGATGTGTTTGATGAGCATAGTCGAAATAAACAGGAGTCCACGAAACAAACCAATCAATTGTTTCCGAAGGTTCGAAGTATATCTAATACTGAGGTAAGCTTATTTATTAGCAGAAATATCAGAGAGAATTCCTTGAAATTTTCAGTTGTCACAAAAAATAAGATTTCAGAAATGAATATAGATTTGTCTAAAATAAATGCCCCGGATAAAATTTTATTACATAGACAAACCGGAGAAGTCATATATTGAGACTATTTGGGGGCCATATTAAGGGCAGACAAGTTGAAAAGTTCAGTGGATAAATTGAATAATCAGTTGAGACAGGAGAAGGCAGAGAATAAGTCTCGACAGCAACAGATTAAAAAATTGCAAATAGATTTGATAAATAAAGAAGGAGATGCAGCAACCAAACTGCTCAAAGAGAAAGACGATACGATCCAGATGTTGAGACGAAAATTAAAAATTCCAGACACTGTACTTATCCAAGGAGCAGAATTGACAATATTGGAAAAAGAAAAAGAAGAATTATCTAATGAAGTCAATGATGTTACTGCTAAAATGTTAAAGCTTTCTGATGAAAAAGATCGGTGGGAAAAAGAGAAAATCATTTTAGAAGAACAGTTGGCAGAAGCGAGGAAAAGATTAGCAGGAAGTGGTCAACAACAAGTACAAACAGACATACAGGAAGATAAAACTGGAGTAGATGATATTTTCCAGGCTATGTCCCAAGTAAGCTTAAAAGAAAATGAAATCAAAGAATTGAAGATTGAAATACAGAAGCTGACAGAAGAGAATGAAATCAAAAATAAGGAAATAAAAACTTTGCAGACAAAGAATCAGGAATTAAGTAATAATAATAAAGGATTAGCAGCTCATGTGACAGGGCAAGCTGCTATGCAAGGTTGTAAACACCTGGTGTGGGACCAAATTATAAAAGAAGTTGAGAAACTAAGACCATATCTGGATTACATAAGAGTCAAAGAAAAGGTGGTCAAAGATGCCTTCGAAAGTTGCAGAGCAGTCAGGGAGAACTTAAATAAAAAGCCAAAAGACGTAGCCTAGAAAGCAATGACATTTTTAAACAGTCTAACTGAGGCAGACCTGATAGCCATGAATATAATGAACCGAATTTCAGTCATCACATGGGCCAGAAGGATCTTGGGGAAATATCGCATGTTGAGAATGTTGAAGCTAAAGCTAGAGAAATATGGGGAGAAGTAGTAAAGTTCAAAAAGCAATTTGAAAAATTAGTAAACAAAGGGTTCCCTGCTTTTTGGAATGAAAAAAATGAATTAATTCCTCCGAATGATTATAAGAGATTGTTGTTTGATATAAGGATGGATCACAGAAAGTTCCAGCAGCTGGATCATATGCTTACAGGGAAAATTTTAACGGAGAAAATATCATAGGAGTTTGAAATTTTAAATATGCTAATCTCAACCTGTGGAAATCTTCTTCATGTTTCTTATGCAGGTCATGTTGAAATGCGAGTCTTGGTGAAGGAAATGACCAACTAAGACTTACCCGCGGCCGACCAGTGGACTTATGTGGAAAAATATGGAAGGACAAGATATTCTGTCCATTCATAGAGGCTTTCAAAACTCTCGCCAAGTGGCGAAAAGATGATATTCAAAATTTTTTCCAAGTGGCAAAAAGGATACTTTTATTTTAAATTTGTAATATTATTTGGAGACAGTTATCTATTGCTCAAAGACAGTTATCTTTTAAGTTAAAATATTTTCAGTTATTAGTTAGAAGAAGCAGTTATGTCAAGCTTCTTCCGAATTTTGTATAAAAACAATGAGAGTCATTGTTGGAGGGGTTGGAAATATTTTGAGAGACAGTGTATGTTTTGAAGTCCATTTTTTGATAAATAAAGGAAGTATGGTGAAAATACCCATCCATTGAGACCAGAGATTCATGTGTTGATCAGCTTTACAGTCTGTTTTTCCTTTATCTTTATATGTGCATGTTCACTTCCTTTGTTATATCTTCCATTATGTCTTTCTTCTATATTTAAATGAACATCTGAAATAATTCGAGATTCATACTTGTTGTGCCTCGTTTTATTGCATTTAAATATTCACTATATTCTCCAAAGTTGACAATGGATTCATCCTAGTTAGATGCCTGTTGTTGATGGAATGTCATTATTTCTTTCTATACCACCTGAAAAAATCAAATTGACTGTAATATGATTGCTATATTGCCTCTGTGGAAATCTGTTTGGTATAAATCTCTTACTGGCATATTGTATATTTGAAACTTTGACTCCATGCCCAACGTTTCTTGTCCTCCTTTTCAACCAGAAAATCCTTTTGAGAAAATTTGAGAGAGCTTTTATATTTTTCAGTCTTTGTATATGTATTGTGAGAGAGCCCTCTCTGGTGGAAAAATGGCTGAGTTTTCTACCTAAAGCTTGGTTTGAAGTAGGTTACCTTAGGTGTTATTCTTTTACAACCGGAATAAAATCTAAGTGTTAACATTTTGGCACCGTTGCCGGGGACGAAAGTGAAATTTTCCCTGGGAGAAACGACAAAGAAAGGTCAAATTTCTTGGGCAAGGAAGTTTGAAATAAGTTGGTTGTAGATATTGCCCTGGCGACTTCACTTGTGACAATTTCTGAAGGTTTTTTGAAGATAATCTAAGAAAGACACTGTGGCTACAAGAAGAAATCCCGGTTTGCAGTTCTTCTCAGGCGTGGATAACCCAGAAAAGCTCCTCAAGACGGAGAGAGGCAAAGGTAAGACGAAAGAAGGTATTTCTTAGTTTTCAAATATATTTCCTTCTTTGCAAGAAAATCTGTTTGAGGAAGAAAATATTGGTTCAAGTGAAAAGATTTTGCTTAGAACTAAGTCAGATTCTGATTTAAAAGAAACAAAAGTTGATCCAAAAAGTTTGTGGGATTATTCTCTAAAATCTGTTTGGGAAAATTTACAAAGATCTGAAAGGGTAGAGTCCAGGATATCCAAAACCCAAAGAATACCTGTGCAAGGCAAAAGACAACAGGCCGTGGTTGTTCCACCTTATAATCCACCACCTATGGCTACCAGATTCGCCCCATTGGTTTTGCCCGCGGTTTTACATGACTTGCCTCAAAATTATGCACAGAGGATCTTTACTTTTGATAATGAGGGTAGTTATACCGCACAACAACATGTTGATAACTTTAGTGATTTCATTGATTTGGAAGAAGTGGATTATGATGATGCAAAAATGAGGCTGTTTGCTCAAAGCTTAAGAGGTGAAGTCAAAAAATGGTTTAGAGCTTTAGCTGCAGGATCAATTGCTAATTATGATGCCTTTACAACTCTTTTTATCGAAAGATGGGAAGACCAGAAAAATCCTTCACAGGTGTTGACACAGTATAACAATCTAAAAAAGGGAGGTTTTGAGTCAGTTCAGGAGTTCTCTGCCAGATTTATGAAAGTCTATAATTCTATCCCTACAGATATAAAACCCCCAGTGGGAGCAGCCAAGTTACATTATGCAGATGCTTTTGAAGGTGATTTTTCATGCACATTAAGAGAAAGAAGATCTACTACTTTGGCAGTAATGATGAAAGATGCAGTAGAAGTTGAAGCTAATATGATGGCTTCTGGAAAGATGAGACATAGAGATATGGACAGAAAGAAAATGAGAGAAGATAATCAAAATGCAGCTTCTTCTTCTTCTTCCACAGATGTAAAATTTGAAGCAATGATGAAAACTATGGAAAAGTTGTTAGAAAGGTTGGTGGTGGATAACAAAGCTCCAAATAAGGAACAAGCAGAACCTCAAATCAGAAACCCAAATTTTAGGAGACCCTTTGTTCCAGCTGCAAGGCCCAGAGAACAGTGAAAGCCAAGGAATGCAGAAGAAGATCAAATCAGACCTCCTTTCCCCGAAAATTATATTGCCGGAGAAGTAGAAGAGGAGATACCTGAGAGTGATATTCACCATTGTAGCAGTTCAAATTCAGAAGTGTATTTGACCAAACAAGAGCATGATATGTTCCTTGCAGAAGGAGAATGTTGTAATTTGGAAACAAAGATTGATCAATACCAGATTGGTTACCAAAATGCTATAAACGATCTTCAAAGAAAAATGAATCTTAGAAGTCGAGAGGTTATAATAGACAAAGGAAAAGAACCAATGGGCAAATCAAAAGGAACTGCAGATAAACCTTCTACTAGTCAGCATGAACAGCAAATGAGAAGAAAAGAAATTGAAGAGGTGCCAAAAGTTATTTCAGATAACAAGAAAAATTCAATAAAGGAAAGTGATAAAAATTTGGTTCCTTTCAATATACAGAATGAAATGTCAAAAGTCAAGATTTCTGTACCTTTTAATGAGATATTAAAGAACAAAGAATACAAGGAACAAATCTTCAAGATGATGCAGGTAGAAAACCGAGTGGAAATAGATACTTTAGAATTGGATGATGATACTCCTAATATCTACCTGGATTCAAGAATGGAAGATAATAGTGCTGAAGAAGTTTCTCCTTTCTATGTGAATCTGAATATTCATGATAAAGTTGTGCATAATTGTATGTTGGATTCAGGAGCTTCTCATAATCTGAAGCCAAAACTTGTAGTAGAATCTTTGGGATTGGAAATCACAAGACCATATGATAATTTATTTTCTTTTGATTCAAGGAAAGTTAAATGTTTAGGGATGATAAAATATTTGACAGTCAATCTTAGTAAAATACCGGCCAAAGGTATTCTTATGGATGTGGTGGTTGCTAACATTCCAGCGAAGTTTGGTATGTTACTGTCCAGGTCATGGGCCTCAAAGTTAAAAGGAACATTGCAGATGGATATGTCTTTTGCTACTATTCCGGTACTGGGAGTACACAGAAGATTATATGCTGAAAAGATGGCTGCTTATTTGGTAAGTGATCTAAAAGAACCTGAGAAACATGCTATATATGCAGTAGATACAGATTTGGGTTCTTGCATTTTGTACAATGATGTTGAATCTAAAGAAAAGATTGATTTGATTGAACCAAAAGAAAATGAAAAGGAAAGATTGTTAAGAGAAAATATCAGAAGAGAAGGGACCTGGACAATGCATTTTGATGGAGCTAGAAGTAGAGAAGGAGCTGGTGCAGGAGTATGGATAATTACACCCGATCAAGAATTCCTGATGTTTTCTTACCAATTGAATTTTGAATGTACCAATAACGTTGCAGAATATGAAGCTTTGATTATGGGATTGAACGTGTTGAGAGATTTAAAAGCAAAAAGGATTGAAGTGTTTGGAGATTCCGAATTGGTTATAAATCAGGTAAAAGCTATTTATCAGACCAAACACCCTAAAATGAGGTCCTATAGGAATGAAGTGTGGAATTTGCTGGAATTTTTTTTCGATGAACATGATGTTGTTTCAATTCCTAGAGTTAGCAACACTGTAGCAGATTCTTTAGCCACTGCAGGAGCGGCATTCAAAAATCCCGTCTTTTCTAAAAAGAAATATGATATTGAGGTCATACATAGACCATCTATCCCAGACAATATCAAACATTGGCAGGTTTTTGAGGATGATCAACAGATTAAATGCTTTTTGGAAATGACAGATGAATTCAATTACAGGTCTATTGATGCAGAAGTTGACGAAATTGGTCCAGATGAAGTGGATTCTCCGGAAGAAACAGAAAAGTTCAGGCAAAGGATTGGAGGTAAGGATATAATCCAACTGAAGAATAATGTTATCCCTAGGGGTTTAATTCCTTTGGAAAAATTATTTGATAAAAATGATGTGGTGAAAAATCCAAAGATAGAACCTAAACCTGAAGATGTAAAAGACTACAATTTAGGTTCTGAAAAAGATCCCAAGTTGGTAAAGCTTTCCAAGAAATTACCAAGAAAGGAAGAAGATAAAAGCATGGAAGTGATGAAGCGATTTTCTGAGGTTTTTGCTTGGAGCTATGAGGACCTGAAGGAATATGATGTTTCTGTTATACAACATACAATTCCAATCAAACCAGATGAAAAGCCTTTTAAACAAAAATTAAGAAGAATAAATCCCAAGTTGCTGCCAGTGATAGAAAAAGAGGTGAGAAAGCTGTTTGATGCCAAGATAATCGTGTCCTTGAGGTTTTCCAAGTGGTTAGCTAACCTAGTACCAGTGAGGAAAAAGAATGGTGAAATAAGGCTGTGCGTGGATTTTAGAAATTTGAACAGAGCTTCTTTGAAAGATAATTATCCACTACCTAAAATGGATCAGGTTTTACAACAAGTTGTGGGAGCTGAAATAATTTCCATGTTAGATGGTTTCTCAGGTTATAATCAAATTAAAGTTCATCCAGAAGATCAAGAAAAAACTGCTTTTACTACTCCATGGGGAACATTTATGTACGCCAAAATGCCATTTGGTTTGATGAATGCAGGCGCAACTTTTCAGAGAGCCATGGATATTGCATTTGCAGATGAAAGAGACAAAATTGTGGTAGTATACATGGATGATATCACTGTTTATTCAAAAAATGCTGCTGACCATTGGAATCATCTGGAGAGAGTTTTTATAAAATGTAGAAGATTTGGGATTTCCCTAAATCCAAAGAAATCTCATTTTTGCATGGAGGAAGGAAGATTATTGGGACATATCATATCAAAAGAAGGCATTAAAATTGACCCAGAGAGAGTATCTGCGATACAAAAGGTGGGAATCCCTAGGATCAAAAAAGAGATTCAGTCATTTATTGGAAGGATAAATTGGTTAAGAAGGTTCATTCCTAGTTTTGCTGAAATTCTGAGAAACATAACCGAAATGCTAAGAAAAGACAAGGAAATTAAGTGGACTGAAGAAGCAAGACAATCCTTTAATAACATTAAAAAGGCATTGACTGAAGCACCATTGTTGATAAGTCCAGATTATACAAAAGATTTCATTATGTTTACTTATGCATCAGAACACACAGTAGCTGGAGTATTGCTCCAAAAGAATCCAGAAGGAGTGGAACAACCAATTGCGTTTTTTAGTAAGATTCCGAGAGATGTAGAATTAAAATACAACATCATGGAGAAACAAGCTTATGCTTTAGTGAAAGCATTGAAAGATTTCAGGATATATATTTTGCATTCTCGTACAATAGCACATGTTCCATCAGCAGCAGTGAAAGACATTCTTACCCAGCCAGATCCTGAGGGGAAAAGAGCAAAATGGATAGTCGTGCTATTGGAATATGACCTGGACATTAAACCTACAAAACTGATAAAGGGTCAAGGTTTGGCTAAAATGATGACAGAAACAAATTGGGATTCTCTCAGCATGAATTTTATTTCTGAAACTTCCACCGAAAATGTTCCAAATTCACAGATAATTGAAGATTTCTCTTTATCCCCCTGGTACGCAGATATTGTATATGTTTTGCAGAATCTCCAAGCGCCTGCTAATATGGAAAAAACTAGGGCAAGATCAGTAAAATTGAAAGCAGCAAAGTTTTTCATATTAGATGGAAATTTGTTCTGGAAAGATCCAGGAGGAATCCTGTTGAATTGTCTGCTAGAGAATGAAGCACAGCATATTATGGTGGAATTTCATAAAGGTATGTGTGGAGGGCATCATTCATGGAAAGCTACAGTGAACAAGATTCTTAGGGCTGGTTTTTATTGGCCTAGCATGTATTCATATGTGTATAAAGAAATAACGAAATGCCATGAATGTCAAATTTTTGATGGAAAAAGAGAACTATTGCCATTTCCGTTGAAACCTATTTCAGTTGAAGCACCTTTCCAACAGTGGGGGTTAGATTTTATTGGTGAGATTAACCCAAATTCTTCAAGGCAACATAAGTGGATTCTGACCGCTACAGATTACTTCACAAAATGGATTGAGGCCATCCCAACCAGAAATGCTACAGAAACAGTGATTATGAACTTTTTGGAAGAAAATATTTTGTCTAGGTTTGGTTGTCCTAAAAGGATAGTGACAGAAAATGCTCCAGCATTCAAGTCAAAAAATATGATAATTTTTTGTCACAAATATCACATACATCTAAATCATTCCACTGCTTATTATCCACAAGGAAATGGATTGGCCGAATCTTCAAATAAAAGTTTAGTGAGAATCATAAAGAGGTTGCTGGAAGATAACAAGAGGGATTGGCACACTAAACTGAAATATGCTCTGTGGGCGGACAGAATCAGTACAAAGAGAGCAATTGGCACTTCCCCTTTCCAGTTGGTATACGACACAGAAGTAATTTTCCCTGTTTCCTTGGGATTGCTAGTTATGAAATTATTACAGGAAGTTGATGAAGAACCAAATCATATGCAAAGAAGAATAAATCAAATGATAGAATTGCATGAAGTCAGAGAAAAAGCATATAACAAAACCCAAATGCATCAGGAAAAAATGAAGAAAACTTTTGACAGAAAAGTTAAAGAAAGATATTTTCAGATAAATGATTTGGTTTTGAAATGGGACTCCAGAAATGAAGATCACCATGGAAAGTTTGAGCATTTATGGAAAGGTCCATATATTGTCACAGGATGTCGAGGAGAAAATGCATTTATCCTAAAAAATTGCAATGGGGAATTTTATCCTGGAGGACCAGTCAATGGGAGACACCTCAAACATTATCTTTCCTAAAAAATAGAAGTGAGAGAAAAAGTTTTTGTACAGTGTAAATTTTTTTTTTTTTCAAAAAAAAAGAATTTTTTTTTTTTTTTTGGTTTGAATGCAGCCCAATGGATCAGGCACTTGGTCTACGATGTTCTTTGCTACCTCACAGGGAGGATAGCATCCCCAGTTGGAGCCAGTTGTTGACACTAGGTTTGAGAATGTCTAAATCCAAAAAGTTTGCTAAAATGTCCAAAAAAGGAAGAAATTATCACAAAGGAGGTTGAAGAAAAGGTTGACAATTCAAAAAACAAGAGGGAAAAACCCACTTATGCAAAGTCCGAAAGCAAATTTGTGAAAAGATTAAACCCCGATCAAGTTTCGGTGGCGGAGATGTCAAAAATCCTGATCAACGACCAATATTGCTTCCCGCATCGCCAAAGTGATCGGTGGCAAATAGATGTGGGCTGTAGCGGACTCAATACCACCGAGGCACGTGTCCAAACCTCATCCTTCCACATATGTAATATGGTGGTAAAGGAAACCACCATAGCGCCGGGAGGAACCACCAAATATGGAAGCGCGGTGGGGTCAGTACACGTGGCAGGGTGGGACTTGATACGTGGCAGATAGAGAAAGCGTGGCAGGGTCATAGCACATGGCGTTATACTTTGTAGCAATCGGAGGGCCGATATAAACCTTAATCAAATCAACAACCATTGTTTCATCCGCATCTTGGAAGGTGCACACTGGATGTGAGGAAGAGCGGTCGCGGAGAATAAACCACTCTAACAGGTGTCAGCAGGTGGTTGATCCGCACAGGGAACAAACCGGAGAAGAAAACAGCATTGTGATCGCGGATACCACCAGATGGAATAAAGGGAGACGAGATTTGACGGCCCAAAACAAAGTTTCGAGATCAACGGTCAGATATGAACCGCATTCATAAAGGTGCAGGGAAGTTAATTTAAAAGACTTATATAAAACAAAAAGGGCTCCACATAACGGCATTCTGCATGTGTCGCTATCCTGGAGAGCTCTGAAGACTGGTGGAGGCCTGCGATTGCGACAGAAGGCGAAAGGTGGGTACATACAGGTAGGGTCTGGTGACCTGTCCTACTTTTTAAACAGAATTTTGTTTAAAGAAACGTTTAAATGGAGACTGTGCGCGATATAGACGTTTTTAAATCAAAAGAATCCCTAGATGATAGAGATGAAGACGTCTACGATACCCTAATTAGGTTTCCAGTCTCTGATATAAAAATTAGGTTGTTTGAATTGTTAAAGGAAGGGACAGACCCCCACAGAGTTCACCAGTCGTCTTTGATAGCCTTTTTCCCCGACCAAATCCCTTTTTTCCCAGAATTCGTATCATGGTGTGTTGAAAATTACTCCCGGGAAGAAAAAGTCGTTCTAAACAGCCAAAAAACCGGAGTCATTTGCGAAATAAAACCAGCAGAGTTAATTAAAGCCCTAGAAGTAGATTGTTCCCAAACCCTTGACCCTAAGGTTTTTTCTGAAGTCTCCATTATTGAAAATTATCATCATGTTTCTCAAAATGATAGGGAAATTTTTTTGTCATCATGTCTCAAGCCAGAGACCAGCATTTCGGAGGTCCCATACCCCATAGATATCAATCTTTTTAATGAAAATACCCAGTTAGTTTTGACATTATTGGCCTTAGTTCTAGGTTTGGATACGGACTTGTATGTAACTGAGTTTCAGTTGAGCCTGTTGTACAAAATGAGTACAGTCCAGTCAGGGATTGATGAAAATCAAATCCCTCGACTTGATTTTGAAGCATTTCTAACAGAAAATATTCATGACCAGATGGTCAATTTTTCCACTCTCAGACATTTCAAGGTTTCAGGCCTTTTTGATGAAAATGATTATGATATCCAGTCAAGACGAGTTGCAGTTCCCAGAAATCATTTTCACAACTTTACTAGAAAATAACATGTTCAATTACATCAATTACATGCTCTCAGAGATTTATAAAATGATTTTTGGAAAAAAATCTGCCTAGAGTACTACCGGAAATGCAGGCATCCATGCAATTGAGTACAGAATATGCAACAGGGGATTGGTTTTTGTCGAAAGACAGTACAGTAATCAGATTATATGGATTCAGACATAAACCCTATGTGTTACCAGCTTTTCTTACTATAAGGGTTTTTGCCTTGGAATTCTTAAGACAAAAGTTGATTGTGGAAGATAACAATTTTTTGGTTCACAGACAAGCAACAGACATTAAATACCCATTCACATTTGGTCCGTTCACAATAAAGAATAAGAATGATATTGTGTATATAGAGAAGTTGCTGAAGGATATGAATTTTGAGACAGATACGGCTATGGAGTATGACCCGTTAAATATCATATCCAAACGAAGAACGGAGCATCGTATCAAGGCCCTGAACCATCAGATTATTGAAGGAATGTCGGACAGAGCCAATTGGATAGAATATAAAGAAGAAACCATTCCGGTTACATCCGACAAAGAAATGGCATTAGTTGACACAACAACAGAGACAAAAAGCGAAATAGATATTGCATTGGTGGGATCTAAAAGACCCATACAAGACATAATGATCATTGAAGATGAAGAAACAGAAAGAGGAAAAAGACTGAAAATGAATGAACCACAAGAGTTAACAATAGTTTCAGAAGAGGCTAAAACAGCTGAAGAAGAAATAACAGAGGTTATAGTTAAAGAGTACAACATTGAAGAAACCCCTGTAGAGGGTGATGTAAATAGACCCCAGAATATCATGGATGTGTTTGATGAGCATAGTCGAAATAAACAGGAGTCTGCGAAACAAACCAGTCAATTGTTTCCGAAGGTTAGAAGTATATCTAATACTGAGGTAAGCTTATTTAATAGCAGAAATATCAGAGAGAATTCCTTGAAATTTTCAGTTGTCACAAAAAATAAGATTTCAGAAATGAATATAGATTTGTCTAAAATAAATGCCCCGGATAAAATTTTATTACATAGACAAACTGGAGAAGTCATATATTCAGACTATTTGGGGGCCATATTAAGGGCAGACAAGTTGAAAAGTTCAGTGGATAAATTGAATAATCAGTTGAGACAGGAGAAGGCAGAGAATAAGTCTCGACAGCAACAGATTAAAAAATTGCAAATAGATTTGATAAATAAAGAAGGAGATGCAGCAACCAAACTGCTCAAAGAGAAAGACGATACGATCCAGATGTTGAGACGAAAATTAAAAATTCCAGACACTGTACTTATCCAAGGAGCAGAATTGACAATATTGGAAAAATAAAAAGAAGAATTATCTAATGAAGTCAATGATGTTACTGCTAAAATTTTAAAGCTTTCTGTTGAAAAATATCGGTGGGAAAAAGAGAAAATCATTTTAGAAGAACAGTTGGCAGAAGCGAGGAAAAGATTAGCAGGAAGTGGTCAACAACAAGTACAAACAGACATACAGGAAGATAAAACTGGAGTAGATGATATTTTACAGGCTATGTCCCAAGTAAGCTTAAAAGAAAATGAAATCAAAGAATTGAAGATTGAAATACAGAAGCTGATAGAAGAGAATGAAATCAAAAATAAGGAAATAAAAACTTTGCAGACAAAGAATTAGGAATTAAGTAATAATAATAAAGGATTAGCAGCTCATGTGACAGGGCAAGCTGCTATGCAAGGTTGTAAACACCTGGTGTGGGACCAAATTATAAAATAAGTTGAGAAACTAAGACCATATCTGGATTACATAAGAGTCAAAGAAAAGGTGGTCAAAGATGCCTTCGAAAGTTGCAGAGCAGTCAGGGAGAACTTAAATAAAAAGCCAAAAGACATAGCCTAGAAAGCAATAACATTTTTAAACAGTCTAACTGAGGCAGACCTGATAGCCATGAATATAATGAACATAATTTCAGTCATCACATGGGCCAGAAGGATCTTGGGGAAATATCGCATGTTGAGAATGTTGAAGCTAAAGCTGGAGAAATACGGGAAGAAGTAGTAAAGTTCAAAAAGCAATTTGAAAAATTAGTAAACAAAGGGTTCCCTGCTTTTTGGAATGAAAAAATGAATTAATTCCTTCGAATGATTATAAGAGATTGCTGTTTGATATAAGGATGGATCACAGAAAGTTCCAGCAGCTGGATCATATGCTTACAGGGAAAATTTTAACGGAGAAAATATCAGAGGAGTTTGAAATTTTAAATATGCTAATCTCAACCTGTGGAAATCTTCTTCCTGTTTCTTATGCAGGTCATGTTGAAATGCGAGTCTTGGTGAAGGAAATGACCAACTAAGACTTACCCGCGGCCGACCAGTGGACTTATGTGGAAAAATATGGAAGGACAAGATATTCTGTCCATTCATAGAGGCTTTCAAAACTCTCGCCAAGTGGCGAAAAGATGATATTCAAAATTTTTTCCAAGTGGCAAAAAGGATACTTTTATTTTAAATTTGTAATATTATTTGGAGACAGTTATCTATTGCTCAAAGACAGTTATCTTTTAAGTTAAAATATTTTCAGTTATTAGTTAGAAGAAGCAGTTATGTCAAGCTTCTTCCGAATTTTGTATAAAAACAATGAAAGTCATTGTTGGAGGGGTTGGAAATTTTTTGAGAGACAGTGTATGTTTTGAAGTCCATTTTTTGATAAATAAAGGCAGTATGGTGAAAATACCCATCCATTGAGACCAGAGATTCATGTGTTGATCAGCTTTACAGTCTGTTTTTCCTTTATCTTTATATGTGCATGTTCACTTCCTTTGTTATATCTTCCATTATGTCTTTCTTCTATATTTAAATGAACATCTGAAATAATTTGAGATTCATACTGGTTGTGCCTCGTTTTATTGCATTTAAATATTCACTATATTCTCCAAAGTTGACAATGGATTCATCCTAGTTAGATGCCTGTTGTTGATGGAATGTCATTATTTCTTTCTATACCACCTGAAAAAATCAAATTGACTGTAATATGATTGCTATCTTGCCTCTGTGGAAATTTGTTTGGTATAAATCTCTTACTGGCATATTGTATATTTGAAACTTTGACTCCATGCCCAACGTTTCTTGTCCTCCTTTTCAACTAGAAAATCCTTTTGAGAAAATTTGAGAGAACTTTTATATTTTTTAGTCTTTGTATATGTATTGTGAGAGAGCCCTCTCTGGTGGAAAAATGGCTAAGTTTTCTACCTAAAGCTTGGTTTGAAATAGGTTACCTTAGGTGTTATTCTTTTACAACCGGAATAAAATCTAAGTGTTAACATCAGGCACCTCCATTTCTTCTTCCATACACCCTCAACAGTGCACCAATTTAGGCAATTGACACGGTTCTTTGAAACCGCGATCAGATTCTTCACATTTTGCAGGACACTCTTCACATGGCCAGAATTCGAATGAAACAACAAGCCAATCAACACCGTTCTGAGTGCACTTTTCAAGCAGTTGATATGGTTTTTCTTTTTCTACATCCTTCCAAGCAATCCTCCATGACACTCAAAGTGCGTCTACTTATCTCTCCCTCTATCATAGAGATATTCATTCAGTGGCACGACACGCAACCAGAGGCTACTACATGGGAACCACTCCTTCAGATTCAACATCAATTTCCACATCTAAAGCTTTGAGGACAAAGATTTATCTAAGGGAGAGGGGATGTTAGGAACCTATGTCTTTACTTTGTTAGTATATTGTTGTTGGACGCATATGCTTTGTAAGACGTCCCATAGTATTTGTTGATCCATAGTTTGTGTTATTGTTGTTGGGCGCATATGCTTTGTAAGTCACTCGTAGTATTTGTTGACCCATAGTTTGTATTGGCCCATGGTTTTGACCCATAGTATTGGCACCTAGACTTAATATATAAGTGTGTGTTGAGGCCAATGAAGGCACCATGAAGTTATTTGTATTGAGCTTCTCAAAGGAGGTTGCCCCCTAGAAGTGGCCTGTGATCAATAAAAGCGATTATGAGTTCTGTTATTTTTTCTATCTCGTGTATTTTCATTAATTAATTGTTGCAGGTTCTTCACAACTATTGGTCATTCTTCTTTGCCATTAACCTAGCCTCAAATGCTCCATTGAAGCACATTTTATCATTTTGGAGCTAATCTAACCCTCTAGATTGTGGATAGTTCTCTCTTTATGGAAGACTTGAGACCTTCTCTCTTCATAATATAATAATTCAATAAACTGTTGGAGAATGTCAATCGTACCACCCTAGCGTTTCCTAATATTTGTTAATTAACATCCAATGGAAGATTCTCCTTTTATATTTTATAATAATTTGTAGACTTTAATTTCTTGACAAATGTACCCGTGAAACTCTCATTAGAACGAGTATCCCAATGTAAAATATTGTTGACAAAGAAAAGTAGTTTTCATCTATTTCTTGCAAATTGTATAAAATATCTTGGTTTTCCTTGAACATTGTTAGATACAACTTTTTTAACTTTATAAAATATCTTGCTATATCTAGAAAATCTCCTTGCATATATTTGGAAGCCTAAACTAGTAGTGTTTGCACAAACAAGGGTTGGAAATAGAGGACTCCTTCTAACTTGACAATTCTCCAATTGGCATAGAATTTTGCTCTTTAGTATCTACAATAGCACGTTTCTACATTTTTCTTGAAGTTTGTGAATTTGGAATGCATGGGTGGAATTCAATCCTTGAGCATCAAGGACAATAGTATTTTTCACCAATAGTTTTTTCACTTTCAATTTTTCCCTATAAAGTTGCAACCTCTTACTTTGCTTGTTGTAGCTCCCATGATGTAGTATTATATAGTTGAATTCAAATTTGGTAGATCAAGTAAATCTTGAAATTCGATCCACTTCTATTTCTCAAGGATAGCAACAATCCATTATAGGAGTTCAATCATATCATCAATAACCCAAAAATATCCAATAGGATCAGATTCCACTTCAATGCATACTTAGTTGACAATATCTCGGATAGACCTTTACAACGGGCTACCGAGCATACCAAGTCCACTCGGATAGACCTTTACAAATCATACCAAGTCCACTCGGATAGACCTTTACAAATACCAATTCCAGTTGTAAATCTCGGATAGACCTTTCCAACGGGCTACCGAGCACCCCAAACGAAGATTGTATGCAAAAGTTATGACCCCGGGAAGTTGACTGTTCAACTAACCACCTTGGGGCCGCAAACTTTATGACGGTTCATCTTCTAGGGTTAGGTTTTTGGATGTTTGGGATTATTTCCCTCATGTTTATCATAAATGAGCCCTTTCGGCCTCATTTTGTATTCATCTTGGCATGAATGAGCACAATAGCCACATCTCTTCTCAGAGATAGCTACTACCATTCTAGCTGTTGTATTTTATAGTCTATTCTATTTCCACTATTTAATAGAATATGTGTTTACTGTATCGTTGTGTTCTTTGCATTATATCTCTATATTTGATTCTGTATATGCTCTTTTATTTCGTTCCCACATAAATCTAGATCAATCGTACTTGGAAATGTATACCTTTTCCACCAAAGAAAAATGTTGTAGTATGTAAATGAATGTATAAAAACAAGTTTCAATCAATTAGTAACATTGAGAAGCACACAAATTTCTTTGTCACATTGAGAATTTGTTAGAAAGAAGGTATTATCACTATATTAAAATATTTATTCCTATTATTAATATAGATAATATTGATATTTCTTTTACTTACACAATTAATATAGATAATATTTATATTGAACTTGTACTTGCACTTGCTATAATTTAGTTATAATTAGGAAAACAAAATAAGGATGTAAAGTTTCAATTTTTCAAAACTTTTAGGTTTTGTTTATGTAACACTTTTAAATTTATTTATAAATTGAATAAGTGTGAAGCACCTGCAACAATTAATTAATAAGAATATGCGAAATAGAAGAAATGACAGAACTCATAATCACTTTTATATTGATCACAGGCCACTTCGAGGGGGCAACCTCCTCTGAGCAAGCTCAATACAAATAACTTCACGGTGCCTTCATAGGTCTCAACACACACTTATATACTAAGTCTAGGCACCAATACTATGGGTCAAAACCATGGGCCACTACAAACTATGGATCAACAATACTACGGGTGACTTACAAAGCATATGCGCCAACAACAATAACACAAACTATTGATCGACAAATACTATGGGACGACTTACAAAGCATATGCGTCCAACAACAATATACTAACAAAGTAAAGACATGGGTTCCTAACATCCCCTCCCCCTTAAAAAAAGCTTTGTCCTCAAAGCTTTAGATATGGAAATTGTTGTTGAATCTGAAGGAGTGGTTCCCATGTAGCATCCTCTGGTTGCACGTCATGCCACTGAATTAAGACCTCTGTGATAGAGCAAGAGTGAAGCTAACAAGTGCGTTGATTGAGGATGGCCTCTAGCTCCAAAAGGATGGATCCTTCATTATCCAGCTCGGGTAAAATAGTTTGTCCACTGATGTTGGTTCCAAGAACTTTCTTCAGACAAGAGACATGAAATACTGGATGAATGCGGGAAGAAGGAGGAAGCTCCAATTGATAAGCAACGGACCCAATCTTCTGAAGAATCCGATATGGCCCATAGAACTTTGGAGCGAGCTTATGACGCCCTTTGAATTTCAGGGAGGATTGCTTGTATGGCTGGAGATGAAGAAAAACCATATCGCCTGCTTGAAAAGTGCGCTCAGAACGGTGTTGATCAGCTTGTTGCTTCAGGCGATTTCTTGCCATGTGAAGATTGTCCCGCAAAATGTGAAGAATCTGATCGCGGTTTCGAAGGACTGTGTCAACTTCCTGAACTGGTGAACTGTTGGGGGTGTATGGAAGAAGAAATGGAGGTGCCTCACCATAGACTGCTTCATATGGGGTCATTTTAGAGGAAGTGTGGTAAGAGGTATTGTACCACCATTCACTGAGAGGGAGCCACTTTGCCCACTAATGTTGTTGTTCAGAGGTGAAGCAATGAAGATAAGTTTCCAAGCATTTATTGATAATTTCAGTCTGACCATCTGTTTGTGGGTGATACCTTGAACTCATCTTCAGTTTGGTGCCAGTGTGGCGAAATAGTTTTGTCCAAAAATTACTAGTGAAAGTTGCATCACGATCCGAGACAATGGAAGAAGGGATGCCATGAAGATGAAAGATTTGGTCCAGGAAAATTTGAGCGACTGAGGAGGCTGTATAGGGATGGCTGAGATCACAAAAATGACTATATTTGGAGAGGCGATCAACCACAACGAGAATCACTATATTCCCGCCAGATTTAGGGAGCCCTTCAATGAAATCCATAGAAATATCTGTCCAAATCCGTGTAGGTATGGGCAAGGGTTCGAGCAATACTGGAAGGAGTGTTGTTGCACCCTTATTGCATTGGCAGGTATCACATTCAGCCACCATCTGTTGAATTGTCCTTTTCATGCCCTGCCAAAAGAAGTTACGCCGTGCCCGTTCATACGTTTTGAATAACCCAGAGTGCCTTGTCGATGGAGAAGCATGGAGTTCATAAAAGACAGCCTGTTGAAGATCTGTGCTCTGGGGAAGCACCAGACGACCCTTGTATCTCAGAGAAGTACCATCCCAAGAGTAATGTGGTACAGCAGAAGGGTTGTTGGTCAAGCATTGGATGATTTGAGATAAGGATGAGTGATTGACATAACCCTGTTGAACAGATTGCAACCAATTTGGAACAGGCATAGAAATAGATGAAAGAGAACCTTGGGCATCAAATGTGCGAGAAAGAGCATCTGCCACAATATTGTCTTTACCCTTCTTGTAAGTGATCTCATAGTCATAACCCATGAGTTTGCTAACCCATTTCTATTTTGCTGGGGAGGATACATGCTGTTCCAAGAAATATTTCAGACTCTGGTGATCAGTCTTGATGCAGAAATGATTCCCTAATAGGTATGGTTGCCACTTCTGTACTGAATAGCCATCATTTCCTTCTCATATGTAGAGGAAGCTAAATTCTTACCTGAAAGGGCTTTGCTGGTGAACGTAATGGGGTGTTCATCTTGAAGGAGAACAACACCAAGTCCACTGCCGCAAGCATCACTCTCAATAGTGAAGGGCTTGGAAAAATCGGGCATAGCTAGAACAGGTGTAGTACACATAGCTTGTTTTAGTTTGTCAAATGCACATTGAGCAGCATGTGTCCATGTAAAAGCATCCTCTTTCAATAGAGCAGTTAATGGAGCTGCAATCTTCCCATAATCCTTGACAAACTTGTGATAGTAGCCAGTCAACCCCAAAAAACCACGAAGCCTCTTGAGTGTCTGAGGATGCGGCCAATTGTTCATGGCATCGATTTTGGAAGGATCCACGCGAACCCCTTATGCTGATATAATGTGCCCGAGATACTCAACTTCCTTCTGTCCAAAAACACATTTAGACTGCTTGGCATGGAAATGATGGTCAGAAAAAATTTGCATGACAAGATCCATATGCTAGAGATGTCCATCCCATGTTTTACTGTATATGAGGATATCATCAAAGAATACCAGAATGAATTTCCACAAGCAGGGCCGAAATATTTTATTCATTAAGGCCTGGAATGTGGAAGGAGCATTAGTGATGCCAAAGTGTATGACCAAAAACTCATAATGGCCATCATGTGTGCGGAAAGCTGTTTTAGGGATATCATCCTCATGAACCTGAATTTGATGATACCTAGAACGAAGATCCAACTTGGAGAAAAATTGAGCCCCATGAAGCTCATCAACAACAAGAATTGGAAACTTATCCTTGATGGTGAGGTGATTAAGTGCTTGGAAGTCAATGCAAAGGCGCCACGAACCATCTTTTTTGTGGACAAGAAGAACTGGAGAAGAAAAGGAACTAGTGCTTGGGCGAATAATACCTTGCTTCAATAAGTCCCGAACGAGCATTTCAATCTCCGTTTTTTGGTGAAATGGGTAGCGATAAGGCCTGATGTTGGGAGGAACATTGCCAGGAAGAAGATGAATACGCTGGTCTTCTGGCCTTGAAGGTGGCAATCCCACTGGTTCAGCAAAGACACCTATGTATCGATCCATAATTTGTTGTAGATCCAAAAAAATAGTGGAGACCACTGATGGTTGCATCTGAATGGAATGGATCTGAGCGATGACACCATGTGAATTCTTCTTGAGGAGTTTTTCCATGCGATGTGAACTGATGATGCTGAGAGACCTTGGTTGCAATCCTGTCAATGTGTGTTTTTGTCCATTGAGGGAAAACTGCATCCAAAGTTCAGCAAAATCCCATAAGATAGGGCCAAGTGTGCGTAGCCATTGAGCGCCCAAAACCACATCACATCTGCTTAAGGTAAAGGAAAACATGTCAGAGCGCAAGGTATAATCTCCCATAGAGATACACACATTTCGACACTTCCCTTTTCAAGGTAAGGTGCCCCCATTGGCAACCATGACTTCAAAGTTGAAGCAAGGATGGATAAAACAATCAGCTTGTTTGGCGATCTGAGGGTCAATGAAATTATGAGTGCTACCAAAATCAATGAGTATTGTAAGAGGAAGCTTCTTGAAGTAACCCCTGACCCGCATTGTTTGGGGGGTGCTGATTCCAGCTAAAGCATGGAGAGATATCTTTGGCTGGTCATCCTGAGATGGAGGGTCAATAGGCGGTTCCTGAATGTCAACCTAAGCATCCATTGTCTCTGGATCTTTGTCACCAATTTCAGAGGCAGGCGAAGAATCCACATCCAAGAGATAGAGATTTTGCTGAACACATCTATGTCCCCAAGTGAATTTATCTTCACAATTATAGCAAAGCCCCTTTTCTCTGCGTGCTTGCATCTCTGTTTCAGACAAATGCTTGATAGGAGTTGGTCAAGGAGCCTGCGGCATGGGTGGTCGTTGAGAACCCGTATTTCAGAAGGGAACAAAAGTGGGCTAGGAGCGCTGTTGGGCTGCAATCTTATCTTCTTCCAACTTAGCCAACCCTAGGGCTTCCATCATTGTGTTGGGACAGAACATTTTGACCTCAGAGAGGATGGCATCCTTTAGACCACTGATAAAACAACTCTGGTAAAAGTCATCAGACAATCCTTCAGTGTGGTTGGCTAGTTTCTTAAATTTGGTTTGATACTCTCTCATAGTGCCAATTTGGTGAAGTTTAGTGAGGGCTCCTGTGAAGTCATCAAAAGCACTAGGACCAAATCGTTGCAAAACGAGCTAGCAAAAGTCTGGCCATTTTCGCTCTTCATGAGCCTTGATGTACCAATGGTACCATTGAAGAGCTTCTTGTTCCAAATGAAAGGATGCAAGGAAAAATTTGTTGACATCAAAAGTATTATGGAGATTGAAATACTGTTATGCACAATAGATCCATCCAGTTGGATCAGTACCATTGAAGCGAGGAAAATCAAGCTTCGAACCATGGAAATTGATGGAAGAAGAGAACCCATTGTCTGATGAAGACTTGGACTGCCGTTTGTTGTTCATAGCTGAATGTTCAAGATGGAGGCCGAGGAATTTTTCATCCAGATCTTGGAGTTTGGCTTGGATGGATGCAAGTGCTTCTTCCATGGTTTTTGCTCCTGCACGGGTGACAACCATAACCAGGAGTTTTTTTTTTTTTCTAGACTGGAGCGGCTACGGCTTAGAAGGGATCTGAAATAGATAGATCTGCAACAACCCGGAAGTGAGCGAAAACAAAGGGATCTGAAACGACACCGAATGGATTGACAACGGTTGGATCTAGAATGGCTTTCAGAATGGATTGACAATGGCTGGATCTGGAATGGCGTAGCAGTGATCGAAAATAGTTCAGATGAAAATAGATATGGACCCCAGGTATGTGCAACTTCCTAACAGTTCAGGGGTTTCACTTGGCCACCAATGCTGTCTGATGGCTTGCATATTGGGGCAATACCCCTCACTCCACGGGTCAGGTAAAACTGATAACCGCTTTGCCACAAACGGTAGCTCTTGGTTTACCTCACAGGTGGGAACTAGTCAATAAGGTAGGGGTCGTTGCCCTTTTCGCCAGCAGGTCCTCTCCATGGGCCAGCTACTTCGGGGTTCCTGTGGTACTCCTCATAATGAGTTTTAGGGCTTATGCCCAAGTACTTCCCATAGTTAAGCGGATAGGAATTATTCCCAAATCCGAACCTGCAACAGATGCGAAAAAAAATTTTGGTAGAAATTTCACCCAGCGAGCCCAAGAAAGTGCTTTGATACCAGATGTGAAGCACCTGTAACAATTAATTAATAAGAATATGCAAAATAGCAGAAATGACAGAACTCATAATCACTTTTATATTGATCACAGGCCACTTCGAGGGGGCAACCTCCTTTGAGCAAGCTCAATACAAATAACTTCACGGTGCCTTCATAGGTCTCAACACACACTTATATACTAAGTCTAGGCGCCAATACTATGGTTCAAAACCATGGGCCACTACAAACTATGGATCAACAATACTATGGGTGACTTACAAAGCATATGCACCAACAACAATAACACAAACTATTGATCAACAAATATTACAGGACGACTTACAAAACATATGCGTCCAACAACAATATACTAACAAAGTAAAGACATGGGTTCCTAACAATAAGTCTCTTTATGGATTGACTATGGATCAACTCATTGGTCATGAATACTTACCTTGAGAAGATTAATAAGTTATTTATACTCAATGGTTAATTTATTTTCATTCATTTCTAAATTTATATCTAAAACATGTCAATAGTAAAATTGACATGCATATCTTATATCTGGATGGATTTATTTTTACTAAGGTAGCAATGACATGAAGAAACAAATTTATGAGCAATGCAGATCTTATATGTGGACAACTTGATTTTTACTAGGGTAGCAATGAGATATCCATGACATGAAGAAAATAACTTATGAGCAAGTTTGGAACAATGGACTTAGGCCTTTTGCATTAATATTCACATTTTGTAAGTTGAAGATGAAATTGTGCTTTGAAAGATTAAATATAGAATTGATTTTGATCAACGTTTTTATCATCTAACAAATTGTTCAATGTTCAATATATAAGTTTTAAAAATAATAGAGGATAATCTACAAAAGCACATAGTATATCCTAGATATTTTTTGTTTTAAATTATATGTTTATTCATAAGAGTTCATAAAATATTATATCATTTTTTTTAATAAAGTTGGTCCATTAATCTTTGAATCCAAATATGTACATCAAACAAGTGGTAACAACATCATACTTATTATTTTCATTTATTTAGATGTTCTCATAATCATGAGTGGTGTAGGAACAATTTCTAAAGTAAAACAAGACTGGGAGAAAAACTTGAGATGAAAGAATTGGAGCTTTTGCACCAAAATCTTAGTTTGGAGGTATGGTATAATGGTGGAAACATCAGTATTTATTCATGAAGAAGATGATGATGATGGTGATGATGGTGATGATGATGATGATGAATCCGATGACCTCCCCAATCCACTGATGACAAGAGGCATCGGATATCAGACTTCTAACTTCAAAAGAATCCTACGATCTCACTAAACCACCGATGACAAACGTCGTTGGTCTTTCTATGTATCTGCATCGGATATCATACAACGATGATGAAGAAGAAGAAGAAGAAGAAGAAGATGGTGGTGGTGGTGATGGTGATGACGATGATGACGATGATGATAATGATGATGATGATGATGATGATGACGACGATGATGATGATGAAGACGACGATGATGATGATGATGAATATGACGATGGTGATGACGATGATGATTATGATGATGAAGATGACGATGGCGATGATGATGAAGATGACGATGATGATTGCGATGATGGTGATGATGATGATGAAGATGACAATGAAGATGATGATGAAGATGATGATGATGATAGTGGTGGTGATGATGATGATGACGATGATTTAGATGATGATGAAGAAGATGATGATGAAGATGATGATGATGATAGTGGTGGTGATGATGATGAAGATGATGATGATGATGATGATGATGATGATGATGATGATGAAGATAATGATGATGAAGATGAAGATGATGATGACAATGAATCTGACGACCTCCCCATACCACCGACGACAAGAGGTGTCGGATATCAAACTTTTGACTTCAAAAGAATCCGACGAGCTTGCTAAACCACCGACGACAAACCTCATTGGTTTTTCTAGGTATCTGCGTCAGATATCATACAACGATGATGACGATGAAGATGATGGTGATGGAGATGATGATGATGGTGGTGGTGGTGGTGATGATGAAGATGATTATTATTTATATGATGATGATGATGATGATGATGATGATATCGAATTGTTAATGTCAGTAATGTTTGAGTCTGGAAACCCTCCCACACCATCAATGCATGCATCTAGTATAACCATGCCAAATTTCAGTCCAAGCCAACACATATTTAAAAATATTCAATGTTGTCCCCATGTAGCACATTAATTAATCTATATGTATGGTTTTTGAGGCTCCAATGGTTAGTGTCATTCATGTTTGAGTCTGGAAACTCTCCCACACTGTCAATGCATGAGTCTAGTCTAACCATGCCAAATTTTAGTCAAAGTCAACACATATTTAAAAAAATTCAACGTTGGCCCCATGTAGCACATTAATTAATCTATAGGTATGGTTACTGATGCTCCAATGGTTAGCGTCAGTCATGTTAGAGTCTGGAAACCCTCCCACACCATCAATGCATGCATCTAGTCTAACCATGCCAAATTTTAGTCCAAGCCAGCACATATTTAAAAAAATTCAACGTTGGCCCCATGTAGCACATTAATTAATCTATAGGTATGGTTTTTGATGCTCCAATGGTTAGTGTCAGTCATGTTTGAGTTTGGAAACCATCCCACACCATCAATGCATGCATCTAGTCTAACCATGCCAAATTTTAGTCCAAGCCAACACATATTTAAAAAATTTCAACGTTGGCCCCATGTAGCACATTAATTAATCTATAGGTATGGTTTTTGATGCTCCAATGGTTAGTGTCAGTCATGTTTGAGTCTGGAAACCCTCCCACACCGTCAATGCATGTGTCTAGTATAACCACACCAAATTTCAGTCGAAGCCAGCATATATTTAAAAAATTCAACATTGGCCCCATGTAGCACATTAATTAATCTATATGTATGGTTTTTGATGCTCCAATGGTTAGTGTCAGTCATGTTTGAGTCTGGAAACCCTCCCACATCATCAACACATGCATCTAGACTAACCATGCCAAATTTTAGTCCAAGCCAACACAGATTTAAAAAATTTCAACTTTGGCCCCATGTAGCACATTAATTAATCTATAGGTATATTTTTTTCTGCTCCAATGGTTAGTGTCAATCATGTTTGAGTCTGGAAACGCTCCCACACCGTCAATGCATGCGTCTAGTCTAACCATGCCAATTTCAGTCCAAGCCAGCACATATTTAAAAATTTCAACATTGGCCCCATGTAGCACATTAATTAATCTATAGGTATGGTTTTTGATGCTCCAATGGTTAGTGTCAGTCATGTTTCAGTCTGGAAGCCCTTCCACACTGTCAATGCATGTGTCTAGTCTAACCATGCCAAATTTCAGTCCAATCAAACACATATTTAAAAAAATTCAATGTTGGCCCCATGTAGCACATTAATTAATATATAGGTATGGTTTTTTATGCTCCAATGGTTAGTGTCAGTCATGTTTGAGTCTAGAAACCCTCCCACACCATCAATGCATGCATCTAGTCTAACCATGCGAAATTTCAGTCCAAGCCAACACATATTTAAAAATTTCAACGTTGGCCCATGTAGCACATTAATTAATCTATAGGTATGGTTTTTGATGCTCCAATGGCTAGTGTCAGTCATGTTTGAGTCTGGAAACCCTCCCAGACCATCAATGCATGCGTCTAGTCTAACCATGACAAATTTCAGTCCAAGCCAATACATATTTAAAAAATTTCAACGTTGGCCCCATGTAGCACATTAATTAATCTATAGGTATGGTTTTTGATGCTCTAATGGTTAGTGTCAGTCATGTTTGAGTCTGTAAACCCTCCCAAACCATCAATTCATGCATCTAGTCTAACTATGCCAAATTTTAGTCCAAGCCAACACATATTTAAAAAATTTCAACGTTGGCCCCATGTAGCACATTAATTAATCTATAGGTATGGTTTTTGATGCTCCAATGGTTAGTGTCGGTCATGTTTGAGTCTGGAAACCCTCCCACACCGTCAATGCATGCAGAGGATGATGATGATAATGGTGGTGGTAGTGATGATGAAGATGATGATTATTTAGATGATGATGATGATGATGATGATGACGATGATGATGATGATGATGATGATGATGATGATGACGACGACGACGATGATGATGATGATGATGATGATGATGATGATAATGATGATGATGATGATGATGAAGATGATGATGATGAAGATGAATATGATGATGACGATGAATTTGATGACCTCCCCATGTTGAATTTTCAGAATTTACTTCAATCTGATCTAGGATCTTAACTGAGAGAACAACATGTACAGCATATCTACAACATATTAATCATGGACACAATAATGCAAGCACAGAAGAGACACATAGTTTACTTGCGGAAAACCATAAAGGTGAAAAACCCCAATAACTTCCTCAGAGATAGATAGAGAAATGATACAACCAGAATACAAGAGATAGTCTTCTCCTAGCAACAGAGCCCTCTCCTCCACAAGTGCGCCACTCTCCAAAGTGTGAGTTAGTGAATAGAATGTGTAAAATGAGAGAGACACACTCTCTATTTATACACTAACTTGACTTGACCTTTACTCAACTACGTCGGCCTCAACTTAACCACTTAACATAATGCTGACTGGGCCGACCCCCACTAGGGTGGTCTAATAACCCTTTGACCCACATGGCCAACCCCCAATAGGGTGGTCTAATAACCCTTTGACCCACATGACTTATATAGGGCCAATCCCAACAAGGTGGTCTAATAACCCATCAAGTATAAGTTACAACATTTACAATATAAATGACGACACTTCTGTATAGAGGAATAATAACATCTCTATAGGAATACAATATACATATATGTGAAATACATTTCGAAGTTACATATACATCAACACTCCCTCTTAACTAGGAAGGTATTTCTCGACATAGGTCTTCTAGCACAAGTCATCTTCTTTGGATCATCATCACTGGATAATCGTCATCGAGTCATCATCATCGTCACTGTTGCTGCTATCTCAATCAATCTCTGAATCTACTCGTCATAGGAAGTTCTACAGAGCCAGTCCTTTTTCATAATAAATGTAGGCCCACCACTTGCAGGTCTTCATCATCACTGGCCATACTGTGGAATCCTCAGGACTTATTACGTGCGTCACAAAACCTGGCGGTAGCATCCCAGGCTGTTACGAGCACACAGCTCTACCTGTCGGATCTCCCAGGAGCACATTACATGTGACCCATCACAAAACCTGGATGAAGCATCCCAGGCTGTTATGAGCACACAGCTCTACCTGTCGGATCTCCCAGGAGCACATTACATGTGATCTCACCACAAAACCTGGCTGAAGCATCCCAGGCTGTTACGAGCACACAACTCTACCTGTTGGATCTCCCAGGAGCACATTGCATGTGGTCCACCACAAAACCTGGCTGAAGCATATGAGGCTTTTTTCATCCTGTCCAGATCTCCCAGGAGCAAATTACATGTGGTCATGGAAAAACCTGGCTGAAGCATCTGAGGCCTTTTTCATCCTGTCCAGATCTCCCAGGAGCAAATTACATGCCATAGGACAAAACCTCGCAAGAGCATCTCAGGATGTTACAGGTACACAACTCCGACTTGAAGATCTCCCAGGGCACAAATTACATGTCATCCCAGAGCAATGTCTCGAAAGAGCATCCCAGGCTGTTACGGGTACACAACTCTGGCCTATAGGATCTCCCAGACATGCTCATCTGCACAACCGGATCCATGGCCACAAAGTATCATCCTGATACTCATAATACATCATCCTGATGTACACATGATCATCCTGATCATCATCACTGCAACATCCTGTTGCATGTCATCTGGAGCAACATCCTGAAGCCTGTCATCTATGATCATCCTGATCATACACTGCATCCACTTGATGCATACCAAGTATCTACCTGATACATATCATCATACATGATCTACCTGATCATACAATGTATCCACCTGATACATACACAGATACATGATCCAAGCATCCAACATGATGCATATACAAAATACATACAAATGATCCAACTGATCATATCCAGCATCCAACATGATGCATACATACATAAATGATTCAACTGATCATATCCAACATCCAACATGATGCATATATACATAAATGATCCAATTGATCATAACAAGCATCCAACATGTTGCAATGATCCAACTGATCATAACAAGCATCCAACATGATGCAATGATCCAACTGATCATAACAAGCATCCAACATGATGCATATACATATACAGAGT
Source organism: Larix kaempferi (assembly GCA_027924585.1). Classification (NCBI taxonomy): domain Eukaryota; kingdom Viridiplantae; phylum Streptophyta; class Pinopsida; order Pinales; family Pinaceae; genus Larix; species Larix kaempferi. The sequence continues at coordinate 1,792,394 of BSBM01000705.1, forward strand.
AGTAACTGGAGCATCGTCCTGATGCTCATCATCCATGATCCTACTGATTATCATAGCATCGTCCTCTTCAGATCATCTCATCGTCCACAAAGCACAGCCTAGATGCACATCATCCAGCACTTACACCACTAATATGGGAGAACACATCTACCACCATTCGGGGAAGGCTCCAGCCCTTAATTTTTCACCATGGGAGAACACATCTACCACCATGTGAAAAATGGCTCAGCAATTACATCACGACCAAGGGAGAACACATCAACCATGTTGAAAATCTCATGTGCATCTGCATCTTCCGGACTCATCAATTCCCTTTGGAAGGAACCTCGATCTGAAGTGCACCAAGCCTCTCTCTGAAGTACTCAAACTACAATCTGGCCAACTTCTTGGTCAATACATCTGCAACCTGCTCATTTGTCGCAACATACTTTGCTTCGGCTGTACTCAGTGCTACGCAGGACTGCTTCCTGCTAAACCAAGAGATCACACCTAATCCCTATCTGCAGCACCGCCTTCCCAATCTGAATCAACATAACCCTGTAGGTTAAAATTTTGATTCGCATCATACTTGAGCCCATAATCAACTGTACCCCTCAGAATATGCTTTACAACAACCAGGTGAACACTTCTTGGATCCGTCAGGAACTAGCTCAATGTGTTCACCGCAAAGCAAATATCTGGTCTTGTGTTCATCAGGTACATCAAGGACCCAATCATCTGACGATACATAGTGATATCAACTGGCTCAGATGAAGCATCACACAGAAAATTCAGGTTCGATGCCATAGGTGTGGCCATAGCCTTGCAGTCCATCATCCTGAACCTCTTCAGGATCTATACTGCATACTTCCCTTGTCCAAGGAAGATTCCATCTACACTCTGCCACACCTCCATGCCAAAAAAAAATAGTGCATCATCCCCAATCTCTTCAACTCGAACTCGGCAACAAGCTTCTGCTGCATGTCGGCAATCAATCTATCCTCACCTATTACAAACAGGTCATCCACATAGTAGTATCACTGGATTGCCTTCCTCAACCTTATAGTAAAGGTTGGAATCTAAAACCCAAACTGGATAGAAAGCTGTCTATCCTACAATACCAAGTTCTGCACATATATGACTCCCTGTCATGTGTCTCAGAACCAAGTGGCTTCTCCACATACACTTCTTCTTCAACTACACCATTCAAGAAGGTTGTCTTGAAATCCATCTGGTGTATCTTCCACTTCAGCACTGCATCTAGAGCAAGTACGGATCTAATGGAAGTGTATCTGGCTACAGGAGCAAAATTCTCTATGCTACCGCCTGCAGCATGCTTGATCTTGTAGATCCTCTTGGAAGTCACTACAGAATACCCTTTGGGGATGCATCCCAAACATCTTCATGATCGACTGGTACTCCTTGATCATGGCATTCTTCCCAGATCCTGGGAACTTCAATATCTTCATTATTTTCAATAGATAACTTTGTTGCTGAACAAATGTTGTAGTCCTTCTTTTGTAGGTGATGGCCTTCTTTTGTAGGTGATGGTATACAATCTTTCCTACACAACAAGTTAAATTGCATGATTATAAAACATCTCATAGTTTTCAGAACAAATTCTTACACATAAAGAAATATGTCATACAGTCATGCAATTATCTTAGCCAATGCTTCAATACAACATTTATCCATATTCTGTAACTTTCTAGATGCCTTCCAATCTCTACCAGAACATTGTTAAGAGTGTGCACAACTCCTAACATGTCAGCAAAGAGGTTTCATTCTAGATAAGTAGCAATGTAATGATGTACAGTGCCATAGGCCACTTACCCATGTATATTAGTAGTATACTGTTCATCAATGCAACTATTCTAATATGGATAATACACAACCTAATTCTAGGAACATAAGCATATACATCATTGAATAACATTATGTTAGAAATGACAATTCAAATACTTATCTTTGTTTGGTTGCTGGGTGGACTCCCTCTAAATCTTTGCAACTCCATCCTAATGTGGATTGTGAGAAGTGGTCAACTCCCTCTGAATATCTGCATCCTTGTAGAAACTACTGAAGTGTGCTCCTTTTCTTTCTTGCAGGAACAACTGGAGTGTGCTCCCTCTTGATCTTTGCTTCTTGGATTACCTATCCTTGAACTTATATTCATCCTTAACCACTATGCATGCTTATTAGTATCATCATTGTATTATCCTTGAGGTCTCATACATAATCACACATTTATTAGTATAATCTTAATACTATCAAAACACAATAATCTTAAACATGTATAGTCATGATCATTCACAGATAATAAAAATTAGTATTCAAGGTTTCAGGGAAGTCTTCTTTTACTCATGCATATTCTTATTTGATCATAGGACTCTTCTGATTTGTTAAATAATCAATCAATAAACCCGTGATTACTCAAATCTATACCTTCATGATTCTTCTGGTTGGTCATATCGTCAATTATGGTAAGAAACATAATATGCATACAACCATGACTATCCAAACTTATGACTTCATGAATAATCATTATCAACAACACAATAGTATAAGATCCTAACACAAGGTAGGATTCTAGCTTGATATAGGAAAAACATACCTGGATTAGCATGCTAGCTAGTTATGTCTAACATACCCGCATAATGTCTTCTGGTTCTCTTCAGTGACTTGTGCTAGTAACCCGCATGTCTCATAAGTTAATCATTGTAGAACCAAGTTATACATACCTCGAAAGTAGATCTTCTATGTGATCCATGGATGAATCCTTGTCTTCATGTCACCATGATCATATGTTCTTGAAGTAGAACATGATTTGACTTTCTTGGTGTACCTTTTGTGTTAGTGAACAACATAAACCTCATACAACATCACAATGCATTAGTACAATCATAAGTGTCAAAACCTTAATCAATGAATATCTTCTATTAAGGTGATACGACAGGTCTAGTAATTAATCAAGATTGTACTGTAATGATATGAAGACAAACATATCATAAACTTAACCATGAACAGAATTCAAAACATACCTGTAAGCCATACCTATCAAGATTGCTTGTAATCTTCTTATGGAAGGCCTTAGCCTCATCTCCCTTTGAGACATGAACTTATTCACTTATGCAGGTGACCAATCCATCTTCTTCTAGGATTAACCCAATCCACTTAATTTGCAAGAATTGGACCTAGAGCCGGATAAGGGTTTGTCAGAGAAACCCCAAAAATTCAAACTTCTGAAAGGATAGAAATATGCGCGTTGATGAGCTGATCAAGTTGGTATATTCAGAATTTGAAAAATGCAAAGTTTCACTCCTCAATTTTGCCTTTGAAATTTCTGGATTCACTAGACGTGACTCTGAACTGGGGTTTGATGAAGCCCACTCTTCTTCCCAATCAAAACGTTTGCTCCAAAGCTCTAAGCTTCTATTTTTCTGAGGAGCTTCCAACCGTGGTCACATATTTAAAAAATTCCCATTTTTACAAAAGCCCTAATTTTCCACTTTTCTGATCAAAGTCCCGAACTAGGGTCTGATCAATCCTAGCCTTCTACCCAACCAAAAATTCTGATCTTGGTCTCTAAATTTCGATTTTGATGAGTAGCATCCAGCCATGGTCTCCGATTACAAAAATTTCAACTTTCTCCGAAGCCCTAAATTCCGGAAGCCATGAATGAAGGTGCTAAAAAATAATTATGTTTTGACATAAATATGTACCTGATTGTTTCTAGTCTAACTCTGAAATTTTTGATCCACAGGGTCTGAAAATTTTTCCTGAGGTAGCCCGATCTGTTATCTTTCCATCTTTATAGGGCTGACCTCAATTGGATTCTCTGAGAGAGAGTTATGCCAAGTGTCACAATGTGACCTGTTTATGGGATAATACAAGAGAGCGAACTTGTACGGCGTTCCACGTGTCACTAGTTCAACTTCGGCCTCTGAATAATTTTCTTGAGATAGTACCATCTGTGTACTACCTGTCACTTTTTACACAATTTCATTTGGAGATTCCTAGCCCAAGTTATGACCTTTTTCCAAAGGTCACCTAATTTTGACTCAGATCTGGAAGAGGCAGAAACCCTATATTGTACAGATCATAAATCACAAATTACAACGAATTAGAGGTTGTTATTTGGACACAAGGTACATACGGATCAGATCTTCGACCTGTAAAAGTTTTAGATCCGAAAAATTTTCCCAAATGGATTTATAGCGAAATTTCTACGATGACTGGTTTTTGCCATATCAAGCCCTAGCATCGTAAGTGCAACAAGTGTCATACATGCCATATCATTCCTTCTTTCAGGCTAGATTTGATATCATGTTGAATTTTCAGAATTTACTTCAATCTGATCTAGGATCTTAACTGAGAGAACAACATGTACAGCATATATACATCATATTAATCATGGATACAATAATGCAAGCACACAAGAGACACCGAGTTTACTTGGGGAAAACCATAGAGGTGAAAAAACCCAATAACTTCCTCAGAGATAGATAGAGAAATGATACAACCAAAATGCAAGAGATAGTCTTCTCCTAGCAGCAGAGCCTCCTCCTCCACAAGTGCACCACTCTCCAAAGTGTGAGTGAGTGAATAGAATGTGTAAAATGAGAGAGACACACTCTCTATTTATACACTAACTTGACTTGACCTTTACTCAACTAGGTTGGCCTCAACTTAACCACTTAACATAATGCTGACTGGGCCGACCCCCACTAGGGTGGTCTAATAACCCTTTGACCCACATGGCCGACCCCCAATAGGGTGGTCTAATAACCCTTTGACCCACATGACTTATACAGGGCCGACCCCAACAAGGTGGTCTAATAACCCATCAAGTATAAGTTACAACACTTACAATATAAATGACGACACTTCCGTATAGAGGAATAATAACATCTCTATAGGAATACAATATACATATATGTGAAATAAATTCCGAAGTTACATATACATCAACACCCCATACCACCGACGGAAAGAGGCGTTGGATATTAGATTTCTGGCTTCAAAAGAATCCGACGAGCTCTCTAAACCACCGACGACAAACATCGTTGGTCTTTCTAGGTATCTGCATTGGATAGCATACAACAATAATGATGATGAAGATGATGATGATGGTGGTGGTGGAGGTGATGATGAAGATGTTGATTATTTAGATGCTGATTATTTAGATGATGATGATGACAATGATGACGATGATGATGATGATGATGATGATGATGATGATGATTAAGATGATGATGATGAAGATGATGATGATGAATATGAATATGATGGTGACGATGAATCCGACAACCTCCCCATACCACCGACAACAAGAGGTGTTAGATTTCAGACTTCTAACTTCAAAAGAATCTGATAAGCTCGCTAAACCATCGACGACAAACATCATTGGTATTTATAAGTATCTATGTCGGATATCATACAACGATGATGATGATGAAGATGATGGTGATGATGATGATGATGATGATGCTGGTGGTGGTGGTGATGATGATGATGAAGATGATGATGATGATCTCAAATTGTTAGTGTCAGACATGTTTGAGTTTGGAAACCCTCCCACACTGTCAATGCATGCTTCTAGTCTAAGCATGCCAAATTTCAGTCCAAGTCAGCACATATTTAAAAAATTCCAATGTTGGCCCCATGTAGCACATTAATTAATCTATAGGTATGTTTTTTGATGCTCCAATGGTTATTGTCAGTCATGTTTGAGTCTGGAAACCCTCCCACACCGTCAATGCATGCGTCTAGTCTAACCATGCCAAATTGCAGTCCAAGCTAGCACAAATGTAAACATTTTCAATGTTGGATAATTGTGTATTTCCTTACTGAGCTTATCTTTGTTTCGAGAATAATTTAATATTCTCTACTAAACAAGGCCAACCGCATGAAGGTGGATACTCTTATGGCCCCTCAGCCCCTCACATCACTCTCAATTCCCCATTACTTGACAAAAATATCTATGTACAAAAAAATTAAATGTGTTTTTTGTCATACTCTATAACAAGCAATGTTTCTAATTATAACATATAGGAAAATGGAAAAAACACTAAGAAATAGTTAATTTATACGTACCGATAAAATTCAATATTTCTATCGTAATATTAAATCAAAATATATAGAGTAGATATATTAATGCATACCTCGTACACTACAATGGACTTCATCATCTTCTTCATCCAAGTCATCATCTATATCATCCGATCCAGATTCAACATTGTAAGGATTGGCCATATCATCATCATCATCGATGTCAGCTACGTCGATCATCATGTCATCTTCGATATCATCTTCATGGACATTGTTTGATACATCATCTGATTCAACTAATTCTTCGACATCTTCTTCTGGAACATGATCATCTAACTCATGTTGATCATGATCGTCTTCAACGTCGTCTTCTTCTTCGAGAACCTCTTCATTACGTTCATCTATGTTATACTTTACCGGCCTTTCCCTTGGATCGTGTCTCACAGCAAATGACCAACCCGCTCTACCTGGAACTTCAGAGTAAAATACGGCCTATTCACATTGGGTTGGAAGAACATAGGGCTTCGTTCCTGGCTCAAACAACCTTGTATTTACCATGGTAAATCCATTCTCATGTTCAATAATTGTTTTATCAGGATCACGTTGATTCAATCGACACCTGTACCATTTGACAACGAACATAAATACCTTGAAGGAGTTAAAGTCATAGTGAAGAATGTCTTCCAAATACCCATAGTATCAATTTTCAGAGAGTTCTGGATGTCTGTCACTTCTAGAGGAAACATTGGTCACCTCAAAGACTGTAGATATCCCACAATTTGAAGTTTTCTTCATTTCATCCAACTTTTTGATGTGATATCTACAACCATTGCAACACATAGCCTTATGGTGTTTTACCTACAACAAGCCATACAATAAAAGATTACATAATGATCCAATATTTATGAGTAAGTGCATGTTTAATATAATTCCATACAGGATTAAAAATCAGCGTGTACATTGACAATATGTTTTCAAAAAAAAAAATGGTGTGGTTGATTAATATGCTTACCTGCTTATCTTTTAAACCATATGCTAAATCGATTTCCCTTTGTGTTAGATTGGTATCTCCATTGTGATGTGCAGCTTTAACCAATGAAGCCACACCTTCCCATGATATTCCATGACCAGATTGTTCACATTGTTCAATCCATACCTTCATCCAGTCAAGATTGTTTGCGATGTATAAATGAATTGCATCCCACTCTCGACCAACTGTTTAATGACAATAAAATTAAAATTCAATACAAATGTATATTCACTTAACAAAGTATATTACACTCTAAATTGATGCAATATATTGAAAATAAAAATAGAATATGTATGATATATATACATAAAAATCAACAGTCAAATGTGTTATATTACCTTTCACCTTCCTCGATCTACCTTTCCCCTTTGGTTACTCCCCTTAGAAATCTTTATTGGAGTCTGGATCACAAATGCGACGTAAATTGAGCTTTGACGCTAATATAGGAAGACATTCACTAATATACAACATGTTTTGGTATACTGTATATCCCTCCATCATAGAACCCTCAGCATGTGCTCATTGTCTAACAAAACCCTTCATAAATTTCAAGTTCCTCTCAACCATCCACATGGACCTTGAGTGCGTAGGTCCACACAATTCGATCTCCTCAACTTGGTGTATGAGGTAGTGTTCCTATGCATTGAAAAATGTCGAAGGTATATGCTCCTGCATTTCACACATGAGACGAGGAATTTCTCTCCTCCAATAATTTATATCTTCTTTATGGAATTTTTTAGATGACAACCATCTACAAGTGACACAACCCAATCAAGAGATTTCAGGGAAAAAAAAAAAAAAAACATGAATTAGAGCACAAAAATCAAATATAAGTTCTACGATGAATTAAACAAACACTAAGCACCTTCAAAAAATTTCTACTTACCTCATGTATTTCCCGAAATTATATATTACTTGTTTGATATTGTTGTTGAAGTTGTCCAAGAGAGAGAGAGGTAGAACATACTGTAACAAAATACAAATCATTTCATTTTTTAAACAAAGAGTAGACAAACAAAATACCAACAATATGCACTGGAATAAAAAAAAAAAAAATTATATGTATACCATAATAATTACCTTCATGAAGACATGCCAATCATGCATTTCCACCCCCGCAAAATCACCTTTCTTTGTTATGATATTCTTCATGTTTGCACAAAATACGGTGGGAAATTTAATTTTTTGCATGACTTCTTTTACACATTACTTTGCTGGTCCGTTAACATCCATGGAAGTGAGTTTATATTAATTTTCTCTCCGTTGCTATGAAATTGAATGACGTCTTTCATTGCATGGTTTCCTTCTTGAATGTCTTTGCAAAATTTGACAATTTTTTCGTTCTCACTCCTTCCATCCAATATTAAGTCACATTATTTTCGATATGCATTGTCTCAAACAGATGAGCAATTTGTAGGTGCTCATAGTAGGGCGGCCTACTAAATTGTCTAGGATAACTTTTCATTCCTCATGGAAGCCCATTAATTCCTTCGTGATCACATGAACGACCATCATGAATCGTAGTTTATAAAGAAATTAAATAAATCAATGTCAATTACAGTAAACAACACACAATAAAAAAAATACATAACATTTCATATACGATGATTCATACATACCTTGATGATTTCTATTATATTGCAACTTCCAAAGGTGAGGTGTCATTCTTTGTGGTTTTAATGAAGTTTCTTGCTTTCCATTGAACTAATGTTTTTCGGTAGTTCGATACCCGTGATTCTTAGAGAGGAAGTGCCTATACTCATCAAACACCTCCTTTCCTAAGCTTTTTGAACAACGAGATTTGATCTTAGGACCACAAACTAGACATGCAAATTTCCCCTTTGTCTGAAGACCTACACACATAGATGGAATATCTATGTCAATTATAATTATATATGAAATGAATGGATTATTTAGAAAAACATGCATGCGTAGCATATTAACTAGTTCATAAAATTCAATGCAAATAAAGTGGAACTTATAATTAAAAACCACAAAAATGGGTTAACCCTGGGGCATCATGTATTGTCCATACAAGCATTGCATGGAATTGAAATTGCCTTTGTCGTATTGGTCTAGATACGTCATATATAGTGATTCCATTCCATAACTTTAGTAGCTCGTCAATAAGAGGTTCAATATATACATTCATATCTTTGACTTGGTACTTATCTAATTGATTTGAACATATAAAAATATAATTATGAGGCGTACCATTTAGATATATAAACCATATTGCACAAGAGAAAAACAATAAATATATATATGACATTATGCAACAAAATACGACAAATGAGATGCCACTACATTTTAAAAAAAAACTATAGACACAATATACCCAGAACAATCATTGACAACATTATGTGCTCCCTCTTTATTGACAATCATGGAGGAATTTCATTGTTGATAACAAAAATAGGCCACATCGAGTAAACGGATCTCATCTTTGCAAATGGATTGACACCATTTTCTCCCAAAAAAATCCTAAGATTATGAAGTTCTTCTTTAAAGTGAAGCCATTTTTCCTCCATATCTCTAAATGCAGACCCATTTGTAGGCATTCGAATAATGTCATCTTGATTTCTATTCCGTGCATGGTAATCCATAAACTGTGCTATGTTTTTGCACTTGAACAGTCGTTGCAAACGTGGAATAATGGGAATATAATGAAGAACCTTGTGAGGCACCTTTTTTGTTACTTGATCTATTTGATATCTACTGATATGACATTCCAGGCATTCTGTTGCAAATTCATGTTGATTATAATATATAACATGGTCATCGGGGCACGCATGAATTGCTTCATACTGCATTCCAATTTCTTTCATGATGGCAGATAAATCTTGATATGTGCGAGGTAAAATATTTGACGGTGGTAACAAAAATTCAGCTATCATGATACAACAAATAAAAATAAAAATCTAGTTAATATAATATAGAAATAATATTAATGAAACACATTTCATCCGTATTAATTTGACTTATGAATTAACAATAAAATTATTAGATGAACGGTGATAACCTTTAGTGCGATCATATATATTATGTGATGTAATATATCACATACCTTAACATTCGTGTGACTGATATGTTTGAAAGACCATTCATAACCTTCAAGTTCATTATCAACAATATAGCATAGAGAATATTTGTGTTGGAGCCCTCATAAACGGGTTCGTATGCCTTCTCAAGAAGAGGTAAATCATGAATATCATGAAAATGATCATCATTTTCATGATAATCATCATCATCATCCATTGTAACATTAAATGAATCATGGATCAAAGTATTTGTAACATCATCTTCAACTATGTTATGAGTATGATCATCTTCTTCAATATGATCATTAACTTGTTCTCCATTATTCATAGCTCCATGTTCCTCTGGTGCTTGTTCTGAAAGCACTTCCTCCGGACGATATGCCATAGGATGTCTTTCCTTTATAATTACATGAAACCATTAATAGATAAAAGTCAATAGAAGAAATATTAAAATAATACATACATTTACAAAAGCAATAAAAAAAAACATATATAATGAAAAACTTACAAATGGACGATATTCATGTCCCCCCATAGCGTGTCCATGTTCCCTACAATGTTTTCTAGCTGTTGTGATCTTTATTCTTCTCCTCTTAAAGACCCTACATTGACTATATGGACAATAACATTTCACATCACTTTTTCTTTTCAGTCCATACCAAAATCTAGCAAGCAATTGTCGATTTTGCTCGTCTGGATCAGGAATATTGCTATTTGACATTTTCTCATAAAGAGCTTGAATGAAGATTATCAATCCTAGAAAATCAAGATCCACACTTCGCTCACTTTAATCACAAAAGCAATAGAAATAATGACGTATTCTTTTACGAAAAACAGTCCTCTGAATAAAAAAACTTCCACAAACCGTCTCTTGTATAGCAAACATGTCAGAATATTTCGAAATTTATAGATTTGAAAATATAAACGATCGTTGGATATCAGAAGAATTAATCATAGTTACTGTTGGAGAATAGATGTCGGATATCCGATATAATATAATCCCCGAGGATGTCGGATGTCCGACATTCGGGAGCATAATATGACGTCGGATATCCAACACTCCTAGGCATAATATATGGTCAGATATCTGACATCCTCGGGCATAATATTATGTCGGATAGCCGACAAAATTGGTCACTATTCGACAGACATCATCGGAAATTAGAGGGCCATCGAATATCCGACAGACCCTTCTATCAATTGAAAAAATTTCATCAAATTTCGTAATTTTGAAGGTGAAATCTGACGACACAGTCCTTTTTGTCGGATGTCGTCGAATTTTCTTGTCATATTTTGGGTTCACATTATGTAGTGGGAAGAGGCCCACCTCATTCTGTAGGTGGTGTCCCACCCTATTCTAGCGGTGGAGGCGGTGGACCACCCTATTTCGGCGGTGGAGGCAGTGGCCCACCCTACTTTGGCGGCAGAGGTGGTGGCCCACCCTATTCCGGCGACGGCGGAGGACCCCCACCTTCTAGTGGAGGGCCACCTTATTCCAGTGGTGGAGGACTCCCACCTTCTAGTGGCAGACCACCCTATTATGGCGGCGGACCTACATACGGTCCACCACCCAACCTTGGAGGCCCACCCCCTTATGGCCAATTCCCGCAAGGAACACCTTATAATCATTCGATTCAAGGTCCTACTGGTCCATATATGTCATATCAATACTATCAGTACCCGCAACTAAACCAACAGCTGCCATTTTTGGCTACTTTGGACCTACCCGACTTGTCTCGTCTAACCAACGATCCCATCCTACATGGTTATAATTGGCCACCCATTCTGGTCAAGCTACCCTCTGATATTTCCAAATTTGATGGAAAACCCAGTGAAGACCCGAAAAACCATGTGATGACATACCACCTATGGTGCTCATCGAATTCCTTGATGGACAACTTAGTCCGTCTAAGGTTGTTTCAAAGGACCCTCACCGGCCCAGCTGCCAAGTGGTATATTGAATTACCACCACACTCATTTCCTGATTTAAGCTCTCTTGCTATGTCCTTCCTGAGTCATTTCCAACTACCCATACACTACAAAACTGGTATGAACCTATTGACTTCGCTCTATCAAACCACCACAACTTATATATCTGATCATATCCATGAGTGGCAGAGGAGATGACGTCTCATTAAGGCTCCCATTCCAAACCAACTCTTAGCTGATTGGTTCACTAAGTCTCTTTTACCCACTCTAGCTCGAGATGTGGCTATGGGAGGGGCCATCACCAAGGAACAGTCTATTGCTCATGCCCAGTGCTTAGACCTTGTCTATGCTCAGTCTGGCACGTTATATGAAATTTTTCCTGACACACCCCGCCCTACTTATGACCCTGCAAAACCACCCAAGGGACCTCAGGCCGACAAAATTATTGGTTCCCTTAACTCCCAGCCTTCTACTCAAATTGGTGGATTACTGAACCCCCATGGTTCTTCCCAAACCCCACCACAGGTTGGAAACAGCACAACCAAGTTACCCACTCCTGCTTCCACCGAGGAGATGAATTTTGTTCAATCAGCTTCGCCTCAGAAGTTTGGTGGCATGAAGAAAAACAAAGGTAAAACCAAGAAATATTCCAATTAGCAGGAGCACAAGAACCCCCCTAAAGACACAAAACAAAAGCAAAAGCTAAAGTATCCTTGTTTATTGTGTGGTGGTGACCATTTCTACAAATAATATCCCCACCGAGACGAAGTGCAAAAGTTTCTTAAGGGAAAATCCACACCAGCAGTTCTCAATGATCCCTTCCCCACCTAGAATCAACAAATGATTGCTCAACCCTCTCCTTCTCAAGGAGACACATCTTCCACCATGCATGTTCTCATGATGTGTAGTGAGACGGTTAACCTGAACACACAATCGTGCTCGTACGACTTATTCCCTCCAAAGGAACCCGTTGGAAGTAATACTGAAAAAGATTCCACTTCTATTCCCGATGTTACCATACCACAGGATCCTCTCACCATTGAGAAGCATTCTTTAGATTCAGTGTTGCATCCGCCTAAGAGCATGATTCGAAAAGAAGTTTTCAATCCTAATGCTCGGGAAGCTCAGAACTACAACATTGTAGAGGACTTGGCGCAAGATCCTTGTGCCATGTCGACGTGATAGGTCTTGTAGACTTGTCCAAACCAATGCAAGGCTCTTATCGCTGCCATTAGTGCGGTAGATTCGGATTCCTTGAACACTATCATGTTTCGACTTGAGTACTTTAAACCGAGGCTATACCACCAGCTGGAATTCCAAGTTGCTACGAAGGTTGCTGGGAACGCAGTCCATCGTACTGTACTTGATGAAGGCGCTTCTACCTTGGTCATGTCGCTATCTTGTTGGAGAGCCATCGATTCTCTCAAGTTAAACCGTTCTCCCACTACCTTCAAAGCATTCGATGGTCGTGGCTTTCAACCCCATGGGATATTACAAGCCTTAGCAGTAGAATTGGGTGGTAAGACTGCAACCATTAACATGGAATTAGTCGTAGCCCCTTTGGATTATAATCTCTTACTTGGTCATAATTAGTTTTACACCATGATTTTGGTCGCATCATCCGTCTTCCGCATTGTGCAATTCCCCCACCAAGGTCGAATTGTCATTTTTTACCAATTAGACTTCTGCACACCGGACACCGCTACTCATTCTGGCGATAATGTCCCATTGCTAGGACAATACTCACAGCTATATGAGAGCGTGGGGGTTGGCCTCATAAAAGATTCATCTCTTATGGGTGTTTTTCCAACTCCGGATCCCCCTATCCATGTTGCCACGGTGAACATGATCTCTTCCATGATTCATCTTTTCCCCACTCTACCGACCAATGGCTCGTACCTGACAAAGCCACCATGCATTTGATTAGAGATACCATGCCTCTTTCACCCGCTGAAATCACTTACGAGGCTATCCAATCAGCACCTGAGGACCACTTGGTTGTGGCCTCTACACTTTGTTCTCTATAGCGGACATCATCCTTACCAGACCCTCTTCTCTAGACTTTTCATTCCGACGAGTCCATCATGGAGATTATGAGTGCGGATGACTCTCCGTGGGAAGACCTCCATCGTCAGTCGTCTTTCCTACCCCCATTAGATTCTGTGGAGAACAACATTACCACCATTTTTACACCAGATGTCTATCCTTGCCCCTAGTCACCGATCCACACTTATTATATGGTCACTGAGGGAAAGTTGGAAAACATTAAACCCACCATTCCGATTGACATCTCGGTTACCCCTGGTGTCGTGGAACATATTCATTTAGGCCAAAATTGCTCTCCCGAAGAGATCACTACATACATAGCCTTATTAAAGAAATTCCACGATGTGTTTGCTTAGACCTATGAGGAGATCATGCCTAGGATAGATCCTGCCATCGTTTTGGATGATATTAAAACCTATTCGAACACTAAACCAATCCATCAAAATCTATGATCGGTGCACCCTCTAAAAAATGTGACGATTAAGGAAGAGATTGAAAAGCTATTTAAGGCCGGCTTTATCTACCCTATTCCTTTAACATAATGGGCCTCCAATGTCGTCCCTATAGACAAGAAGCATGGAACCATCCGAGTCTGTGTCAATTATAGGGATCTGAACAAGGCTTGTCCTAAGGACAACTACCCTACTCCCTTCATTTTCAGATCATTGACAATTGTTCCAGAAGTGTCATCTTTTCCAGAAGGCTTGTCTGGACGCCTCCTAGGTTTTGTCGTTTGGAAATAAGGGATCCACATTGATCCCTTGAAGGTGGAAGCCATTGTTGCTCTCCCACCTCCTATCAACATTATAGAACTACAAAGTTTGAAAGGGAAGGAAAATTACCTATGGCATTTTGTTTGTAATTTAGCTCAAAAGATAGAGGGCTATATGCGATTACTAAAGAAGGATGTCCCTTTTATATGGGACGACCAAGAAAAAAATCCTTCGACAGTTTGAAACATGCCACTACCCATGCCCTGTGCTCCAACCGCCCAATTACTACCAGGATTACATCCTTTATCTTGTCACTTATGCTACCATGATCGCCATGGTGTTGGTTCAAGAGGACAACAATGCCCAGGAACATGTGATTTATTACCTTAGTAAGGGTCTTATGGAAGATGAAGCTCATTACTCACATGTCAAGAATCTCGCTCTCGCGGTAGTCATTGTCGTCCAAAAGTTTCATCATTATATACTACTCTGCACCACCACCATTATCAATGACTCAAACCCCATGTACCACATCCTCATATGTCAGGTACTCGGGGGCAAGTATTCACGCTGGATTGTGATACTTTAGGAATTCGATCTCCTATTCGAGAAGGCCAAGTCTAAGAAGTCGTTGATGTTTGCCGAGCTCATTTGTGATCTTCCTCGTGCTGATTCAGGATTTGAGCCCAACGATTCTCTTCCAGATGAGTCATTGTTTCTCATAAGAACGTCTGACCCATGGTATGGAGATATCACCTTATATCTTCAAACCCAGTGGTTCAACCCCCAACTGTCTCGTGAGGATCGTCGTCGTATACACCACCACGCCAATTATTACTTGATTATCAATGATACCTTGTATCGTCATGGTGTGGATTTTGTTCTTCGACATTGCCTGACACATGAAGAGGATGAACATGTTCTGAATGACTGTCACGTTGGGGCTTGTGGCGATCATCTCTCCATGATGGATACGGCCCAGAAGATACTTCGCTTGGGATATTACTTGCCATCCATCTTCAAAGATTGCATTGAGACTATTAAGAAATGTCCCCCATGCTAGCACTTTCAAACAAAAAAGCGCTCCCACCCAGCCCCTTTACACTGGGTTATTGTCGTGGGCCCCTTTGCAAAATGGGGCATAGATTTCATGCACTGTAAGCCTACCTTGGCCGGGGGGCATGGTTACATCATAGTAGCCGTGGATTAATTTACTAAATGGGATGAGGCTATGCCTATGTACAATGAAGACGGCAAAACCGCCACACTCTTCATGTTCAACCATGTTATGGCACGGTTCAAAGTTCCACAAGCCATAGTCACCGACCATGGATCTCACTTCCAGAACCATATGCTAGACGAATTGAGCGCTAGACTGGGTTTTCACCACAAAAACGCAACACCTTACTACCGACAGTCAAACTATTATAACATGCTCTTTTCCACACTATGGGCATACCGGACTTCCGTCAAGATTGCCACCAGATTTACACCATTCCAATTAGTCTATGGATTGGAGGCAGTCCTACCAATAGAGTGCGATATTCCATCTCTCAAACTCGTTGTCGAACTTTTCCTAAACACCGCTGCTGAGGAAGAACGCTTCCTTTACCTAGAAAAACTCGACAAGACCCGCCGTGACACTGCTCTTGCCAACGAGGTACATAAGAAATGCGTCAAATATCAGTATGATAGGTCGGTTAAACCTCATGTCTTCAACTAGGGTGACTTGGTCCTTACATACGACCAAAAGCATGATAAGCTGGGGGTAGGTAAGTTTGAGTCCATGTGGCATGGACCATACATTCTAAAACATGTTCTAGAGAAGGGAGCATATGAGCAAGAGGATTATGATGGAATATCTCTGGGAGAGCCTCGCAATGGACTCTACTTGAAGAGGTACTATGCCTGAGTTTTTCACGCATAAGTATCTTGTATATATTGCACATGGCATGTGTTTTGTGTGGTGTGACGCTTTGTTTTTGTGTATAAAGATCTTGTTTCCCTACTTATACCATGTTCTGTCTGCATGTGTAGATGGAAACCTGCTATGGATTTGCAGACGACACCAGCCGACATACCCATAACCTTGATTCGGCATCCTGGGTACTTTATTCCCCTACTGAAGAGCTCATCAGCTCAGAAGGAAATTGTCTAGGATACGCGACCAACAATGCCGTAGAATATTAGGCGGTGATTGGAACCCTAACCGACACTTTTTCCTTGGGTATGAACCATGCTGTTATCCATCTGGATTCACAACTAGTGGTTTATCATCTTAACTGGATATACGCTATCCGCAACCCCACTCTGCTCCATCTTTTTCGACGAGTTCGTCTCCTGGAAAGGTCCCTTGAATCTGTTCAATACCTGCACATTCCATTAGACATGAACACGGTTGCTGATTTCATTCTAGATTGGTACATTGCACACACATAAAATATCCATAACATATAAAAACAAACATAACATGTAAATTATCCATTGTATAAGAAAAACATGTAAACAAGATCCCATTAATCACTAATAGAACACAATATGTATAAAACCACCAATAGTGTCTGTATATATAAATTGATACAAAGTACAAAAATGGTAGTGCTGATACAAAAGTCTGAAGAATGCTAACTTTCAGTAAGAGTCATCTCTACAAAATATGAAGCTCATAGGTTTTCAGTATACCCATATAAGACAAGAGCCTAATCCCTAACATGCTCATGATAGAAGACTACAACCCTCGCCACTTTCCGGAGAAGCGTGCCGAAATGTAATGATACCCCAACCATCAGCTTCTGGTAGAGATGGGGTAGGTCATGGATACCCGGCTCCAGAATATCTAAAGTCATCCTGTGGAGGTTCTCCTCAACCTCCTCTACCTCCTCGATGGCGTCTCTGGCCGCTGGGCCCAACTCTGGTACTGCTCCTTTCTGCGCAAGAGGAGAGACTCCAAGCGGTCGTGCTGGACCCACATATGCAAGAAACATATAAGAATTCATCAGCACTACCATAACAAAATCATAAATGCATAAAATGAAAAAAACAAGCAGTAGTTGTTCTCATCGATATAGCTCCACTGTGCTCCCTGGGGAAGCACCAGGTCTGGGTCCCCTCTAAAGTTTGTCCCGTCATATGTGTAGTCCTCCACCATGAGGAGCTGTCCCCTCAGCCATGTGAAGAAAACTATGCTGAAGCCAATGATAGTACCCCCGCCACCATGCTAGGCCATCACCTCGGACCACTTGATCATGTGAGGATATCGAGCATCCCGATCCTCAAGGTCTACCTGCGGACGTAAGTGTCGCATCCGCTCTAGCATGAAAGATACCACCACTGAACCATAACCAAATTGATTTAGCTCCCCGCACTGGAATTTGGTCAACTGATCTCGTAAACTGGTGAGGATCCCCTCACACCAGTTGAACACAGTAGGATCCATGCACTCCTCAGCATACATCATCTACGACTTGCTCACCAGATGAGCAGATCGGCTACTAGCCACCCTCACGATGGTGAAGAGTACAATACAGAGGGCTTGGTATCAGACACCCTTGATGGGAATCTTCCCACCAGTCATCTATGTACCCATAGTACACTATTGATCGATCATGTCATCCAAGGTGCGATCACCCCATCGTGATCCAGTTAGGGACACAAGGTTTCTCCCTCGGGACAACCCTGTCAAAAAATAGATGTCCTCAACATCTATGCTCAGCATGTGCTCACCAATATGAAAATGTTATTGTACTAGGTCCCAACATTGGAGCAGATATGTCAACAAGGATACTTGGGACCTTATCCCTGACACTCATAATTACTTGAGAAAACCATAGTTTCTCAATGTAGCAATACATTACGGATCATTTTCCACTTGAGCATCATCGAGCTCATGCTCTCGTTCTCGCCACTTGAGAACCATTGTGGTCACTGTAAACTGGCAAAAAGGCCATTTGAACATCATTAGAACCTTTCTCAAACATCAAAAGTGTTTTTTCTTTGTTTGGGTTTTTATTTTGGTATGAGGGTTTGTGTTGGCACAAACCGTCCTTTCGGTCAGGGCGCAAAACACCCTTTCAGGTTTTGCGCCGACGCAGTTCTCGAAAGGGTGGATTGCGTCGACCCGTGAGCGCAAACCCTCCCAAATAACAAGCTCAAAACTCAATAAAATGAATTAAAAACAAAATTTTAATTTATTGGAAAGTTAAAAGGATAAGTTTAGGGTTACCTGTCGCTGACGGTGCTCGAAATGGCCGATCACAGATCTCGGAATCAGCAAAAGAAAAATGGCTCCAAATGGCACTTTTCACCTCTCCAACTTAGTAAAAAACAATGGGAATTTATTTTCACTATTTACCCCTTTTTATATTTAAAAAGAGCATATTCCTTTTTGAATTTATTCCATTGTGGGTTATTTTGCTATAGTTGGAATTATTTATGCTCGGTTAATAATTTTGACTTAGTTTTGAAGCTTGCAGGTGAAGTTAAGTACCTCATTAATACTGTTTTTTGCGGTCGTGGTTTTTTCACGCATATTTTTATGTATGAACAACTCTTTGAGCATCATTTTGTTGTTATTTTGCTCATTAAATTCAATTCTTAATGACACCGAGCTAACTCTGTGTTCTTTCTCGTGCTTGTAAAACGATGAAAATAAGTCACTGAGTTATAGTTTATCACTTTTTAGGGCTTGTTAAACTCCCATGAAAATGGAACCCCCCAGAGTCTTTTTTTAAGCTCTTTTCAGGCTCTCTAAATACGAAAAGATCGCCAAGCGAACTTGGTGCATTCATGCTTGTAAAAGTATTTCAATGATCGTCTTTTTGGTGATATTTTACCCCTTTTTCGGACTAGGGGGCACTACTTACGAAAAAGGAATACTCCAGCCAATCATGATTGGAAGAGTCCTCTCTCGCGTTGTTTTACCCTTTTCCGAGCGAAGAGGCCAACTTTACGAAAGAGGACCTTTGGAGTCTTCTTTAGTTCTTTTCAGACTCTCTAAACATGAAATGACATGGAGTTTACCTTCTATGGACTCATTAAAATTCAACATTGAAGGGCCCATCATGGGACGAACCCCTCCTATCCCAAGTTCGTAAAACATTTGGGATTGGAATCATCCATGGGATGAGCTATACCGAGCATCTGTTTACCCTCCTCAAGCTCATTAAAAAAAACATGAGGAACTCGTCAGACATGATGGGGAAAAAGGAAATATTTTGTGTTACACTATAATTCATGAAGTACATAGTCGCTCTTGAACATGGCACTCATTTGCATTTGCATTCAGTGCTTGGGTAATCCATTTGTCTTTGAGTCATACTAATTTGATGAGTCTTGTCACTCCTTTGGGTCATCCGAAGAATGATTCTATCATCGGTTGCATTGGGGCTTGGCGTCGTTCTAGTCCCGTCAATACTGCCAAGTCATGCCATGCCCATGTTCAAGAGGTGTTCATTGCTCATCATCTGCAGTCAGTACACCTTCCATCATGTTGGTCTACCCTGAGTCATTCTTGCATGTTACTCCACCTATCTACTCCAATAATTTGTTATCGAGTTTCATGTCATTGATGGGCGATTCATCATGGCCCTCCTTCGACGAATTCATCCTTGTCGACTTCAACACATCATCCAGTGATTGAATCTAGAAACCAGCCAAGTACCTTGGTCCTGCATGCCTTAATGGTAGGTTACCTCACTTTCAACATGAGTTTACATCATTGGCTCTTGATTGAAAGATTTCATCGAGTGTTCGACCTCAAATCATTTATTCACGCTCCGTGATATGTACTATTATACCTTGGGGATCATTGACATCAATGGTGATTTCCCTCGCACTTGTTAACGGTATACATCAATGACCGGTAATCAAGTGGTTTCTACGATTTTCGACTCCAAAACATTGTAATCACATGAATAGATTCGTATCATTGTGGGTTCGGCTTGAAGACCCTCGAAAAAATCATGTCTTACCCAGGTTGCGATGGATATTTTTTGAGTCATATTACATGGATCCACTTTTGTATTGGTCGTGGTTGTGTTATCATCTCATCATGGATCTATGATTGTATCTAGTAGCCATGATTGTGTTAAGTCGGTCTTTACTACCATGGATCTGCAATGTATTGGTCGGAAGCCATGTTGTGAGTCATGTGAGACTGGTATCTTAGAGTCAGTTGTATTGCAGCAATACCCTCCAGTCAGCAAGTCCTTGCCATTCATCTTTCAAAGAACTTCACCTATCTTGTTTTTCCAACTTCATGCTTTGGGGTTCATTCTGTTAAAACCTAAATATCATCATCATGAGTCCCATGTTAACTCCATGCCTTGATCCTTAAAGTTTCCCTGATCAAGAAGTCATGTAGAGCAAGTTGATGCCCTTTGTCCACAATGTCTAGTTGGGTCGGTGCATGTTTTCTTTGAGCAAGAAGCACCAACTAGGTCAGGCGTAGGATGCAATCTAGCAGACTGCATCGGTGGCTCACGTTTCCTTTGTGAAACATGCGCTCTCCCTCTCAGGCGCAAGTTTCCCTCATCCAGCCTGCACCGGGGTTGCTTAAATTCTATAAAGGAGGCTTTCGAGCGATTTCTAGAACTTGGATTAGGTGGATCCTTATCCCTAACTCCTAGGTGAGATGTCCTATGGTTCCCTAACCTCAAGGGAGGATCCCTTAGTCCTCTCCCCATGATCCTCAACCTACTCTATCCACTTGATCCTATAAATACAAAGCTCCTCTCCATTCCAAAGGGAGGAAGTCTATAACACTTACATGCTAGTGGAATTAGCTTAGGTGATCCCTATCCATCTCTTGGGAGGCTTACAATTCCTTTGGTGGCTTTGGATTGGCTTGTTGGAGGAGGATTGCAGCATTAAGGCTTGGGTTGTAATAATCTCTCTACTTTGTATTTCCCACTCTTTATATAGTAATATAAACTCTTTCCATAAATTTCCATTGTGTTGATGATGTTTATAGTTTACTTCCTTAACTGTTTACTTAGATCAGTAAGTGTTTAGATATGTTTTACTACTTGTTTTGTCTCCACATGTTTTCACAGGTCTTGCAGCTACGGATCTGATGACTGTGGAGCTAGAAGCCTTTGTTTAAATTCTTGATGGAGTCTTTTGTATGAATAAGGATGGGACTAGTTGTTTAACTTTGCAAGCATTAATGCATTTGATTTTGTTGCTTTATATCCAAATGCTGTTGCTAGGATGTACACTGTTATCCTATCCAACATTGAGATTTGATATACTTGTTATGTTTATTTTGTATTAAAATTTGATATGCTTGTAATGTATATATTTTGGATAGGATATTTAACGCACTTGTTTTTTATCTTTTATTATTAGTAATAAATTATTAAATATTTTTATAAACTTTTCTTAATGTTACATAACATAAAAATATGGTTTTCACATGATTATATATAAATCAAAACTTTTTTATGTGACAATGTATTATTAAAATATATAAATTAATTTTTTTATAATATATTATTAGAAAAGATAATATTAAAACAAATTTATATAAAACCAATCTTATTTTATAAATTATGAATTATAATAATTAATATAAATCTATATTAATTCAAAATCTATTATGTATCCAGAGAAATCAAATCCTTTTATGTGTAAATTGTTTACATTCTAAAAATATTTTATTTTAGAAATTTAATCTCTCTTAACCCAAAGTTATGATATATTTTTTAAAACTTTTCCTAATAGTACAAGACATATCAAAATGCCTATCACAAATCAAAACTTTTTTGTGATAATGTATTATTAACAAAGACAATATTAAAACCAATCCATGATTATATAAAAATCAAAACTTTTTTGTAATAATGTATTATTAACAAAAACAATATTAAAACAAATCTATATTAATTGAGTCCAAATACTAGAATAAATCTTATTTTATGAATTATAAATTATAATAATCAACATAAATCCATATTAATTTAGAATTTGTTGTACCAGAGAATCAAATTTTTGGATGTGTAAACTTTTTACACTCTAAAAAAGGTTTTCACCTTTAGAGATTTAATCTTTCTTAACCCATGATAAATTGTTGGAACAATGTAGAAGTAGGATTTTAGTTGTGATTGAGATATTGTGATCCTAACTTATGTTGAGTGGTTTGAGATCCAATAGTGTAGGATCTTAGTCTTAGTTTGTTGAGATTTATCTCACCTATATATGTAAGTAATTTCTTATGAAATAGATGAGTTTTGTGTGTACCATCTTCGTGTGTGAGCCTTTGTGCTCTGCTCCTCCATCTCTTTATCTTGGTCTTCTAATTTAAGTAAATCCAAAGTTAAAATATGTAAACCTACATATGTGGATAATATTCAATCGAAAAAAAAAAATCATTGTGTTATGGCTACTTCCTCTTTGTGTGTCAAATGATAATTTGATAATTTGATGATGGTTTACAAAGAATGTTCTTACTGTGGGTTTTATAGCCATGCTCACCTGTCGTTGATCCACAAAAAATCAATTATACTTGATCCAAAAACTCTAAGTAAAATACACTAGAACCAATCCTTCCATAACCCACAAATTCATTAGCAACCCAACCAAAGAAATACATTGCAAATCCAAGGCATATAAACACACATCAATATACGCAAAATGAAGGGGGATCCTAGACCTTGACTACAACTTGCTCGCTGCTAGCAATAGATACAACAGAAGCCATGATTATGCGAACCCAAGGTTTGTTCGGTTTGCAGATGGTTGGCTTGTGTTTACTAAGAAGGTCGTAGAGATAATGGATTCTCTAAGTTTAATCCCCTTGGTTTGCATTGGTATAAATGGTAAGAAGGAAAATTCGAGAGAGGAAGGGAAGGATAAGAGAAGAGAAGAATAGGAAAAGGGTAACCCAACCCATGTGGAATTACTCACTCATACTTAGAGGTACTATACACTCAAAGAGACCCATAGCCTAAACGTTAGATGATTTTTCCTTTTCTTGATATAATTTTTCGACACAATTTGAATCTCGAAAATTTTTTGAATAAATTTTCAAAATCTGAAAGAACAGTGTTTAAACCTACATAATATGGATTCCATTGGGGTATTTGAAGGCATTCAATCCATTTATACATTTAGAAGCATGATTTGAACAACACAAAATTCAGATTTATTAAAAAATAAATGGCCAAATTATACTAAAAAATATCGAAAGGGTAAAGTCATCGAATTTTAGACTAAATCGTAGAATAAGTTATTTGTTACTTGTTCTCACATTCTTCTACTTAAACTCTACCACAAATTACTTGTTATCCATGCATGCCTTCTTATAGTTAAACTTTGTCACAAACTGCTTGGTATCCATACATAAGCTAAGAGTTATCCATGCATTAGCTACCAGTTATCCATGCATAAGCTACCAATTATTATTATTATTATTATTATTGGAATTGTTTATTTCAAAATGGGAATACTGCCATAAAATCAATCTGGACAATACACTTGTCGCATCCTCATGCAATCTAGGAAAAACATAAATACGAATCCATCTCAAATTCTAAAATATAAACGCCTATCGATGTAAATAGCTAAACATCAATTTAAATATTTTAACACAAATAATAACAAATGCACTCATATTCATGCTTGCTTCTATCATCAACATAGATCCATCTTAAACTTGTATCTATCAGGCACCGAGAGGGATCCAATTTCTTGAGGTGTATTTCTTTTTTTAAATTTAAACTCAAGAAATTTGATCTCTCTTGATTGATAGATCCTAGTTAAAGTTTTAAGTTTTTATTTTATAAACGAACATCGATTTTTTAATTAATTTTCATAATATTTTATTTTGTGAGCCAACATGGATTTTTTTAAAATACTTTCCATAATTTTTTGTTTTATGAGCCGACATGAATTTTTTAAATTATTTTGTTAGGAACAAACATTACAACATCTCCCCCATACTGGGATGTAGAGCACCGAGACTCGGTGCAACAAAAATGGTTTCCATATTGGAGGACATAGTATTCTCCCTTCTTTCGCTACGCATATTTTGATGCTTTGGTACATGGACAATGCAGTACAACAAACTGCAATAAACTTGTACACAGAAACAAGCACAAGGAGTGTCGCTACCTAGGTGTGTCTTTCACACAACATTCTTGTTGAGAGGATCTTACATTACTTACTGAAAACTCCAATTATCTATTGGATACCTTGCATATATCAAAATCTCAATATGCATCCAAAAATATGATTGTATTGCACTAACCATTCATCAAAATACAATACTCTGTTGCTCACAGAATAATAAAACAATATTTTCAATATAGATTATCATATTAGTTAATTAGGAAATATGCAATTACCATTTATAATTATTTTTATTAAAATGATTTATATGCAATTTTTTAGTTTTAAAAATTATTGTGATTTTTTGAAGTTAATATTTTTCTTAACATATTCCTTTACTAGGTTGTAAAAATAATTTCTCAATGCAATCATGACATCATTATGATCCAGGTAATTGTTTTTGGTATTTTGTAATATTTGGGTCTCGTTCACATTTTCTGAGACATGGACCTTGTTTTTCGAGTTGTATAAGCATTGATGTTTTGAATGCTTTTTGTTTTGGGAGGTCCCT
Source organism: Larix kaempferi (assembly GCA_027924585.1). Lineage (NCBI taxonomy): Eukaryota > Viridiplantae > Streptophyta > Pinopsida > Pinales > Pinaceae > Larix > Larix kaempferi. The sequence continues at coordinate 1,817,798 of BSBM01000705.1, forward strand.
TTATCTAGGACTTTTCGGGAGCTATTTACTTGTGGTTAATGCTGGCATGAATGTAATAGACATGCTTACATTATTAAAAACTATTTGATATTTGATATGTTTAAGCCGAAGGCATATATTAAGGGGCCGAATCCCCTGAGGCCATCGTCGTCTATCAATAGCCAATCAGGAACCACCCGAACGAACGATGTCTAGCAGCATCCTTCTCCGTTATATAAGATGGATAATGAATACTCCCTCGTAGTTGAGTCATTATCCCTTTCTTTCGTTTCTACAGGAACGATTTATCTGCAATAACTGCCAGCCTCTTTCTCGCTTTAAGTCCTTCTCATAGAAACGAAACGATTGATAGAGGACCAAGATATCCTTGTGATCGCTGCCATGATCTCCATTCACTGCTGCAAAAGAATCACCATTAACCTCCTATGCAAGCTTCTTATTGTATTACATGAAGAAGAGGAGTTGTGTGCGTCAATTTTTACTGTGCTCAATGAGTTATTGGCACTGAAGTTGAAAGCGTTCATTCCTGAATCCATTTCCATTAGGCCCTATCACCACTTGAGATCAGATCCGAGCTGTTTGATATGGAACACTACAAATAGGCAATTGCTCGCAGATTGAGAAGGCAAGTTTGAGGTCGTGGTCGTGGAGGAGTTTCAGAAGCACGACTGGCAAATCTGGAGCTGCTATCACAACTTCATCGAATATAAGGATGAAACTTTGGCATGGCTCATGTCTCTGGACGCCGTATTCCTTCTTGAATGTTTACAGTTTTATGTCAGACACGCGAACAAAGCTCGAACGTAGACGTCAGGCCTTTGGGCTGATTCTTAGATCCGAGTGGTGCTAGCGCTGCCTACAAATGTATTCTCAGAGATCTCATGATGCTCGAAAATCAATTGTCGCTCTTTCTATTCCAAAAGTTTTTGAAGTTGCTGTTGGATTCTAAAGCCATGGCAGATGAGAGGATTGAAAACCTGCTAAGGTTTGTTTGCCAAAAATTATTGCCTTTCACCTTCAAGTTTCTAGAGGATTCGAAGTTCAATAGAAACAAGATAGGGTATGTATTGGTAACTGGAGGTGTTGTACTACACTATGATCGTCCCTGATTGCTTGCTTCCTCCATTCATAAGTAAGGTTTTTGCTGTGAAAATAAATTGAACTGCTTGAAATATTGTAATCTATAGTTTAGAAAACGTGATACTGTGATGACAAGGATTGCAAAACCAATGAATGCTTCAAGACAAAGGAATTGCGATGCACTTATTAGCAGGTTTTTCGTTTCGACTTACAATGAAAGTACTAGCTTCGCATGACAGTTTGAGATACAATGTGTGAAAGTATTGAACAAATACAAATACTGGATTTATTTGTCACTTCGCTTAAGGAAGAAGTTAGAAACCAAACGAATTAGGGTTCCCCACCTTTTTGAGACAAGTGGCATGGAAAAAATGAGCCGCCATAGTTGCAATCCAAGAATACAAAGGCTAAATGAAACACAACGGGAAGACCAAGAAAATAGAAAAGCAGAGTTCAAGGCGACCAATAAGATGTAGGAAGAAACAACACAAGGGAGGATGTGGTAGAAACACAAGAAACTTGTCAAATAAGGAGAAATTGTGGTCACCACTTTATTTTTTTAAGATGAATTCAACACCCAAACTTGCAATCCCACACATGCACAAGAAAAAGAGACCAAATGAATTCAGGTCTCCCACTTTTTTAAGACAAATGGCACAGAGAAAATGAGCCCCCATCCTTCTACATAAAGTTGGGCTTGCAAAGATAACTTGCATGGAAAGAAGACATACGACTAAATGTTCAACAAAAAGGAAAGACCGAGCATAATGACCAGGCAAATACCAAATTCCCACTTACTTGAGATGAGTGGCAAGCAGAAAATGAGCCACCATCCTTTCATATAAAAAAATGTTTGGGTTTCCAAGATAAGTCGCAAGCCAAGAAGACAAAGGGCTAAATGAAACACAAGGGGAAGACCAAGCAAAATGTCAAGACAAAGACAAAACCACCCAATGAGGGAGAGATAATGAAAACACAAGGAGTTCTTGGTAAAAAGACGGGAAAATTGTCAAATAAAGAGAGACTTTCATCACCACTTTAATTTTTTGAGATGACTTGAAACCCCAAACTTGCAAGAATTCCCATGCACAACGAACAAGTGAGGAGAACAAAAAAATTGGGTTTTTTTTGCTTCCTTGAGATTAGTGGCATGAGAAAATGAACCATCATCCATCCACATGCCAAAAAGTTCAATTTGTTGAGATAAGCTGCAAGCCAAGAAGAAAAAGGTCTAAACAAAACACAAGGTGAAGGCCAAGGGAAATAACAAAGAAAAGATCAAAAGTAACCAACAAGGTGTGGGAAGTGACAACACAAGGGAGTATGTGGTGAAAAGATAGGAAAAGTGTCTAACAAGGAGATATTTTGGTCACCATGTTACCTTTTGGGGATGAATTCGACATGCAAATTTTGCAAGCCCTCCTGTGGACACGGAAGAAGAGACAACGTAAAATAGATTGGGGGTATCCCACTTAATTGAGATGAGTGGCATGGAGAAAATGAGTTACCATTCTTCCATAGAAAAAAAAGGTTTGCAAAGATAACTTGCAAGGAAATAAGAAAAATATATGAATGAAACAAAAAGGAAATACCAAGCAAAACAACAAGGCAAAGAACAAAGGAACAAATAGGGTGAAGGAATGGTCAACATAAAGGACTGCATGGTAAACTTAAAGAAAAGAAAATTGCCCATAAAGAGAATTTTTTGTCATCACTTTAACGTCTTGACATGAACCTTTTGTCATTCTACTTGGGAGGTTCAAGGCTCGCTTGGCTCTCTAAGAGGGTTTGTCTTTTATGATCTCTTACCAAATTTGCATAAGAAATGGGTTATGATGTTATTGTATTTTTTCAATGGCTACAATGTATTATCCTTGCGATTTATTTGTAAACAATGATGACAAAGGAATTAATTGTACTATCTCCATGGAATTTAATAGATGGCCATTTGTAGGGTGGTTTTCTTTTCAATTTGATTCCGTCTCTTCTCAATAACACATCAGTTGTGTTGGGTCCAGGAAATGCCCCTTTTTGGCCATCCTTATTTCATCATTTTTCCCTAATTACATCCTATTTCCACAAGACATATATATGCCTTTCCTCCAAATCAACCAATAATATCGACAGGTATAATTCATTATTGCTTTATTCATTTTATGCCTAAGATTGTTATAAGTTAAGGATCCTAGCCTTTGAATTATGCTAACTTGTGTGATTTAATTTAGTCAAAGCTCAAAGCACAGGTGTATCAGCTGCAATGCCTTGGAAGGAATCATACATGGTGCCAGTTGTTACTCTTCTAGCTCGATTCCTCATATTTTCAAGGGACAACGCATCTCTCCATGTGAGCTATAATAGGTAGCTGTAACAGATCACTGTAACAAAGTATAGCTACGACAGACAGGTTGCCTTCCAGATTGCTAATCCGTTGATCTATTGTTTTCCAGCATAACAACATTTTTTATGATTAAAACAGCCTCATTCAATATGGCTGTAACAGTTAGTTGTGACTCTGCAGCATGTCGATCAGAGATCTTCATTGCCGCACGAGATTAGTGGATCACGAACTTCATTTTCTAGGTATAAATATGGGAAGGCTTTCGATGCCTGGGGGTTGGTTAATCATCAATTGTTGTATGAGCTGTAACAAAGATTGCCGATTTAATTAGACAGTTAGATTTATTCATTTCCTGTTGTGTGTTGTGGAATTGCATTAGGTGTATTTCTGATAGCTGCAACAAAGAGTTTATGATTGCATTGTTTCTTGGTAGTTTATTCTTTGCATTATGAATGGCTGCAACTGCGTGGTGTGATAGTGTGATAGTCGACTGTGTAGGTTAGATTTAATTATGCATGTGTGTTCAATAGCTGTTACAGCCAAGCTCAGCTCCAATTATTTCCAGTCATTTATGCTTTCTAGGATTTCCCTTGGTTATCAATTTAGAGTTCAATCTTATGTTTTAATTCTGGTTGCTATTGTATCTTCATTGACTTCATAGATTAATTAGATTAAAGATTGAATTACAGTAGTTGCTAGATGGATCATTTTGGTAAAGATTGATATGGTAGCTTGATAATTTTAGGATTTAACTTCTTGCAAAAGTAATCTAGTTTATTTCCATTCTTAATTTTATAACTGCTAGGTTGATTTCTGTAGGAAGGTAGCTGCACTTGAATTTCTAGATGTATGAGTTAGATTAGTTTTCTTATGGAATGAGTTTGGTTGGACAAATAGGTAGGATCATTCATTTCTATTTACTTAATCAGCTACTGAAAATGTTTATGCATAGATTGTGCGTATTGCCATTGGAATAAAAGACTTCCCTGGGTTTGACAATTTATATTGAGCATCCAGTGTGTTAGTTTTAATTAATTAGCATATAGGGTGACCAACATTTTGGCGCCGTTGCCGGGGATGGTAATAGATAGACAAAGTTAGTAGTTGGTTTTATTTGATTTCATTTTAGTTTAATCATTTACAGCATGCATGAATACAAGAAAAAAAAATCGGGAACCCCCTTTGAATACTAACATTGCAGGTGGAAGGGGTCGAGGTCATAATACAGGTCAGGGAAGACACACATACATTGATGAAATAATTGCTAGAGTTGATTCTTCTACTAGACCACCGTGGACATCTACAGGAAGAGGAAATTATGTTCCTCCCAATCTTGAGAATTCAGCATCAACAGTGGGGAATACAACGGGACCTTCAACTCCTGTTGCAGAAAATAAACCTCCTGAAGATAAGGGAAGCGTTGTGGGTGTACCAGATAGAGAGGAGATATATCATATCAACGGAACCAAATTTACTAAAGAAGTGTGGTTGGAGACTCACCAAGTAGAAGAGGAAGAGAGGAGGCGAGAAGAAGAGAGGAGAAGAGAAGCAAAAGCAAAAGCAAAGGAAGAACACATAAAGGAAGCCATTGAATTTTGGACTAAAGCCATGGCTGATAGAGAACAGGAAGGCGAGAATGAACATAGGAAGAGCTAGGAAGAAGAAGTGGAAGATAATCAGCCTGGTAATACTATGGCTACATTAGAATTCCCTATCCTCCAAATACCTGGACCAGCTCCCATGAAAAACATCTCACCATCAGTTCTCCCAAATTTTCATGGTAATTCTTCTGAGGATCCTGATGAGTTTCTTTTTGAGTTTGATATCCTCTATCATAGTTATGATTACAGCTCTAGTGCTCAGAAGCTGAAACTATTCCCAACCACCTTGAAAGGAAATGCTCTGCATTGGTTCATGAGTCTGGGTCGTGAGACCATTACTACTTGGGACCAAATGAAAAACACATTCCTTTCCAAATATCAAGAATATTACAGAACCAGGGATAGAAAGGACGAGTTGTTTAAAATGGTTCAGAAGGAAGAAGAGAGCTTGGAAGACTTTGTGGAAAGATTGTTGTACAATTTACAAAGGTTTGGACATGTTGAGATTGGAAAAGATGTGCTTAAGATCATTTTTCTACGAGGAATTAGAGAAGTCTACCTTGATATGTTAAATTTGCTAAGAAAAGGGGAAATCTCAAAGGAACCCTTCGAGAATATTGTTGAATTGTGTCGAAGGTACTTAATGGGATCCTCTAGAACTAACAAACAAGACAAAGATAGAGATCAGGATGTCTTCACTAGGATGCATTAGTCAACTAGTGGAGGAGCCACTCGAGCAGAAATAGGCAACTTACTGGAGAAATTTAAAACAGAAATGATGAGCTCCATTTCCTTAGAGCTAGATGTTTTGAGAGCAAAGCAGAGGCAAGTAGTAGAAGACCTTACACTTGGTGTATTTTGTCCTAAATGTAGGAAAAAGCACCCACTGAAAGAATTCCCGCTGGACAAGGCAGAGATTTGTAGGATATGCAAACTGGAACATGATACCAAGGAATGTCCTTCATTACCTAAAGTCAAAGCAGTCCTGCAAGCATCCATTCTAGATGTGGAGCCAGCTTACTTTATTGCATAGAAGAAACCTTGGCAGCCTCGTAATCAAGGTATGAATCAAGACCCATATTTCTTTCCGAATAATATGGATGGAATGAATAATATGAATACACAATTCCCTTCACATTATTCTAACAATCAGTGGCATCCATCTCAGAACCCAATGCAAAATTTTAATTAATGAACACCATAGTCATAGCAGTCAAACAATTAAGCTCCCTGGAATTCCAACTGGAGAAATTCTTACCAAGGAAATAACTTTCCGCATTACCAGACTCAGTATCAACAGTACCCTCTCCAATAGTATCAGCAACCACAACTCCCATTTCAAAACATTGCTGCACCTGTGAATGCACCACTTCGACCACAACTATCTGCACAACCTAACCCGAACCCAAACAATAAAGGAGTGCATCAATTTGAGACTGCCAACATGCCTGTGTATTCCATCACCCAGATTCCCTTCAATGATATACAATTGCGATCAGGGAGGGTAGTGGAACCTATTATCACTGAGGATGTTTCATCCCCAGTGATTGAAACTGGAGTGAGTCAGCACTATGAGAATATGGTTAATTTAGCAAGCCCCATCATTGAGAATGCTGATACTCCTACCGAAACAGTAGCTGAAACTCAGAGAGTAACACACGATGAATCACAACCTACACATTTGATGAGAGAACCACCATACCCTAAACGATTGGCCCTGTAGAAAATAGTGGAACAACCTTGATTCGATCTCTTAGGAGAATTCAAAAATTTGTATGTTAAAATTCCACTATTACAGGCCCTCCATGATGGCCCATTTATGCTAAGACTGTTAGATATTTATGTTTCAAGAAACCAGGAAGAAGGCCCAGGGATCCTCCCACTGTCCACGTATTGGGAAAACTTTCCGAATTAATAATGGGGAAGACTCCTGTGGCAAAATATGATGACCCTGGAAACCCGACTGTTACAATTCATATAGGGAACACACAAATCCCCAATGTCTTGGTAGATTTAAGCATTGCTATTAACGTTATGACCATAGAAACTATGAAGAAACTTGGACTCACTAACCTTCATTCGACCCCTACTATTTTGGAACTTGCTGACAGATCAACGATCAAGCCTAAGGGGATCCTAGACGACCTTGTAATCCCTGTTGATTCGTGGGAATACCCAGTAGACTTCTTGGTGTTACATCCGAAGTCTCAGTTGGGGGGACACCCACTGATATTGGGAAGATTGTGGTTAGAAATAGCAGACGCCTATATCAACTGTCAGTTAGGATCTATGACCATCTCAGACCCGACTGAAATCAAAATCCTAACCTTGTACTCTCCAGCTCGACCAAACACCGAAGCTAAAAATCCACTTTGGGTGGATTTAGAGGAGGAGGAAGGTGTTCAACCATTATTAATGATAGGGAGAGCCTTAACATTTAAAGATGAAACAGAGGACAATGCTATCAACAGTTTCATCAGTGAGCCCACGTCATTCAATAAGTATGTTTACCAGATTCTTGACAGTACATTAGATGAGATAGAGAAATAAAATCTTACAGAAGAAACTCTAGTCAGTGATGCTAGTATAATTCCAGTACTCAAAAATTTGAAAAGTGTTCCAATAGAGATCGAGCCAGGGAAAACATTGAACATCAATCCAAACCTTGTGCCCAGTGAGCTAGAACAACTAATCACTGTGCTGAAACAACGAAGAGGAGCTTTCGCTTGTGAATACACAAGCATGAAAGGTATTCCTTCTAATCTGTGTACCCATCACATTTACATTAAGAGCGACTCCAGGCCTGTGTGTCAACCACAATGAAGGATGAACCCGAACCTAAGAGACATAGTGAAAGAGGAGATCCAAAAAATTTTGGAAGCAGGATTTCTATACCCAATTTTAGACAGTGAGTGGGTTTCTCCACTCGTGATTGTGCCAAAGAAGAATGGGAAATGGAGGGTTTGTGCAGATTACAAAGAATTGAATAAAGCAATGTAGAAGGACCACTTTCCCTTACCATTTATCGATCAGGTCCTTGATACCTTGTCTGGGAAGAAGTATTTTTCCTTTCTAGATGGCTTTAGTGGCTATAACGAAATCCAGATTGCTCCAGAGGACCAAGACAAAACCACTTTCACCTGTCCCTGGGGTACTTTTGCATATTGGGTACTTCCTTTCGGTTTGTGCAATGGACCAACAACTTTTCAAAGAGCAATGATTGGAATCTTTTCGGAGATGGTAAACGATTGCATGGAGATTTTTATGGATGAATTTACTCCGTATGGTGATAGTTATGAAGAAGCACTGAAAAATTTAGAAAAGGTCTTGAAACACTGTGAACAGAGCCAGCTCTCTTTGAGCACTGAAAAGTGCCATATGATGATGAGCGAGGGCATAGTTCTGGGGCACTTCATCTCTTCTTATGGTATCTAGGTAGATCCATCCAAAATCAAGGTAATTGAAAATATACCAACTCCTAGAACACAGAAAGATGTGCGTAGCTTCTTAGGGCATGCTGGATATTACAGAAGATTCATATAGAACTTTTCCAAACTATCCTCTCCTTTGTTCACTTTGTTAATGAAGGATGCACAGTTTGTTTGGAATTATGCATGCCAAACAACGTTTAGTGAGCTAAAGAAAAGGCTATCTACAACACCCATCTTACGAGGGCCCAAATGGGCTCTGCCTTTTCATATTTGTTCAGATGCTTCAGACACTGCCATTGGAGTAGTTTTAGGACAACGGGAAGGTAATGCTCCATATGCAATTTATTATATTAGCAAGAATTTATCCCCTACTGAACATAACTATACTATCACAGAGAAGGAATTCCTTGCCATAGTTTATGCAATCAACAAATTTAGACACTATATTACTGGATACTCCACTTTTGTGCACACTGATCATTCTGCCATCAAATATTTAATGAATAAACCAATCACGAATGCTATAGATACTAGATGGCTGCTATTGTTACAGGAATTTGATATCACGATTATTGATAGACCAGGGAAGGAAAATGTTGTTGCATATTTTTTATCTCGACTTACTAACAGTGATGATAATTTACCAGTCGAAGATTCCTTCCCTGATGAACATTTTTTTGCAGTATCAGCTCACTCCCCATGGTATGCAGATATTGATAACTTTTTGGCTGCAGGTAAGCTTCTAGCACATATTTCGAAAAGAGCAAAGAGAAAAATCATACAACAGAGTGCTAGGTATTTCTGGATTGATGGACATCTCTTCTACACAGGGCTTGATTTAGAAATCTGAAGATGTGTTAGAGAAGATGAAATTTTTAGTATCCTTAAAGCTTGCCATGATGAGCCTTGTGGGGGACATTTTGTTGACAAAAGGATAGGTCATAAGGTCTTGAGAATGGGTTATTTATGGCCCACTTTGTTCAGGGATGAAAAGAAGTATGTTCAGGCATGTGATAGCAACCAACAAATGGACCAACCAAACAGATTAGATGAGATGCCTCTTCATCCACAACTTGTGGTTGAACCATTTGATAGATGGGATCTGGATTTTGTAGGGCCTATCAACCCTCCCTCAAAACATAAATTTCACATCTTGGTTTGCACATATTACATGACCAAATGGGTAGAAGTCGTAGCCTTGGTTAAGGATAATGATCATGCTGCGATTGATTTCCTGTGTGAAGAAATTTTTACTCGGTTTGGAGTACCCAAGGAAATCATCACAGATGGTGGACCACAATTTGTGTCTCATAAACTGGAAGCGCTATTACAGAAGTTTCATATTCAACATAGAATAACGTCGCCATATCATCCACAGGCCAATGGCCAAGTGGAGAGTTCAAACAAGGTCATCGAGGCTATTTTGACAAAGACAATGAAAAGCCATCGTAAAGATTGGGCTGAGAAACTTCCAGAGGCACTTTGGTCCTATCGCACTACATGGTGTAACACCACTAGTTTTTCCCCATATGAGTTAGTGTATTGTAAGAATGTTGTTTTCCCAATTGAATTTGAAATCAGAACCTTGAAGACAGCTGTAGAAGCAAACCTTGATTTATCACAAGCACAGAGGAACCGATTGAATCAGCTCAATGAGTTGGATAAGAATCACACAGCCGCAGTGAATCATACAACTTTAATCCAACAACAGCGCTCTAAATGGAACAATAGATTCATAAAGAAGAAGGTCTTCCAGGAAGGAGACTGGGATCTGTTATATGATCCATGGTTTAAGAGGGATTTCAAAGTCAAGCTACGCACTCGTTGGTTGGGACCTTATCAAATAGATCAGGTATTTGACAATGGAACAATCCGGTTAATCACCATTGATGAAAAAAAGACACCATTATTCACAAATGGTCATCAGCTGCAACTGTATCACAAGCCGATCTCAAGGGATGATTTCGTTTCACATGTTGCAGCTGATCCAGATTATCAGTTAACGTCAGGGCAGGGATTTTTCTCAACCCCTATGAATTTTTAAGAACTATGATATCCACATGATTTGTACATAAATAATTTATTTTTCATTCTGTATTTTATCTATTTTGCATTTTGCATTTGATCGGGTTTTGTTTTGAAGATTTGTGTGCAGGAATTAATTAGAGGAATAACATTCGTAACTAAGCCAGATGATTGCAGATGCCCTACATTGTTTCCTGATTTAATAAAGCTCTTCGAAGAAGATGGATGATTCGTTAGCTTTCAGTAGCCAACTGAAAATTTTACTGTTACTTCATTATTGCATAGCTGCGACTCCTTGCCTTGCTCATTCTTCCTATTTTCACAACTGTAACTCCACCATTTTCCATTTCACTTCACTTTCCTAGCAGCTGTGACTTTGCCATTCTGGCCTATTCCGCTAAGTCTAGCAGCTGCGACTTCACTATTTCCATTCCATTTTACTTCGCTATTTTTTCCTATTCCGCTAAGTCTAGAAGTTGTGACTCCGCTATTTCCACTTCATTTTTTCTCTTTGCCAGCAGCTACGACTCTACCATTCTTGCCTATTTTGCTAAGTCTAGCAACTGCGACTCTGCTATTTCCATTTCATTTTTTCTTTTTTCCAGCAGCTGCAACTCCGCTATTCTTTCCTATTCCGCCAAGTCTAGCAGCTGCAACTCCGCTATTCTTCATTCATTTTACTTTTTCTCCGTACAGCTGTGACTCCGCAATCTTTTGCTGCACTCTGCTAAAATTAATATAAGTCTGCAGTTGTGACTCGGCTAGAATTTCTTCATGCCAGCTGCGACTCCACTAGTTGTCCTTTTTCCAAATTAATGCCGCTAATAATGACTCAATCTGGTGTCAATTTGAATGCTTTCTTCACGGGTCCAATCACAGTCCACTAAGAAGACAGCTATTAGGTGTCTCGGGCATCTGTCAGCTGGATTCAGAATTTTACATGATTAAGCGTGAAATTGAATATGGTAATAATGATTATGCACTGTCTTTTAGTCCCTGTCAGCAAAGCCGTACCATTTAACCACTAGAGTACCCCAATTATGCCAAATTTCCATAACTGTCTCATTCCACCGAGATTTCATACCTATGCTGACTTTCCTAAAATACCCGATTTTAAACTCCAACAATTCCTTGCATGTTCGTATGTTGCAACTCCCACGTCTGGACTGCTACTTGCTGTATTCGTCATCTGAATTTTGAAGAAAGGCTAATATGGGTAACTCAGACCGTCATGAACCCGTGAATACAGAATTCTTGCGTGCCAATGCAGAATTTCTTAACATTTTCATAGCAGCATGTTGAATGGATTACTGTGAACGGTTGAACGGTTTCCACATAGAAACCGCATTATAATTCGCCCTTAACTTGACTGATACTCACTCTGAGGTCAGGGAACTACACGTGGATGTTACAGAAGAAATCATAGCAGAAGTTACTGGCTTACCCCGGGTTGGAAAGAAGTCATTTGGATGAAAAGCACATAATGCGACGACAGTAAGAGAATTTCTTGCAGTCGGGGAGAATGTTTGTCCAAAGCACCGTGGGTTAGAATCGGCATCATTACCACGACCTTGGAATCAAGTGGCACTCTTTATGAAGAAATATATTTCGTGCGAAGGAAGGTACCAAACTATTTCCTTCTCTGAACTTCCTTTATTGTCTCACTTATGCCATGGTAATTTAGTAAATATACCATTCTATATTTTTAAAGCCCTGCAAACCATGGTTGGATATGCAAAAACAACCCAACACCCAATTTCCTCCCTTACCAATCATGGCCTAATTAAATTGTTAGTCTTAAGGGCCCTTGCAAATCACAATTTAACATGGGAGCAATTTCTTGCTAGAGTCTGGCCATTTAGAGGACCTGTATTAGAAGTGGAGGGCATTGGAGAAGGTGAAGAGGACCGGCGTTCCTCAAATCTAGTTGGGGGGGAGGTTGGAGCATCAAGAAACCATAATGAGGACTAAGATGAGGTAAATATGGGGGAAGTTGCAACAACAGCAAAACCTGTTATTAAAGAAATGGTGATGGAAGCCATGTCACAGGAGGCGGTGACATTAGAAGCTGCAACTGCAGAAGCAGAAACTAATGTAGAAGAAGTTGAAATTGGAGCAGCCGTTAAAGCTGTGACAGTAGAAGTTGCAACTGCAGAAGCAGAAATTCAGGAGGAAGAGTATCAGGCAGAAGCAGCAGGAGAAGGAAATGTGGAGGCTTTGGACGTTGTGTCCTCTCATGAGATAAGGGGGACCATTATTGAGGAGGAGAAGACTGAAGAAAAGACCCCTGTTTCAAAGAAACGAAGAAAAAGGCCAGGGGACAAGGGTCAGACATCCACTACAACAAAGAAAATAAAAACTAGAGATGTCACATCACCAGTAGCATCATGTAGTGGAGACCATCCAGCGGAAATGGTGAAGAAAAGGAGGACTCGATCCATGGTAACAGCAGAGACAGCAAGTGCAATTGGGGTTAATAGTGAAGCACCCTCAATAGAGACAGGAGGTGCAATTGGGGTTAATAGTGAAGCACCCTCAATAGATACAACAGATGCAATTGGGGTTAACAGTGAAGTACCCTTAGTAGAGACAGCAGGAGCAATCAAAGCAAGTATTGAGTCACCTATGGCAGAAATAGCACCTATAACAGAGGTAGATATAAAAATTCCCATTCTAAACCCCAAGTCACCTGTTGTTACACAAAAATATTTCACAAAAGAACATCAAATTGAAAACCTCCTGTTTGAAAATGAATTATTAAAGGAGGAGGTGCAGACATTGCGAAATGAGTTGGAAAGATTGAAGGGAGTAGTTGGGAAACAAGAAGAGAAGAATTTGAACACATTGTTAGATGCTGCAAATTTATTAGGAAATTCATCTCTTGCATTAGAAAATGAGGAGCAAGGAGATATTGTTTTCCCAGAGTGTGGACACATATTCTTTGCAGTAGGACACAGATTTATGGTGTTGGGAGTTGTATCACAAAAGCATGCACAGATAGAGCAGGAGGAAGAAAAAGCACCAAAAATAGAATTAGTGGGGGAAAATGAGCCAAACATTGAAGTGATCCCTGATTTGAATATAGGAGATGAAACAGTGCAGTCCCAACCATCAGGGGATACCGAACTTCTTCAGGACCAATCTCATCAGTCAGAGGGATTTGAGATAACCCAGGAACAATCTCAGCAGTTCGAAGAAATTGAAAGGAAGGGGGCTGTTACACAAGAACTAGCACTCTTGGAAATATATAGTGAGGTTGTAACTCAGACAACAATATCTGACATCAAGGATCAAGGAGGAAACACTATTACACAAGAACCAGTGTTTTCAAAAACATTTGCTGAAGTTACAACACAAACTGAGGTGGCTAAGGTTGGTACTCAGGTAGAGGGTACTGTTACACAAGAACCAGTACTCTTGAAATTGTCCTTTGATCTAGCAAAACAGACTAAAGCTGAGGAGGTTGAGGTACAAAAAGAAGATGTTGATACACAAGAACCAGCATCCTCAAAATCAATTGTTGAGACTGCATTTTAGGAACAGGCCACTGCAACACCAATGGAAGATGAAACTGTTACACTGCCAGAGAAAAATAAGGAGGCTAGTACAGTGGGGGATAAGGTAGAAATATAACCTTCTCAGGAAGTCATTTATCTAGACTCTGATGATGAAAAGCATGTGGAGAATAGGAGAATTCAACGGTTAGAGAAAAATATTCTCTGGCTAAATCTTGAGTTGGATAAATGGCATAAATATATCGATCAATGCAGAACAGGGATGGTTTCTCTCCATGAACATAGAAATACCATCAGGGAGTTGAGAGAAAAGTGGGCTGAGGATTTATTCTTCCAGAAAATCCAGTGGGAAAAATTTCAAGATAAATTGGAAGAATTGAAGAAACTTGAGTCCCTGCAACAAGAAAAAGACAAAATGTATACTCTTTCCCTAGAATAACTGAGTTGCAGGGCTCCATCCCCCTCTTACCCTGTCTTTCTCCACGAGTAGACAACTTTATTTCAATTGAGGGCTCTGAAGGCGTATTGGAGAAAACTCACTATGGCTTGGGAATACCACAACAGATAGATGAATACCATAAATCTACTCAATTCTTAAAGCAATGCTATTATAAATGACAATGTTAAAATAATGGAGAAATGTAACCAACCTCGATCCAACGTTTGGTGTAGATCCCTGTTGGAGCTTTCAATCCGCGCACATCCAAGCACTTGTAATCTGCAAATTAGTCTTGAGAGCCAACATCTAACAAGTACATGTGATATATAAATGACATTAACATTATCAATAACAATGGTCCATAATATCATAAGCAAATGTAACCCAATGTATAATAAACAACATTCACACTATGAATGGACGAGAATATGAGTATTTCTATTAATGAACAAGAAAAAGTACAAAGTGATACGACCTCTTGCCGGCAACCAATCTGAACCAAGATCTAGATCAATCTACTTGTGCCTCCACCACTTCAATCCTCCATGAATGGCAAACTCAAACTAGAGAGGAGTTTGGAAGGTGAACATAAATGGTTCACAACTACAAGGATCAATGAGTGCAGACTCAAGATAGGGCAAAAATCCACTAGAGTGCCTTTACTATTCTCTCCTTCCTCCCGTCCATAAGCCATATGTGCTCAATATATAGTCCTCTCAAAGGTAGGTGAAAGGACTCATCGAGATGTTACTTGGGAAGATGGAGAGCCAAAGGTCACCCAATGACCGCTTTTTGGGAGTAAAAAGTAATTAATAGTGGTTTTCACCATTTTACTTGATACCCGCGGGCTATAGTGATGCAACTCGCGGGTATGCATGCTATAGTGATGCAACATGCGGATAGGAATAAAAATAGGGTAGAATGGTATCACTGAAGGATAAAAATGGATCTGAGTCACTGAAATGGATCCTATAGGCCAAAGAATGCTGATGCTCACAGGGTGGAAGATTTATGTGTAACAGATGCCCCCTAATGTGTGAGGTCAGAGACTGAAATGTGCTACGATGGCCGAAATACATTATAAAACTCATAACTAGAGTGATGGAGACACAAGTGGAAAGAACGGTTCATTCATCATAATACAATAATATCTCTTAATACATGTCGGTATAGTACAACAATCTGATACAATGGTCATAAATAGGCAGTACATAAGTAGATACATGTCATAAGTGATCATAGCCATGATCCCTCTACAGTAAGATATGGTCTTCTGCTGAAAAGAAGACAACTGGTGCAAAACTGGAGGTACAAACTGCTGAAATCTGAGAGATGATATCTCAAATGTAAAGTCAAAGTCATATGTAGCATACTGAATGCCACAATCACCTGGGGTCTTCTACACAAGTCTTTGACGGTGCAAGTCCAATCAAGTGAATAAAGGAGTTGGGGTCGAACCTGATGAGACATCATCTGATTACCGGTCAATGATGTATACCGTTAACAAACACGAGATGACCCACCAATAATGAAAATGGGCATCAAGGCACAGAGCACAATCATCATAGTGTGAATAAATGGGTTGCAGTCGAACACTAGGATGAATCCATTGATCAGGGGACATTGATGTATTCCCAAAAATGTCGATGGCGAGAGAACCTGCCACTAATGACTGCAATCCTCAAGGTACTCAACTGAACTCTAAGCCTCAAGTCCCAGAATAAATGAATTGAAGTTGACGGAACGAGACTCGCTGGAAGCAGGGCATTAAGGCATCCCCCATCAACTAGCACGAGGTACCAGCAATGCTGAAAGATTTGGAAGATCTCAGGTGAAACAGACTGACTCAATAAGGATGGCCGATATGCAATAGTCAAGAGATCTAAGGAGTGGCCGACACTAGTTCAGGACTTCCTTTGAACAAGAGCATGAGTAGATGGATAGACTCAGGCAGCATAGACTCGTCATAAATTGTGCAATGCAGGAGGCATTACAGAGGGCTCCATAATGACTGGAAGCTTAACCAATCGGTGGAGAAAACTGAGAAACAAGTACAGCTCCTAAGGCCCAACTATAGTCTCGACTCATAATATACGGAGTGGAATGAATGCTCTATTCAAAGGCGACACAACAGCTGCCAACAAGAAATAGTGACCATAATCCCGTCCGGATTTTTGGAATATTTGATTTTTTTGTCTTTTTCATATTTGGGAAAAGCTTGAAAAAGAATAAAATTGCTTATAGTACAACAGGTGAGGGAACGAGTGTCAAATAGTTAGCAGACTAGTCCCAATCAGTGGAACATACCTATGCTCAATGCAAGGAAGTGCATGCAGGATATGGACACTCGGGGGTATGTTCCCTCAGGATCAAAAGGTCATCAAATTGTGAAGGGAAAATATATAAGCTCTGCAGGGATCAACAAGGAAAAGTGGTCAGGCATCAGGCTAACAATTGAGTAAGCGGGAGCTGACACAAGGCTCAAGCTGCAACTAGGATGATGTAATGCAATCACAACATGATATAAAAGGGAAGTCCTTTTTCGTAAAGTTAGTCTCCTCACCCGAAAAAGTGTAAAACAATGAGAGAAGAACTCTTCTAGTCACGTATGACTAGAGTATACCTTTTTCGTAATTAATCCACAAAGGTCAAGAAAATGGGTAAATTTATACCTAAGTGAATGTCGCTTCAAATCCTTTAACGAGTCTGAAATGACAAGCATACTCAACAATCTTGTTTGATTTTGAAAAAGTCTAACAAGGTATTAAAAAAGACTTTATAAAAATCTTTTCCATAAAGGTTTAACGAGCCTGAAAAAGTAAACTCGTGACCTCCTTACTGTTTTTAACAAGCTCAAAGGAGATATGGAAGAATGCTCGTAATGGGGGCAGACGAGTGTCAAGGATATGCGCGACTAGTTCCAAGCGCATGGAACAAAGCTATGCATAATGCAAGGAACATGAGCAAGATAAGGACACTCAGGGGGTGTCTGCGAATTCGGATAGTAATAGGTTCAAATGCATCATAACAATGGGGAGGCCTAAACCTATATGCAAGGTTTCGAATATTCCTGCCATGGTCGAAGCAAATGTCGAAAAGGACTAGTAAACAAGTATAAGTCCAGCTAAGAATCCTGTCTCCAAGAAACATAAGTACCAAGATCATCTCTAAAACGTACATATAGAAAAATCGGATACAAGTCACTGCGGTAGAAACATTTTCAACTTCACTATTGTTAACCTCAGACATAACGCAGGTAGAGCTAATCACTGAAGGTGCCATAGTACCAATACTTGAGGGATCAAAATGATCATCTTCAAAATGAAGAGCAAAGCTGAAGGATGTGAAGGAATCTGCAGTGGCAAATTCATCATCACTGGAGTTAGGAATTCTAGAAGTAGAATCAAACTCATAAGGATCACTGATTCAGGGATCTATAGGAGAATCTACAGACTCATCACTAGGGAGATCAGACTTTAATGTCAAATCGGGGCTAGACAAAACTATGCCTGGATCAAAATTCAAATGCATGGCAGGTTGTACTCGAGGCTCATCTCGTTCAATGAGATCAAAGGTGGGAAGGAAATAAAATTGATGATGAGAATCCTCCCAAGGCTTGTCATTACCATTCATGGCCTCAATAAAAGATTCATCTAAAGGTAGGATACCATTGAGGTAATCATGTGAACAAGATGAGTTGGCTGCCCAAACTGGCAGCGTAACGGGATCTTCCTCAACTGTCTGGGAAGAAGAGAGATCTAGATCTGCAATGGTTGGTTGAACATGATGAGCAATCTTGACTGCAGACAAGGGAATATCCATCCCAATGTGCGAAACATCTCTAGACGGGGAGCTCGTGGAAGGTGGATCCCACGGATCACTAAAGTATGATGTCCGAAAAAGTACATGATTCAACGACGAAGGAGCATCATCGGAGATGGTTCCTATGAAGGGGATTGGTGCAGGGAGTTTGAAAGATCCCATCAATGAAGGATACATTCCAACACCCATGATCCCAGTTTCCGATTGAGAATCAAAAACTTGCGGGACTACAGATCCCGTAGATGCTGTGGAAGGAGTGCTAACATAATCCAGCTGATTGATCGTCATAATCTTGCCTTCATGGGGAAAGAAAATCACTCTAAATACAATAGACGCGACAACCTTCATAGCGTACATCCAGTTCCGACCCAGTAAAATGTTGTAGTCGATGGGTGCATCAACCACTTCGACTTCAATAGGCACGGACTTACCTCCCAAGGAGATAACAAGGGAAGGGATAATTCCATGCGGTGTAAAAGACCTACCATCAAATGCAGTGAGTGTAGTTCTAGACGCGAGTAGAGGAGGAGATCCAAGAGCTTTCCAACAAGTCAACGACATTACTGACGTGGAAGCACCTTCATCAACCATAGTACGTTTGACAAAGCTCTTAAGGAAAACCACCTGGATTTGAAAAGCCATGTGGTAAGGCAAGCGAGGTTCAACATCAGTAGTATCGAACTTGATAACATTAGGAATTACCCCATCTTGAAC
Source organism: Larix kaempferi (assembly GCA_027924585.1). Taxonomy (NCBI): domain Eukaryota; kingdom Viridiplantae; phylum Streptophyta; class Pinopsida; order Pinales; family Pinaceae; genus Larix; species Larix kaempferi. The sequence goes on from BSBM01000705.1 coordinate 1,836,763, forward strand.
TCCTAATGCACTCAAAAGGGCATGATTCTGAGAAGGACAAGCTTGCAAAACTTCAAGAGCCTACATGGCACACAAAGTTTGGCCCAAATCTTCTACCATGGAGTAGTTCTGGGCAGCTCAAGCATTAGGATTATGCGTGGAGTGCTTGAGAACACCATTCGGTATCCACGGCATAATAGAAGGCTTCTCGATATGCAAGGAATTATCAAGAGGAGGGGGAGGCTCATTCCCCAAATTTGGTTGTGGTGCACCATAATCACGTTGACGAGTAGCAACAAAAACCTCCGACTGAACCATATTCACACATCCATAACCACTAGTATTGGAAGAAGACGTTGCCTTTTCATTAGTACCATAACCAGTGGTGGGAGCATGCGAAATCATATTTTGATGATGAGGAAGGGGATCCTTCAACATAGATGGGCTCTGTGCCAAATGCTTCGATGCTTCTTCAATACGAGGACATAAGTGAGTAAGATGATCCTCCCCACAAAGCTAGCAAGGGAATTTCACCTTACGCCTAGGTTTACGATCCTCGCCAGCATTACTGCCTTCCCGAGGAGGGTTGGCATTCTCTTTATGAGGAGTATTACGATTGCTATTGTTGTTACTTCCATTGTTTCCACCCCTACGATTGTTTCTCCCCTTTTTCTTACCACCAGGTTGCTGGTTACCCGATGGTTTTGTTGATTGCACATTGTGTACATCAGACGACGGAGTGGAAGTGGACAAGGTGTGAACCTGTTTGGGTGTAGACTGGTTTAGCGACAAATTTTGCATTTGATTAGCTACCAAGTCTACAAAGCGAGTGCATGCGGACCCCACGATGCCATAGACATGTGGTCCAAGAACTGACGTAGGCTCATGTCTTGTTCTCGGTGCATCAGGAATAATGTCATACAAAATGCCAGACTGAGAATAAAGTAGATCTAACTGCTGGACTTTCAAGATAGCTTATTCCTCAGCCACAATGCCAGACATCGAAACATCCTTAGAAATGTATGGGAGTAAAGACTTAAGGAACCATTCCAACAGGAACTCTGGAGGAATTTTGGCTTTCACTAATCTCTTCCGTCGATGCCACTCTTGAACGTGGTCAGAAATATGTTTGGCCTTATTTTGACAGAAGGTGGACAACAACTCAGTACTAGTATCATAACGAAATGGCAACTGGAAATGGTTTAAGAAAACCAAAGCAATCTCGTTGAATCCGCTATAGGTAATTCCGGGAAACTCCACATACCACTTCATGGCTGCCCCCGTGAGGGTGCGTTGAAATAGTCGTAATCAAATGGAATCATGATTCAAAGAGTTGGAAGAGCACCAAAGGTGAAACGTCGTGACATGATCTCCCGGGTCCTCACCACCTTTCCCTTCAAAATTTGGAATGTCCCAAGGGATCTTGGTAGGGACCGAGGGCTAAGTAGGGTCATGACACATCAGATCATTCGTGAGCTTCAAAAGATCCGGGAGATTCAAGCATGCAAGGAACGGGAGCTGCGGCTGGAAAGCTTGATTATAAGCTCCCATAAAAGGTTGGTGAAACGGAATTGTGTTGTAAGATGGACCAAAAGCTTGACCATGAGGATTAAACTGCTGATAATGAGGACCTGATGGCCTGTAAGCTTGCCCATGGCCATAAGATGGATAACCTCCCCCTGCCTGACCCATTTGAGAGTAAGCAGGTATATGCACGTTTTGAGCACCATATTGGGGTGGTGGGTGATACTAGTGGCTAGCATCGACTGTGTTGTAGTAAGGGTTGCCACCATGAGTATGGGGCATGTATGTACTATTCATAGTGCGAACCGTGTTGTATTGACCGTAATGGTATGGTATGTTCCCACCTTCAATATTAGGATTAGTTTGAGCAGTTGTGTGATGGCCATAAGCATGAGAAGTATTCCTAGCTCCAATATGGGCGTGACTAGTAGCAGGGTTGGTGGTTTGATGTCCATGTGGATAGGAAATATTCCCACCCCCTACATTAGCATTACTAACAGCGGCAGTGGACGCAAAAGAATGCGGTATGTGTCCACCCATGTGGTTGGGAGGAACGGTCTCATGTGCAAAAGTAGTCATGGGTTGACGAGTAGTGACATGTGTATAAGGTGGCGGATGGCGAGTTGTGTTTCGAACAACATTCCGACTAGGTTGGATATTCCTAGGAGGTGGTCGTGCTCCAACATAAGAATTGTTAGGAATCTGACCAGTCCCCATACTATGTGAGTGGGTGGACAACGTAGTGCCCATAGCTAGGGTAGTGCCCCCAGTGGGTGTAGTATGGCTAACACTTTGACTAGTGCCAGCATGAGTACCAACCATAGTGGAAGGTTCGACAGTATTGTGTCTAGGAATACCAAAAGAGAGTGCAGTGGGGTTGACCATAGGGCCGAAAACATCATGAGTCTCAGGCCTCCTATATCTAAAATCGCATGGAAATGAAGGAGCGAAAGGCTCGTCCTGTTCTACATCCTCGGGTAGGTCGGGCATCCCGTAAAGATAATTATTTGGATTCAAAGGATCAAACGGATCTTGGTCAAGTGGATTAGGCCAAATAGAACCAGGTTGATTCTCAGGTGGATCACCTCCCCAATCCTCACGAGGAGTTTGGGGATTGAAAGTATGTTCAACTCTACCTGAAGAAGTAGAAAGGTCTTGCCCGATATCGGGATGTGCAGCCATGTAATCTTAAACGTAAGTCTCGTATGAATCCAAAGACTCAGAGGGAGCCCTCCAGCATCCCCTAGCAATACGACGTGTAACCTCGAGTGGCTTTAAACCATCCAAACGACGAGACCGACGGAGAGTAGGGCTCTATGCTAGGTTCTCTCCGGAGAGAGACACAATGTCTCCTAAAGGAAAACTATCGGTCAAAAAACAGTAAATCAAAAGCACACACCTAGAGAAACTATAGCCAAGAGCAGACAAATAGAGTGGCTAAATGAGCTCCTGACACTAGAGCCGGTATGTCTCGCCTAGGAGAGGCTTGAGACTCCCAAACTATAGCCAGAGGTAACAGAATCAGTTATAGAGACAACCAATCTTCATTGTGTCGATAGGGTCAAGTCCACTGCACGAACACAACTATGCTATCCAATCCCTATATGACTCAGGACACAAACAGCATAACCACTGCAAGTACCCTGTGCGGTACCTAGGTAAGGAAACTATGTTCACCGCAATATAACCAATGCTCAGGGGGACAGTCGTAGGTGGGACCCATCGTATGGGTAGGGTAGATAAGCCCAAAGCACAAGAGGATGAACCTCCGGTACCCCTAGATACGAACAAATCCTGGATATATCTCCCACGTTCAGTTGGTATCATAGGGATATCTCCTCAACCAAACTCCCGTGACCTCGTGCTTAACTCTGGATTGAGTAGTGCTTTCTTGAGAACACCGATCTATACCATGGATTCCTCCACTCCCTGGTCAAACACCTAATGTTTCGTTCAGTAGTCTTGGCTTGTTAACTCACAATGATCTATTCCAAGACTCTAAACCTATGCTAGTTGGTGTACCCTATAAAATAAAATCAGTCTAATCAATTTTATGATTAAGCGTTAATTTTAGTGGCTGTGATTACTCAAGGGATATGGTCGTGAAACTAGTGATGTGTAGACTCAATAGTATGCAACATCGTCCAATCCTAGACTCATCTATCCAATAAAACAATGACACTAATATGCACAGTCAACCAACGATTCCGAAATAAAGATGCAATCTTTTATCTTTTCAATGCACAAGCAGAACCTAAAATGAAGGCAACAAGCACTCAATGCAAAATGTAGTACATGGAAATAAAATATTTTTGTACTTTCTCTTATAAACAGAAAGGAAAATGCAAAAAAAAACTAAATGAATATTTTTGTATTTTTTCAATATATATAGAATGAAAAAATGCAAGCAAAATCCTACTATTCAGTCACTGAAGTGCTGAGAAGATCACTAAGACAACCCAGCAGATCCTAAACAGCAAGACTTAGCCAAAGGAAAGAGCTCCAAAGGAAAAAACGAAGAGGATAAAACCAAATATTGGTAAAAAACCAAGAAGGCTCAACCAAGAGAAACGAAGAGATCTGGTCACAACCAAGGCATGAAACAGTCAAGAGAGAGGCCAACAAAGACTCGGGAACCAACCAAACTCACCCAGCAACAACCAATAGCCATACACCAACAAATGCCAGAGTTACACACTACTGTCGAAGGAATACCTGCGGAACCCACGAGCAGTAGTGTAAATAGAGGCGGGTATACGCGGGCAGAACTAAGCCAACCCACGGGTGAGGAAAAGAAAATGGTCAAATAAAGAGTCCAGAGGCTCAGAAAAAGCAAGTTTTCTACAGTGTATCTTAACGGCCAATCAGTGACACGGAGCTTCGATAAACAACAAATCTAATTATGGACTAATGCTCAAAATGTTTCCCAAACATGGATGTTTTCCCCAGCGAAGTCGCCATTTCTGTATTGGAGAAAACTCACTATGGCTTGGGAATACCACAACAGACAGATGACTACCAGAAATCTACTCAATTCTCAAAGCAATGCTATTATAAATGACAATGTTAAAATAATGGAAAAATGTAACCAACCTCGATCCAACGTTTGGTGTAGATCCCCGTTGGAGCTTTCAATCTGTGCACATCCAAGCACTTGTAATCTACAAATTAGTCTTGACAGCCAACATCTAACAAGTACATGTGATATATAAATGAAATTAACATTATCAATAACAATGGTCCATAATATCATAAGCAAATGTAACCCAATGTATAATAAACAACATTCACACCATGAATGGACGAGAATATGAGTATTTCTATTAATGAACAAGAAGAAGTACAAAGTGATACGACCTCTTGCCGGAAACCAATTTGAACCAAGATCTAGATCAATCCACTTGTGCCTCCACCACTTCAATCCTCCATGAATGGCAAACTCAAACTAGAGAGGAGTTTGGAAGGTGAACATAAATGGTTCACAACTACAATGATCAATGAGTGCAGACTCAAGATAGGGCAAAAATACACTAGAGTGCCTTTACTATTCTCTTCTTCCTCCCATCCATAAGCCATATGTGCTCAATATATAGTCCTCTCAAAGGTAGGTGAAAGGACTCATCGAGACGTTACTTGGGCAGATGGAGAGCCAAAGGTCTCCCAATGACCGCTTTTTGGGAGTAAAAAGTAATTAATAGTGGTTTTTACCATTTTACTTGATACCCGCGGGCTATAGTGATGCAACTCGCGGGTACGCATGCTATAGTGATGCAACATGTGGGTAGGAATAAAAATAGGGAAGACTGGTATCATTGAAGGATAAAAATGGATCTGAGTCACTGAAATGGATCCTATAGGCCAAAGAATGCTGATGCTCACAGGGTGGAATATTTCTGTGTAACAAAAGGAAGGGAGATCATTTGATCTAGCAATAGCTATCCAGTTTGTAGAAACTTTTCTGAAAAGTGATTTTGAGGATCAGCATTTGTTATGTGAATTGTATTTACATGATAGGGCTTGTTATATTGACTCTCCATCCAATCCTTTGCCTTATTTGGGGGATGTTTAGTTGAGGGCATTTGCCTCTTTTGTCATCAACCATGTAAAATGTCGAGATGCTTTCCAAACCATCACCAAGAATGAGGAGAATTGTACTCTTTGGATTAGGGGTGAACCTCAGGAGCTAAGAGAACTCATAGCAAATCATGTTGGATCTCTCAGGGTTCCTTCAATTGCCCAATACTTTGAAATTTTGTGAGAGAAAGTCCTCACTACCTGTGTCCCAATGATTTCTAATTTGTAGCAGCATGCTCTGGAAGGTAGTGAATACAGATGGCTATATTCTTCTTCATCTCTGAGGGAAGGTTATCCATACTGCTTTGAGAACTTCAAGCAAGCCTTGACAAGGGTCCCTGAGTATGTGCAGTGCATGAAAACATGTGGACCTTGGTGGATTGGATTGAGATTTAGATTTCCCCTCATATGGATGCCTGTGAGTCCTTACAAGAATAGCTATGTTTTGACTAAGGAAGAATAGAAGCTGTGTTGGGAGAGATGGACAGCCTGCTATGGATTTGTACCTTATGGTGAACCATCAGAATTTGCCTACAATCTCACCAATCTTCACAAATTCAACTCAGACTCAGATTCGGACTAGTGGAGGTTGTTGCATGGGGACCTGCAATCGGATAGTTGGGGGGAGATGTTGGGTCCAGGAAATGACCCTCTTTGGCCATACTTATTTCATCATTTTTCCCTAATTACATTGTATTTCCACAAGCCATATATATGCCTTTCCTCTAGATCAACCAATAATCGACAGGTATAATTCATTATTTCTTTATTCATTTTATGCCTAAGATTGTTATAAGTTCAGGATCCTAGCCTTTGAATTATGCTAACTTGTGTGATTGCATTTAGTCAAAGCTCAAAGCACAGGTGTATCAGCTGCAATGCCTTGGAAGGAATCATACGTGGTGCCAGTTGTTACTCTTCTAGCTCGATTCCTCATATTTTCAAGGGACAACGCATCTCTCCACGTGAGTTGTAACAGGTAGCTATAACAGATCGTTGTAACAGAGTATAGATGCGATAGACAAGTCGCCTTCCAGATTTCTAATCCATTGATCTATTGCTCTCTAGCATAACAACATCTTTTATGATTAAAACAGCCTCATTCAATACGGCTGTAACAGTTAGCTGTGACTCTGCAGCATGTCGATCAGAGATCTTCATTGCTGCACGAGATTAGTGGATCATGAACTGCATTTTGTATGTATAAATATGGGAAGGATTTCCATGCCTGGTGGTTGGTTAATCATCAATTGTTGTACGGGCTATAACAGAGATTGCCGATTTAATTAGACAGTTAGATTTATTCATTTCCTGTTGTGTGTTGTGGAATTACATTAGGTGTATTTCTGATAACTGCAATAGAGAGTTTATGATTGCATTCTTTCTTGGTAGTTTATTCTTTGCATTATGAATAGATGCAATTGCGTGGTGTGATAGTGTGACAGTCGACTGTGTAGGTTAGATTTAATTATGCATGTGTGTTCAATAGTTGTTACAGCCAAGCTCAGCTCCAATTATTTCCATTCGTTTATGCTTTCTAGGATTTCCCTTGGTTATGAATTTAGAGTTCAAGCTTATGTTTTAATTCTGGTTGATGTTGTATCTTCATTAACTTTATAGATTAATTAGATTAAAGATTGAATTACAGTAGTTGCTGGATGGATCATTTTGGTAAAGATTGATATGGTAGTTTGATAATTATAGGATTTAACTTCTTGCAAAAGTAATCTAGTTTATTTCCATTCTTAATTTTATAACTGCTAGGTTGATTTTTGTAGGAAGGTAGCTGCACTTGAATTCCTAGATGTATGAGTTAGATTAGTTTTCTTTATGGAATGAGTTTGGTTGGATAGATAGGTAGGATCATTCATTTCTATTTACTTAATCAGCTACTGAAAATGTTTATGCATAGATTGTGCGTATTGCCATTGGAATAAAATACTTCCTTGGGTTTGACAATTTATATTGAGCATCATGTGTGTTAGTTTTAATTAATTAGCATATAGGGTGACCAACAAGTTGTGGTGTTTGATCATGCTAGTTTTCAACCATGTATCATTCAATAATCTTCAATCCTCCATGTGCTACCAAAGGATTGAAAAAAATGGCAACACTTCATAGTTGGAAATAAGATTGGGAGCATTTACATTGTTGGTTGATAACTGACAAATTGAAAAAAATGGGAACATTTATGTTGCCAAATTTATTTTCAACCATGCATCAATGGATAGTTTCCAATCCTTCATGCATTTATGGAGGATTGAGAAAAATCTAGCAACATTTATGATTGTCTATTCATGGTTGGAAATAAAATTGACACCATACATTTTGTCGAATGATAACATTTAAACAAAAAAATAAAATTCCAACAACATAACTATTTTCAGATGATAAACTATAAACAAAATATTTACAATTTATTTTAATATAAAATTAGAAACCTCCTACCCCTCGACACAAATGCCTTTGTGTGGTGGGTGTGGTCAAAGTAGATACTAAATCGAGGTGTTGGGTTGTTTTTGGAAAGGTTAGATTAAGGTTCAATGTTGGATCAAGATTTAATGCATGCAATCATTGTCAAAATGAAATAAAATGAAAAAAAGGCTCACAACCTATTTAAGTTTTTTAAACAAAAGAAGGGACCTCAATCAACCTTTTAATCTTGACTGGAGTCCTCACTCTTGATTAAGTAAGAGTCCTTGATCAAGGGCTTAGTTGAAACTCATTGGGACCTTAATGAAGGAGTTGTTGATTCCAACAAAAATCCTTGATCAAGGTCTTGAAAGCTTGATTGAGCACTTAAAAAATTATATTTCAACTGAGGTGTGTGAGGACTATTCTTGTGCACTACCTTGCCAAAAAGTGGTACCCGGGCTTCATGGATTCACCCCTCCACAAATATACACAACCATTCTTGGTAGATAATAAGAGGATGTGATTGTTTGGGTTTGGAATTGAGCATAGGTTTTATTACTTGTGGAAACTTTCATTTACAGTCTTAAGGGTGGTCCATTTTAGGATCTCCGAACTGCCATCATTTATAATTTTGAAACATATCTGGTTTTATGATGTTGTCACCAATAATATTATTATTTGCAAATAAAGTTTAAATTGTATATGTCTCTCTTCTGGCATGCCCTAAGTTTTATATTGTTTAGTCGTGGTTGATTTCACTTGAAAAATTACAGTTATGGTATGGTTGCACATTGCACATGCCCCAGGAGTAGAGAAGTTGTCTAGATATCACACCAATTTCTTATGAAGACTCCAACAAAAGCATCTCTTTAACTAAATTCCATCTCCAAAGAATATGTCAAAGCGCATTTGATACATTGACAGTTCACTGCATGGTTGTAGAAATCATGAACCGTTAGCAAACTACACTTGATCTAGTCACCTGGTTTTTTCGTGACTCTAATGCCTTGATTTTTAAAACCATAATATCTTCTGGAAATTAAAATTTGCACTTAGACTGGCATGACTAGATATAGCAAATTGGATTTTTGTTTAGTTGCATTTTTTGAGAATTGGGATTTTGATTAGTTGCTTGTTTTGCTATGTAATATACAATATAGCTAGTGAAAAATTCTTTGAAATATTGAACTAGCTACATATGAATACACTTGTATGCATATATAAATGCCCTTGGAAGGTACAACATGAATCATCATTCTGTACATTTATGGAAAAAATATCGCCCAACACGCATTGACCCTTGTCTGAACAAGCATACTTCAAACATGGTGAGCAAATGTACATCACCAAATATGTTGTCTTGAAATACACATCCAAATATGCTTCCAAAGCAGAGGGAAAATCAAATACCTACCATCATATGGTGACTAAAATCACAAACTACAGTTACATCATTTCCACGTGACTCGACCTTATATGCCTATCACCGTTCGAACTCATAAGCAATTGTTGACCGAGACATCACTGCTCAATAAACTTTACATATGTTGCAAAAATTACCCATTGTCTACGTACACACAACTTTCTCTCATTATACAACATATTCAAGTTCTTCTCGGCCTTTCATTTCCCCCTTTTTGGGGGTATGCTAGTTATTATTATTACCTGCGGACATGCAGAGTAATATACCAATCGGTTGGTACTAATTATTAGTTTGAGTTTTGTATTAATAATTTCAAAAACTATTATGTTTTCAAATATTTTTTAATACTTTTATATTAAATTTAATATTTTGAAAATGAAAATGATTTTATTAAATACTTTAAAATTGAATTTCCTATTTTATGATTGGCTAAAATAATGAATTGACAATGAATTGACTAAATATCCCTGCCTAGGATGTGAAATTTTGAAAAATAAAAAATAATTTCAAAATTCAAAATTCAAAAAAAACATTTGCTTGCCATTTGGTTTTCGTACATCATGTTTTATTAATGAAATAATAAATAATCCATTTTGATATTAATCCATTTTGATATTGCATTCTCAATATCTGTGATGATTTTATTTGATATATCAGTCTACAATTAATTGGAAACAAGATCAAGCGTGCGGGAAATGGTAGCAATAAATCATTACCGTGAAAGAAAAGATCAAGTTGTTGATACATACTTGGATCTGTATGAACAAACTCCGTGTCAGATTTTTCTTCGACACAATGAGCAAACAATTTGTATGGATGCCCGCAGGTGGGTTGCATTGAGATTTTCAATGCTACCAATAGTTCCATGGACAAGGCCTTTCCACGGGTTAAAGGGTGCAGCACACTCCTCCAATCAGGATCATGCCAATAGAATTATGGACTGTTTAGAAACATGGGCTACATTGATATTGTAACTGCAACCGAGCGTACCATGGACAGGGACTTTGCAAGCCAATCATTATTTTACAATTTCACAACATTTGAGTAGGAAAAGACACTTAATTATAATTATTGAAAAAGTTTTCGGGTAATGGGTTAGACATTCCACTTCTTTATTATTACCTGCCAAATTTATTAGTTTGAGTTTTGCATTAATAATTTTAAAAGCTATTATGTTTTCAAATGTTTTTTAATAATTCTATATTAAATTTAGTATTTTGAAAATGAAAATAATTTTATTAAATATTTTAAAATTAAATTTCCTATTTTATGATTGGCTAAAACCATGATTTGGTTTTAGTACATCATGTTTTATTAATGAAATAATAAATAAATTCAAAATTGATTACTTTATTTTTTATTTTTTAATTTAACTAATTCAATTTTATTTTTTATTTTTTAATTCAATTAATTTAATCACTCTTTAAACTTGATAAAAAAGATAACTATTATTTTTCCCAATTACTCATTTTTTAAAGCTAATAACATTAATCGTGGGGGAATTAACACAAGGAATACTTTAACAATACACCCATTCAATATCTGTTCTATACCTCATGAACTCAATCACTGAAATTATAATCAATTGATTTTAATATTAAATTATATAATAAGTAATATTAAAATAATATACATAATTCAATTTTTTTTTATTAATGTTAAAGGATGTGTATTTTAACTCTTATAAAATTGTGTTTTGTAACTATAGATTCTAACTTATAATATTTTAACAAAATTATATATCAAAATATGAAATATTTTGATCACATTCCAAACTTTATGTGGGTTCTTTATTTTACTTGCTACTTTCTCACTGAGCAAAGATCAAGATGATATTATGCTACTTTCTCACTAAAAAAAGATCAAGATGATATTATAATGCATATCAATTGTTGTTGGCTTCCATTTCCTTTTCCATGTTAGCATTTTTAAAAATATTTTTATAATTTTAAAAAATTAATTTTTATTTGAAAAATATTTAATATAAATATATACACATTATTATAAAAAAAATTAAACAAATTTTTTTTTATTAACTATATATTTTTGTTTACTAATAAATTATAATTTATATTTAAAATATTATATATGAAAAATTATTAATTATATTATTAATATATTAATTGAATTGTAAAATCTTTTTTAATCTTTTACATTTTTAGATTAAACTTATATGAATCATAAAATTAAGAATCAATTTTTTTAAAGATAATTATAATTAATTGATAATACAATCACTATAATCTTGAGCTATATATCCTTAGCATATAATAACAACATTTTTTATTTTAACTATAATCTTGAGCGACATATCCTTAGCATACAACAAAACATTTTTTATTTTACTAATTGTTTTTATTATCAAATGCAAAATTTATTTATTTATTTGTAAATTAGTTTTATTATTATTTTAATTTCTTCTTAATAGGTAGGTAATAAGTAGCTTTGTTGCTAATTTCACTTGTTAGGCATATTTTGGATTTGGATATGTAGTTGAGGTTGTGTTTTTTTTAAACATGCACTGAGAAGCATCTCGTAGCAAGACAATGTTGAAGTTTATTATGTATATTAACATTTTATAATTTTATAATTTTTTGAATTGCAACTTAAATGTGAGATGTAGGTTTGTTTTGAGTTTATATATATTAAAGTTTATTATTTTTTTCATGAAAAAAGTTGTATTTTATTCTTCAAGATGCAGATTGCACTCATCATTTCATTCTTGAAATAGTATCCAAAATATTTGAGTCATTAGTGACTTTAGTACACTTACTTTTAAAATAGTTCTAGCAAAACTTTAGTAAATTGCATCGGTTAAAAAAAAAACGTTATTTGATATACTTTACACAAAAAGTATCAAAATCTATTGTATTTGGCTTAATTCTTCTTTTGCTACATGAAGTCCAAACCTTTGGTTTTAATTAGTGTCTCTCCATTCCCGACACTTCTATAAAATGTTGACCTCGTGGATAGAAGAAGACCCTCCTTTGACAGTGCACATGCTCTTTCATTTCATTCTCTGTATATATAACAGACACGGAAAGAGTTGAATGCTCTAGCCAGTCTTTAAATATTTTCTCCAATACCTTGCAGATTGATGTTAAAGAGATTTTTTTCCACTCATAAAATCAATCCAAATTTCAGAATTGCCATAAACTTGTAATTCCTGAACCTTTTCCTCTTGAGCGCATGATTAAGAAGTGATTATGCAGAGATACAACAAATGTCACAGTGTTATATTACAAGTATGTGGCACTGTAGCATTTGATCAACATGATCTATTTAGAAGCCAAACAATTGGATCTGTTCTACCAAGGTTCTCAGGAGGCGCAAGTGCAACTACATCAGTTAAAGCTAGTTGTGATGGCAATATATCAATAGTTGCAATAGTTCATTATTGTTGTTGAGATTAAATTTGCTACGGTTATATGGATGCGACCAACCAAACTGGATAAAGATCTGGCTTAATAATTTTTGGATATGGAAAAAATCCTATTTTCTAAAGGGTTTCCAAAAGAAAAGATACAGGAATTATAACACTTCAACCCTGACCACTTCCAACAGTAAGGGAAAGACGGTAATACATATTACATTCCTGGAACAACAAGGACAATAAAAAAAATTGTAGATGTTTCGAGGAGCAATTTGGGTCCTAATTGAATTATGTACATGCATCACAACATCAGATCTGCAACATATGTGAAGAAAGGGAGCTTGACATCACCTGTGGCATAGGGAATTTCTATGAAACAACAAGCTATCTCAAACCCCTGTAGCCTCAGTCGCACCCATGAATAGGGAAAACCCCTTTAGCCTCAGCCACATCTGTGAACAATGAAAACCCATGTAGCCTCAGGCTCACCCATTAAGAGGGCAGAGAAATGTAGCTTCCCATATTTTATGCTATCAATGGTTATGTGATATTTCCTATAAGTCGAATCAGGAATCGGGCAAGCTGGAGAAAATAGACTATTATTGTTTAAATATTTTATTAAAAGGAAATAAAGTGAACTTGAGTACTTTTTCTTTGGATATAGAAGGGGATTTAAAAAATATTTTCCATGAGAAAAAGGGTCATCGACTCATGGTTTTGTGGCTTGGGTCATCTCATTTATGGATTAAATTATGAGAATTGGTTTGAAATAGGTCTCATCAATTTTTTTTATTTTTTTTAAGAATGGAGTTGACGACTTTTGGGTGATAGCTAGCGCCCTCTTCTATGGGATATTTGCTTATGGAGTAATTTTGATGCTTCAAGGATTTTCTAGATTCCTTTTGGGGATTTGTTGGACTTGGAATGTTGGAGGAGTTTTTTTGGAATGTGGCATAATCAACAACTTTTTATCCTTGCTTGATGGTCAAATCAAAAGGTAATAACAAGAATTCATAATGTTGTGTTAGGAATGTCTACTTCTTCCATCTTAAAATAATAATATATTGATCTTAAATACAATTTTGGAAAGGCCTTCATTACTTTGTGTTGGCCAAATAAACCATCAATTCTAGACAATCGGTATTGTTATCAGACATTTTTCATATGCTTGCACAATGAATGAATTTTACATAAAACATCATTCATGATTGAATATTGGCATGAGATGTCAATGAAGCAATATGTTACGAGAAATTGTTGTATAATCTATGTATCATCAAAGTTAGATCATGTAATTGACTAAATTTGTCGTTGTGTGACACCTCGGTTTTTTTAGGTCGCATAGTTTATGCAAGTAATCATTTGATACTTACAAAGTCTTCATGTATGTCGCCAACACATTAAATGATGTACTTTAGCATTTTTCATGCATATTTAGAGATAGAAAATGTCAAAATTTTGTATTTTCTACCATTTTGATAAAGTACTAAAGTCAAAGAGGCAATCACATGGCTCAAATTGGATGACATCTTTAGTTCCCATTCATGGAGATCTCTAAAGAAAACCTATAAATACATGGATCTCTTAAGAGTTCCAAGAGTTCAATGAATGTAATGTTTTTTTGTACGAGTGTAATCATGAATCTAATCCTTCTCTAGTTCCAAATTCAACATTTCTCATTAGTATCATCAACATTTTTTAATGAAGGAGTCCAGTAGTAGGAGGATTAGTCAAGGGTAGAAGTTTTTTTTTTTGGGGGGGGGGGATGGGTGAGAGTTGTTCGAGGGGGAGGAGAAGAGGGGATGGGTGGAGGTTGTCCTCCACATCCTCCACATCCTCCCAATCCTCTTTTTCCTACCATGACAGTTTTAAATATATGTTTTGGTAGTAGTACAACTAGTTAATTGGATGGAAGATGACACAATACCATGGATCTTAAGAGATCCCCAAGGGTAAAAAGGACTCACAATGGTGATTTACTCTCTAGTTTTTTTAATTAGATATGTGATTATGTAAAATATGATGAAACGACACCTCTATGATTCTAGCATAGTTCAAGCAAATCTAGATAAAATAAAAAATGAGGCCATCAAAATGAATTTCCATAATTAGTGGTGAAATATGTCAAGGATGCATCTAAGTGAAGATATAATGAAACCATTATAGTGACCTAACTCGGGGTGATAAAATCGAAGTTATGATGCACTATTTGCAACTTTAATTACATCGTACAACCCCATGAGAAAGTCGCCTAGGTAGATTTCCTAACAATTCCCATTGGGTTTCCTCTTCACAATGATAGGATGGGGGGGAACAATCATCAGTTAAGTGTTCACGTTGATCAGAGACATATGGGATGAATTAAACAACCAAAACCTTAGAAATTAGACATTACCGTTAAGAAAGTATTCCCAATTCCCTAGGACACGTACATATTTATCAAAACCACATAATGGCACAAACATCATCAATCATAGGCCAATGATACCTCGAAAACGCCACTTCTTGTTTGTGGGTGAAACCTTCATAGCCTTGCATGGTTATAATATTCCTTTAGCAATTGAGTTGCAGGTCTCCTCCATTACCATGTCCAAGGCCCTATGACCACAAGATCTATATACATAGCACCATGGATACCCATGGAAAATCATGTGTGATTCTTTGAGGAATTATTCATGGCTCTAGATGCCTCAATGTTTTCTTTAGAGCCAAAGTCATGGTCTTCATCCCTATAATGTCATTCTGGAGGCCCTAGGACACCTTCATAATTCTCAAAACCACCTGATGGAACAAACTTACTAAATCATATGCCAATTATACCCTCAATAGGCCATGTTCGGTTTGTGGAGGTAACCTACTTAGTTTTAAATGTCCTTTAGAGCCACATGTTTAGGTCTCCTACAATAAACATTTCTGAGGGCCCAAGGCTACAAGCCTCTAGATACATAGTGCCATAGATACCACTCCAATTCCATGCAAGGTGCTTTGAGTCAATGTTCATAGCTTTGAATGCCTCAATGATTTCTTTAGGGACAAATTTTTGGCCTTCTTCCCTAGAACATCATTCTCAATGCCATGAGACACCCACATATTGCTAAAAAAAACTTAATGTCACTGACATCCTCAATCATAGGGTGATGATACACTCAAGAGGCCATGTTTGGTTGGTGGATACCACCTCCTTTGCCTTAGATGGCTAGAATATTCCTTCAGGGATTAAGGTTCAGGTGTCCTCTGTTGACAATGTCCAAGGCCCCCAAGGACAAAAACCTAGATGCATAGTGACATGGATACCCATACAAGGTCATGCATGATTCCTAGATGCATTTTTCAAGGCTCTAAATGCCCCAATAATTAATTTAGGGACAAACAAGTAGTCTTCTTCCCTATAATATCATTCCAAAGGCATTGACACATGTAGATATTACTCAAAACCATCTAATTGCACTAAAATTCTCAATCATAAGCCAATGCTACCTTCATTAGGCCATATGTGGTTGGTTGAGGTATCCTTCTTATCCCTTGATGGATAGAAAATTCCTTTAGGACCTAAGTTTGAGGTCTCCTCCCTTGACCATGCCCAATGCCCCAAGTCCCAATGACTTGGATGAATAACACTCTGGATACTCTGCGAAGCCATGTGTGGTGCCTTTTGGAATTATTAATGGATTTGGATGCCTAAATTATTTCTTTGGGATCAAAGGCAAGGTCATATTCTATAGAATGTCATTCCTAAGGCCCCAATATATGTGTGTATTGCTCAAAACTACCTAATGGAATCAACATTCCCAATCATAGACAATTGATACCCTTAAGATGCCATGTGTGGTTGGTGAAGGTAACCTTCTTAGCCATAGATGGCTAGAAGCTTCCTTTAGGGACCTATGTTCAGGTCTCTTCTACTAACCATGTTAACGCCCTAATTCCACAAGACCTAGATGCGTATCTTGGGTAGTGGTTTGATGTATTGTACCTATAATAATTTTGAGGAGTCATATCCCACATTTCCTTCCCAAGCCATTCCAAATTCCTTAAAAACATACCTACTACTAAAAATATTCCAATAGCTCCCTTACCCCTACTTAGATGATAAGGATACCCTCAAGCGATGCTATCTTGTAGATTGAGTTGTTTCTCCGTGCCCTAGATACCTACAAGCTTCCTTTATGGACTAATTTTTAGGATCCCGCCCTAAACCTTATTTTTTGTTCCAAGTTCCATACCTAGTGTTGAACAAATTCTTAATGTAATTGATATCCCACAAAGAGGTGAAGTGTAGATTTTAAATCTCATTTTTTGTGGTTTAAGATGTTGTTATCGGCCCTCTATGCATAGAATTTTCCTTTAGGGCGTAAGGAAAATATTTTTTTCATAGACCATGTTTATAATCCCAAGACCCATACCTATTATTCAAAGCCTCCTAATGTAATTAATATTCCCACTAAGAGGTCAAGGATTTTGTGGATATTCCATCTATGGTGATTTGAGCCTTTTTTATGGGTCTTGGGTATCTAAAATGTGCCTTCAAGGCCTAATGCCTAATATTCCTTTTCTGACCATGTAAAAGGTATCGATGCCCATGTATATTACACAAATCCACCTAATGGAATTGATATCCCAACTCATAGGTCAAGGATACCATCAAGAGGTCCTATATTCTCATTTGAAGTGTCTTTCTTGACCACAGATGCCTAGATTGTTCCTTTACAATATAAATTTCAAGATTCCTCCCTCGACGATGTCTAGGGCCCCAAGACCTATACCTAATCCCTAAAACATCCCAATTCTTTCTCCAAGGATTCCCTCGATAATCCATGTGTTGCGCTTTGACGAGTCTACATCTCTATTAGCCTTGGATCCCTAAAATAATCATTTAGTGCCTAAGTCCTGGTTTTCTCCAATAACCATGTAAAGTGCTCCTAATCCCATCCTTAATAATAGAAAATCACATAATGGTATTGATATCCACACACATAGGGATAAGAATACCTTCACAAGCCCATTAGTGGTGGTTTGAGGTGTTTTTTCTTGGCCATAAATGTATATAAGACTCCTATAAGACTTGGTAGAATTTTACTCCCTCAACCATGTCCAAGCATGAGGATTTACAAAAATTAACCATACATGCATTAAGGATGGGGATTTCAAAAATTTGATCAAACACCAATGGGCAGGTCCTGAGGATGATAGTGTTGATTTGTATATGATGATAATGTTTGAGAAACTAAAAAGACTCAATAAAGTGGTTTTTCAATGGGAGAAAGTTAAGAAGGAACATCTCAGACATGAATTGCTGGAAGTGGAAGAGAAATTGGAGCCTCTTTATAAGAATATCCTATTTGATTTCTATAATACAAGGGAAAAGGAACAAATTACAGAATTGGAAGCTAGGAAAGAAGATATACTAAGTTTTGAGGAAGAAACATGGTGTTTTAAAGAACAAATATATTTGGATTTCACAGAGTGATGAAAACACAATTTTTTCTCAATGGTTCTCCAATTGATTTTGTCAAAGTTGGAAGGGGGATTAGAAAAGGATTTCATTTATCCCCTCTCCTCCTTATGATTGTGATTGAAGGGTTAAGAATACTTATAGGAAAGTCAATGAGAGATGGTTGTCTTAAAGGGGTAAGGTTTTCCACATCTCGTTATATCACTCATTTGTTATTTTTTAGATGATGTATTGTTGTTTGGGGAATGGAATAGTGCAGGAATGGAAAATTTTCTTAGATATCATTGCTCTATTTTGTGATCCATATGGTATGGAATGCAATATCAACAACAATTCCCCATGAATCCTCCCTTGACCATGTCCAATGCCACAAGTCCCCATGACTTGGATGCATAGTTCCATTGAAACACTATGAAGCCATGTCTGGTGCTTTATGGAATTATTAATGGCTTTGGATGCCTATATAGTTTCTTTATGGCCAAAGGAATGACCCTCTTCTATAGAATGCCATTTCCAAGATCCCAAGACACATGTGTATTTATTAAAACCACCTAATGGCACCAACATATCCAATCATAGGCCAATTATACCCTTAAGAGACCATGTGTGGTTGGTGGAGGAAAAATTATTATACATGGATGGATATAAGCTTCCTTTAGGGTCCTGTGTTTAGATATTTTCCACTAACCATGTTGAAATTGCTAAGGCCACAAGACCTAGATTCCTAGTTCCATGGATACCCCCAAAACATTCACATGTGTGGTCATGGCTACCATGTTCATGGCTATGTATGTCTCAATTATTTATGAAGGTCCAAAGGCATGATCTTCCTCCCTATAACTTCATTCGCAATGCCTTAATACATGTACATACTACTCAAAATCACCTAGCGGCACTGAAATCCTCAATCATAGGCCAATGATGCCCTCAGAAGGCCATGTGTGGTTGGTGGAGACAACTTTCTTAGCCCTAGATGGATATAATATTCCTTTAGGTCTTGAGCTTCATGCCTCCTCCCATGACCATGTTGAAGCCCCAAAGTCCCCAAGACTTAGATATATAATGCCATGGATACCCTTGCATAGTCACACAATGGTATCTTAAGGAACTGTTCATGGTTTTGGATGCCTTCGTGGTTTCTTTAGGGGCCAATGGCATGGTATTTCCCTTAGAATGTCATTCACAAGGCATCGATACACATACACATTTCTCAAAACTTCCTAATGGAATCACCATCTTTAATTATAGGACGATGGATACCCTTGGGATTCCATGTTTGGGTTGGTCAAAGAAACCCTCTTATCCTTGGATGGCTAAAATATTTCAGGGCCCAAGGTTCATGTCTCTTCTATTAACCATGTCCAAATCCTCAATGTCGTGATACCTAGATACAAATCTCCATGGATACCTTTGAAAAATCATGTGTGGTTCTTTGAGGCATTGTTCATGGTTCTATATGGCTCAATGGGTTTTTTTAGAGCCAAAGGCATGGTCTTATTCTCTAGAGCATCATTCATAAGGCCCTAAGAAACCTACATACTTCTCAAAACCACATAATAGCATTAATATCCTCAATCATTGGCCAATGATACCCTCAATAGGCCATGTATGGTTGATTGAGTTGATCTTCTTAGTCTTGGATGGCTAGAAGATACTGTTAGGGCCATAGGTTTATGTCTCCTCCCTTGACCATGTCCAAGGCCCTAATACCCCCAATCCCCCAAGACATGGATACATAGTGGCATAAATATCCATGAAAGTTCATGCATGGTGCTTCAGGTATTGTCCATTTCTATAGATGCCCTCAATGTTTTATTTAGGACCAAAGGCATGGTCATTTTCCCTGAAACATCATTCATAATCCTTAAGACATGTAGATACTACTCGAAACTACCTAACGTAAATGGCATAATCAATCATAGGACAATGATACCCTGAAGAGGGCATGCGTGGTTGGTGGAGGAAATATTCTTATCCCTATTTGGATAGAAGATTCCTTTAGAGCTCAAGATTCAAGTCTCCTCCACTAGCTATGTCCAAGGCCCCAATGCCACAAGACCTAGATACATAGTTCCATAGATACTTATCCAAATTCATGCATGGTACGTTTAGGTAGTGGCCATGTCTCTATATGCCTTAATGATTTCTTGATGGCCAAAGGCAATGGTATTCTTCCCTAGAAAACCATTCCTAAGGACCCAAGACATGTACATACTAATCAAAACCACCCTAATGGTAACAACATATTCAATGGTAACTAATTATACCATTGGGAGGTTGTGTGTAGTTGGTGGTAGCAAACTTCTTGTCCCTGGATGAATAGAAGCTTCCCTTAGGGGTGAAGGTTCAAGTCTACTCCACTAACCATGTCGAAGGCCCCAAGTCCACAAGACCTAGATACATATTACAATGGATACCCATGCGAAGTCATGTATGGTGCTTTAAGACATTATTCATGGATTTAGATGCATTGATGATTTCTTTAGGGATGAAGGCATGGTATTCTTCCCTAGAACATCACTCCCAAGACCCCGAGACATGTACATACTACTCAAAGTCACCTAATGATACCTCATCCTCAATAACAAGATAATGATACTTTTAAGAGGCCATGTGTGGTTTGTGGAGGAAACCTTTTTATGCCTTGATGGATAGAATATTCCTTTAGGGATTGAGATTTAGTTCTCCTCCATTGACCATGTCCAAGGCCATAAACCTAGATACATATTGCCTCAATGGATCTGGATTCCTTATTGGTTTCTTTAGGGATAAATTCATGGTCTTATTCCCTATAATATCATTATCAATGCCTTGGGACACCTAAATAAAACTCTTGATTTCCTCCTATGACTCATGTCAATGCCTTGAGATCTATCCCACTATGCAAAAACTCTTGATTGTGCCCATTTCTAACTTTATTGAAAATATAGACTATAAAGGGTGTATGTTATGGTTCATGGCCTTGATAATTTCTCATTACAACAATAATATTATGTTTAGGGTAAACTTATTTCAAATTATTACCCAACCATTTTCTAAGACCCATCCTTAGTGCACAAAACCACATATTTAATGATATACTATAATGTGCATGATATCCTATGTGATAGTTTGAGTGATCGCTCTTAGCCCGAGATGCCTAAAACCTTCCTTTAGGGCCTAATTCATGTGATTCCTCCCATGGATATGTCCAAGGTTCTCATACCTAGTGTCACTTACATGAAAACTCAGATGCAAAGGATAGTGATGGGAATTCATGGGTGTGTTTTAAATCTTTCTCTTATGACAATATACAAAAAGATAAGACACATCTATACTAGCAAAAACCTCATAATGAAGTCGATTTCCTCATTCAATGCTAAAGAATACCCCTAATAGGTCATGTGTAGTGGTTCGAGTTATTGTATTTGGCCTTGGATGCATAAAATATTTTATTTGGGACTAAGGCTTATGTTTCCTCCCTAAAAATTGTTGAGGGCCTAAACTCCCACATATAGTGCTTAAAACCTCTTAGTTACATTAATACCCCCAATATTAGGCCAACAATAACCTTAGGAGTTTTTATGTTGTGGTTTGAGGTATACTTTTTAATCTTAAATGCATAGAGGTTTCCTCTAAGGTCCAAGGCCATAGTTTCCTCCCTTAATCATGTATATTCCTTGAAGACTTATACCTAGTTTTATTTCCTCCAATGCCACCCATTATCCCTATTATAAGGCCATAAATATTTTCAAAATGTAATTTATGTTGGCTCAACAAATCATTAGTATCCCTACATCCCTAGAAGATTAATTTAGGTTAAGGTTTAGGTTTCTTCTCCTGTCAAGCTTGAGGGCCAATAGACCTATCGCTAGTGATCACAACTTATAATGGCATCAACACCCACACATAACATTAAGAATACTCTTAGAAAGACATCTGTTTGATCATCTTTCTTGGTCCTAGATTCCTAAAAGTTTCTTTTAGGGCCCAAGGTAGAGGTTTCCTCCCTTGAACATGTCCAAGGATTTGAGACCCATGCCTTGTGCTTGAAGCCTAATAATGATACTAGTATCCATCAAGAAAATTAATAAGATCAATAAAAATATACACTATTGAATAATCAAATTTCAATTCAAATCACTTTTATTAATTATCTATAATGATAATAAATTAAAAATGGTTATCTTTAATTATTTGTCAATATTAAGAATCATAGGTATTTATTTGCTTGAATAATATTCAAAACGAATAATTGAATTGAGTTATTTACAAAATAATTCTTTGTGAACTTGTTGTGTTAATGATGCAAAACCTCATAAATGAATCATGTGCGTTTATGTGTTTAAATAGTATAAAAAATAATAATTGAATTTGTTGTGATTGTGGTGTAAAACTTCATAAATTAATCACGAGCATTTATTTGGATAAAAAAAATTGAATTAATTTATTTACAAAATAATTATTTGTTAAGATGCTTATGGTGAAAATAATCATAAATAAATATGATTTCTACATGTCCATGTGACAAATATGCACTTAGCACCAGTATATGGTACTTGCCAACATGACATTTCTCTATGCTCATGATTCCTTTAGCCTAAGGCCTAAGATTATTCTCTTAACCATGTTGACAACAGTTGGACCTATCCATAGTAATTAAAGCCTTGTAATAGTGTCAATTCTCATACATAGAGCATAAGAATACTCTTACGAAGATGTGTGGTCCTGACCTTTAAGGTGTCTTTCATGGTCTTGGATTTTAAAAATCTTTTAAATTTTTTTTTTTAGGACAATAGGTAGAGGTTTTCTTTATTGACCATGTCCATAGATCTAAGATCCATGCCTTCTGCTAAAAACTTAATAATGAGAATAATTTCCCTCAAGAAATTAATAAGATTAAATATTTTTAATTGGATAATCAATTTTAATTCAAATAATTTTTATTACTACTCTATACCACTAATAAATTAAAAATGGTTGTTTTTATTTATTTGTCAATTGTATTTATTTGTATAAATATTATTGCAAATGAATAATTGGATTGATATATTGCAAAATAATTGTTTGTGAACTTGTTGTGCTTGTGGTGCAAAACCTCATAAATGAATCATTCACCAATTTATTTATTTAAGTTTTATAAAATTAAATAATTGAACTTCTTGTTATTGTGATGCAAAAACTGTTAAATTTTGAGCATTAATTCACAATACTCTTGGATCTTTACTGAGAGAATAACATATACAGTATATTAATGCATAACAATCACAATAAGCATGACAAGCATCACAAGAATCAAAAGCATGAGAGACAAGAGACACAGAGTTTCCGTGGGGAAAACCCTAAGGTGAAAAACCCAACAACTTCCTCAAATATAGAGAGAGCAATGGCTCAACCAAAGTACAACCAAAATACACTTGAGATAGTCTCTTAGAGCAGATGATCCTCCTCCTCACTAGTGCGCCACTTTCTGAGTGAGAGAAGTGTTTCTTTCCGAATGATTCAAATAGAGATCTCCTGATCTCTATTTATACTTAACCTGTTTGCCCAGTTACACTATGGGGCCAACTTGTCTATCTAGATACATCCATAATATAATATATATTTCAGGGCCGACCCCACACATGGTGGTCTAATAACCCATCGGCAAGTACACACACTTGCAACACTTGTCAATCCACATGACGACACTTCCTTATAGAGGAATAACACATCTCTAATAAGGGTACAATAAATATATATAAAATACATAGATGAAATATATTCTGAAGTTACATATACATCAACACTCCCTCTTAACTAGGAAGGTATTTCTCGACATAGATCTGCTAGACAAGTCTTCTTCTCGGGATCATCGTCATTGATGCATCGTCATCATCATCGTCATTGCTGCTGCTATATCAACCAATCTCTGACTCTACTCGTCATAGGAAGTTCTACAGAGCTAGTCCTTTTTCATACTGGATGTAGGCCCACCACCTGTAGGTCTTCGTCATCTGTGCGAACGGTCTCATAGAGGTGGCATCTCAGGACTAATTTTATGTGCGGATGCAATACCGAAAAGAGTATCCCAGGAACATTTATGTGCCTAAGCACGACCGACAAGATATCCCAGGACTGATTACATGCATCTCCTCCACAATACCTTTAAAGAGCATCTCAGGAACATTTATGTGCTGCAGCATGACCGACAAGATCTCTAAAGCGCATCCCAGGACTTATTACGAGCATACAGCTCAACCTATCGAATCTCCAAGACTGATTACATGTGGATAGACAAAACCTTTAAAGAGCATCCCAGGAACATTTATGTGCCACAGCACGATCGACAAGATCTCTAAAAAGCATCCCAGGATCATCTCTAACCTCCAAGTATCAACCTGATACTCATGATCCAACGGATCATCATCGCACGAGGCATCATCCTGATGCCCATGATCATATTGATCATCATCACTTGTACCATCCTGGTACATATCATCTGGAGCAACATCCTGAAGATCATCATCATGATCAACCCGATCATACAATGCATCCACCTAATGCACACCAAGTATCTACCTGATACATATCACCATACATGATCCACCTGATCATACAGTGTATCCACCTGATACAAATACAAATACATGATACATATCAACATACATGATCTACCTGATCATACAATGTATCCACCTGATACAGATACATGGTCCAAGCATCCAACATGATGCATAAACAAATACATACAAATGATCCAACCAATCATATCCAACATCCAACATGATGCGTACATACATATAAATGATCCAACTAATCATATCCAGCATCAACGCGATGCGTATATACATACAAATATAAATGATCCAACAGATCATATCCAGCATCAACACGATGTGTACATACATACAAATATAAATGATCCAACTGATCATATCCAACATCCAACATGATGCATATACAGAGCAGTAACTGGAGCATCGTCTTGATACTCATCATCCAGCGCTTAAATCCACAGCCATGTGAAGGATCCTCCTTCCAACATACTTGGGATGGATTCAACAAATGTGTCCATCACTTCTTCCTCAAAGTGTCATCGATCTGAAGAACATCAAGCCTCTCCCTGAAGTACTCGAACTTCACCCTGGCTAGTGGCTTCGTCAGCACATCTGCAATCTGCTTGTCCATTTCAACATATAGGAGCTTCACGGATCCTCTCTGCACCATATCCCTGATATAGTGATATTTGATCTCTATGTGTTTCGACCTGTCATGAAACACTGGGTTCTCAGACAACTTCACACAACTTTGGTTATCGCAGAATATACCAGTAGCATCCAATGGGAGATCAAATAACTCAGACAGTAGCTTCCGTATCCATACTGCCTCACAACTAGTTGAACAGGCTGCAACATACTCTGACTCAACTGTACTTAGTGCTACGCAGGACTGCTTCCTACTAAACCAAGAGATCACACCTGATCCCATACTGAAGCAGCACCCAGATGTGCTCTTCCTATCTGCAGCACTGCCAACCCAATCTGAATCAACATAACCCTGCAGGTTAAACTTTTGATTCTCTTCATACTTGAGTCCATAATCCACTGTACCCTTCAGGTACCTCAGAACATGCTTTACAGCAACCATATGAACACCCCTTGAATCCGTCAGGAATTGGATCAATGTGTTCATTGCAAAGCAAATATCTGGTCTTGTGTTCATCAGGTACATCAAGGACCCAATCATCTGATGATACATAGAGACATCAACCGGCTCAGATGAAGCATCACATAGAAGCTTTAGATTCGATGCCATGGGTGTGGCCATGGCCTTGCAATCCACCATCCTAAATCTCTTTAGAATATCTACTGTGTACTTCCCTTGACCAAGGAAGATCCCACATAAATTCTTCCACACCTCCATACCTAGGAAATAATGCATCAGTCCCAAATCTTTCATATCGAACTCAGCAGAAAGCTTCTTCTTAGTATCTGCAATCAATCTGTCATCTCCTGTTACAAATAAGTCATCACATATAGGAGTAGAATCACAGGATTCCCTTCCTCAACCTTATAGTAGAGGTTGGAATCCGCTTTACTCTTGGTAAAGCCCAAGCTAGATAGGAAACTGTCCATCCTACCATACCAAGTTCTGGGAGCTTGCTTCAAGCCATACAAGGCTTTCTTCAATCTGCACACATGTGACTCCCTGTCAGGTCTTGGGACTGCATCCCAAACATCTTCTTCATGATCGACGGATCATGGTATTCCATTTCTTCATCCCAAATCCTGGGAACTTCAATATCTTCAATAGATATCTTTGTTGTTGGAACAAATGTTGTAGTCCTTTTGTAGGTGAAGATATACGTTCTTTCCTACAAAACAAGTTAAATTGCATGATTAGAAACATCTCATCATTTTCATAACAAATTCTTTACACATAAAGAAATATGTTATGCAGTCATGTACTTATCTTAGCCAATGCTTCAATACAACATTTATCCATGTTCCACAACTTTCTAGATGCCTTCCAGTCTCTACCAGAACATTGTTAAGAGTTTGCACTACTCCCAACTTGTCAGCAAAGAGGTTTCATTCTAGATAAATAGCACTGGAATGTTGTACAGTGCCATAGGCCACTTACCCATCACATGCATATTAGTAGTATGCTGTTCATTAATGCAATCATTCTAATATGCACAATACATCTCCTAAGTCTAGGAACATAAGAATAATATTATTTAAACAAACAAAATGGGAAAGAAATGATAATTGAAATACTTATCTTTGTTTGTTTGTTGGGTGGAATCCCTCTGAGTCTTTGCTTCCTGGCAGGAGCTGCTGAAGTAGCTTCTTCTACACCTTTCTGTTGTGGAATGTACGAAGATGGTCAACTCCCTCTGAAAATATGCATCCTTGCAGGAGCTGCTAGAGTGTGCTCCCTCTTGATATTTGCTTCATGGATTACCTATCCTTGAACTTATATTCATCCTTGTTGACATCAATCTTCTTGAACCCTAGAAAGTATATTCTGTAAGCCTTCGAGTTTTCACTGTAACCCACAAAGATACCCTTCTTTCCTGAAGGATCTAGTTTAGTCCTCTTTTCCTTTGGGACATGAGTGTATACTGGACAACCAAATATTCTGAGATGGCTGACTTCAAGTTTCTTACCAGAAAAGACCTCTTCTGGTGTCTTGTTGTCCAATATCTTGTGGGGTGTTCTGTTCTGCACATATACAACTGTTCTAGCTGCTTCTGCCCATAGATACATAGGTAGATCCTGGTCATGCAGCATTTCCCTTGCTGCTTCCATGATTGTTCTGTTCTTCCTTTCTGCAAATCCATTCTGTTGAGGATTATAAGGAGTAGTCAACTCTCTCTTAATCCCTGAATCACTGCAAAGCTTCTTGAAGTCACCTGAGGTGAATTCTCCACCATTGTTGGATCTGAATGTTTTGATATTTTTGTTAGTTTGATTCTCCATCAAGGTTTTGAATTCCTTGAACTTGTCAAACACCTCATCTTTGTTTTTCAAGAAGTATACCTAAGTCTTCCAAGAGAAGTCATCAATAAATGAGACATAGTAAACATACCCACTTAGAGAATTGGATGATATAGGATCACATACATATGAGTGGATGATTTCTAGGATAACTTTTGCCTTGCTTTCACTGCTTGGAAATGCCTTCCTAATGTTCTTTCCTTTTGCACATCCTTTGCAAACACCTTCATGTTTGGTCTTGATTTCAGGAAGACCCTCTACAGCCTTGCTTGCAATTGGAAGTGCCCTATAGTGCATATGAGCAAGTCTTCTATGCCAAATTTCACTTGGCTCCATGGATTCATGCACCATGGCATGTTTAGGTTGTCCTTTTAATTTATACAAACCTCCCTCTTTCTCTCCAATCACAACTGCATCATCTATGGTCTTTCCCTTTGGCCACATTAGGACTTGGCCATCCACAAAAGCAACCCTCATACCTTTTGTATCCAATGTAGAGATGGAGAGTAAGTTATTCTGGAGCCCAGGTACATAAAGGACTTCTTTCATCTTCAAAGATTTTCCAGAATCTAGGTTGTAGGAGGCTTCACCACTTCCTTTGATGGGATATTGATAATCATCCCCAAGTTTCACTTTATGGGGTGATTCATGTT
Organism: Larix kaempferi; assembly: GCA_027924585.1. Lineage (NCBI taxonomy): Eukaryota > Viridiplantae > Streptophyta > Pinopsida > Pinales > Pinaceae > Larix > Larix kaempferi. The sequence continues at coordinate 1,865,120 of BSBM01000705.1, forward strand.
CAGACAGATTTACAAAGGATTCTTTAAACCCAGTCATGTGTTTGGAAGCCCCACTATCAATTAACCAATCATTACAACCATGGGAGATAGTACGTGTGAGAGCAAAGATTAGAACATACTCTTCTTTACTTGATGAGTCATCATTAGTATCATCACTTTCTGCCCTAGGCTTCTTCTTTGGAGGTTCATCATCTTCGGTAGCATGAGCATGGTACCTTCTTTTGTTACCCTTCTTCTTCTTGCTGGAGTTGTTGTTGTTGTGTTTGTCCCTTTTGTTCTTGGGACATTCTGAAGCAAAGTGACCCTTCTCATTACAAGTGAAACACCTTAGATCTTTCTTGTCTTTGTGAAAATGATGAGAAGATTTCTTCTTGTGATGGGATGGCTCCCTCTTGAACTTGCCCTTCTTAGTGTGAGCTGTGAGAGCTTGATCTTCATTTCCCATCTTCTCTTCTCTTGCCACAATCCTTGCTTCTTCTTGAAAACATTCCTCCCATAATCTGCTGAAGGAGATTAAATTCTTTCTGGCACAGATCCCCTGGATAAAAGAGTCCCATGACCTAGGTAGGCCATTCAAAGTAGCCATAACAATTTCACCATTCTCCACCATTTCATCTACAGCTTCAAGTTGTTCCTTGATCTGATAGACCTTGGCGAAATAGGATTGAATGGTTTCTCCATTCAACATCTTGACCCCTTTCAATTGATTCCGCAGGGTCATCTTCCGATTTATGTTCTTTCCTTAAATAGCTTGGTCAAAGAGTCAAACATAGCCTTGGGTGTCTTTAGAGAAGACACATGGGGTATGAGATGGTCTTTGATAGAATCAACAATGATTCTCTTTGCTTTGAACAAGTTCTTCTTATGCAATGCCTTAGCCTCTTCATCCTCTGGGATAGGGATGTCTTCTTTTATATATGAGTCCAACTCATTCTCTTCCAGGATTAACCCAATCCTATACTTCCAAGCTCGAAAGTTATCAGCCCCTTCAAGCTTATCCTCAAGCTTGGTGTGGTGAGACATCTTAAAGAGTACTTCAAATGAAATAGAAAATATTTAGGTCTTACCACTTGAAACGCTGAAAACTGGATTTGGTCTCCGGATTAGGGGTTTGTCGAAAAAACCCTAAAAATTTGAAATGTGAATTTCAACTTTTTGAAAGGATAGAAAGATGCGCCTTGATGAGTTGATCAGCCTAGTGTATTCAGAATTTGAGATCAGCAAAGCTTTACCCTTCAGATTTGCCTTTTTGTCCTCCCGGGTTCACTAGGGAGAGCCCTGAATTAGGGTTTCAGTTTCCCAGAGATCTACCCAACCAAAAATCTCGATCCAAAGCTCGAAACTTCGATTTTTGCAAGGATCTTCCAGCTATGTCTTCAGATTTCATAAATTTCTATTTTTGTGGAAACCCTAATTTTTAGGGCCAAATCTGAAAATGCTCAGAATTGAATTCTGATTGGACAGATAGATTCTCCTTGATGAGTAGAGTCAATCTACTATACTGCTTTTCCAAAAAATGTGGAGAGAAACCCAATAAACAAGAAACTCAAGTTTCCATCACTGCAAAATGTCTTCTTCTCAGGTTAGCTCTGATACCATGTTAAATTTTGAGCAATAATTCATAACACTCTTGGATATTTACTGAGAGAATAACATATACAGTATATTAATGCATAACAATCACAATAAGCATCACAAGCATCACAAGAATCAAAAGCATGAGAGACAAGAGACACAGAGTTTCCGTGGGGAAAACCCTAAGGTGAAAAACCCCACAACTTCCTCAGAGATAGAGAGAGCAATGGCTCAACCAAAGTAAAACCAAAATACATTTGAGATAGTCTCCTAGAGCAGATGATCCTCCTCCTCACTATTGCGCCACTTTCTGAGTGAGGGAAGTGTTTCTTTCCGAATGATTCAAATAGAGATCTCTCGGTCTCTATTTATACTTAACCTGTTTGCCCAGTTACACTATGGGGTCGACTTCTCTATCAAGATACATCCATAATATAATATATATTTCAGGGCCGACCCCACACATGGTGGTCTAATAACCCATCGGCAAGTACACACACTTGCAACACTTGTCAATCCACATGACGACACTTCCTTGTAGAGGAATAACACATCTCTAATAAGGGTACAATAAATATATATAAAATACATAGATGAAATACATTTCGAAGTTACATATACATCAACAAAAACTCTTTGGTTGTTCATTTGAATTAATAAAACGAAAAACTATTGAATTTACAATAGAATTATTTATATTTATGTTGGAAATCCTCATAATTCAATCCTAGCTGTTATAGTACATGTATATGTGACAAGTAATAGCTTAGCACCATTTTTTGGTACTTGCGAAGGTGGGATTTCCCTTAACATGGATGAGGAAGAACTCAATTTCCAATAAAGTTAACAAATATAACACCATATTAACACCACAAAATATAAGTGGTGCTAATACCATGACCTTAACACTAGAAAATGTAAATGGTGTTAATAGCACCACCTTAACACCATAAAAATGTAAGTGGTGTTAATACCACCACCTTAACACCACAAAATATAAGTTGTGCTAACTTGTGGTGCTAAAAGATGGGTTTTGTTGTTGTGCTTGAGCTAGGACTTGGTTCAGGACAAGCAAGTTCAAACATAATATATAGATATGATAAGAAATGCCAAGGATCAATACTAAGTTGAACAAAGTTAAAAAAAATGTAAAGCGTCGGCCTTGCAATGAACCTTGCAACGAACCTGGATACCATGTTTAACACTTGCTAAAATGACTTGAACAAATGAATACAAACAACAGGCAACTATCAGGATAATACATATTGAGTCTAAATTATAAAGCCATCCTCTAGTTCAGGTACATGATTCAATGGGTTTCCTTGAGCCCATTTCAGTTTACCAGAATCACCAGAGGCAGCCGTAATGGACTCAGTTTTCCCCTCTTCTCATGAACAGGGGTACAGTCTTCTAGAGCCCCCAGAGGTAGATCTTATACATCACACCCCGAGAGCTGTTGAGAGCTCGAGAACTGTTGAGAGATCTAATCCGGACCCAGAACTGGTTAGATTAGTTTTTGAACTCTAAGTTGCCCAAAGTATAAGACTTAGTAATCATTTTGTTTACATGCTAAATATATTGTTAAAAACAGTTTACATGAATAACAATTTAAAAACAGTTTGCATGTATGTCAATATATCTTTATGACCTTAACTGATAGAAAATATAGCCAATAAAACTAGGTATATTGTCGTTTCTGGCTTCATGCTAAAATGCACTTGCAGTTCTAGCTTCATGCAAATAGCCTAGGTCCTCGATTTCAATGGTTAACTGGGTTGGATCAACCCTACGCAGTCAAATTTCATCCAATATCTTATATAATTTTTCTTAAATTTCATTTTATCTTTTTATTTTAAAACTTAAAATAAAAATATTATTATAGTGTTTCTTTCTCTGGAAAAATTGGAAATAATTTTTAATAACTTTGGTGTGTATTTTAAATGAAATACCCTATTAAACATGTATAAAGTATTATTAATACTTACTAACTAAAAGGTATCAAAGTAAATGTCAACCTCTATATTAGAAATAAAGTCTAATTTCACAAAAAATAATCTCATGATAACCAACCTAGTATCTAATTATTTTTTACAAAAATAAACTTTAGATATTTGTATTGCATTGATGGTGAGAATGATCATCTTTCATGAAATGACTTAATTAGTCAAGTGAATTCGTCACTCCCTAAAAGAAATTCCAGAATTAAGCCTCATGCCATCCAATGGCATAACAATGTTTTGGGTGACAATTTGGCTAACCAAGGTGTGCATTTGGAAAAACGGGCATGTGTCCAAAAAATGGACATCCACGCCATAAATGGATCGCCTAGCGCCATCTTTGTTGTCACTTCATGGCATTAATTTGGGCAGATGAATTTTAGGGTCCAAAGGTACACATGGTTCTTGGGAAGCTCGAGACACATTGCCTTCGGGTTATTTCTCCCATACGTGGTGGCCTCAGTCCACATGTCTCCCCACCTTCACGTGCTTCGAATTTAATGAATGGTATTATTTCTCCTCCGATAGCTTGTGTGATATCTTCGCACAGGGATTTTCATGCATCATTTTGTTTCCCATTTGGTTTCAGTGATGATCACAATTCGGCTTCAGAATTAGGTATTGTCTTTTGGTTCTAAGGTCTATCTATGGGTTTCTACCATGGTGGCGATCGTTGGTTGTAAAATCTACAAGGTTCTGTGAGCAATGTTAGTACTCTTTGCTCTATTCTCCTCCTCCTTGCATAGAAGGCTTGCATTCCTTTATGAGCAGGCGTATCTCTCTTGGGGGCTGTCTGGAATTTAAGGGAGACTGGTTCTCATATTAAGGAACCTCAGTGACATTTCTTTTGGGTGGTCTCTCCCATGTAGGAACAATGTCCTTTTAAGCATCACAATGCCATTTTGGAAGGTGGAGCTTCATATAGTTCGGGTAGAAATTAGTATTCTCTTCAATATATATATAATTGTGATAATGTATTCAACAATAAATTTTTATATAAATTAATGATAATATTAATCATTTATGTTTTAAAACATATTTCATTTTTATTAGAATGATTCATGATTCATATTTAATATTAAGTGACGTTGTTTAACTAAAATAAATATGGGAGCATTTTTGTCAATCATAACTTTGAATAAAACAAACTCTTCAATGAAATAACCCTTTAACATAACATTAGCTATATAATTACCTCATCTCATACCATAACTACACTAAAAATATCCCACATATAATGACTAGATATATTAACAATAAATATTATTTTCTTCAGTGGAAATACTTAATCTATAAATGAAAATATAAGTCCATCTAATATCCAAATTAGACTAATAACAATTTTAGAAAATTACTTGTGTCTTTTGTTGCTACTCCTCCCATGGAGCCACAATTCATAACCCTATACATAGCAACATATCACTTCTTTTAGGATCTATTATACATTGAGTAACCTCTCCTTAGCATAATACACACGTCTTTATATTTCTATTGAGGAGGATCATACATGACAACTCATCTCATCATATTACACTCCATGGATCTACAACATAGGATATTCCTCCTAAATCCAACACATTTTTTTGTTTATTCTTATATCATTTGCACTTCTCCCTCTCATTACACTGGGGTAGAATATGTCTTTCTAATACACATGACTATATCATGTCGCATTGGAGTTTTCAAAACTTAGGCACATCATTTTTCAGCATGATAATTCTTTTCGGCACACCAAAAACCTTTACCACAACAATTTAATATGCTCATCTCTTGAAATTTTCTTTCCCTGCCCTGATTCCTTTCTTAAACTAGGAGGGAAGAGGGGACACTTTCCACTTAAATTGGGAAGAATTGATAAGGGGCAAGAACATGTATAACACCCCAAGAAAAGAAGTGCAACCCCACTACCAACCCAACCAAAATTCTCAAAGGGACGTACAAAGACCTTGGGGACACTACCATCTCATCCAATGATCCATGAGAACAAGGAGTCCCCCTTGAAGATGTTACCATCTTAGCAAGAAAACAAAGAAAGAAGGGTGAACCATTCTATGGTAAGTAATGCACTTTTTATTAATATTTCTTAGTAGTTAGTTAAAATCTCATCTTTTGAGTGATCTAGCATTCGTTAAGTTAATTTCATTATCCTATAGAATTAGTTTGTAGTCTTGATTTATGTGCATACATAGACTAGATTTGTTTGATATGAAGACTTTGTAAGCCTATAAAGAAGCATCTTGGATTCATTATTAAATTGATATTTTACAAATTATGGGGTTCTAATAAATTATCTTTCTCTTAAATAAACTATTATATTCTCTCTTGGATCAAATAAACTATTATATTCTCTCTTGGATCAAATTATGGTTAGTATTTCTTAGAGATTTTTTTTTTAAAACCTCACCTCACCTCATTATAAAGCATTATTTATTACTCTCGAAGAACATATAAACCAAACGTGTATTCTAATACCCTATTGTCATGTTCCATGCAACATTTATTCTAAAAAGGACTTGTGATGTGCCATGAAATATTTATTTTAAAAAGAATTTATATTCTAAGTATACTCTATGGTGCTTGTGGCATGCTAATCTAAAGATGTTATCACTAGAGTTTGCATCTTGACTACTAAGGCCCAAAGTCTAGAGAATCATAAAGTGTTTGATTAGATGACTAGGTTTTGGTTTATGAATATTTTTGAAGGTAAGGTGGGAATCAGGAACAAGGTAATAAAACAACAGTGATGACTGAATTATGAGCAAACAAAAGACTATGAAGATGCATTATATAAGGAGAAAGCTTCAGATTGAGGAATGCATAATAAACATTAACCCGTTCACAAGAATTCTAGGATAGAAAACATTTATCAGATAAAAGAGTTATGAATCAGGTGCTCAAACTGAACATAAACATTCATTATGACAAAAGAACAAAATGGGCTCATCTCGAATAAAATACAATCCAAGACAATCTTTATATAAGCTATAAAAAGACAAAAATACATGCCTGCACAAAAGATATCTTGTAGCCTTATCTCCCAAACTCTTCCTAATGCATTCTCAGTCCTCTCAGTTGGAACTCTCCCTTTTACATTATTCATGATTGAATTTATAAAAATATAATGATAAAAATAGTTGCTAACAATTAGGAACTAATATCTAAAATTAGAAAGTGGTTTATATAAGTGGCAATAAAAAATGGAATATCAGGTATCGAGCTCTTCAAATCCTAAAAATTTGGGATTAACTGATCATAGTGTTGACTTTGATAACCTTCATGACATGTCAACTTCTTATATGAAAGAACTTCATCGAATCTGAAAAACTTCAGAGATATATGAATCTATTTGCTATACTGATGGCTTGAAATATTGGATTTGATTACTAATCCACCTCCTTTAAATCTGGAAATCCAAAATTTGATGTGAAGATAAGATCAACCAAAAAAACTTGATACTTACATCTGATTATGTATCGTTTGTAGCCCTTTCTACAAATCAATCTCTGTGTGTAATTTCCCTGCTTTTAATCACTTAAATTCAAGAGCTAGGTTGACTTATAATCTGCATAAAGGAAACTCAAACCCTATATGATCTCATGCTACTATGTATTATGAACAAAGTCTCCACTGGACCTATGCCTTCGAACACTTTTTCTTTGATGATACACTGAGAACTTCGTTATACTATATGTTTTGGAGCTTCAACACTTATCTTCAATTATCTCATCTAATAACTCAATAAAGGAGGGAACACGTTCAATGATTTCCCCTTCACTTTCTTGATCCAACCATGAAGGACTTCTCTAATTTCTTCTGTAACCAAGGCCCTTTGAACCGAGATCCATATGTGTAATAATTGTGAAAGAAGAAAGATGCCATAGCTACACCAAAACTGGACTAATAGCTCTGAATCATTAACCTCATCATGTTGAAATGCCTATTCTTCATGCGCATTGGCTAATGCCTCTTTTGACACTCAGGATTAATTGACTGTGGTGTTATCAACCTCCTATGTTCTGCTATAGCGCACTTGTCATTCGCTATGACACCTGGGGTTTATCTCTTGGTGCATCTCCTCGTTGGAAGATGATGACGGGCATGATGCTGAAACTGAACTGTGAACTTAAGCATGCGTGATTGGGTCTCTCTAAGGGTAAATGACATAGACATTGTGGTGGTGAAAAGGATGAATAGTGACATCAACAATACCCCACACTTCGATACAAGATAGTCTTCAACTTTGAATGGGGTTCCAACAAACTCTTGTGGATAAGTAAGATTATAAATTTCTTTCATTTGGAAATTATAAAGATAACCTTGACCTCAAGAAGTCAACAAGCTATTCATGAAAATTGTGTCATAACCAATGAAACCATTTCTAAGAAGTTGTTTCCACGAGGTTGACACCAAAACTCATGCATTTGGCCATTCTGATAGCGAGAACCGAGATCCCTCATTGCATGCGCACTACTGGAAAGTAAAAATTTTGTACGACAGATTTGGTGACAACATCTGGCTCTTGCTGGAGATGGAATGCTCCCTACGAACTACCAAGAACAAGCAGACCATGTGCCTTCTTTTGAAACCATTTATGTTATCTGCAACCTGTGAGAATACCTTGCTCTAAAAACCAAGGTTTTTTCTGGAAATATCGACATCATGCAAACCCAAAACTTTCAAGCCGAAACACACCACTTCTATAAGCAAACTGTAATCTGAAAATACACAACTGTATAATTCCTTATCCATTGGGTGATGGAGTCATTTATATCTCAAACTTCTGCAACTTATTCAAAAACTAAAAAAGACACTGCTTACTGAATGCTGAAATGGAACAAATGCTCTTGAGATGAGCTTATATATATACACTATCTACACTAACCAACTCGGTTGATTAATCACGTAGTATCAAACTGCCAGTGTAAGCATTCCAACAACTGTCTCATACACTGGATTTCTTTCATGCCTTTGATCAGAAAAAAGAAAATTTTGAACAATGGAAAATCATCATAAAATGGAAGTCCATACTTACAGCTGATCAAAGATGCACAACTTGAACTAATAAAAATTTCCAAATAAGCAGCTACTGGATCATAGATTTCATGTTGCATTTCCAGCTGATGCAAGAAATTGAATTGTTGCTCCATAAAATATGCTTCATTGATATGCTCCACATTTGTACTTTCAATTCTATTGATCAAACCATGATTCTTTTGAAACAATGCCCGAATATCACACATTTCATTACATATAGGAGCAGTGAAAAGCTTTCGAAACTGTCCATTATATTTTTGACCAAGAGTTCCTTTAATACCATTCGAAAAAGAAATATCAAGAGGATTGGAATGGAGCAGGTTGTCTTCATTAATTTCAACAACAAGAACAACATGCTCTATAAGGTTTTCATCCTCAAAAAGTGTGTCTTTTTGGATCTGATCAGAATTAACCATTGACTATCAAATTCCTTGTCATCATCATCAGGACATTTATCATAAATAGGTTGATCTCCAATAGTATTTGGGACAACAACTACATCATGACCAAAACTACTAGAATCATGTGAGTCAATGACAAATGAATCTACAGTTTTGTCATCATAGAAAATTTCTTCATGTTATTCATCATATGAATATTCAAAAGAATTTCTTTGACTGGAAGAAATATGGGACCTTTTCTGAGCCAATAAACTTTCATATTCTTTCTCAAGTTTTTTTAGAAGCTTCTTTAAGCAATTGATTTTATCTTCTTCATGAAAGATATTGAAAGTAGCCAAATAAGAAGATATAGTTGAAGAAGAAACTTGTTCCCATTTATCATTAGAAAACGTACTTATCCATTCTTGAAAATCTTGAAGAGAAACAAAATCTACCTCAAACCTTGTTGTCTTGGTACATGAAGCAACTCGATCAGCAACCGAATCTGCCATTTTGAAACAAATGGAGTCACCAGGTGAATATGAACTACAACGGATTCCATCAGAAGGTTATCTTTCATTAATTCATCTTAATCCACATAGAAGTTGCAAGGAATTTTTCAGATTCAAATTTTAAATGAAATATTGAGAATAGGCAAGTAGTCTACACACTGCAGGGATTTAGATCCTCATCTAAGACAAGCCCAGAGTAAGCTAAACAAACATTACACTACAAGTGGATGGGATTTTTACAACAATTCCATCTAATCATGAAATATAAGAAGGAAAGTACAAACAAGTTGGAAGACATGCTCTCAAGGCCATCTATAGCCAAGATCACATCTAGGAAAATTTTTAGGGGTGAAATTTTTCCAATTGGCTATTTTTTGGACTTTTTTCAAAAAATAAATTCGCTATTTGGTCATTTTTAGTCTCTAATATCACTTATATTTACATAAAACATGTTTTTTTATCAAAATATTCGCCAAAATTTACAATACTCAATAGTAAATTGTATGTTTCATATTTAATATGTATTATAATCCTTAAAAAAATACCCTGATCACAGCTTTGGGTACTCTTATGTATATGGAGCCATTTATCCATGATGAATACAAGGAGGAATACACAGAAGATGAGGACTTCACGGAGTCATTTCAGTAGCTACAAGGCCAATTCCATGTAGAAGAAGGTGACATCAAGGCTAACTATCATATCCATGATGGGTTACTCTACAAGTTGGACGAGCTCTATGTTCCTAAAGGTAAGAGATTGAAACTCATGAGAGAGGCTCACCATCCCTATATCATCCCTTGCAAGGCCTATACCATCAATTACAAGGCCTATGAGGAAGCAAGGCCTATACCATCCATTTCATGATCCTATGAGAACATGGGAGAGAAACTAGATGGATTTTTGGGTGGTTTTCCAACCACTAGGAAGGGACATGACTATTTTTTTGCAGTAGTTGACATATTCAACAAGATGTGCATTTGTATGCCTTATAAAAATACCATCAAAGGAAAATAAGTGACAAACATGTTATTTGAGTAGGTATGGGTGCACTTTGGGATACCAAGGAGAACCATCATAGACATGGATACTATATTTCTGAGTTCCCTTTGGAATACACTTTGGGATAATATGGACACTAAGTTGAAGAGATCTATAGCATTTCATCAATGGACAGATGGGCAGACAAAAGTAGTTAGTAGGAATTTGATGAAAATTTTGAGGGGTTATAATCAGAAGCATCCAAATACTTGGGATGAAAATCTAATTTACATCCAACACTCTTATAACAGAGCAATACACACTTCCATTGAAAATTACCCTTTCGAAACTTGCTTTGGGTATCCTCCACCTTCAATTCTAGATGTTGTTTACGGACAACAAGGGGGAGTGAGGGAAGACATCATGAGAGAAGCATTAAGAGACAAAAAAATCATTGATAAGATCAGGAAAATCCATTTACAAGTATAGGAGACATTGAAAAAGTCACAGGAAAAGTACAAGGAAATACATGACCAACACGGGGTTGAGAAAAAATTCAAGGTGGGAGGAAGAGTTTGGTTGCACTTGAATAAGGAAAGACTACGAGGTCATAGTAAGACGATAAAAGAATTATGGTATGTTCCTTTTGAAAATTTGGAGAAGGTAGGAGATAATTCCTATAGGATCATTATACCCCCATAAATGCACATTAATTTACTCAATAGTGAATATGGAAAATATGAAACTGTATGAACCTTCCATGTTGGACCACGAACTTGAGAAGGTCTTACCTTCTATAGAGGACATAACACCATAGGAACACTAGAGGCTCATGTAGAGTTAGCATAAGACACGATTTTGTAGAAGAAGTTTAGAACAAACATGTAAGGATAGTATGAACTCTGGCAGGTGGGGTTAAAAGGACAACTTGCAAGCAAAGCTAAATGGTAATCCAAGGAGAAGGTAGAGGGAAATTTTCCTCACCTCATTTAGTAAAATATTTTGGATACAAAAGGCCTCCAAAAATGGGGAGGTGTGACCCAACATTAATCAATATATAATTTTTCATCTATTTTGGTGCTTTATGGGTGGAAATATAGGATGAATTGGCTTGCAAGGCCCATTTTAGGGGCATGCCTCACTTTGCAAATTTGGGGTCCAGAGCCTTCAGGAGATTTTTTGAGGGATTAAAAAATAATTTTTGGGGTCCAAAGATCATAAGCTATACCATTCCCATTGATGTTATTCTATCTTTTGATAGCTTTCCAACTGTGCAAGAATTGCCTTAAATAGAGTCTGTATGAGGAGGTTATGCCTCTTGGAAGTTGACCACCATGGTACTGAGTGGATTCTATGTCAGTATGATTTGTCACACATGTAGAGATAATCACAAGTGGACTTTCAAGAACATTCTAGAAGATCCAAAACCCTAACCCTAATTGAGACTTGAGGCATGCAAAAACCCTAAAATTAACTATAGACAACTATCGGGCTATGTTAAAGACATGGCCATTCGAAGAAGAGGGGTTCCATTCTTATGATGTTATTGTATTGTTCCATAGATGAGAAACAATAACATAACAATATAAAGTTTATTATTTTGTTTCTTATGAGGCCTATTCACAATCTGATTTCTACATGGTATGAGAGCCTATGTTTCCTTCCCTATTCTTTCTTATTTACTGCAAGTTATCATTTTTGTTGGGTGATCTTGAGTTTGATTTTTTGTTTTTTGACTGGTGCTTTGGTTAGATTTATTTCTAGTCCTCATATATGTACCATTAGGAATGCAACTTCACACTCACTTGTAATTTGGTGTTACTTAGATTTATTAATTGCTTCATGCATTCAAATATACTGATCACTATTGCTCATTTTCACCACAATAACATTTGGAATACCATTTAGCATGATTGTATCCGGAATTTCTATGTGGTATCAGAGAAAGTGTTTCCTGCCCTGTTGTTTTATGAATCTATGTGGAGGCTCTCTCCTGCTGGTTTCAATGGTATAGGGCATGTTTCCAACCATCAATATCAAACATTTACACTCACATCGATGATTGGATTGACTATTAATCATTGTTTGTAGTAGCTCATCTCTGGTATGGTATTAAGGCAGTTGTTTCCTGCCCTGCTTTATTCCAAGTGAACTTGCATTTATCTATTTTTCTGGGATCTCTTTCCTCTTGATTGTTAATAATAAAGAGTGATATGTGGAATCCATATTCTCAACATTGTAACCAATCTGCCTTTGTGGATTACACAACGTCAACAGTGGATACTTCATTATCTCTTACTGGTGTGATCTAACCTATGTTGTGGTAGTTCATTCTAAAGATTGTGCACCTTTGTCCCAGATTTACAGTTGTGGAATTTCTTAGATATGATACAACACCATGAAGGATAGAAGCATTGCCCATTGTAAATGCACATTCTTAATTGGTTGTGAGTAAAGACTGGAATAAAGTGAGGCAAATCTACCATTTCTTTGTTGGTAGCGCAAGATTGTTGGTTGCAAGTCTAGCAGATTCATTGTTGATGCCCCTTTTATTTTTGTTTGTGGATCTGATCTAGCTCAGATTTATTTACTTTTGTGCTAAATTTTCCTAGCCTAGGGTTCATTTTGATTGGGCGTATGAGACTGTTACCATTGTCTTGTTGATACAATGTTCCTCCTTTTGTGTAGAAGACTTAGATAGGAACATAGATTTGAGAGTTTCAAGATGTGTAGTGCATATCCAAGGCAGTTCATTTTCGAAGATGGTTTCTCATGGTTTCATTATTTCATATCATGGAATCAAATATTAGAGTTCTTTAATGCACTCAGATCGACCTCTATAGCATGAGCAGGCCCTCGTGCTTGTTTTACTTGTAGACTATTTTTAGATATGTAGTGGGGATAATATAATGAGCAAGGCATTTTTTACAAATTACTGATACTACCATTGTGTTCCAGGCCTTCCAATAGCGTCAACCTTAAGAGTTGAGATAATCATTGCTACTTTGCACACCTATGACCTAGAATCCTTTAGTCGTTTCAATGATGGTCCCCAAAATTTTGTTTTGGAGAGGTTTTGTATTTTGGTATTTCATTTGTTAGAGTACTATTTTAACAAAGTAATTTTTTTTTTGATTACGCAATCAATAAAAAAATAAAAATTATCTTTGTTGTTGGCCTTTTATTCCAAGGCATCATTCAATATCATGTGGATGGGCGTATTTGCGTGTTGGACCCTCTTGTATGGTCCAACTCTGGCTATCTCTATTTTTTTCTTAAAAGGACTACCAATGCACATGTGTTATCATGGGGGAGTTGGTATGTAGATTGTGTGTGGTAGAATCTACCATGGATCATACTATTCCCTTAATCATCATATTTATTCCCTTAATCACCATATTTTTTTGTTGGAGGCTTTTGGCATAGTATTTTTGGACAAATTATTGTAATTGAAGTATCTATTTTCTGTACTCAATGGGGCATTGAAAAGAGTATTCCTCTCTAATTCAAATGTGTAGTTGCACACCATATTGATTCACTTAACTCACATAGTTAGTTTTCTCACAAACTCAATGAATATATGTTGAATCCTCTATTGTAAATGGGTACCTAACATGACCTTGTTTGTTGGGGACCCATGTCAAGGACTATTGCCCATGATAATCTTTATTTAAATGGTAGCTCTCATTCTGCACCTTTAAGTAGTGGATTGTGTGCCATTTGTGTAGATAGTCTTAGAGTGTCACCAGGAATTTACCTCCATGCACTACCTTTTTTGCACTCTCTTGGAGCTAGCCACTTTGGAGTGTTTCTTTCTTAGGTTCTTTGGAATTATTACCACCTTTAGCTCATACATCCATACTTTCACTATCATCTATGACATCCATTTCCATAAATTTCTTGTCCACCTAGTTCAACATTTTGGGGGAATCGTATGTAATGCTTCCTTGGATAATTTGTTATTCACCATTTTGATCAAAATCAACCATCTTCATGGTAAAACTTGTACACAACATTGATTCCTATATTGAATCAACAGTTGCAGCGACTAACGACCCATGCACATAGGCAAGATGGATTGGCTTCCATAGGGACACTCAATTAATGATGTTTTCTTGATTGTAAAAAGTACATAACCATGCATTTTGTGTCAGGACTCATTTTAGAGGATCAAGGATGGTGTGCTTTCAATTCACATTTCCTGAACAATTTGAAATGTACATTTTTCAACATTGGTGATTGAATTTCTTTCGGAGAGGAGTTCTTATCATATGATTTGTTATCCTTTACTCTTCTTATGAGAGTTTGTATGTGAGTACCTCAACAAGCCTCAAGTTTTCAGGACCCATTTTGTTCTTTTATGTTTACTACATTTGCTTAAGGGGGGTGTTAGTGTATGTACAACTAGTTAACCTTACATATACTAACCTATCAATTAGCTTGGTACACCTTGTTTCCCGATTAACATTCTATTGTATTATAAACCTAGATTTCTCTTGTAAAAAACATATTACAACAATATACAATTTATTGTTTTTTCTTATTAAGCCCATTCACAATTTGAACCCAATTTCTACATTGAATAATAAAAAACCAACACCAATCCTCCTTGGACACCTAAATCATTCATTACTAAATGTATATCCTTCATCAACTCATAAAGACTTAAAACGCTCTCATTGAATGTTACCATGTATCTAAATAAATTGTATGCATGAGCTAATGAGCTACTTTAGGGTGATAGTAAAGACTCGAGCGTAAATTGTTGTGCCTCCTCTCTTGCCAAGTATGTTCTTTTAGTGGTTTACGGGAGACATAACTAGTATTCTTAGAAACACTCTCTCTCTTACAAATGAGTCTAGTCGTGAAGGAAAGGGAAAGGTAAGCGGTCATTAATATTAAATTGTATTGGTTAATAAATTGTTTTTTCAATTAAAAATTATAAATAAATAAATTATTATATTAGAATAAAGTTAAATTTTTATTTGATTAAAATTATAATTGTTATAAATTTATTTAATTTAAAATTTATTGAACATTTAGTATAATTAATTTAAATGGAAAAAAGTGAAAATGTGTATTTGATCTAAAATGGATTTAAAAAAAAAGCTAGATGAATTGTTGAAGAATTTACATAAAAAATAGTTCATAATTGTGAAAATATGAAGTATGAGGTAAGCACTTATTAGCATGATGACTACACATTGACTTAAGCAATCACTCACTCACCAAAAAGAACTATAAATTATCAAATAATAAATGAAATGAAATAAAATAAAATAATAACAATACTTAAACTATGAAGATGACTCTACCAACAAAACACCAAGTAGGGAAAATGCCTTGGCTACCCAAAATATCATAGCATTATCTATACAATCTTTCAAAATATATTAAAAATGGTTCTAATTATTGGTTAATAACAAAGCCATTAGATGTTATTTTTCTCATTTAAATTTTAATGATAAAAATATATGTGGTTATGGTGTGATTCATGGTTAAGACATAATTTGTACACTGAAATTTGTTGGTTTAAATGAATGGTTATGCATTGAAATGGAGTAAGCTAATATCTACACGATTTGCATTTTGAGGACAAGTTCGGAATGACATCTAGATTGTTTGCTGAAATTGTGATTTTGATTGTTCAAATTGCAATTTTGATTGTAGAAATTGTTTAAGTACACTTGATTACCCTTGGGGAACCCTGATTATTCAATTCCAACAACCTAAAACTGACATTTCAACAATTTTTGTCGGATTTTGGCCATATTCAATGCAAATTTTCTAAAGTTTAACTTACTCCCATTGAAATCATTGATAATTGATATGTATTATAGTGAATTATTTTTATTTGGACTGTGTGAACATTGCTACTCTTTATCTAAAATATATGACTTAATTTTCCTTGATTTGTCTAACCACAATATATAAAATTATTAGTTTGTACAACATTATCTAATCACACATAAATTTAAAATTCCAATTCACCTGATTTATTGGTGGTGCCCCACAACTCATTTATTTTGTCTTCGCTATCAACTAAAATTGATTTTTGAATTCAATTTACATTTGAATTGGTACCGTGCACAATTGATTTGTGTCTTCACTTTACATTTGAATTAGTACTATAATTGGAGGTGTTCATATTACTAATTACATACTATCTGATTTTTTACTTCAATTTACATTTGAATTAGTAATGTGATTGGAGGTGTTCATATTAGTTATTATATACTATCTTTTTATTTATTTATTGGCTCAACACATATTTCATGTTGTTCATATTAAACAATTATATTTATTTAATTAATACCTCAAGGTATCTATGGTAACATTATCAACATTGACTAGAATAAAGTGTGTTGTATATGGTTTATTGCTGGGATATATCAAGATGAATTGAATGTGTTGTTGACAAAAGAGTCAGAGTAATTTTTTAAATGTTAAATTATTGATAACATTGTATTGTTATTTTTGTTTTTGTGTTGGAATAAGAACAATAGAATTGGGTTTGTTGTTTGCTTTTATAATTTTATATAAACAAAACAAACAATTTGTTTCTTTTCGGCGAAACAAAACATACTTTTTCTATTCATTAATAAGAATCAAAAAGTACAAAAACATATCAGAACAACTTGTAAAGCTTACTAGATCACAGATGGTGTGCTTTCAATTCTCATTGCCCCAACAATTTGATATGTGCATTTTCCAGCATTGACGATCTTTGTTGATGATCAATGATTGTCATCATTGGGTCAATATCTTTGGTGATGGTTTGTGATTGTCATCATTATTTTTAGAGAGTTTTTTATGATGGGCGTGATGTGATTGTTGCCAAATTTATTTAAAAATAGGAATTGATGATGTGCTTATAAATACTATCATTAATTTACTTTCAAAAACTTGAATTAGTGATGGCCTTAGCATGGACGCCATTGTTTCAATCAGAAAATCCACTTATGGTGAATACGATTATTTAATGTCCATCATCAAATATACTTATGTCGATGGTGTTTTAATGGGTGTCCATTGTATTTTAAACCTAGATTTCTCTTGTAAAGAACATATCACAATAATATACAATTTATTGATTTGGTTTTTACTAGGCTCATTCATATTCTAAATTAATCGTCATTTTAAATAAAAAAACCAATACCAATCCTCCTTTTATTGATTTGTTTCCCATTAGGCTCATTCATAATCTACATTAATCCCTGATTTCTACATTAAATAAGTAAAAAACCAACACCAATCCTCCTTAAACACTTAAATCAGTCATTACTAAATATATATCCTTCGTCAACTCATAAAGACTTAAAACGCTCATTGAATATCACCATGTATCTATATAATTTTTATGCATAAGCTATTTTAGGGTGATAGTAAAGACTCGAGAGTAACTTCCATCGACTCATAAATCTAGTTGATGAGTATCATTGTTGTGCCTCCTCTCTTGTCAAGTACGTTCTTTTAGTAGTTTACGGGAAACATAACAAGCATTCTCATAAACACTCTCTCTCATAAGAATGAGTCTAGTCGTGAAGGAAAGGAAAAGGTAAGTGGTAATTAATTATATTAAATTGCATTGGTTAATAAGCTGTTTTTTTATAACTTTAAAATTTATAAATAATATATAAATGTGATGGGAGGTGTTCATATGATTATAAATAATATATAAAATTTATAAAATTAATAAATAAAATTTTATAAATGTGATGGGAGGTGATGGGAGCTGTTTTTATAAAATTTATAAATAATATATAATTTATTTTGTCTTGGCTAGCAACCAAAATTGATTTTTGACTTCAATTTACATTTAAATTAATATTGTGATGGGAGGTGTTCATATGATTATCTATTATCTTTTTATTTATTTATGGTGTAGTCTAACTATTCTAGGTTTTCAACCTTTTCCGAGTATATTTTCCGTCTAATATTTTTTTGTATTCCGGTTGGAAATCTTTAAAAAAAATTAGAATTACATATATTAGCTATAGAAATTGCATAATTTGGGTGCCATAAGTATATTTGAGGGTGCTGAATCTATTTATAGATTAAAAAATACAATTTAAACAAGTAGAAATTTTGATTTTACCCCTAAAAAATGATAGGTGAATGAACTGGTTCATATTAAACAATTATATTTAATTAATTAATATCTCAAGATATCTATGATAACAATGATTAGAATAAAATATATTATATTAAACAATTATATTTATTTAATTAATATCTCAAATAGTTAGTGAATTATTTTGCTTGGACGTATGTAAACTACTTTTTCCCAGCGAAAAAAAAACTACTATTGATATTCAAAATATGAATCAAATAGTACAAAGAAGATATAGACTCTATTGTCGAATCAAGTTCATTTTGATCAACAAATCTAAAAGATCAAGACCACGTGCAAAGATCTCAGAAGCCACTGTATCACAACATCAGTCAGGTCCTAAATCATGATGCAGAACATCAAAAGAAAAATACAAAAAGTATGCTTCCAGCAGATCAGAAAATGTACAACTACGTCACTGCAAGTCTTAGTCAAAAAAATATGTGGTGCCACCATCCAGGAGGCAATTTTCGAACCATTCCTCCCAAATCAGCTGACCCTCTATGCCAGATAATGCTTGCTTAGATAGTTTGTCAGCAAGAGTGTTCTGTTCTCTGTATATGTGCTCGAATTGAATACCTTGGAGCTTTGAAATTTCATAATGTGTCCGAAGGATCCAGTGTCGCAGGTTCACAACATTTAGTTTGAATTTACCTTCAGCCCATTTTATGGTGACCCTGGAATCACCGAATACCTTGATGTTAACCAATCCAAAGATGTTATCAACTCTAAGCACACACCAAAGTGCCATTAATTCCGCTTTCATATTTGATCCTGAGCCACAGTTGAGTCTAATAGAAAAATAATGCGACTCATTCAGATACATCACACCCCCAATAGCACATATACCGAATTGAGAAGCACCATCAAAGAAGAGGATAGGCTGATCCACTTTATGCTCAAATGAACTGATTCTATCATTCTTTGATTTATGCACATCACCCTTACATGTGGAGTACATGTTTAAAGCAGCCATGCTACACTGAAAAGAGTTAGGAGATATATTCTGAAAGATGGCACAGTTTCTAGAAAACCAAATTGCCCAGGGAATACACAGAGCAATAAAAAAATGTTGCTTGCATGTTCAGAACCAATTGAGCAGGCACTTGTTGAAATCACCTACATTCCAGCACTGAGAAATATTCAAACAAGCTAATACCACTTCCCATATTTTAATAGAAAAGATGCACTCAACAAAAAGATGCTGTTTAGATTCAGCGTTCCTGTTGCAAAGAACACAAACACTAGGGCCAATCCAACCCCTTTTACACAAATTATCCCAGGTCTTTAATTTATCTTGCAATAAAAGCCAACAAAAACATTTGAGCTTTAATGGGATCGACCATTGCCAGAGCCTTTTATACCACCAATCCTGAGGGTATACGTACCTGTTCTGAATGATTCTAGAATAAGCAGATCGAGCAGTTACAGATCCCGAAGCAGAATTACCACTCCATATAAGCTGATCGGGTTCGTGGTTTAAACTGACACCTGCAACATTTAGATTCCTGATGTAAGCATCCCAAATATTAGCAAGAAAGCTCGAAAAACCAATGTCCTTAGCTGACAGCCATTTAGCGTTATTCACCCTTTCAATATTGTGCAGATAAATTTTATCCAAGGTGTTCAAGCCCAAAATCTAGAGATATCGAGTGATAGAAGGTGGCAGAATGTAATTTTCTTCCATTCCGATAATGGGATCAGTCCCAACACAGATCAAAGCTCCTGACCCGACCTGCCAAGTGAGATCCTGCTTTATCCAGTGAAAAATCTTCATGAAACCCCGCCACATGGGGGAAAATTCCAACTTGATAACTTAGGATTTCGAATCCATCTGAAGACCTCCGTTTTGATATATTTACTGTGTATAAGAGAGGACCAGAGCATGTTATCAAAAAGGCATCTCCATAGACTCTTAAGTCTAAGAGCAATGTTGAAGGAACCCAAATCTTTAATCCCCCATCCACCAAATTTATATGGTCTAGATACAGTGTCAGCAGCAACCATAATAATCTTTCCACTGCTGGTAGACCCAGACCAGAGAAAATTGAAGAAGTATCTTTTTAAAGTCCTGAGAATGGTAGATGGGACTTCCAGCAGGGAGAACCAGTAGATAGGAATACTAGATAAAACTAACTTCAATAGAATGAGTTTACCACCAATAGATAAGAACCTGTAAGACCAATGTGCTATTCTTTTCTCAACTTTTCTCAAAAGCCAATACCAGTCCTTCACCTGATAATTATTCGGCTTAAGATAGAATCCCAAATATTTAAGACCTTGATCCAACAAACAGCACTTAAAAGGCAGCATCGAAAGAATGACACTAATATGACCAGCATTTGGAGAAAGATGATAAAAGTTAGATTTATTAGAACTGACTTTCATCCCAGATGCACGACAGAATGTCTGAATGATTTCATTGAAAGTAAGCCATTCCTCAATAGAATCCTCACCAGCCATTAACACATCATCTGCAAATAGAATGTGTGTGATCACACAGTCCTTTGTTATCTTAATACCTTTAATCTTTCCCCTCATCAAAGCTTGATTAATCAGTCTACTTAACCCATCCATTACCAAAATAAATAGCAGAGGAGATAGGGGGCAACCTTGTCTGACCCCCCTGGAGCAACTGAAGAATTTAGATGGGCTGCCATTAATCAGAATTGAGATGCATGAAGAAGATAAACAGGCCATTATCCATTTAGTGAAGGATGAAGGCACTCCAATTCTTATGAGAATCATTCTGAGGAAAGACCAGCTCACCCTGTCATACGCTTTTTCTAGATCCATCTTGAGCAAGAGAGCATGTTTCTTATAAATTTTGATGCTATGTAACAACTCCTGTGAAATACCTGTAGCATCGTGTATCTGTCTTCCAGCCAGGAAGCCAAATTGCTCAAAAGAGATGTGTTGTGAAAGAACCACCTTTAGACGATCAACAATTATTTTTGAGATGAGTTTGTAAAGAAGGTTGCAGAGAGCGATCGGGCGATAGTCTCCAAAGGTCCTGGGCTTATCTATTTTGGGGATGAGGGTAACAAAATTAGAATTGAGCCCTCCTGAAATATAGCCATGAATTCTGGAGTAGTTCACTAATTCTTTAAGTTCACTACCCATCAGATAAAAAAAGTGTAGATAAAGCTCTACTGGCCATCCATTGGGCCCGGGGCTTTTATCTTTGGCAAAGTATTTCAAAGTCTGTTCAATTTCTTGTAAAGAGACTTCATCCTAAATGCTGGATGCATCTTGCTCATTACAAAAGCATGGATATAGTGAGGCAACTTTAATTTGCTCAGACAAAACACATTCACCAGGATCACTGAAATTCTGCCCAAAAAAGGTAGCAGCTTCAACTTTAATGATATCCAGCCCAGAATGCTGAAAACCTCTGTCATCCTCAATTTCCCATAAGTATTTAGAATTTCTTCTTGCAGATGCATAGGAGTGAAAGAATTTTGTATTCTTGTCGCCAAGAGAAACCCATGTGGCACGGCTTTTAAGGCGCCATTCTTTCTCTGCCTGGATGAGAAGATCTTCTTTCTTCTTTTCAATCAGACGCATAATCTCAAAATCTTCAAGTGATAAGATGCCAAGAACATTTGCAGAGTTAGAAGCCTGAAGTTTATTTTCTAACAGAATTAGCTCCCTTTTATCTGTCTCTTTCTTGTCACGAATCCATTTGGTTACAGCTTCTTTCAAGCCTTTTAGTTTATGACAGAACTTTTGTAATGGATTTGAATCCACAGCAGCACAACTAAGCCAAAAATCTCGAACCATACAACAGAAGGAGTCATCTTCAAGCCACGAGGCATTGAACTTGAAAGGGAAACCATGTTTATGACTCAATTCCTCCAGTTGAAGAATAATGGGCCAATGGTCTGACAATTTATGCTCAAACACCCAAGACCTGTTCTTCTGAAAATATCTCAATACTGTCGATTTGACGAGAAATCTGTCCAACCTCTTGTGAACCCCATCATTGCCAAAATGACCATTGGTCCAGGTAGGGACCAATTTATGTGGTTGGACGTCCACCAAATCGAAGTCCACGAATAGCTAAACAAAAAAATCTACTAACTCATCCAATCTGGCAGAGGGGCCCCAGATTTCAGAGGCATGACAAGTGAAGTTTAAATCGCCTGCAATAATCAAGTCATCCAAGTTCAAAAGCCCAGAATCCTGAAGAAATGTCCAAAATATCCGTCTCTCCATATATGGGGCATAGCAGTTGAGAATGGAAAGTGAATGTTTGTTACCACAGAAAGATCCTTTTAAAAGCATACCCCAGGGAGTAGAGAAGACCTTAAAGTCAAAAACATTTGGGTCCCAAGCCACAGCTAAACCCCCAGACAAGCCGCAAGAGCTGACAGCAGCCACCTCCCAAAGCGGAAGAAGCTTACACAGATTAAAAATAGCAAGTTTATCATCACACATGGTTTCCTGGAACAAAATGACAGCAGGGACAGTAGACTTAAAGAGATTGGATAAAGCCTGTGCCCTAGACACTTTAGTCAATCCACGAACATTCAGTGACAAAATAGACATTAGGAAATATTCTGGTTGGGGGACGAAGCTCTAAGCCCCAAGGAATCAACCCTATCATGTCTGTCCACCTCCTCTAATCTCTGAGAGATCGACTTGTATGAATCTGAGGACATTTGATCATGAATGGCAACATTCTTTTTCTTTTTGCCTCTTCTAATCGTAACATTTTGGAAATTTAAGGAATGAACAGGTTTTGCCAAAGACCCCTCCCCCGGATTCTTAGAGTAGGAAGGAAGGGAGGGAAATTCCACACCATTCGCCGAGATGAGGTAGCCACTTTCTATTAAAATATCAGAATCAACGGTCGAGGGAATGTCAATAGGATCATCAATGCTCTTACGAATAACCAAGGCCTGACCGGGATCACCATCTAAATTCATAGATAGGGCAGAAGAAGAGTCAGCAGCGGCGATGAGGCCCAAACCCGAACCCTCAGAATGAATAGTCTGGGGCACCAAAGTATCATGAAGGGGAGACTTAACAAGAGGAGGGTTTGGAGTATCAACCTCAATAGGGCGAGATAGAGAATTACCTGGGACTGTAGACTCGGTATCCAAGCCACTAAAGAGTTTACGGCCAACACTTGTTCCAGGGAGTAATTCAGAATGTTTAGCAATTGGAAGCCCTAATACAAGGTCATGTCTCATCTGTATTTCCCCCTTGGAAATACGTTTTGAGAGTTGTTTTTCAGAGTTTTCAATAAAAATAAGATCATCCGGAGTTAATTCAGGGAAATTGAGAGGGGTTTTGCAATAAGACTTACCCGAGGGATCCGAAGTTGGAAGAGGGGCTCCAGCCTTGGGAGAATGAAGCTCAGGTGCTGGAGAGACCGAAGTATCCTTAATGATGAAAGGACAAGAAGCTCGAACATGTCCTATACACTTACAGATGAAGCATCGAAAAGGCACTTTGAAAAAATCAAGAGTCTGCTTCCATACCCTGTTTCCCCATGCAATTTCAATTTTTGCAAGCAAGCCACCCGTCGTATCAATTTCTACAATGACTTTCGCATAACGACGATCCATTCCGTAGAAATTTTGTTTATCAATCCGCACGAATCTGCCTACAGCATTTGCCAGACCCCTAATGATCTCCTCTGTCCAGAGCTCAATGGGGAGGCCTGGGATAATCATCCAGAGGTGACGAAGAGGTTGGAATTCGTGGAGGGGGTTAAAATTAATATGCCAATGTTTAAGATACAAAGACCCCTATTTGAACTCCCAGAATCTGGACAAAATCATTTCAAGGTGTGAAACTTCAGAAAAAGTAAATATAATCCACCTGTTCATAAGGAGGTTAATACGGGGAGCCATTCCGGTGAGTGGCACCCAATACTTATTAACCCATTCTGAAATATCAAGCTTGCTACCTGAAGCAAACTCCAGTCTTCCCACCAAAGCACGATCAGCCAGGACCCCAATTCTTTCCAGGTTGTAATCTTCGTCTATATCAAACTGAACAATTTCAGCTCTCGCTTTGAAAGTTTTTAAAAGTCTTCTGGATTTCGCCTTCGACCCCCGAAGCTTGCTGCGATGAGAATTGGCACCCCCAGTCGATTCATGAAGGAATTCCGGAACAGACGAGGGAGTAGGCGGGGGAGGGTTTGGTGACGGGGCAAAGACCGCCATGTGAAAGACACACTCCGGTAAAAGGTGAGGAGAACCCTAGCTATCAGTCGATGTCAGGAGAAGAGGGACAGCTGCCGGGGCAAAATTAGACAACAAGCGGACCCCAAAAAGCCAAAAAGGACTCCACAATAGCCGAAAAGATAGAGAGACCTCCAGGATTAGAAAGGGCCCAAATCCTTCCCAGGAACATAGACAAAAGAAAGATGGGGTCACTATAGAAGAGCCCACCAAAACTGGAGAGGGGTCATAACCACCAGGAGAAAGTGCCAAATGGAGAAAATAAAAGTTTTGCAGAAAAAACCGAAAAATCAAATTGAAGAGAGGAATGATACCCTACAACCAACAAAAATAAAGGGTTCCCACTTTTTTTTCATGTTACAATACCCATACCCATACCCATACCCAAAAATACCCATACCCATGTTACAATAATGTTATTCTTCAAAATAGAAATATTAACTTATTTTTCATTGGACTAGCATAATAATCAAATATATTGGCTATCATTTACAAATTACCTCACTTTCTAACATTGTTATTAATTAATTCCTTATAGCAATCTTAATTACACATAAATTTAAAATTCTGATTGGCTGGGATAAATAGATAATACCTCATAGCTTGCTTTTCTTTATTAATGACACAACTTGTTTTTCCCATTGATAAGGATTTTTCTTATCCCACTCTTATGGTTATGGTTAAAGCACTTAATTATCTTAATAGAATAATATAACCAAGTGGAAAACCATAATGTTCAGCAATGCATATTAAGAAGTCGACAGTGAACGATAGTGATTCCAAAACTACAGTTAAATTCAAAATATTATAAGTAATTGAGATTCAGGAAGAAGCACTAAAGCTTGAGATTCTTTTATAACTTGTACACAAAAAAATAGAGATGAGCTTGCAAGAGGTTGCAGTTCCAAAATAGAAAGTAGAGATGAGCGGCAAGAGGTTGCAGTTCCATTGTTTAGTTTTGGCCGGACACGGCTTCTTTGTTTACTGACTTCTCACAGGAGATGAAAAGCAGAGAACGATGGGAGTCCCAGGAGAAGATGACAACATCATTCTGCATCAAACCTTTTTTTTCCATGTAGTCGGACCAACCCGTGGTGAAGACGTAGGATTTAGTGCTGGGCCACCGTTTGAACAACATCGGAATTACTATATCTCCATGCTCACCATCCTCATCAGTCACATTAAGCGTGCATCCCACGCCTTCAGCAATTTCTTTTTGTTGCATTTCATTGCAGAATGGTAATATACACCGCTCCGCAGAAGCTACTGGAACAATCAACCTGCTGTAATGTCTTTTTGTGTCGCTCAGAGTCAAAATTTTTGAAAAACACTCACGCCTCCATTTAATCCACGTCAAGGTAATGGCTGCTTGTCTATCTGATATAGCCATAACCTTCTCAATTCAATGTGTAAATGAATGAAACTATGAAAATAGCGTAAACACTGTTTGACTTGGAATGTAGCCCCTGCGGCCAATAATCCGATCTTACGGCTGAACAAATGGCTCAAGGCAGTTCCAGATCGAGTAGCTTTGATAATGGATGCAGCACTATGATATTTGATGCAGCTCTTCCAACTACAATGGACGCCAGAGAGAATGTTATCTTTCAGATTCGAATGTTAAATGAAATATTGAGAGTCTACATACCCCAGGGATTTAGCAAATTCTTAACAAACAGAATATAGATATAATAAGAAATGCAGAGGATCAATAGTAAGTTGAAAAAAGTTAGAAGAAATGTACCATGTAAAATGAGCAAATGATAAAATGACTTGAACAAATGCAGGCAAACAACATCATGAAATGTTTGCAATGCTTACCTGATAACTATGGAGCCATCCTCTGGTTCAGGTACACATGATCACATCCGCTAGAGCTGTTGAGAGATCGAACCCTGAACTTGTTGGATTAGCTTTCGCATATATTCTATTTATAAGTAGTCTAAGGTGTTCGAAACATAAGATTTAGTAGTTACTTTGTTTGCATGGTAAACACAACAGTTTACATGAATAACAATTTGAAAACAGTTTGCATGGATGTGAATATATCTCTATTACGTAGGCTTAACTAGTAGAAAAGATAACGAATAAAACTATACACTTGCCGTCTCTAACTTCATGCACTTGCAGTTCTAACTTCATGCAAACAGTATGGGTTCTCGATTCAAATGGTAAACCGGGTTGGATCAATGCAAGTCTCTGTCTAGCGTTTTTGGTGGATCAATGCAAGTGTCCACTACTACTAATCTCATTCTCATTATTGTTAGAATGAAGTCAAATTTTTATTTTGTTAGTATTAAAATTGTAATTATAAATTTATTTAATTTAAAATTTATTGAACATTTGGTATAATTAATTTAAATGATAAGAACAACAGTTTACATGAATAACAATTTGAAAACAGTTTGCATGGATGTGAATATATCTTTATGACCTTGACCTTAACTAGTAGATAAGATAACGAATAAAACTACGTATTCACTTGCCGTCTCTAACTTCATGCACTTGCAGTTCTAACTTCCAGCTCAAATGGATTTATTTTTGTGCTAAATAAATCTATGGTCCAGTTTCAACATGTGTAGTGCAGATGCAAGGCATTTCAGTTTTGAAAATAATTTCCCATGATTGCCTTTATTTCAAATCGTGGCTGCACTCAGATCATCCTCTATAGCAGGGGGAATACAATGAGCATGGCATTTTTTTGCAGATTACAATTACTGCCATTGTGTTACAAGCCTGCCTTCCACTAATGGCAACCTTAAGCATTGAGATAACCATGGTTACTTTTCACACCTATGACCTAGAAGCCTTAGTCATTTCAAGGACAATCCCCAAAATTTTGTTTTGGAAAGGGTTTGGTATTTTGGTATTTCAGTTGTTATAGTAATTCTTTTAACAAAATAATTTTTGTTTTGATTACCCAATCAATAATAAAATCAAAATTCTCTTGGTTGTTGCCATTTTCTTCCAAGGCGTCAACCTATTTAATGTGGATGGGCATATTTGTGTGTTGGAACCTCTTGTATGGTCCAAAGGACTACCAATGCACATGTGTTATCATGGGGGAGTTGGTATGTAGATTGTGTGATGGAAGCGACCATTAATTTATTCCTTTAATCACCATATTTTCTTAGTTGGAGACTTTTGGCATAGTATTTTTGGCCAAATTATTGTAATAAGGTTATTGGCATAGGGTTCATACATGTTTATTGGGGTCATTGTACACCATGCAGCTAACATAATTCAATTCCAACCTCGAGAAGTGCAAAATATTTCATTAAAAATTTCTCGCAAAAGTGCCACCTTGTTCTTTCTTATTTAAAAAAGTACATCAATCAAGTGCGACAAAATGTTGTACAACCACTAGTTGGAAATCCCTCCATGTCTACTTTACACGGCCTCTGAGGGCACATCATTCTGACTCTGTATGCAAAAGATACATCAATATTACTCTTAGAAATGAAAGAATGCAATTTTTATGGTGTTGACCTCTGTATGGCACAAAAGATACATCAATATTACTCTTAGAAATGAAAGAATGCAATTTTTATGGTGTTGGCCAGGTCCTAGGCAAAGTTCTGATCGATATTTCTCCTTCTCTAGTCCATTTTTCTACATGAAATTTTAGGAGGCTGTTGATGAGGCCAATGATGAGGTGTGGAACAAATTTCAGCTCTTTAGGTGGACCATAGCTCCCACAGTTGCCAACTGAACTTTACAGCCATCTCCTGATTCACAAAGCTACACAGGGCATAAAAACGCTGATTCAAAATTCTTTGGGAAACATTTCAGTGCCAGAAAGGTCCCACTAGTAGATTTACATCCTTTTGCATGCATGGTGCCAGGTTCAATTACCCTAGGGTACCGACATGAAGCTAGTACCCAAAATGCCCGCAATAGGAGCGTGCGAGCGGGAAAAAATAGAGACGTGCATGCGCATCCAAACCCATGCACACGTCCCTCCTTTAGAAATGCCAAACGTCCACGTCGTTGAGTCGACGTGGACAAAAGGTGTGCACACGCGTTATTAACGCGTACGCAAAAAGTGCATGCACACGTTAATGACACGTGCATGCCCCTGCTTTTTTTATTAAAAAAAAGAGAGCACGGGTTCGTCATTGTTCAACAAACCTGCGAGCGCACATCGGCCAAAAAAGCACCCCACGAGCACATTGTGGAGCACCAAAGGCTTCCTCAATGCCATCAATTCGAACCTCCACCACCTTGTCGACCACTAGTACAAAATGAGAAATTAATGACTAAAATTCAACTATAAACGACTATTTTTGAATCGGTGACTAATAGTATCCGATTTCCACTATCTTATCTCTAGTCGTATTTCACTAGTCATTAATTGGTTGACTTATTAGTCATTGATTTAGTCATTGATAGTCATTGATTTAGTCATTGATACTCAATAATTTAGTCACTGGTTTAGTCATTGATTTAGTCATTGATTGTCACAATTAATGACCAAATATACGACTAAATAAACTACTAGATGATAACATATTAATGAATAAGCTAAATATGACTAAATGTTAGTCGAGCTATAAGATACTGTAAATTAGCTACTAATAGTCATATATATGTGAATTTAGTCGTTTTCTTAGTCACTAATTTATGATAGGGTATGGAGGAATCGAACTACTAATCTCCTGCCTATAATTAGGCAGGTGCTCTACCATTGAGCTAGCACCCTTTAAGAAGTTGTTATTGCTTGACAATGATGATATTCAAACAAATTTTGCATGGGAACAAAATGAATGTCAAACATATTCAAGAATAATGCTTCAAGTAATAAAATAATTCTAAGATATAACAGTTCAACTGTGACAATGATGAAAATTAAAAGAAGAATGATCTTACAAACTACGCATGAGTACAATAACCCATGGCTGTTTAAATTATCAGGAACAAAAGCAAGCTGTTGCCCTTCATAGACAGAAAAGAATACAAGATCCAACTTGCAATAAATTTGTTTTAATTGTCTATCAATTTTTTATCTCTCGACAGCTAGAGACATTTGCCTGTCTGAGATCCAAAATACATACAATTATATTCAACTTCACTTCTTCAAAACCAGTTGCAGTAAAAATTATTCTAGGAATTGTCTTGTGAGCAACAACCACTTTTTTAAACAACAGGCTTCCCTTTCATTTGTACAGTAGCAAGTCTGCTACTATTATGCTGCTATTCATTTTACCTACTAGAACTTTGTAAATAACAAACGAAACTCAATTTGGGCGTCCTCAAAACACTATAATACTATATACTCTCTTAAGGATATATGTTCATACCAACTCTCTACAGACGGATGATGATCTTGGGGCATCTTTAACATACTCTTCCATTTCAGAAATGAATGATGCTGGTGGTTGTTCATTCAGTAATTTGATTCATAAGAACCAAAGTAAGTATCACACAGAACCATGCACATCTGTAATGACCCGCTACATGCCATTACACTAAAAAGCTGCACTGAACATGATGACAAAGTTCACAAATTATTTGTACCTGTTCAAGTGTAGGAAATTTAAATCCACGTCCAAGGTCAAGACCTTTGCAAACTTCGTAGAACTCTGATAATTTTTCAGCCTACCATGCCAGTAGAACAAATAATTGCAATAAAGTTATTTCGACACGGGTGACACAAAGTGATATTCATTCCACATTTTAGAAATGATGCTAGAAAATTTGTTTCTTTAAATTAAACATGCCGGAAAAGAATAGGAATGGTAGGTGTATACAGCGAGAGAAGGTAATGATGACAAAACTAAACACTTCAAATATGTTCAGAGGGAATGCCACTGAAGCAAATGCTTTTAAAAAAAGTAATGTTGGATCACAATCATCCTAGAGAACAAAATAGTAGGAGGTATCTGGGGCTGTTTTGAATGGTTTGAAACTAAAGACATCAATTAGAACACTTTTGGAACAGGAAATTTCCAACCATACCTGTTTACCAGCTCGCCTATACATAGCAAGTGCCTTAATAGCATCATGGCGTTGCATTTCAAAGAACTGCAGGTAGACAGTTGCAGTTATCAAAGCTATAGATCAATTATAATTAAGATGCGATGCTAATTAAACATTTAAACCATAACATTTCCTACCTTGTCAACAAGGTTGATGGTGGCATCATTAATTGCACTGTAAAGTTTAATGCTCTCTCTAGAAACCTGCAACATTGTGCAAAAGGAAAATAAGTATACTCATCATAAAGTACGGCATCAACTTTAGCAAGTGAAACTACTTTCTTTATGCAGGATAGCAAATAAATTTTAACCACAAAAGAGTGAAGATGCCACAAACCACTGCGAGTGCATACTGTATCACATGATTGGATATAACTGCCCCTTCCGGCTGCACATATTTAGATTATTAAATTAGCAACCATACAGAACAGTATGTAGTGCTTTCAATCCAAAATCACACTAAAAGGACATATAACTCAAAAGCACATAATACAAGTAGCCAGCCTCCAAAATTATAGAGTTACTATATATTTCACAATAGTGACTCGGATGTAAATGCCTGGCATGCCATTAGGCGATAAAGATATTGCTGCAAAGCAGGAAATTCTTCTAGTAGTTCAATAGTATCCAGTTCCCTAGTTCTCTGCATCACAAATAACCCAGAGTCTATTGATTAGAATTTTCTATTTTTGGTCCATAACAAGTTGAGAATATGGTTTTGTTGGTTATGGAGCCTTTTGGCATAGTATTTTTGGCCAAATTATTGTAATAAGGTTATTGGCAACATTGTTTTTGTCATAGCTTTTCATTGAAGTATTTATTTTATGTATTCACTTGGGCATTGAAAAGAGTATTCATCTCTCTATTTTAAATGTTTAGTTGCATACCATATTGATTCACTTAATTGGGATAGTTAGTTTCCTCACAAACTCAATGAATATATGTTGAATCCTCTATTGTGAATGGGTACCAAACATGGCCTTGTTTGTCAGGAAACCATATCAAGTAGTGTTGTCCATGATAATCTTCATTTAAATGGTAGCTCTCATTCTGCACCTTTGAGTGGTGGATCCTGTGCCATTTCTGCAAATAGTCTTAGAGTGTCACTAGGTGTTTACCTCCACGCACTACCTTGTTTGCAGTCTCTTGGAGCTAGCCACTTTGGAGTGTTTCTTGCTTAGGTTGTTTGAAATTATTACCACTTTTAGCTCAAACCTCCATACCTTCACTATCATATGTTGTCAGACAAAGTGCTCTCTTCCCAAAAGCTAGTTTTGCATGTGGGGCCCACCTTGGGTCAAATTTTACAAATCAACAAAATGACATATTTGATTGCAGGGGATTGATTAAATAGGCCTATGGGGATCATTAATCATCAATTAGCTTCCAAAATTCAGTTTCGACATTCGAAAGCAGGAAAAATGGTTTTGACTTGTGAGGCCCACCTTGGGTGAAATTGAGTTTTCAGTTCTAAGAGGTAATTCAAGTAGAATGACTGGCTTAGAAGGGGTTTTGTAGGTCACTAATCATGTTGGAGCTGACAAAATTGATTTTGAGCTGCAAAAGTATGAAAACGTAGTAGGGTCTCATTTAAGCAAAATGAGACATAAAGGCAGAATGGCTCATCTAAAGGAAAGGAAGGGTTCATACATGTTTATTGGGGTCATTGTACACCATGGAGCTAACATAATTCAATTCCAACCTCGAGAAGTGCAAAATATTTCATTAAAAATTTCTCGCAAAAGTGCCAACTTGTTCTTTCTTATTTTAAAAAGTACATCAATCAAGTGCGACAAAATGTTGTACAACCACTAGTTGGAAATCCCTCCATGTCTACTTTACACGGCCTCTGAGGGCACATCATTCTGACTCTGTATGCAAAAGATACATCAATATTACTCTTAGAAATGAAAGAATGCAATTTTTATGGTGTTGACCTCTGTATGGCGCAAAAGATACATCAATATTACTCTTAGAAATGAAAGAATGCAATTTTTATGGTGTTGGCCAGGTCCTATGCAAAGTTCTGATTGATATTTCTCCTTCTCTAGTCCATTTTTCTACATGAAATTTTAGGAGGTTTTTGATGAGGCCAATGATGAGGTGTGGAACAAATTTCAGCTCTTTAGGTGGACCATAGCTCCCACAGTTGCCAACTGAAATCTACAGCCATCTCCTTATTCACAAAGCTACACAAGGCATAAAAACGCTGATTCAAAATTCTTTGGGAAACATTTCAGTGCCAGAAAGGTCCCACTAGTAGATTTACATCCTTCTGCATGCATGGTGCCAGGTTCAATTACCCTAGGGTACCGACATGAAGCTGGTACCCAAAAATACCGCAATAGGAGCGTGCGAGCAGAAAAAAATAGAGACGTGCATGCGCATCCAAACCCGTGCACACGTCCCTCCTTTAGAAATGCCAAACGTCCACGTCGTTGAGTCGACGTGGACAAAAGGTGTGCACACGCGTTATTAACGCGTACGCAAAAAGTGCATGCACACATTAATGATGCGTGCATGCCCCTGCTTTTTTTATTAAAAAAAAGAGAGCACGGGTTCGTCATTGTTCAACAAACCCGCGAGTGCACGTCGGCCAAAAAAGCACCCCACGAGCACGTTGTGGAGCACCAAAGGCTTCCTCAATGCCATCAATTCGAACCTCCACCACCTTGTCGACCACTAGTACAAAATGAGAAATTAATGACTAAAAAATGACTAAAATTCGACTATAAACGACTATTTTTGAATCGGTGATTTCCACTATCTTATCTCTAGTCATATTTCACTAGTCATTAAATGGTTGACTTATTAGTCATTGATACTCACTGATTTAGTCACTGATTTAGTCATTGATTGTCATAATTAATGACCAAATATATGACTAACTAAACTACTAGATGATAACATATTAATGAATAAGCTAAATATGACTAAACGTTAGTCGCATTATAAGATACTTGAAATTAGCTACTAATAGTTGTATATATGCGAATTTAGTCGTTTTCTTAGTCACTAATTTATTATAGG
This sequence comes from Larix kaempferi, assembly GCA_027924585.1. Classification (NCBI taxonomy): domain Eukaryota; kingdom Viridiplantae; phylum Streptophyta; class Pinopsida; order Pinales; family Pinaceae; genus Larix; species Larix kaempferi. The sequence continues at coordinate 1,898,917 of BSBM01000705.1, forward strand.
GTATGGAGGAATCGAACCACCAATCTCGTGCCTATAATTAGGCAGGTGCTCTACCATTGAGCTAGCACCCTTTAAGAAGTTGTTATTGCTTGACAATGATGATATTCAAACAAATTTTGCATGGGAAGAAAATGAATGTCAAACATATTCAAGAATAATGCTTCAAGTACTAAAAGAATTCCAAGATATAGCAGTTCAACTGTGACAAAGATGAAAATTCAAAGAAGAATGATCTTACAAACTACGCATGAGTACAATAACCCATGGCTATACAAATTATCGGGAACAAAAGCAAGTTGTTGCCCTTCACAGACAGAAAAGAATACAAGATCCAACTTGCAATAAATTTGTTTTAATTGTCTATCAATTGTTGATCTCTCGACAGCTAGAGATGTTTTCCTGTCTGGGATCCAAAATACATACAATTATATTCAACTTCACTTCTTCAAAACCAGTTGCAGTAAAAATTATTCTAGGAATTGTCTTATGAGCAACAACCACTTTTTTGAACAACAGGCTACCCTTTCATTTGTACAGTAGCAGGTCTGCTGCTATTCATTTGTACCTACTAGAACTTTGTAAATAACAAACAAAATGCAATTTGGGCCTCCTCAAAACACTATAATACTATATACTCTCTTAAGCATATATGTTCATACCAACTCTCTACAGACGGATGATGATCTTGGGGCATCTTTAACATACTCTTCCATTGCGGAAATGAATGATGCTGGTGGCTGTTCATTCAGTAATTTGATTCACAAGAACCAAAGTAAGTATCACATAGAACCATGCACATCTGTAATAACCATCTACACGCCATTACACTAAAAAGCTGCACTGAACATGATGAAAAAGTTCACAAATTATCTGTACCTATTCAAGTGTAGGAAATTTAAATCCACGTCCAAGGTAAAGACCTTTGCAAACTTCGTAGAACTCTGATAATTTTTCAGCCTACCATACCAATAGAACAAATAATTGCAATAAAGTTATTTTATTCGACACTGGTGACACAAAGTGATATTCATTCCACATTTCAAAAATGATGCTAGAAAATTTGTTTCTTTAAATTAAACATGCCGGAAAAGAATAGGAATGGTAGGTGTATACAACGAGAGAAGGTAATGATGGTAAAATTAAACACTTCAAATATGTTCAGAGGGAATGCCACTGAAGCAAATGCTTTTAAAAAAAGTAATGTTGGATCACAATCATCCTAGAGAACAAAATAGTAGGAGGTATATGGGACTGTTTTGAATGGTTTGAAACTAAAGACATCAATTAGAACACTTTTGGAACAGGAAATTCCAACCATACCTGTTTACCAGCTCGCCTATACATATCAAGTGCCTTAATAGCATTATGGCGTTGCATTTCAAAGAACTGCAGGTAGACAGTTGAAGTTATCAGAGCTATAGATCAATTATAATTAAGATGCGATGCTAATTAAAAATTTAAACCATAACATTTCCTACCTTGTCAACAAGGTTGATGGTGGCATCGCTAATTGCAGTGTAAAGTTTAATGCTCTCTCTAGAAACCTGCAACATTGTGCAAAAGGAAAATAAGTATACCCATCATAAAGTACGGCATCAACTTTAGCAAGTGAAACTACTTTCTTTATGCAAGACAACAAATAAATTTTAACCACAAAAGAGTGAAGATGCCACAAACCGCTACGAGTGCATACTGTATCACATGATTGGATATAGCTGCCCCTTCCGGCTGCACATATTTAGATTATTAAATTAGCAACCATACACAACAGTATGTAGTGCTTTCAATCCAAATCACACTAAAAGGACATATAACTCAAAAGCACAAAATACAAGTAGCCAGCCTCCAAAATTATAGAGTTACTATATATTTCACAATAGTGACTCGGATGTAAATGCCTAGCATGCCATTAGGGATAAAGATATTGCTGCAAAGCAGGAAATTGTTCTAGTAGTTCAACATTATCCAGTTCCCTAGTTCTCTGCATCACAAATAACCCAGAGTCTATTGATTAGAATTTTCTATTTTTGGTCCATAACAAGTTGAGAATATGGTTTTGTTGGTTATGGAGCCTGATCTCTAGATTCAGAGATATTATTATTCAGCCGTGTTTGTACCCCAGCTTTATATGATATGTAAAAAGGACCGTACACTCACACCAATGGGGGGGGTGTGGGGGTTATAACCCCCAGCTGGGGGGTCCAGGGGCGAAGCCCCCAAAGAAAATTTTTGGGGTTGTTTTACGGGCCCATGGTTTTGGGTAACCCGTGGTATTTTCCCATTGTATCTCCCTTATAAAAGAAAGACATTGTAACATAGCTAGGGTTGATGTATTAGGTTTTATGCATTATAAAGATCTCTGAGATCAGGAAGAGAGATGATGAGACAGTGAAGAGGAAGTACAGCGGTTGTGCTGTAGGTTGTATCCCTTCACTTTGCTGGATGGAATAATAATAATAAGGACTGGCAACTTCAGTATGGACATAGCCCAAGTTGGGTGAACCACAATATATCTGTGTCTCTCTTGTAATGTGTGTGTGATTGTATTTGCATTTATGTTTATTGTTATTGCTTCGCGATCCTATTTTTCTAACAATTGGTATCAGAGCCAAAGGTCTATTTGGTAGATAAATCCACAAGAAGCTAGGGTTTCTGGTTTGAGTGGGAGCAATGGCGGAAGAAGGAAATTTTAAGGTCAAGAAGTTTAACGACCAAAAAATTCTAGTTATGGAAGATGCAAATGTAGGACTATTTGTATCAAAAGGATCTATTCCTACCGTTGGGAGGAAGAGCAAAGCAGTCGGCGGCCATGAAGGACGAAGAATGGGACGTTCTTGACAGAAAGGCTCTGGGAACAATACGACTGAGCTTGGCTTCATCGGTGGCTTTCAATATCTCAAAAGAAATGACAACGGAGGGTTTGATGAGCACATTGGGTAAGCTATATGAAAAACCCTCGGCCTCCAACAAGGTATTTCTAATGAAGCGTTTATTTAATATGAAGATGTCTGAAGGTGGATCTATTACTGATCATTTAAATGAGTTTAATACAGTTACAAATCAGCTAAGTTCTGTAAGTGTGAACTTTGATGATGAGGTTAGGGCTCTTCTAATCTTGTGTTCATTGCCAAAAAGATGGAATAGCTTAGTCGTGGCTGTAAGTAACTCTGTCTCTGGTTCAAACACCTTGAAATTTGATGATGTTATTGGTGTTATTCTTAGCGAGGAAATGCGAAGAAAAAGCACAGGTGAGACATCAAGTAATGCGTTGACCATGGAGAGCAAGGGAAGACAAAAGGAGAGAGGAAAGAGCCAAGTTAATCGCAGCAACTCTAAAAAGGGAAGATCCAAGTCCAGACTGGGAAAAATAGAGTGTTGGAACTGTGGAAAGAAATGACATATGAAGAAAGACTGCAGATCTCTAAAGAAGAAAGGAGATGCACATAAGGAAACTACCCAGGAAGCAAATGTAGCAGGTGATGTGTTACAAGATGCTTTGATTCTTGCATTAGATAATACAAGTGATTATATGGTAGTAGATTCAGGGGCTTCATGTCATGCTACACCCCATACGAAATATTTTCATGATTATTTTTCAGGTGATTTTGGACATGTTTTATTGGGTGATGATGAGCCATGTAAAATTGTTGGAATGGGTAAGGTATGGATAAAAGTTAAGAATGGAACTGATTGGCTATTGAAAGATGTTAGGCATATTCTTGCTATGAAAATAAATCTGATCTCAACAGGGTAGTTGGGAGATGGCAGCTGTCTATCTGCATTTGGAGAAAAATGGTGGAAGATCACTAAAGAGTCAATGGTGATAGCAAAAGGAGACAGGGTAGGTACGTTGTATTTATGTCCTCATAATATTGACCATTCTATCTCTTTAGCTTCCACAGGAACAGATACAGCATTGTGGCATCATAGGCTTGGCCACATGAGTGAGAAGGGGATGCAGATTCTCCACCAAAGGAAGTTGCTGCCAGATTTGAAGTAGGTAAGTTTGGAATTATGTGAGAACTGTGTTTATGGAAAAAAAAAGAGAGTTAGATTTCTCAGGGTTGGGAAACAGAAGAAGAATGAAAAGTTATAGCTAGTGCATACAGATGTATGGGGACTGGCTCAGGTACAATCTCTTGGTGGCTCTCATTATTATGTTACATTTATTGATGATGCAACTAGGAAAACTTGGGTTTAGTGCATTAGACAGAAATCTGATGTGTTTGCTACTTTTAAGAAGTGGAAAGATTTGGATGAGAATGAGACAGGGAAAAGGTTGAAGTGTCTCAGATCTGATAATGGAGGTGAGTACTGTGGCAAGGAGTTTGATAGTTACTGTTCATAGCATGGGATTTGTAGAGAGAAGACAGTCCCAAGAACAACACAAGAAAATGGTGTGTCAGAAAGGTTGAACATAACAATCATGGAGTGTGCAAGGTGTATGAGACTGCACGCAGGTTTTTCATTACAGTTTTGGGTGGATGCTGTAAATACTGTTGTTTATTTAATAAACAGAGGACCTTCAAGTGCTTTGGATGGTGGTATTCCAGAGGAGGCATGCATAGATAAAAAGATAAACTACTCATTTATGAGAATGTTTGGTTGTGAAGCATTTTTCCATATTGATAAAGAAAATAGAACAAAGCTTGATGCTAAATCCAAGAAATGTACCTTTATTGGATATGGGGTTGATGATTTTGGTTATCGCTTATTGGATTTTGAAAATCACAAAATCATTAGAAGTAGAGATGTCATATTCAATGAAAATGTCATGTATAAAGATCAATTGCAGGGAAAGAAACAGGAAAAGGAAAACACATAGTACACAGTGCTTGATGAAATTCAAGAAAATGAAGTTCCAAAGGTGACAGAAAATCAAGAACAATAGCAAGTACCTAAAACTCCTGCAACTGCAAGAAGATCTACCAAGTTAAGTAGACTCCCTAAACGATACTCTCCTTCAATGTATTATTTGTTGATGACTGATGCTGGTGAACCAGAATGTTATGAAGAAGCAATGCAGGTGGAAACTAGAAAGAAGTGGGAGCAAGGCATGAATGAGGAGATGGACTCATTGGTAGGAAACTGATCCAGGTGGATATTGGTGGCCACCCACCTTTCCAACTGGCTCAAAACAGTTTTATGGCAATTTTGGTATTGTACTATTTTTAGCAGTTTTTCGGGTCCTGAACTTCCGGGGCCATTTTGAGGCCCTAAACGACCTTTTTTGGCAATTTGGAAGGCCATATGGATGCCTTTGGCATCCATTTGGCCCTAGTTGAAAGTTGTAAATATCGGATAGACCTTTCCAACGACCTACCGAGCGCCCCAAACGGAGATCGTATGCAAAAGTTACGACCCCAGGAAGTTGATGTACTAACTTACCCAAATGGGGCCCACATGACTTTTGGCCATTCATCTCCTAGGGTTAGGTTTTTGGATGTCCAGGGTTTTTGACATTCCTATTTATTGTAAAAGGCCTTGAGAGCCTCATTGTAACCATCTTCTTGCGAAATGAGCACAGTCGTCACATCTCTTCTCAGAGATAAGCCGCCACCATTCCAGCAAGCTTGTTTTCCGCTGCATTTTACAGTTCTAGCTTATTTCTTTATTGAATAGAAAACCAGTTTTACTGTATCTCTGTTATTTTGTGTTAAGCATCTGATAATAATCTGTATTTATTTCGTTCTGCTCATAAAATCTGGATCAGAAACTAGACTTGGGATCTGGTTCAGTTGCCTGCTGGTAAAAGAGCATTACAGAACAAATGGATTTACAGGCTGAAGGAAGAAGAAGGAGGTAAGAAGCGGTACAAGGCCAGACTTGTTGTAAAGGGGTTTGCACAGAAGAAAGGTATAGATTTTGATGAAATATTTTCTCCTATTGTTAAGATGACTTCAATTAGGACTATTTTAAGTCTAGTGGCGATAGAAGATTTGCATCTTGAACAGTTAGATGTAAAAACAACCTTTCTCCATGGGGATTTGGAGGAAGAGATATATATGCAGCAGCCAAAAGGGTATGATGTCAAAGGTAAAGAGAACTTGGTATGCAGGTTGAAAAATAGTTTGTATGGTTTGAAGCAAGCTCCAAGGCAGTGGTATCTAAAATTTGACAGGTTTATGACAGAACAAGGTTATAGTAGATGTCATTCTGACCACTGTGTTTATTTCAAGAAGCTAGACAATAAAAGATATATTATCTTGTTATTGTATGTGGATGACATGCTTGTTGCAGGGTCTAACATGCATGATATAAATTTGCTCAAGAGGAAGCTAGCTAATTCATTTGCGATGAAGGATTTGGGTGCTGCAAAGCAAATCCTTGGTAGAGAATAATGAGAGAGGAAAAATCGCAAATTGGCATTATCTCAGAGTGAGTACGTACAAAAGGTGTTGGAGAGGTTCAGAATGCAGACTGCAAAACCAGTAAGTACACCTTTGGCCAGCCATTTTAGTCTAAGGAAATGTGTCCCAAGACACAGGAAGAGACAGATTACATGTCCAAGATTCCATACCAATCAATAGTTGGCAGCCTGATGTATGCCATGGTGTGCACAAGACCAGATATTGCACAAGCTGTGGGAGTTGTGAGCAGATATATGAACAATCCAGGTAAAGAACATTGGAAGGCAGTACAGTGGATTCTCAGGTATTTGAGAGGTACTACCACTCAGGAATTATGTTTTGGAGGTTCAGACATTGTTCTACAGGGGTATGTTGATGCAGATATGGCAGGTGATAAGGATAGCAGGAGGAGCACCACAGGGTAGGTGTTTATTGTAGGTCGAACAATAGTAAGTTGGATTTCAAAACTGCAGAAGGTTGTTGCACTTTCAACAACGGAAGCAGAGTATGTTGCTGTTACTGAGGCTAGTAAAGAGATGATTTGGTTGCAGAGGTTTATGGAGGAATTTGGTAAGAAGCAAAAGGATAGCAGGTTGTATAGTGACAGCCAGAGTGCCATCCATATTGCAAAGAAATCAGCATTCCATTTCAGGACTAAGCATATATAGCTCAAGTACCATTTCATACACTATGTTCTGGAAGATGAATTGTTGAAGTTGGAAAAGATACATACTAGCCAGAATCCTGCAGACATGTTTACAAAGGTAGTGACCAGAGAGAAATTAATTTCCTGCTTGGTTTTATTTGTCCTTCTAGCATGAAGGTGAAGATGAGAAATTTTCCAAGTCCAAGGTCTAGCAAGTGCAGTAGCGGGGGAGTTGTTGTTATCAGTCTCCAAGTGGGAGATTGTTGGTTGTGGAGTCTGATCTCTAGATTCAGAGATATTATTATTTAGCCGTGTTTGTACCCCAACTTTATATGATATGTAAAAAGGATTGTACATTCACCCCAATGGGGAGGGTGTGGGGGTTATAACCCCTAGCTGGGGGGTCTGGGGGCAAAGCCCCCAAAGGAAATTTTTGGGGTTGTTTTATGGGCCCATGGTTTTGGGTAAGTCGTGGTATTTTCCCATTGTATCTCCCTTATAAAAGAAAGACATTGTAACACGGCTAGGGTTGATGTATTAGGTTTTATGCATTGTAAATATTTCTGAGATCAGGAAGAGAGACGGTGAGACAGTGAAGAGGAAATGCAACAGTTGTGCTGCAGGTTGTATCCCTTCACTTTACTAGACGGAATAATAATAATAAGGACTGGCAACTTCAGTGTGGACATAGTCCAAGTTGGGTGAACCATGATATATCTATGTCTCTCTTGTAATGTGTGTGTGATTATATTTTCATTTATGTTTATTATTATTGCTCTACGATCCTATTTTTCTAACAGGTTTGATATAAGCAAAGGAAATAATTGCAACTAATGGGTACCCAAAAAGACAAAATGCATAAAGGGCAAGTACCCGAACGATGAGAGGGAATATGCATCACATTTCCTAGTTCTGAAAACAAATGACTTATATGAAATGACAACGACCTTAATATCTCATAGCAAAAATAATGGAGTGACTTTTGCTTATTTCCTTCCGTTTTTCTTCTGTAAAGGCCTTCATCAGAATGAGAAGACTGTGGTTGACGAACATAGGCTTGTCATCCTCGGGTAGAGAAATCAATGTTCAACCGTCGTTGAAGCCGAGCATGGTGACCAATATCATGAAATAGATGTATTAGATCAAAAAGTTGAGGTTCAACATTCCAAACAGATGATTGCCTGTGCTGATTCAAAATAAGATCCACATAATGTCGAACAGAAGTTGGCAAGTGATCATCAATTACATTTGCATGCACATCCAAATCAGTTATGACACTGCTGGAAACATTGCCATCATCTTTCTTTAACAATTCCTTTGAATCCTCAGTAAGTGCAACTTGCCATAGTATTTCTCGATGTATCATCCCAATATCAAGAAGCACATCATTGCTATCATTTCCAAACTCTACCATTAATGCTTCCAACCATCGATTCTCTTTAGTAGCATTAGCTAGAAAGACAAAAAAATGTACCACAAACAAGCACCAAAATACTTTCTGATTCAGTCCATCTTTGCAACTAATAAATTAGTCCCTGCAACAGGATCCAAAACATTTAATGTAGTCTTGAGATGTTCCTTCAGATGAGCACAAAATACCCTTGCAAGGGCAACTGAATGTTGTTGTGTGAATGCTTTGCAAACTGCAACCATGTGCACAGCTACAAACATCCCTTCTGAAGATAGTGGAATACTTGGAAGAGTCAAGAACCTCATAAGGGCTTCAATGCCCTTTTTCTCAACAAATATTCTACAAGTTTCAGGATTTTCCATTGCCCAATGCAAAAACACCATGGCATGTGAAATGCTTAACTGTAGAAAGTATTCATTACTCATATTTTCAAGAGACAATCCACTAGTTCCAACCCCTTCATTATGATTATCTTCAGAATCAATATCCATAGGAACAGGACTATCCAATCTATCTATCTTCTTTAAATAACACATTATCTTGCAAGAAAATAAGAAGAATATGCATCAATGACTTTTTTGAAGGAAACCCATGACTATATTAACTCCCATAGATGATTACATGATGAAAAATCCTATCGTTCAGTGTCTTGACTAATGCCAATACCATACCATCATGCATGATAGAATCTAGTGGAAACTCTACAATCTTGATTCCTGCCAACCCTAAAATACTAAAAACTGTTAAGGCCACTGAACTCTGTATTGGATATGAAATTCTACTTTCTCCATATGAAGTCCAGTGAGGATGGAACCATTCTCCAACATCCTAAAACAATTACTGGTGGTGGAAGCTAGAGTACACATAATGCAATCAGTTGACATATACAATCAATTGCATGGTGGTGGGAGGTAGAGTACACATGATGCAATTGATTAAATTTTGACCCGGGTTACTTTCTGTACAAAGTATATTGTTCTCTCTTTAAATTAATACTTCCATATTTCTAAAATTCAAGACACAAATGATACACATATATAAAAGATCTTATGCAGTCCTAATCCTAACATGTATAAACAACTCACTTTTATGGTAACCAACCATCAAAGCATTCTCATTACTACCAGAAACAAGCAATGCCCTCTGCCTTACAATTGAGCATATTAAAATTATCAAAATTATGTTGAACTATGGCATCTTGTGGAAATCCCAAAGAAAATCTATAGAGAATTTGCAATCAGCCTAGATATTTGTCAATGATTTTATATATATACACTTTTTGTACTTGTTTCCTCACCATATCCAAATCCCGGGTTTTCAAAAATCTGCCAGATCCAGATCCAAATACAAATCCTGGTAACTTAGTATAATAGATGATTGGCAATTTTATAATTTAGTTCATCATCCTATAGTTGAAGTAACAGAGAGGAAATTAATGAAACTCGTGGGCAAATTGATTTGATATTCTCAATCTACATGCAAAACAATTTCCTTAAAAAGATCAACAAGGAACATAAAATGATTAAGATTTGGTACCTTAATTTAGCAAGGCGGTTCATACAAGAGGCAGTCGCATGTGTGTTATAGTCTCTCAACAGAATAGTGAACAATCCATTTTTGTTCCCATTCCCTGCAATAGAAATTGCCTCGATCACCAAATCAGCTTAAGTCTTTCTAAGTTCAATAGAAACATGCGTAGAAGTAAAATAAAGCAGTTACTATCTAAAAAGTGAAAACCATATTGATAACATACCTTTCACTAATTAATATATGCCTTACTTTATGTTCACCTATTAAGAATACAACTTCCTTATATAACTATCTGTTTTGGCAGATTTGACAAGACTTCCCTAGAACTAGCCAATTATGTTGTGGGCTGCCTAGGAGAAATCATTACTAATCTATTTGAAAAGAGGTATACTTGTAAACATGTGGAGTATGCTAAATGCATAAGCATATTCCAATACATATGAAGCAAGATTATAATCATTGACAATGCCACAAAATCCAGATATATGACTACACATTAAAGATTCTTTCTAAATCCAGATAAACTTTATGGTGGCGTTGAGGAACTTGGTGTGTAATAACATGAAAGACTGAAGTGATCTCTGCTGAAAGACAAGACTTTTCTGTATACAGTGGATAAACTACTTTCTAAATCTTAGAGATAGGATATAGTTTCCTTATATGGCTCCCCATTGCTTTTTACATGTAAATATTTCCAGTCCTGTTCATCTGTTGACATGAAAAGAATTTGACTTTCTCCATAACATACCCTTATGTTCTTCATCTGAAAGAAAGGGAATTTTCGGAATGATAGCATATAGTAGAAAAGGCATCAAGGACATGGAGTCATGGACACATCTGAGGACCATGTCAAACGCTTCTGACAAAAGGCATCAGCTTGGAGTAACAAATCAAAATATCACCTATCACCCTTGTTTCTATTAGTGACACAGCAACAAAACTCCAAATACCAGGAATTGTCTCTCACTTCTAGCTTTCTCCATTAAGGCATTTTAAGACCAAACCTTCAGTCAAGATTATGTTGGTTAACCTTAACATTCCTAAATGCCATTCCCCTGATCCACCAGAATGTTTCTACCCTATGAAAATATATTTTGGACCTAACATTTAACTTCAACGTACTAAATATATTTTGGACCTAACATTTAACTTCAGCGTACTAACTTCAGAAATAATTGTTCACATAGAATATAGATTTGTGACATTTTCCCTTCTTCCCATTGGAAAGAAAACACAGAGCATTGGTAATAATGACATCCCCAACCGGAGGAATAAACATCTCCGTTGGATATACAAATAAAATACAATAATAATAACAATATAAAATACAAGTGAATATCTTCCGAAGCAACAATTACATTAACACTATGAGTTGTTCCTATCACCTACAGACAATATTATTGCTGTAGCAACTAATTGAAGTGATATTGTGCTTGTAAAAGTTCTCCAATTCAGATTCGAATGCCCAGGTCAGAAAGAAATGCATTTCCTATTGTTATTGCTGATTCTGTTCATGTTAAAGTGTTGATGTTCTTAGCATTTATGGTCGTTGTTTTACATTGGAAGCATGTGTTTATATTAAGTATCATAAACAACCATTGGGTACCAACTGTTTGACGAAATTTGCACTCCAAGATATACACCAAACATGAAAACCAGTCCATACAAGTGTCAGTAGTAAAAAGGGGAAACTAGGTAACTGTTTGATGGAAGTTCGGAGTCAAATTACACACACAGTCAACTTATACTCAGCCCAGGTCCACTTGGATATCATAGAGTAGAGGTAAAATAGGGGTTACAAACTGTTTGACGTAAGTAACCATCCAAAACCAGATCAGCAGTCCATACATAAAAACATACTAACAGTGGAAGGGATATTACAACTCGGCATAGATTTCTCCTCTCCTCTTCTCTACTTTACTTTCTTTTTCAGCATATTGCCTTTTATAGGAGACCTTTTGGTAATCCTTTGTAATGACATCATTGTACTCAGTAGTCCCATTGACGTACTTTTGTGGTCATTAGTCGGACATTAATAAAATTATCTTATCTATCTACCTTTACCAATATGTGGAGGGATGGGGTACATGTGCAACTGTTAGCCAAAAGTTTTTTGATCATTAAGGATGCTAGGTCTCTAGATGCAGTGCGTGCTCTGATTTTATTTCAGTTTTGGTAGCAATGAGGAAGAGGATAAAAGTCCCATTGTATATTACCCTTCCACTCTCTTTTTCTTGCGGATGTAAATATTTTTAGGTAAATATGTGACGTATTTTTCAACAAAAAATTATTGAATTTGTACTGATATAGGAAATGCATGCAATAGAAAATTCATGTCTTACAAGTTCGCCAAGGATATGAGCAACTTCCATTGGATGTATGATGAATGGCTCCCCACTCCTTCACTTATTCCCATCATGAGCTTCAAAGGCCAACTGTATCATCAAAAAAATTAATTTTGAACAAGTCTTGCTCATTTAAAAAACTAACACCCAGCAAATGATTTTAACCATAATTTTCACACACCTGAAAGAAGCTCTCTCAGAATCAAAATTTAAGGGGAACTCAATAGTAACTGGGCAAATTTAAGTACCTTTTACTACCCAAAATAATATACCTTCAGAGGATCTTTGACCAACCGCAGATGTGCAGATGACAGATATGAAATAGTCGGTTTTAGGACCTGCAACCAAAGTTCAGAAGGAATGAAAAGTCAATGTAGAGGATATTATACAAGGAATCAACATAATTCACATATGCTTAAGCTAAAAGTAAAATGACAATATTTCAAAAAACCTAAGTAATTTACAGGCTATGCATAAACAAATAGATGGACAATTTCCAAATGTATAGAACCTAGAGGAAGAAATATTAATACATCACCTGAAGAAGCACATCACTTCTCGAGACACCATACATTGATGATTGAACATATTGAAAACATCAAAACTATTATGACAGGAAAGATGGATGAGGAGTCTAAGATCCACACAAGTGGTTGGATTTAGGGTTGCATACTCAAGAAATCATTTCAAATTTGTACCTAGAACTGGAAATAGAACCTTCGACTATTGATATTAGGTGAGGCAATGCCCTAGAAGCATAATTTTATTGTTTTCCAACCTTCATTCCTTTCCCAAAAATGCTTCTTTTATAGATCAATCTGCCCAGATTTGATTTTGACCCTTCTTACTACTGCTATGAAGGGTAGGAGAGTCCAAATAATGGCAGGAATTGATTCAATGTTTCCCAGACTTACTGATTAGGTGTTTCTTCATACCTTTTGAGGTCTAAAAATTACCTAGAAATGGCCTAAAACAATCCACATCTCCTTTATCAACCCATAGAACTAACTACGAATTCCTACTCTTTGCCTAGGCCAACCCAGGAATCCTCTTAAGAAACCAAGTGAACACCCTATGCAAATAGGGAGGTAACACACTACAAAGTCACACTTGGAAATATTAATGACAAATCAATATATCTAACAATGGCCATTACAATGGAACATAGAGGTACATCTAGCAGATTGTTTCACAAATACATGAATTTGGGCTAAATTATAGCAAGACATTCCTCTCCCAATGGACTTCGATTCAGAGCCAACTATTTATAATTGGATCACTAAGAATGTGGAGACTCTCAACAAAGTTCCTTCATCCTTTCCTCACAGTGATAGAATGACAACATTGCAATTTCACACATGCTCAGATTGACAGTTTTCTCCATCTCATTACAACTTCAACAATGACCAACTATTGGCAGCTCTAAACTACAAGCCATGACCTCTCAAGTCTGGGCACTATTCAGACCTCAATAAGTAATAGGCAGTGTGAATTATCTAATATGGGCAAGTCTTAGGGTCAAAATATCCCCAAAATAACACTTCTAATTATGCCAATAGGGCTTGCCAATAATTATGCCACAACAATCTAGGCTTGTAATACCATAACCAATTGTACCAATGAAAGTTCTAATTGTAGGAGTGACCGAACACTTACAAATGATAGGTGTTGACAAACCTATTTCCTTGACCTATCCAAGATGAATGCCTGAAAACGAGAGCCTATGGATCTATTGTCTTTTATGGTGAATGCCTAAAACAATTGTCCCTAATTAATGCATGCAAGAGCTATAGAAGCTTATACAAGTAGCAATTATCCTTAAGATCCTACTTGAGAATGAACAAGACCCTGAGGCAAGACATGAACATTGTCGGTATAGGACAACATCCACTTGGGAAACAATGACGAATATCTTTGTAAAATTCCTAATGATATAGGTAGGTATTGTAACCAAGTATTAGTGTATCTAAAATAAATTTGGAAAATGAATGGACGATTCATATCTTATTCTATTATCACATTTTGTAGAAGAGTCATAGGCACAGTAAAAACACATTTTCTAGCATTTTTGAGCATTTATTGGCAATTTTGGGCATGTTGGATCCTCTTAAAAAGCATTAAGGTCAAATATGGGCATGTCTAAGGGTCAAAATAGCCCTAAAACAGTCATAGATAGCATCAAAACCAAGCTTTGACAAGTTATGGGTGGTTTTTTGAAGCATGGACAACAGTCTTAAGGATGTTCTGGGAATGCATTTGACTGGAATAAGCAATAAACTAGGAGTTTTGCTTCAATGTTCAACCCTAAAGGAAGCACTAGAGGGCCACACCCTTCTTGCAGTCCTCACCTCATGTCTCGAACAAATCGTTGGACTTTGGGGTAGTAAGGATGGTATAATATTCTCCCCACTATTGAGATGGAATTAACCATTATATGGCTCAAAGATATTTACAAGTACAAGTTTACAATCTCAAAGGAATGTTATAGTCCTCTCCACATGTAGTTAATAAAAACGCCACGAGCTCAAATTCGATGGAGTCATTCATTGCACCTATAAATATCATGGGCTTTGATATTACATGGTAGATCTAAAAATCTAGTCTAGTAATGGTTAGGGAAGTTCTCTTCATCATCTTTGACATGGCATGCATTAAATTAGCATCCTATCGAAGTAATGGGTCTAGGTCTATTTCAACATTTACAGTAGTAAAAACTAGATCAAGAGTTTTATAAGGAACCCAAGCGTCGCTGACTAATATATTCTAAATTAATGATCTTCTGAGGTATTTATAATTGAAGGTTCCTTTGAATAGCCTCAACATACATTTGTAGTAGTCCAAAAATCACAACTTACAGTAGTAATGGTAGCATCCAAACTTGAAATGTCAGCCACCACAATTGATCTCTAATGTGTAAAAAGGCCCGGTTGAAGGATAATGATATGTGAGATGTTCCACTTGCTTACGCACATATTATATAGGGCATCCACCTTGGAATAAATTTCACTCATCATTCATGGCCAAAGTTTGGAGTGTTCCTAGATGTTGGGTGCTTGAGCTTCAGTTCATGCCATTTGAAGGCTTGTTTTTTTATCAGCTATCCACACGTGAGGTTTCTTGTTGATGTTTCATAATACTTGGAGTCTAGCATTCAGCTTTGGGGTCCTATATTTTTCTATGGGATTCCATTTTGAGGAGAGTTCCATCATTTGGAGGGGGTCATTGCATCACTTGAGGGATATACTACCTTACTCATCGAGTCCTCCCACCTTCAAATTGATTTTTTCATGATTTGAGGAGGTCGTCCCATATTTTGGGAAGAATTATATGCTAACTTTATGGTGGTTGTTGGGTTGCTTAGGGTTTGTCCACTTTGTCCACTTCATTGGATGTTGATTGGTAATTGGTCCTTTGCTTCATGGTGGACATGTTCTAGGGTTTGTCCACATTCATTGCTTGTGGACATCTTCTTGGAGCGTGTCTCTTGAGAGGAAATAGTCTACATATGGGAGGAAAACAATCCATCCATGACTAGTTTCCTTAAAGGTCATTTTAAGTAACAGATAAGTTCATGTCTCTTCCTTATCCATGGTTATGAAATCATTCTTTCTTGTTGAACAATATAATATCATTATTTATTATGAGAAATCACCTTGAAGGTTCCTTTAGGTCAAAAATATTGTCTAAATAACTACATTTGATATTTTGTAGGTCTAAAATCTTGGATTTGTAAATTACTTCTAAATATGTAAGGAATTTCTATGTATTTATTGGATATGGAAATTTAAGAAGTTAGTCGTCCAAATGTTTTGTCAAAAGTCATCAAACAAAACAATTTTGGTTTGTTATGGCTATCCTTGTTGGGAATCAAGTTGGTAATGGATTTGGTTGGTCATTATAAGTATAAATATTTATGTTTAGTACCTATACTCTTAACACCATAAAAGTGTTCATGGCTTCCATGTTGTGGTCACAATTGTGGGGAAATTTCGGAATTTCCCAAATAGTCAGATTGTTTTCAATGCATTGGATAACCATTTTGTTAATTGTGGTACATGTAGAATGCATTGAGAAACAATTTTTTTGATTGTGGTAGTTGTTGAATGCATTGGGAATTAATCACCCCTCTCATACATGAAGACAAGTGCTTGGGATAACTAAATCCTAACAATGTAGACAAGTGCTTGGGAGGATAAAAGCATGTATCTCTCTCTCTCTCTCTCTCTCTCTCTCTCAAGATGGCCTTGTACACTTAGTGGGATTCCAATAAGAACTGGTAGGAAACTAGTGGACTTCCTTTGGGGTCTTGATAGGCACTTGGTGGACTTCTTATTGGGAAAACTATAGACTTCAAAAGGGATTCAAGGGTTTTCCATAAATTTCATATTTTTAGTTTTCAAGTGCCCTTGTTCATCTATAGTTTGCAATGACTTGTACATGTCTCCTTGGTTCCTCATATCTTCCCTGTGTTATTCTTCAAATAGTGTAACAAAAAAAGTTGCAATAGAGCCTTCCTTTAATCTTGTAAAAGAAATCCATTAATTTATGAATCTACGTTAAAGCATCTAAATCTTGGGATGGCCTCATAAGCTTCTTGTAACTAGTTTGTTGGATGTGTGGAAACATCCACTTTATACATTTCTTCCTCTTATGCAAATTGTCTCTGTTAGGATATTTAGACACTTGGGAGTTAGTTAAGATCAACTTGTGTAATATATCCATTAGGGATAGTATGCTTCTTTAGTATGCATTAGTATGCATTTGTAAATACTTAATCCGATGGTCACGATATGTTCCTGACATAGAGTGATCCGACGACTCAACTTCTCTTAGAGAAAACCTAACCCTGATCTGTGGCTTAACACCTGATTGATCCATGATATCTATTTAAAGAGCATAGAGGGTCATTGTTTAGTTGATCGATAATGAGAAGCTCATTTGCAACTTTCTTTCTTTGCATAATAAATTGTCCCGTAGAAGCTATTTGGCCGGGGCCGTTGAGTGTTTCCCTCAAGAGGGTTTAACCACGTCAAAACATCAGTGTGTTGATCTGTTTATGTGAAGTGGTTGCTCTTGGTGTTCGGTCCTTTGGTAGTACCCTGTGTACCCGAACATGGTATCAGAGCTTTTATGAAGTGCCGCTTCCGGTTATGATCTAGATCTTGAACTGTTGTTGCCGAAACTTGAAAGGGTTTCTAGTTCTGGTATTTCTATGCATTTTTGGGCTGTGGGAAGTGTTCCATTGCGTCCGGAGTGTCGTTTCCATTGGGAAATAGTTTTCATTTGATCGAAAATGGTTCCCGGTTGCTCCAGAAACGCGTATTTCATCAGATCTGAAGGTATAATGTTACAGTGACGCATTTTTTTTATTTTCTATTTTAAAAGAAAAAAAATCTCATATTTTATCATTTTTTATTGTTAGATTTTTTTTTTTTGGGTTCGGATTGTTGCTTTCCCATATGCGTATGCTCTTTTCCGTGCACCTTGAGTGATCTCGGTAAATCAGAAACCGAAAGGGAAAGGGTTTTTCTCGGCTGCGTATGCTCTTTGCCGTGCACCTTGCGCGATCTCAGCAAATCAGAAATAGAGAGAAAACGTAGACTTTCTACGCAAGCTAACGAGATATAACTCCACAAGTGTGGAAATTTTTTTGCTTGTTTCGATTAGTGGTGTGTTTTGTAGGAAAAAGGGCAAGCACGCAAACCGAGCAAGAAGAGTAAAAAAAAAAAAGCCCCCTTCCTCATTCCCATATTTTATATACCTTTTAATCTAGCTCACTTGGTTCAAAGTTGCTTTATTCCTTAATAGTTCTTGAGTTCAAGTCTTAGGAAGTTACTTTTAAAAGAAAAAGTGCATGCAATTTCTATTTTCAAGTTATTTTATTGTAAAAGTGCATCTCACTTAAATAATAAAAATAAAAATACAAGTGAGAAACTTAAGTTTTTTTTATTGTTGCACTATTTAAAAGTAATATCATTGTAAAAGTCAAATCACTTATTTTACAAAAGTGGTTCACTTAAAGCAACTTTCTTGTAAAGTGATTGTCAAAAGGTTCATCTTGGGAAGAGGGGGGTTCTTTTTTTTGCTAGATATTCTCTAGCTGCCACGTCACTATTGAGGACATCTTCAACAGTTTCTTTGTTCAAACATAACTGCATCATACAGAGTCAGTTTTCAGTGCTGTGTTTTTTGAAACCGCCTATTTTTTCGAGCTCTTCACATCTAGACTATTGGTTTCTGCTTTTACAGCCATTAAACTACAAATATGGCCGCCCTTGTGATATTCTACTTAACAGTTCCAACTATTTCTCATGGAAATCTTGTATGGAGGATGTTCTACGAAGTAGGGGACTTTTCAGAATTACCTCAGGGAAAGAAAAAGAACCCACTGATGATGATAAGAAAATAAAATGGGCAAATAGATGTGATGAAGCTCGTGGATTGATTGGGATGTCAATCTCTACTGATTTGCGATTCCACATATCTGGAATTGATGAACCTAATGCTGCTTGGGATAAGTTGGAATCTGTGTTTGGTAAACACAATGAAATTCAAGGTCACCAACTCGAAAATGAGTTGATTTCTTTAAATCCAAGTGACTTTTCATGCATTCAAGATTATTTATCTAAGTACAAAACTCTTAAACTCTTATGTGTAGAATGTAAGGTTGAGAGGGAAGACAAACAATGCATTTATCATATTCTTTCCAAACTTGGACCTGCATATTCTGTTTTTGTATCTACATTTTGTTCCATGAAAGCATCCTTGAATGCAACTAACGATCAAGAGTCTAGTCTTGAATCATTTTGTGATTTCTTGATTAGAGAACAAGATAAACTCATTCATCTTGGAATAATCAACAATGCAGATACATCTGGGAAAGCCTTATTGTCCCAACAGAAAGAAAAGTCCAAGCCTCCCAAGAAACAAAATTTTCGCAATAATAAGTCGAACAAGGGTCCCAAACCCTCTCAGTTAGCTCCTTCTTTAAAAAATGACAAATGATCCAAGCCAAAAGGCAGGAAGACTGAGCGTCATTGCAACTATTGCGGGAAAGATAATCATGATGAATCTAAGTGTTTCAAGAAGATGGCAGCCTTGGAAGCAGCAATGAAGAAGCACCACATCAGCCTAGATTCGCCTTCAGAATCTGCCTCTCATGGACATGCACTTTGTGCTTCTGGTTATTCTTATAATGCATCTTCTTCTTCTACTTCAAATGAATGGCTCATTGATTCTGGAGCATCTTATCATATGGTTAAGGATCAAGCCATCTTTTCTACTATGCATGAATGTAACACCAAACAAATATTTATTGGTGATGATAGATCTCTAAGTGTTGTAGGAGCTAGAATAGTTCCAGTAGATAATGGTAATTTTAGTGATGTACTATGTGTTCCAAGAATTTTCTGCAATTTGTTATCAGTCTATCAGATCACTCATTCTGGTGAAGCTAAAACTGTGACCTTTACACCTCACCAAGTTGTAATCAAGGATTTTAAAGATCCTCAACAGGTCCTAGCTACTGGAATTGTTGATGATATTACCGGGTTGTACAAGTTTAACAACTTTGGGTTATCACCTTTCCCCTCAGTTTTTGTTGCTCATAGTGATAACTTGAGCAAACTTTGGCATGAGCGATTTGGTCACTTAAATTATCGCTCATTGCAACAACTATGTAAAGAAAATATGGTGACAGATCTTCCGATGATATCTTGCAGAGATGGTGTTTGTTCCGGTTGTGTACTCGAAAAACATCATCAGGACAGTTTTGACAAACGTGCCTCTTGGCATGCCTCGGTTCCCTTGGAGCTTGTGCATAGTGACTTGTGTGGTCCTCTTCCATCTGCTTCCTTTTCTGGTTTCAAATATTTCTTAACTTTCATTGATGATTACACCAGACGCACTTGGGTTTATTTCCTGAAACTTAAGAGCGAAGTATTTAACATGTTCTTGGCCTACAAGGCCCTTGTTGAAAAACAATCTGGTCATCAAATTATTAAGTTAAGATCTAACAATGGAGGAGAATATGTTAACAAAAAGTTCACTACTTTCTGCACTGAACAAGGCATCCAACAACAGCACACTGTTCCATATACACCACAACAAAATGGTGTAGCTGAGCGGAAGTGTAATGTCCCTTGTTAGGAATTTTATTAAAATTGTAATTTTCCACTTTTTTCCTTGGTTCGACCTTTGACTAGTTTCGATCTCTAGGTCCAAATTTGCCCCAAATGATCCCAAATCTTCTGAAAAGGTATATGAATGATATTAGAACATAAATATGTGTTTCAGGGATGCCTTTGGACCTTTAAAATACTTCTGCAAATCCTCTTTCAATTCTGATCAATGTAGGTAACTTTACTAGTGATTTTCCTTTGACTAGTATTGGCCTCTAGGTCTCAAATTGACTCCAAATGCCTTCAAATATTCAAGGAAGGTGTATGAATGATATTATAACTTGAATATGATGTTTATGGATGACCTATGTCCACCAAAAGACCTCTTCAAACTCTCTTTATATTCTGGACCAATTATGCAATTTTACTAGTGATTTGGGGTTCAAATCCCCCTAGGGTAAGTACTGAAAATGGCTTCCCAAATGCCTCCAAACCCACTCAAATTTATGAACAGAGGTATGTAATGTGTTAATTATTTTACTAAAGTCTCATATTCACCATTAATGGATTATTACAACTATTCTCACCCTCTCCCATTCAACTGCAAAAATCCCCAATTCGACCCTTGGGGAAATGGCACTATTTCACCTCCCAATACAACTAAACTGAGTAAAAATGATTCAAATGCTCAAGAAAAATACATGAAACTTGTAGAAGACATCCATGGCAGTATATTTATCACAAATATATCAGAGAATAATCCATTCATTCGAAATCATCAGCATTACATTGATTCACAACAAGGTAGTGGGGAAATGGCACTGTTCTTTCATTAAAATTGAGATTTATACATTTCTACTTGGAATTTCGACCTGAAACTTTCTGGAGATGAAGAAAAAAGTATTTAATTCATATTACAAAAGAAATGGGGCATTAAAAGCTTCCCCAAAGAGTACAATAGCTCACCAAAAATGCCCTCCCTCAAGGATCAAGAATATGCCATCAAAACTGGAAATGTTTGAAGGAGTGAGCTACAATAGAAGAAACCATGAGCTGCCCTGTATCTTACACCTGCAAATAAAGACTCCATTAAAGCTCCAAATGAAAGGTCTGAATGGCATTTCCAATTACCAACTTGGATGGGAATCTTTCACCCTCGAAATTGGCCAAGGCAAGAAACTAGTCATCCACTAGCTCTCCCTCTTCACAAATGCAATTGCAAATTCTACAAATGATCAAAAGCTGGTTTCATTCTTTGTTATTGACATTTATAAACTTCTAATGTCCTCCATGGGTCGAATTCCTTCCAAGAGACTCATGCCAACTCAAGTTGGGAAGAGATTCCAAAGAACGCCACTTGTACAACAATTCCTAGTCTCCCACTTCCACCAAATCACATGTGGAAGCATCTTAGCTTCCCTAACACCCTTGAGCGCCCTCTTGGAGTCTATTTTTATCCCTGAAATGTCATATATGTCATATGTCAGCCTTCAGGTCTGATTTGTGTCATAGGTGTCATAGCATCTTCATCATTGTTGTCATAGAGCTAGGGAATCTAGCCCAAGTGTCTCACTAGCTCCAAATTGCCTCTTCCTCTTCCATGGGAGTTACTCTTCCTCTATATTTCGACCTTGGATGATTCATGCAATGAATAATACCTTTTGGACTCCCCCAAGTATGTTACCATTCACCTTGAATTCGAATTGGTGAGAGAATGATGCCAATTGTAGTGGGGAAATCTAGCCATATGTGGGTCCCACTTCCTCCATGTGTCTTCATGATCAAATGCCACTTTGATTTTCACTTGTATATATTTATTTAGCTCCTTTATTAAATATTTATGCCATTCTAATGTTCAAACATCATTTATTATCCCCATTATTCCAAATCCCAAAGCTTCCACCCCAAACCTAGGAAACTAGTAATTTTCCTCCTTGGCAATTATTTGACCTTTAGCATCAATTTGACAAACTCTAATGAATAGGGCCAATGTGATTAGGCCATTGTGACCCAATGCCAAATTTGGTATATTACAGGAAGAACCGCACTTTAAAAGAAATGGCTAATTGTATGATCCAATCTAAGGGACTAAGTCTTCAATTTTGGGCTGAAGCCATTAATTGTGCAAATTACATAGTAAATCGCACCCCCACTAAAGCATTACAAGGTATAACACCAGAAGAAGCATGGAGTAAAACTAAACCTGATGTAAGTCACTTCCGTGTGTTTGGTAGTGAAGCATGGGCTGTTGAATATTGTAACTTCTAAGAATATTATATTTGTATATTATTTATTCCAGAGATGTTCCATACCTCCGATGTGATTATACTATAAATCCGGAGATGTTTATTCCTCCGAATTGGTTGTGGTAACTAGGGTTATTAGACCCACCATGTGGGGGTCGGCCCAGTCAGTTATAATAGGGTATTTAACCTAATGGTTAAATACGAGCCTACATGTACTTGTGTAAAATACATGTCAGTGTAGTGTATAAATAGAGGAGGTATGTTCCTCATTTGACACACACACACACTTGAGAGAGGCGCACTTATGGAGGAGAGGTTTGCTATGGTGGAGAAGGAGATCATGTCTTTGGTTTGCATCTTTGTATATTGCTGGTCATCTATATTGAGAAAGTTTTACTGGGTTTTCTACCCCATGAGGGTTTCCCAGGATAAATCTGTGTCTCTTGTGTTTATGCTATGCTTGTTGTTTCTTCAGTGATCCTGTATATGCTATTATTGTGAAATGGAATGTAATGCTGCTATTTTATGTCTTAGCATATTAAATTTTAACATGGTATCAGAGCTAACCTGAAGGAAGACAAGGTATGGCACTTACGACACTTGCTTTACTCACGACAATTTGAAGGTTAGGGTTTTACATAGCAAAAACCAGTCATCGTGGAACTTTCGCTATAAATCCATTTATGCGAAGGTTCAGGGTCTGAAAAGTTTACAGGTTGAATATAACATCCCCAGGTACCTTTTGTCCAAAGGGCACCCTCAGATTCGTTGTACTTTATGAGTTATGATCAGTACAAGTTAGGGTTTCTGCCTCTTCCAGATCTCAGTCAAAATCAGGTCACCTTGGAAAAAAGGTCATAACTTGGGCTAGGAAGCTCCAAATGAAATTTCATAAAAAGTGACAGGTAGTACACAGACTGTACTATCTCAGGAAACTTTTTCAAAGGCCGAAGGTGAACTAGTGACACATGGAAATCCGTAGAAGTTCACTCTCATGTTTTATCCCATAAACAGGTCACGTTGCGACACTTGGCATAACTCTCTCTCAGAGAGTCCAATTGAGGTCAGACCTATCAAGATGGAAATATAACAGGGCAAGCTATCTCAGAAAAAGTTTTCAGAGGCCGAAGTTCAAACAGTGACACGTGGCATGCCGTACAAGTTCGCTCTCCTGTTTTATCCCATAAACAGGTCACGTTGCGACACTTGGCATAACTCTCTCTCAGAAAATCCAATTGAGGTCAGACCTGTCAGGATGGAAAGATGACAGGTCAGGCTACTGTAGAAAAAGTTTTTAGACCCTTTGGAGAAGAAATTTCAAAGTTATAGCAGAAACAATCAGGTGCATATTTCTGTCAAAACAGAATTATTTTTGGAGCACCTTTATTCATGGCTTCCGGAATTTAGGGTTTCGGAGAAAGTTAGAATTTTTGGAATCGGAGTCCACAGCTGAATGCTACTCAGGAAAATTGAAATTTAGAGACGAAGATCGAATTTTTGGTTGGGTAGAAGACCGGGCTTCATCAAACCCTAGTTCGGGTTCCTGTCTAGAAGATCCAGAAGTTTCGAAGGCAATTTTGAGGGGTCAAATTTTGGAGATTTCAAAAATTGAAGAATGCTAGGTTGATCAGCTCAGCAAGACACATTCTTCCATCCGTTCAGAAGTGTGAAAGTCAAAGATTGAATTTTTAGGGTTTCTCTAGCAAACCCTAATCAAGCTCCAGATCAAGTTTCAGGGCGAGTTGAGGATAAGGCCTTACATAAGAAGACTACAAAAGGTCTCGACAGGTATGACTTAAGGAGGTTCAGGTATGCCTTGAAATCTGATTCTTGATTAAGTTCATAATGTGTTTGTCTTCATGTTATTTATTTGTACAATCTTGATTAATGTTATTAATTGTCTTATCACCCTAGTAACAATATGAATGCATGTGAATGATCGAAGACATTCATTGATTAGGGCTATATGATTGTACTTATGCATTATGGTGTTGTGTAAGGTTGATGTTGTCTGCTAACAAGACACAGGTACATCACAAAAGACAAATCAAGTTCTATGACCATGACAACATGAAGACAAAGACTCACGAGGTATGTATGACTTTGTTATATTATGTTTAACCTACGAGACATGCAGGTTCTAGCTCATGATCTCTAAATCATTGAAGAGATTGTTTAGGTATGTTGTACATAACTAAGCAGGTATACTAATCCAGGTATGTTTTCCTATGTCATGTTAGAATCTTACCTTGTGTAAGTATACTTGGTATGATTGGTTAGTAATCAAGGGTTTATGCATACTAGATCAAACAAGAATATGCATGAGTAAAAGAAGACTTCCTTGAAACCCTGAATACTAATAATCATGACTGTACATATTCAAGATTATTTAGAATTAGAATGTTTTGATAATATTGAGAATATACTAATGAATGTATGTTTGTGTATGAGATCATGAGGATGACACTAGTGTACACTTGAGCATGCACAGTGGTACAGAATGAATAGAAGTTCAGAAGACATACAGAAGATCAAGCGGGAGACAACCACACAAACATAAAAGATAAGTATTTGAGTTGTTATTAGAAATAGTAAATGATATTGCTTGTATGCATATTTGTATTCCTAGGATATATCATGCTGAGTGTAAACATTCATAAAGCATTGAACAGTATACTACTAATATGCATATGATTGGTAAATTGGACAAACATTCCATTGTTGCTTATCTAGAATGAAACCTCTTTGCTGACATACTGAGAGCTGTGCACACTCTCGATAGTATGTTCTAGTAAAGATGGAAGGCATCTAGATAGCCACTGTATGCATACAGGATATGGGAAAGTGTTGTGCCAAAGTATTGGTCAAAATAGTTGCATAACTATGTAAATGATATCTGTATGCATAGTAGGTTATCATATGATTTGATGATTATGAAGTATTACTAATCATGTACTTAATTTTGATTTGTAGGAAAGATCATGATGAATGATGAACTCTGAACAAGCGATGGATGTTCAACAAAAGATTTACAAATCAAACACACTATAGAAAGCTTGTGGTTAAGAGATTCTCTTAGAAAGAGGAAGAGAATCATGATGAGATGTTTTGCTCCAAGGGACTAGATAAGACCATTCTCTTAATAATGTAATCAGGTTCTGTATGGGTTCCCAGGATCGGTAGTCAATTGATGAGCTTAATGATCATCATGGGTGATGTGGATCTCAACCTTTTCTACAAGGTTGAATATGGGTTCTATACACATATGACATGGATGCAAGAAGGAACTCACCACAGAGTTCGAATGATTTTGAGGCTCATATTAGTAGACCCATCTGACGAGAAATGGCACGGATAGATATGCAGAAGATCACTCAATGCTGAGTGTGAATAATGGACAATTGACAGCTTCATGACAAAGCTTGGGCTTTACCAGTATTAAAACTGTTCCTAACCTTTACCTTAAGGTTGTGGATGATGAACCTATCATACCATTATTGTATGACGATGATCTCTTTCTGACAAGGAATGAGAAACAGGTCATGAAAATGGTTACAGAAATGAAAATGAAAGATCTCGGATTAATGCACTACTTCTTAGGTCTAGAAGTATGGCAAGATCCAAAAGGAATCTTTTAAATCAAGGTAAGTATGCTGTGAAGTTTCTAAAAAGATTTGATATGTTGGAGTATAAAGCCATGGCCACTCCCATGGACTCCAACTTGAAGTTGTTAGTTAATGACTCATTGTATTTAGTGGACCTAACCCTATATAGACAAATCATTGGGTCATTGATGTATTTAACAAATACTAGGCCAGATATATGCTTTGCTGTAAATACCCTAAGTCAGTATCTAGTAGAACCTAGAAAGGTTCACTTAATAGCTACAAAGCATGTAGTGAGGTACCTAAAAGGTACATTAGATTTTTGGTCTATGTTATCTTGGAGGTCATGAACTCCGTTTACATGGTTACTCAGATTCTGATTGGGTAGGAAGTGTCTCAGACAGAAAGAGTACATCAGGTGGATGTTATAGTCTTGAATCTGCCATGATCTCATGGTTCAGCAAGAAACTTTCTAGTGTGGCTCTCAGTACTGCTGAAGTAGAATATATGGCTGTCTGCTTTGCCAGCTGTGAAGCAGTATGGCTTCAGAAGCTTTTATATGGAGTGTTTGACTTAGAAATGGATCCCACTGTGATTATGTGTGATAATCAAAGCTGCATTAAGATGTCTGAATATCCTGTGTTCCACGATAAGTCAAAACACATTGAGATCCGATACTTCTATATACGAGACATGGTGCAGAGAGGAGCTATCAAGCTCGAGTATATAAGCACTGAGGATCAGATTGCCGATATCCTGACTAAACCTTTGTCTCGAGTAAAGTTTGAATACTTCCGAGACAAGCTTGGTATAGTCCAGAAGGACCCTCCTCGAAAGGGGGAGTAGTATAGTACTTGATAACAAGTCTGTCCCTTAAATTTTGTTTTGTTGCACTTAGTTACTTAGAATTATTTAGATTTAGAACTCCTATATATCTTTTATTTTTTGATGTATACATGTTTTGATGTGATGTATACATGTTTTGATACATGCTAGATGTATACATGTTTTGATGTGATGTATACATGTTTTGATGTTAGATGTATTAGTGAGAATACATGCTAGATGTATACATGTTTTGATGTGATCTATACATGTTTTGATTATACATGCTAGATGTATACATGTTTTGGTGTGATGTATACATGTTTTGATTAGTGATGTATACATGTTTTGATGTGATACATGCTCTTGGATATTTGTACCTGTATAGATGAGAATACAGATGAGGATTGGATCATCCTTGAACTTAAGTTCTAAAGTGAGCCGTAGACGTGAGGTCTCCGAAAATGAAGTCCTTAGTGGACAGTTGAGGGGATTGGATCATCCCTGGACTTTCAGTCCTAAAGAGAGCCGTAGACGTGAGGTCTCCGAGAATGAAGTCCTAAGTGGACAGTTGAGGGGATTGGATCATCCCTGGACTTTCAGTCCTAAAGAGAGCTGTAGACGTGAGGTCTCCGAAAATGAAGTCCTTAGTGGACAGTTGAGGGGATTGGATCATCCCTGGACTTTCAGTCCTAAAGAGAGCCGTAGACGTGAGGTCTTCGAGAATGAAGTCCTTGGTGGACTTGAGGGGATTGGATCATCCCTGGACTTTCAGTCCTAAAGAGAGTCGTAGACGTGAGGTCTCCGAGAATGAAGTCCTTGGTGGACTTGAGGGGATTGGATCATCCCTGGACTTTCAGTCCTAAAGAGAGCCATAGACGTGAGGTCTCCGAGAATGAAGTCCTAAGTGGACAGTTGAGGGGATTGGATCATCCCTGGACTTTCAGTCCTAAAGAGAGCTGTAGACGTGAGGTCTCCGAAAATGAAGTCCTTAGTGGACAGTTGAGGGGATTGGATCATCCCTGGACTTTCAGTCCTAAAGAGAGCCGTAGACGTGAGGTCTTCGAGAATGAAGTCCTTGGTGGACTTGAGGGGATTGGATCATCCCTGGACTTTCAGTCCTAAAGAGAGCCGTAGACGTGAGGTCTCCGAGAATGAAGTCCTTGGTGGACTTGAGGGGATTGGATCATCCCTGGACTTTCAGTCCTAAAGAGAGCCATAGACATGAGGTATCCGAGAATGAAGTCCTTGGTGGACTTGAGGGGATTGGATCATCCCTGGACTTTCAGTCCTAAAGAGAGCCGTAGACGTGAGGTCTCCGAGAATGAAGTCCTTGGTGGACTTGAGGGGATTAGATCATCCCTAGACTTTCAGTCCTAAAGAGAGCCGTAGACGTGAGGTCTCCGAGAATGAAGTCCTTGGTGGACTTGAGAGGATTGGATCATCCTTGAACTCAAGTTCTAAAGTGAGCCGTAGACAGGTGTCTCCGAGAATAGAGGATAGGACTGCATCGTCCCTGGACCTTGGTTCAAAATGCACGTGATTGGATTAATCATCCTTAGACAGTAAATCCAGGAAGGATAGTCTTAAATGCGATTTTGGTTGGATTAATCATCCTTAGACAGTAAATCCAGGAAGGATAGTCTTAAATGTGATTGTGATTGGATTAATCATCCTTAGACAGTAAATCCAGGAAGGATAGTCTTAAATGCGATTGTGGTTGGATTAATCATCCTTAGACAGTAAATCCAGGAAGGATAGTCTTAAATGTGATTGTGATTGGATTAATCATCCTTAGACAATAAATCCAGGAAGGATAGTCTTAAATGCGATTGTGGTTGGATTAATCATCCTTAGACAGTAAATCCAGGAAGGATAGTCTTAAATGTGATTGTGATTGGATTAATCATCCTTAGACAGTAAATCCAGGAAGGATAGTCTTAAATGCGATTGTGGTTGGATTAATCATCCTTAGACAGTAAATCCAGGAAGGATAGTCTTCAATGTGATTGTGGTTGGATTAATCATCCTTAGACAGTAAATCTAGGAAGGATAGTCTTAAATGCGATTGTGGTTGGATTAATTATCCTTAGACAGTAAATCCAGGAAGGATAGTCTTAAATGCGATTGTGGTTGGACTAATCATCCTTAGACAGTAAATCCAGTAATTCCGAAAGGAAGGATAGTCTTAAATGCGATTGTGGTTGGATTAATCATCCTTAGACAGTAAATCCAGTAATTCCGAAAGGAATGATAGTCTTAAATATGATTGTGGTTGGACTAATCATCCTTAGACAGTAAATCCAGTAATTTCGAAAGGAAGGATAGTCTTAAATATGATTGTGATGAGATTGATCCAGTAATTCCGAAAGGAAGGATCATGTATATAGATGACGATGCTGCTGATCGTGTGATGACGATGCTGATGATCATGTGATGACGATGTTGTTGATCGTGTGATGACGATGCTGATGATCGTGAGATGACGATGCTGCTGATCGTGTGATGACGATGCTGATGATCGTGAGATGACGATGCTGATGATCGTGTGATGACGATGCTGATGATTGTGTGATGACGATGCTGATCGTGCGATGATGATGTTGATGATCGTGAGATGACGATACTGATGATCGTGCGATGATGATGCTGATGATCGTGAGATGACGATGCTGATGATCGTGTATTAACGATGCTGATGATCGTATGATGACGATGATGCTGATCGTGATGGTCTAGATGACGATGTTGATGATCGTGAGGATCCAGACGTTGATGTTGCTATAGTTGTTCGAGTGCTGCAGAAGATAAAGACTAAGTACTGAAGATGTTGATGTTCCAGTAACTGGTTGAGTTACTGATGATGTTAAGAAAGCTTCCAATGATTTATAGATGTATCATGTATGATGTATGACTCGTTGCTCCTGCAGATGTTGTTATAATATCCTTCTCGTTAAGGGGGAGTGTTGAATATTGTAACTTCTAAGAATATTATATTTGTATATTATTTATTCCGGAGATGTTCCATACCTCCGATGTGATTATACTATGAATCCGGAGATGTTTATTCCTCCGAATTGGTTGTGGTAACTAGGGTTATTAGACCCACCATGTGGGGGTCGGCCCAGTCAGTTATAATAGGGTATTTAACCTAATGGTTAAATACGAGCCTACATGTACTTGTGTAAAATACATGTCAGTGTAGTGTATAAATAGAGGAGGTATGTTCCTCATTTGACACACACACACACTTGAGAGAGGCGCACTTATGGAGGAGAGGTCTGCTATGGTGGAGAAGGAGATCATGTCTTTGGTTTGCATCTTTGTATATTGCTGGTCATCTATATTGAGAAAGTTTTACTGGGTTTTCTACCCCATGAGGGTTTCCCAGGATAAATCTGTGTCTCTTGTGTTTATGCTATGCTTGTTGTTTCTTCAGTGATCCTGTATATGCTATTATTGTGAAATGGAATGTAATGCTGCTATTTTATGTCTTAGCATATTAAATTTTAACATGGGCTCACATTCCGGATGAAAAACGGAAAGCATTGCAGCCTAAAAGTGAAAAGTGCATATTTGTTGGATATTCTAAAGATGTAAAAGGTTATAGATTTGCTCAACCACATTCTCATGATATAATCATTAGAAGAGATGTTAAATTTGATGAAAATCTCTTGGCCTGCGAGCCTAACTCGGCGATTGTGCCATCTGTGGCCTGCTAGCCTGATTCGGCATTTGTGCCTTCTTCTTCTTCTTATTCTTCCAACTTCCTTGATAGGTTTCCAACTCCAGTTTTTGATGATGACAGTGAGGATGAAAATCCACCTCCACCTGCTCATGTTCCTCCAGTTGCACCAGCACAAGTGCTTCCTCAATGGGTCATTTCAACATGTGAAGCAGTTGGTGATCTTGCCGGTGATCCTAGAGATCAACGTTGAACACGTTCTCAGTTTCACCGAGCGTCTTCTCTTTTGGCTCAAGTCTCCGAGAATCATGATCCAGAAACTTTTGCAGAAGCTTCAGGGAATCCAGATTGGGATGCAGCCATGGATGAAGAATATCGTTCCTTAATGGCGAACGATACTTGGGATCTTATACCTCTTCCAAAAGGAAGAAAACTTGTCAGATGTAAATGGGTCTACAGAACTAAGTATGCATCAGATGGAAGTGTTGAAAGACTTAAGGAAAAGTTAGTTGCCAAAGGTTTTTCCCAAGTTGAAGGGATTGACTACAATGAAACCTTTGCTCCCGTCGCAAGAATGAACTCCATCCGCCTTGTTCTTTCCCTTACAGCCTTACACAACTGGGAAGTCCATCAAATGGATGTCAAGTCTGCCTTCCTACATGGTGATTTACAGGAGAAAATTTACATGGAACAACCTCCTGGATATGTTCAGAATAACTCTAGCCTTGTCTGTCGCCTTAAGAAATCCTTATATGGCCTTAAGCAAGCTCCTAGAGCTTGGTATGCCAAAATGGATAGCTTTCTCCTTGACACTGGTTTTTCTAGATGCTATTTTGACCCCAATGTCTATACCAAGAAAGTAGGAAACCATCTCATCATACTTGTTCTATATGTTGATGACCTTATTCTTACTGGTAGTGACCCTAAGCTTATAACCCATGTGAAATCTAGTCTTAAACAAAATTTTGAAATGTCAGACTTAGGACATTTGCATTATTTTCTTGGTCTCCAAGTCCTGCAAACCAAAGAAGGAATCTTTCTTTCTCAGTCTAAGTATGCTTGTGACCTTCTTCGTTGCTTTCACATGGAAGATTGTACACTAGCCCCTTCTCCCTTCCAGTCTGGAGTCAAACTTTCTGCCACTTGTACTTCACCTGAAGTTGATTCCACCTTGTATCGTCAGCTTGTTGGTAGTCTCTTATACTTGACTCATTCCCGTCCTGACCTTTCCTTTGCCGTTGGTCATGTTGCCCATTATATGTAGACACCTCATGAAAGTCACTGGAAAGCAGCTAAAAGAATACTTCGATATATTCGAGGTACAGTTCAGTTTGGGATTCATTACAGTACAGGGGGGAAACCTTTGTTGGTTGGCTTCACTGATTCAGATTGGGCCGGCGATCTTGATGATCGAAAGTCTACTGTAGGTTATGTTTTCAGTCTGGGATCTGGACCTATTACTTGGGCTTGTAAGAAACAACAAGCTCTTTCTCTTTCTTCAGCAGAGGCAGAATATCGAGCAGCAGTTAATGCCAGTCAGGAAGCTTTATGGCTTCGACAGATCCTTTCAGAGTTTGGATTCGAGCAGCAGCAGCCTACTCCACTTTGGTGCGACAATCAAAGTGCCATCAAGCTTGCCAAAGATCCAGTTCTACATCAACGCAGCAAACACATTGAGCTACATATGCACTTCATCAGAAATCTTGTTCATGATCGTGTTCTTGAAGTGCTCTTTTGCCCTACATATGATCAATTTGCAGACATCTTCACCAAGTCTCTTACAGAAGCGAAGTTTTCTAAACTTCGATCTATGTTAGGAGTTCAGGAACTTGTCATTAAGGGGGGATAGGCTCTAATGCCTCCTTCCTTCTCCTAATAGTGTCACTTTTGTAAATCCTTCAATCTTATCCCAAGTTGTTCTTAAGGCGGTATGTTAGGATATTTAGACACTTGGGAGTTAGTTAAGATCAACTTGTGTAATATATCCGTTAGGGATAGTGTGTTTCTTTAGTATGCATTAGTATGCATTTGTAACTACTTAATCTGACAGTGACGATATGTTCCCGACATAGAGTGATCCTACTGCTCAACTTCTCTTAGATCAAACCTAATCTTGATTCGTGGCTTAACACCCGATTGGTACATGATCTCTATTTAAAGAGCATGGAGGGTCATTGTTTAGTTGATTGATAATGAGAAGCTCATTTGTAACTTTCTTTCTTTGCATAATAAATTGTCCCGTAGAATCTATTTGGCTGGGGCCATGGAGTGTTTCCCTCAAGAGGGTTTAAACCACGTCAAAACATCGGTGTGTTGATCTGTGATCTGTTTTTGTGAAGTGGTTTCTCTTGGTGTTCGGTCCTTTGGTAGTACCCTGTGTACCCGAACAGTCCCTGGGCATCTAGATTTTCATTTTAAACTTTTTTTTAGATATACTTCTTATATTTACAAGGCCATATTTACAAATGTACCCACACAGGGTTTTCAATCTGGGTTTCCATGTTAATACAAGCTTGATCACCTCACTGCTTGCTGATAGACGACATTCTTGCCAATAGAGCACATCCGGATTTTATACTTAATCTCTAGGTAGTTGTTTCTTGATGTATATGTATGCCATGATTGGATTATGAATAGGAGCTCAACATGGTTTTTTAGGTGGTTGTCCTAAAATCTATTTTTGTCTTCAAAGTTATGAATTTGTTGTCTATATATAATTAATGGCAATATGGTAGACTTTCTCTAATCCATCAATGTAAATGTCTGTTATCGTCCAATTATGGACAACATAAGTAGCATATAGCCACTGCAATCAGAGAAGTGCTTCATAACATGCGGTAAGGATTCTATGGAATGCATATGGATGATTGCAAATCTTAAATAACTTTACTTCATGCCACCTCTGTGACATCTTTAATGATCCCTGATGGAAAAAGTTCAATTTGATTTGCTAACTGATAGGGTGGTCTTTTTCAATCTCAACTATCCCAAGTCTTATGATTGTTGTAAGAAGAAAATTCAAATTCAATCTTCTATATGTGAAGTCTACATTACATTAGTTATTCCTAGTATGTCATAGTTGGATTTTTTATGAAGTTATCTTTTTGTTGTTTTTACAGATTTTACCCTTCTTTGAAGATTCTGGTGTCTACCCTTAATGAGATTGAATCAAGTCATGTTGAGAGTCAAATTCCTTGTTGATAAATATAATCCAATGGTCGCAGTCAAGTTGCATCTGCATGCAACATATCACATGTTTGTTATAAATAAATATTGATTTTTGTTCTCTTGTAAAATGTCTAAAATTCATGACTTTAGACAGTAGAATTGGAATTTGGAATTTGGAATTTCCATCATGTATGTGCCTGATTTAACGAATAATATACTTTTAATTTCTTGCATGAAATATTTACAATGTTTAGTTGAGTTTGATGGTTAGCAAGTCACCATCAGAGATAGCAACCATGGATTTAGAATAATAAGAGATAGCAGCCATGGATCTAGTTGAGTTCTAGCTAGGAGTTCAAGAAGATGGCCTTTACAAGCTACCCGCATATCTAGTTGAGAAGGTATGGCATCCTTCCATGGTGGAGGAGGGTTTTCATCTTTAAGAAGACAATTACAAAGAGATTCTCTCAGCAAGAAAAATTTGAAATTCTTGAGACACTTACTCTAGTTGTCAAAGGATTCTCCCAAAAGAGTTAGTTTTCCTTGATGATCTAATGCATGCACCACCAATTTTGGATTTTAGTATCCATTAGTTGGTACTCAGGTTGGGCATTTATGAGCTTCATGCATATTCCAATTATTTATTTGATATTGGCTTGGCCCTATATATATAGATCATTTCATTATTGCAAGAAATCCGGAAGAGTTCATGTAATGGCGTGGGAAGAGTTTGACCAATGAAGTTCATGAAGGACAAAGGAAGTTGGAAATTTTTTGATGTAATATTCCTTGTACAAAATGTTTTCACCTTGAAGATCTGAAAGGAGTTCAAAGTATAAAAGGATGTATTGATCTACTGTTGTGTTTCTTTAGGTTTCCAAGAGGTCAAAAATTTGATCAAACCCCTACCAGAGGGGCCGTTTGAGATGTAGAAGCATGAACTTATGTTTGGCTAAGAACACTTTCCCCAATATGAGGGAGTGTTAGAGTTTGTATCATTGTAAGTTTTCTCATACTATGCACACTTCTCAACTCAGCAATTACCTCTAGAGATGTCCAAGACCTGGGTGCACACAGAGAAGGTATAGTGGTGGGCTACAACAACTCCTAAGAATGAATTAGTTACAGGTATAGGTGAAGAGAATATTTCAGCCAGGAAAGAGAAATACCATACTGTTGCATCAAAAGTAGCAAAAACCTTCCATATATTTCCACCTTAACTGTATACCTTAACTGGTGGTGAACTGACACCTGCAAAAACCTTTCCATCTATTTACCTATTTGCAATATTGAGATATCCACTTTTATGTTCTCTAACTTGATAACTCAGGTTGCTAACGGTAATGTATCTTTGAAGAGTATAGAAGACCTCTTTTTGGTGAAAGAAAGAATATTACAACCAAATACACAAGCAAACAAAGAGGTTGTTGGAAGGCGAAGTGTTGCCTATGTTCCAAAAGTCTCATGGATTTTTCAATGCAACAATTTCTTTGGATATCCTTTCCATTGCATTATGAAAAAACAATCCATGGTAGGGAAATGGAACATGACCTTCAGCCATTGCGAGGTGGTGATGTCACACAAATTAGTGAAATAGGCGTGAACATTAGTGTTGGGAAAAAGAAAAAAGTTTATATTTCCAAGGATACATGCTCTAATGAAAATGTTTATTTATTTAATGATCCTCTAAGTGCACGTGATGCCCATGTTGATTGTTGGGTAATTGGTAAATGCCTTGAGAATGAACTCAGAGGCAAAACACAAGTTTTGGTTACCAAGGAACTGCATTTTTTTCAACATATTGATAGAATTGTTTTGATCCATAAGGGCATGATTGAAGAGGAGGAAACATGTAAAGAGATCACCATCCATGGACCATTATTTTAGAAATTGATAGAAAATGATGGAAAAAATGGAATCCTTACAGGAATAATGAACACAAAAATATCTCTTGTTCAGGTTAATGGTGAGCAAATAAAGATCGATTGAAGTCCATAATTCAAGAAAAAAATAGCAAGAAAATATTTATAATCACTTATGTAATTACATGACTACGCTTAGTTGAGATACATTGCTAAATTTTCACATAAAACCAAATAGCCAACCTGCAATTTTGGAAGGGAAGTTTGAGATTTTGAATCTAGAGCTGGAGTTCGCCTCTTCAAGATCCTCCAAGTTCTCTCCAATTCTCGTATATCCATGGAAAAGCTGGAAAATAAATACCCAATTCTAAACCCTCAACAGTGGTTAATCGGCATCACAATTTCCTCAACGGGCATCAATGGTGGCTTCAAAAATGTCATAAAACGCCTCTCGGACCCTATTCACAGCTATTTGCCTCCCGCAACCCACTAAACCCTCCTGCCAATGGAAAATATTAGGTGCCAACAATCTATTATCTGAGTAATTCGAGGAGAAAATCTCCTCGAATTCATGATAATCCTCCATCGCTGGGTAATTCAGAGAGTAAATCTCCATGAATTTAGTAATCCTCCATAAATGAAGTCGAAGAGGTCGATTGTATATTTCGGTTCGAGCTGGAGGTCGGCCATGAAGTCAAGAAGATGTGGGTCATATGTTTGGGTTCAAATTGGAGGTCAGTCATGAAGTCAAGAAGACGTGGGTCGTATGTTTGGGTTCGAACGGGAGGTTGGTAATACGTTTGGGTTAGACTGGAGATTGGTCATAAGTTTGGGTTGTTTTTATCCACCCTGGTAATATAGGCCACATATGGTTTTTATTTTTCTAAAATATTGGCCCTATGTGATGCTTTCCTCATGCAAATGATTCACCATTAGCCTAATGCACCAACAACCCTTGCCAAGGCTCCATTATGGTGGAAGGACAATAGAAGAGATTTAGTTTATTTTGTCTATCGCATTTTGAGTATGAAATCTTAGTTAGGATCATGGTTTTGAAAGATTTATATATCCTCTATAATCTTCAACATCTTTTATTGCTTTAGCGCAAGATAAATAGGTGGGGTTATTATGTATCCCCTTTTTCCTTGTGAGACATGTAATGTGGGTACATGTGTGTAATAATAAATAGTGATAAAAGGGCTATGGTATAGGATATCGCCTTTGATAATTATATAAGGAAACCAATTCTATGTGGTCAAACACCTTCCCACCTTACACAACATGTCTACACTTGCATCACTTTGAACCTAGGCTTGGATTTTGAACGCGATTTGTTTGCATGGCTATGAAACATCCCAACCACTAAGCCACAAGCAAAATGACATTGAATAACTGAATACATCTTGGAACAATTTATATGACTTTCAAATATCCTCTTCTCTCTCTTCTCTCCTTTGAAGACTTCTCATTAACCAGTTTATGATGGTTTTGTAAAAATTTAATTGTCAACATTTTCAAAATTTTGAAGGTGGGTCAACTAGCCATGACCCTGAGACTCATGGGAAACAACATTCATTATAATTTTTGGAAAAACCATTCTAAATATCTATCACTAGCTCAAGCTTTATAGCTATCTCTTTTAAACAACCAACTAATTAGACATGTTTTCCCATCATATACTTGTAGATATTTTGAAGAAATAAAAATCAATTTGTTCATCTTTATATTTTCAAAGAATGTTGTCTTGAAGAGGAATCAACCATTAAGGCTCAGATAACCTTGAGAGTTAACAATGTATGCACGTATGTTCTTTTATTACTAACTACCACCAGTTCCATTCTAGTTGTGTATATGCATTTAAATTCTTTGTTTCCTTGGCCAACTTCTTATTATTATTGTTATTATTATTATAATATATTCGAACATGTGTGCATTATCTTGTGTTGACTTATGGATCTATGTAACTTGCATCCTATGCAATGCTTTTGCACTAATATTTTTAACTATGTCACTATATAACATAATTGCACTAATATTTTTAACTATATCACTCTATTTATGTGATAAAGAAAATAACATCTTCAGAATTACATGCTCCCATGAGCCACATATCACATCATAATATACCGAAGCCAAATGTGCAAAGTCATTTTATACCATATAAAAATGTCTTTAATGTTTAAGTAGAAATAAATATGTAAATATTGTTGTACGTAATACAAATTTGCATCTTTAATAGTCAAATTTTGAGCAAATTAATGTGAAAAATTGAACCACCTCGATGGAGTGCTAGGGACAAGGTGGATGTACCCATCATAATATCATTCTCCCTCCTTACAAACCTTGGATGAAAAGCACCTTAAAATCGACCTTGAGCACATGCATAAATACAATAATCAAACTGCTAGAGCTTACGATAGATAATTTATTTTCAAACCATATATATGGTATTATAATATAATTTTAAAAGTTGTTAAAAATTAAGACTCTTAAGACAAGTTTGAGCCTAGTTGTTTGGGTCCCTATGTCATAATGATTAATTACATGTCAGGGCCTATATCCTTGTCACATTGGAAGGTTAACCTTTACTACACCTTGTTTATACTTTATCTTTGTGTTGGCATTACATGTGATATTTATCCTGGATATAATTGGGTGGTTCTTAACATTGTATCCAAAAGTATATTTTGGAAAATTTAAGAAGATGATTAAGCTAAAGATTTGTAGCAAAGGTAATTCCCTCAAGTCTAAGGTCTCTTTTAATTAATACTCTAATTAGTGGTCATTGATACTACTTTTTAATGGGAAAATATGTTTGATCTTAAGTCAATGCCTCTTTCAAAAAGGCATCGACAAAGCCACTAACTCTCATAACTAAAAGAAATTTCTAAACTTGAAAATCAAATTTCATCTATCTAATCAAAATATATCAATTTTATCAATTCTAGAAAACTAGTTATATCAATTATAGAA
Organism: Larix kaempferi; assembly: GCA_027924585.1. Taxonomy (NCBI): domain Eukaryota; kingdom Viridiplantae; phylum Streptophyta; class Pinopsida; order Pinales; family Pinaceae; genus Larix; species Larix kaempferi. Next base: position 1,937,683 of record BSBM01000705.1, read on the forward strand.
AACTAGTTTTTATATATACTAGATAACTAGTTTTTATAATATACTAATTACTAGTTTTTATAATATACTAATTAGACTTGGCTTATAGACATCCATATATTAGTTAATAATTCAAAAATAAAAGTTCTTTAAGGATTTAAAAAAAATTAGGCATGTTTATGGTTATAAATTGCAATGGAAAAAACATATTCCAAATGGAAAATTAAATATTTGGTATTAAATTAATCCACAAAGGCTTCAAACACTGACGATCAAGACCATAGCGACAATCGTCGGGGGAATTTTTAAATTTTTCCAAAAAATTAAATTGTTTTTCCACGAAAACATCTTTTTTAACTGTTTGGTGGCAAACTTTCGTGGGACTTTTGAGCCATATGTAGTAGTGATATATGCCACAGAGGTGGTCTATAGCCTCAAGTCCGTTTATACAAAGATTCCTTCCCTGCCATGAGTATACAATTATTAAATCATGGAGCCAAACCTAGGTTAATTACATTATGAGTGATTTTTTCCATCATAGAGACATTCATGGTTTGAACTCTCTCTCGTCTATTGGAGCCACTAATCCACCATAGTTGAGTTGAAAATTTTGGATGATGGATTAGCATGGGTTGAGCATCAATCCATATTTTGTAAGGGGCTCATCCTAAGTATGCCCACTTTGGAACATTTTTATGAAGCCAATGTAACCTTGAAAGGGGGATTTTGGGACATCCCTTTTTGCTCACTAGTTATTATAATGAAGCATCCCCTCTTTACAGGCCTTTTGTATATCTAGTTGGCATTGAAAAAGTGGATTTCACCACTATTTATGCTTATTTTGAGGTTAATCTACCTTTGGTGGTGGATTAATATAAAGATTATTTTGTGGATGTGGTTTCATTACTTTGAAGAAACCTTGGATTGATTGCTAAGTGGATGGCATTGGGGGTTTTAAAGCCCATAATGAACATTGCTTAATGGACAAGTTATCTTAATGGTTATGTGGTGGTATTGTAACTTATGCATGGTCTATAAGCCATATATGTATTCCAGGCATGAGATGTTGGTATTCCTCCTCATTAAACCATGTCTAGTGTTTTGAGGCCCATCCCTTAAGCTCAAAACCTACTAATGGCGTCTATATTTCCACTATAATACTTAAAATGTCCTAGATCAATGTTATGTGATCAACTAAGGCCTTGTTCATTTCTTTGATCCCTAAATGCTTACTTTAGAGCCTAAGGCTTGGGTTTTCTCTATCAACCACGTCTAGTTCCCTAAAACCCAAGAGTGCTCAAATCTTCCCAATGGAACCCATATCCCTTCTTGGATGCTAAATATTACTTAGAGAGGTTCAATGCTATTATTAGAGAGGTTCAATGTTTTACTTAGAGAGGTTCAATGTTATTATTAGAGGTTCAATGACTAACATAAACGACTCATTCACATTAATCGTTGTTAGCTAGTCATATTTATATTTCCGTGACTAAATTAGTCATTTATGTTAGTCATTTTTATTTTAGTCACTTGTTATTTAGTCATATATTTTATCCCATGACTAAATTAGTCGTTTATCTTAGTCGGTTTTAGTTGGATTATTTAAAATTGCTCAATTTTAGTAGTTTATCCCTTGAAAAAACAGTGGTGACTAAATTTTTTAGTCGCCTAGTCATTTATCTCTCATTTTGTACTAGTGGACGTTGCCTCTAGGTAGGTGCTCAATGAACCATCTATTTGTTGTTATTTTTGTTTTGTTTTTTTGTTTTCCCTTTCAATTTTAATTTTAAAAAAAATTTACAATCCATTAAAAAACCAAAATAATTTCATTGAAGATTAACTACACCTAACAAGATGACAAGCACACCTGAACCATCAAATGAAACCAATGAAACCGAACCATCATAAGACAACATTGGAACAGACAATGAACCGAATGAAAACCCCGAAGATCAGTTATGTACCAAGATTTAAATGGATTAAGGGTATTAAGTGATGAATTGAAGAGCACCAAGTAACCCTCTCAGGTTTCCTTGGCTTCATCATCGCAAAATATCATTGAATCCATCAACATTTCCCATAGTGAGATCACAAATATGAGCCAATACAGGGCTCCAATGAGGGAATACTACTCCACTGGGATGTCCAAAGAACAGATTAAAGACCTCAACATCACCAAAGCCCAATTGTACAGCAAATTCATAGATCCCAGGACAAGACAACCTCCAGATGTGAGGAAGAGATGGATTTGCATGGACTGGTGTATTTACCAGCCATGGAGAGATAACTGGAGAAAGAGATGGTTTATTGTGTTTGACAGGCCCCCATGCAATAATTTGGAGGTCCCACAGTATTTCCTTCAGAAATTGTGGGCTGAGTTTGAGTTGGGCTACCATGTCAACTATTTTGACATCACTGAGTTTCAGGTTGTCGGTCTTGGCTTTGCCCAAGATTGACCTCAGGCCCACTACAACACACTTAGAGGAACTCCTACACCCAAGAGAGAGCCAAACCCCCCTCCTCAGCCACCTGGGTTTTGTAGCGGCCTAGATGAGATTGATGACTCAGTTAGACGTGCCACACTTCATTTGCTTAGACATACCACATTTGTGGCTATGTCTTCACAGAGTCGGGAGCACATCGATGAGACACACACAACTGCACGGTCTATGGGTGGTGGCCGAGACATGCCGAGTACAGGTGGAACCTAGGAGGGGCCATCTAGTTCTACTGGAACAACGACACATCATTGTTCTCACTGTGGTCATTCTTACCATGGTCCTACATAGCAGCATGCCACAGAGAGCTACATGGAGCATGTTAGCTATTGTTTTATTTAATGTTCAAGTATTTGTTGTATTTTATTTGATATCGTATTGTTTAATATATTTAACTTTGAATTACACATTGTTGACTTTATTTTTTGTAATGTACAGTTATTCAGGGCCGTGTCTCCATTCTCCAGGTGGGAGGACATCGGTTCCTTTGACCTAGACCGAGCCATGGCAGCAGCAGAGGAGATTGTGGCACCATACACATAGGTAACTTCATTAATTTGAATAATTAGATCCAGTTACGATTAATTTGTGTTTAGTAATTACAAATTAATTAGCACTAAGTAATTACCATATTATCATTGGATTTTACAGTTGTGTTTATCATATTGTCTAAATTATTTGATAGCTATAAATTCATATAATCAAACCAAAAAAAATGAAACCTTATAAAACATGAAAAACTAAGAAAACTAGAAACATGTGCTCATGTTCACTTTAGGCATCTTAGACCTCTAATGGTTATAGAAATGGGAGAGAAATTTCCAAAATCTATCATTCTTACTTGACCAATGATGAGAGAAACTTCCATCATCAATTTGTTGTAGGTTACATTGTCATCATTCTGTCCATCAGCAATCTGTCCATAAGCTGATCATCTTCATTATGTTTAATAACATGTCCTCATTCTGTCCCCAAACATATCTTCATTTGTCCATGGTCATGCTGTCATTAATCTACCACTGTTGCTTCCTTAGTGAAGCCCAAAACATTAGAGATAAAAATTAGTTTACTGCTGCACCACTGTTGCTACTTCACTAAACCTTCCTCAGTCATCCTGACCCTCGAAATCAGAGCTCTCCTCAATCTCCCAAAATCTTCACACATTGCTTCCTTAAAACTGAAGCTTGTCTTCTATTTATACTCTTGTCTTCTATGAAACTTGTCTTCTATTTATAGTTTTATCATTAAGATGAATAAATAAACCAAATATGATTTATTTAATTCTGGCCATGCCATGTCACCTTATTTAATTTTAATTTCATGCCATGTCACCTTCTATCCTTTCAGAATATTAAATGTAAGACACACATATGCCCTTAAGATGCCTGCAATGCACTCTTAAAAATGCTCACAGTGGGCTCCACTTTGATGCCCGCCAACACATGCCTATATTGGTCTTGGATTATGCACGCAATGGTCTCATGTAAATTCCCACAGGCCCTTATCAATATGCCCACAATACACCACAAATTCCCATAGTGGGTGCTTCAAAGAATGCCCGCAGGGTCCTTTTGATTATGCCCTCCATGATGCTTTGAAATGCCTGCAATGGGCCTTCCAAATGCCCTTACATCTTCCTTGTCCACCTCATCATCTTGTATTTGTCGTCTAATCTCATGTTTTCCAATTCATCGTCGTCCATGTCACCAAGTTATCAATCCTTCTTGTCATCAAGCATGTCGTCCTTGTCATGTTCCATGTCATCAAACACCATGCTTGACAAGTCATCAAGCTTGCTTGCTTGTCACTTGTCGTTGTCTTGTACTTAGCTTTCCATGTCCTCCTTCCATGCTTGTCATAAACACTTGTCATGCTTGCCATGTTTTTCATACTTGTTACCTTTTCCATTCCTCAAGCCATGTCACCATCTCCATTGTGCTTTCCATAATGTGTATGCTCCATGTTCTTAACTCTTCCATGTCTTTGTCATTAATGTATTGTCACCAATGTCATTATCAAGTTTTTGTCATCAATCCTTTGTCATGTCTCCACTTTGTCAAGTCTTCTACACTTGTCATGCTTGCTTGCCACTTGTCAAGTCATCAAAGATTGCCATGTTTACCATTTTTCTAGTCAAGTGTTTGCCATGTCATCACTTTGACCTTTGTCATTAACGTGTCGTCATCAATGACACCTTTGTCCATAAAACACTTCAAGCATAAATTGTCAACCTTATTTGCCACATTATCTTCAATGAATGACCACAAAATGGGTCATTTGTTCATATCATGGGCCCAATCCATTGTGGGTCAAAGGAAACGATCCCCACAACCATGTTCTTTACCAAGTCTTGAACAAATGGACTGCACCAATACAATAAAAACACTCATGCCTACCGTTAATCCATGTCAAGGCAATGGCTGCTCGTCTTAAATTCATGGTGTTTGATATATCCATAACTTTCTCAATGTGTAAATGAATGAAATTATGAAAATAGTGTAAACAAAGTTTGACTTTGAATGTATCCCCTACATCCAATAATCCGATCTTACGGCTGAACAAATGGCTCAAGGCAGTTCCATAACGAGTAGCTTTGATAATGGATGCAGCACTATGATATTTGATGCAACTCTTCCAACTACTATGGATGGCACAAAAAATGTTATCTTTAGATTCGAATGAAATGAAATATTGAGAACGGGCAAGTAGTCTACATACCCCAGGTATTTAGAAAATTCTTAACAAACATAATATAGATATAATAAGAAATGCCAAGGATCAATAGTAAGTTGAACAATGTTACAAGAAATGTATAGCATCGACCGTGCAACGAAGCTGAGTACCATGTTTAACACTTTATTTTATAAAATAAGTTGAACAAATGATCAAATGACTTGAACAAATGCAAGCATGTTTCATGAAATGTTTGCAATTCTTACCTAATAATAATACAGATTGAGTCTAAATTATAGATCCATCCTCTGGTTCAGGTACACATCACACCCGCTAGAGCTGTTGGATTAGCTTTCACATATATTCTATTTATAAATAGTCTAAGGTGTTCGAAACATAAGATTTAGTAGTTACTTTGTTTGCATGGTAAACACATCGATAGTTTACATGAATAACAATTTGAAAACAGTTTGCATGGACGTGAATATATGTTTATGACCTAGGCTTAACTAGTAGAAAAGATAACGAATAAAACTATAAAACTACGTATTCACTTGTCGTCTCTAACTTCATGCACTTGCAGTTCTAACTTCATGCAAACAATATTGGTTATCGATTCCAATGGTAGACCAGGTTGGATCAGTGCAAGTGTCCATTATTTGAAAATATAAAGATGAAGAAATTGATTTTTATTTCTTCAAAATATCTACAAGTATATGATGGGAAAACATGTGTAATTAGTTGGTTGTTTAAAAGAGATAGTTGTAAATCTTGAGCTAGTGATAGATATTTAGAATGGTTTTTCCAAAAATTATAATGAATGTTGTTTCCCATGAGTCTCAAGGTCATGGCTAGTTGACCCACCTTCAAAATTTTGAAAATGTTGACAATTAAATTTTTACAAAACAATCATAAAGTGGTTAATGAGAAGTCTTCAAAGGAGAGAAGAGAGAGAAGAGGATATTTCAAAGTCATATAAATTATTCCAAGATGTATTCAGTTATTCAATATCATTTTGCTTGTGGCTTAGTGGTTGGGATGTTTCATAGCCATGCAAACAAATTGGGTTCAAAATCCAAGCCTAGGTTCAATGTGATGCAAGTGTAGACTTGTTGTGTGATGGGGGAAGGTGTTTGAACACATGGAATTGGTTTCCCTATATAATTATCAAGGGGGATATCCTATACCATAGCCATTTTATCACTATTTATTATTACGCACATGTAACCACATTATATGTCTCACAAGGAAAAAGGGGATACATAATAAGCCCACCTATTTATCTTGCGCTAAAGCAATAAAAGATGTTGAAGATTATAGAGGATATATAAATCTTTCAAAACCATGATCCTAAATAAGATTTCATACTCAAAATGCGATAGGAAAAATAAACTAAATCTCTTCTATTGTCCTTCCACCATAATGGAGCCTTAGCAAGGGTTTTTGGTGCATTAGGCTAATGGTGAATCATTTGCATGAGGAAAGCATCACATAGGGCCAATATTTTAGAAAAATAAAAACCATATGTGGCCTATATTACCAAGGTGGATAAAAACAACCCAAACTTATGACCGACCTCTAGTCTAACCCAAACATATTACCAACCTCCCGTGTTAACCCAAACATATGACCCACGTCTTCTTGACTTCATGACTGACCTCCAGTTTGAACCCAAACATATGACCCACATCTTCTTGAATTCATGACCGACCTCCAACTCAAACCGAAATATACAATCGACCTCTTCGACTTCATTTATGGAGGATTACTGAATTCATGGAGATTTACTCTCTGAATTACCCAGTGATGGAGGATTATCATGAATTCGTGGAGATTTTCTCCTCGAATTACTCAGATAATAGACTGTTGGTGCTTAATATTTTCCATTGGCCTGAAGCAAGGAGGGTTTAGTGGGTTGTGAGAGGCAAATAGCTGTGAATAGAGTCCGAGAGGCATTTTCTGACATTTTTGAAGCCACCATTGATGCCCGGTGAGGAAATTGTGATGCCGATTAACCACTGTTGAGGGTTTAGAATTGGGTATTTATTTTCCAGCTCTACCATGGATATACGAGAATTGGAGAGAACTTGGAGGATCTTGAAGAGGCGAACTCCAGCTCTAGATTCAAAATCTCAAACTTCCCTTCCAGAATTGCAGGTTGGCTATTTGGTTTTATGTGAAAATTTAGCAATGTATCTCAACTAAGTGTAGTCATGTAATTACATAAGTGATTACAAATATTTTCTTGCTATTTTTTTCTTGAATTATGGACTTCAATCAATCTTTATTTTCTCACCATTAACCTGAACAAGAGATAATTTTGTGTTCATTATTCTTGTAAGGATTCCATTTTTTCCAGCATTTTCTATCAATTTCTAAAATAATGGTCCATGGATAGTGATCTCTTTACATGTTTCCTCCTCTTCAATCATGCCCTTATGGATCAAAACAATTCTACCAATGTTGAAAAAAATGCAGTTCCTTGGTAACCAAAACTTGTGTTTTTCCTCTGAGTTCATTCTCAAGGCATTTATCAAGTACCCAACAATCAACATGGGCATCACGTGCACTTAGAGGATCATTAAATAGATAGACATTTGCATTAGAGCATGTATCCTTGGAAATATAAACTTTTTTCTTTTGCCCAACACTAATGTTCACTCCTATTTCACTAATCTGTGTGAGATCACAACCTGGCAATGGCTGAAGGTCATGTTCCATTTCCCTACCATGGATTGTTTTTTCATAATGCAATGGAAAGGATATCCAAGAAATTTTTGCATTGAAAAATCCATGAGACTTTTGGAACATAGGCAACACTTCGCCTTCCAACAACCTCCCTGTTTGCTTGTGTGTTTGGTTGTAATATTCTTTCTTTCACGAAAAAGAGGTCCTCTAGACTCTTCAAAGATACATTAGCGTTAGCAACCTGAGTTATCAAGTTAGAGATCATAAAAGCGAATATCTCAATATTGAAAATAGGGAAATAGATGGAAAGGTTTTTGCAGGTGTCAGTTCACCACCAGTTAAGGTGGAAATATATGGAAGGTTTTTGCTACTTTTTATGCAACAGTATGGTATTTCTCTTTCCTGGCTGAAATATTCTATTCACCTGTACCTGTAACTAATCCATTCTTAGGAGTTGTTGTAACCCACCACTATAGCTTCTCTGTGTGCACCCAGGTCTTGGATATCTCTAGAGGTAATTGCTGAGTTGAGAAGTGTGCATAGTATGAGAAAAATTACAATGATACAAACTCTAACACTCCCTCATATTGGGGAAAGTGTTCTTAGCCAAACATAAGTTGATGCTTCTACATTTCAAACGTCCCCTATGGTAGGGGTTTGATCAAATTTTTGACCTCTTGGAAACCTAAAGAAACACAACACTAGATCAATACATCCTTTTATACTTTGAACTCCTTTCAGATCTCCAAGGTGAAAACATTTTGTACAAGGAATATTACATCAAAAAATTTCCAACCTCCTTTGTCCTTCATGAACTTCATTGGTCAAACTCTTCCCATGACATTACATGAACTCTTCTGGATTTCTTGCAATAATGAAATGATCTATATATATAGGGCCAAGCCAAGATCAAATAAATAATTGGAATATGCACGAAGCTCATAAACACCCAGCCTGAGTACCAACTAATGGATACTAAAATCCAAAATTGGTGGTGCATGCATTAGATCATCAAGGGAAACTAACTCTTTTGGGAGAATCCTTTGACAACTAGAGTAAGTGTCTCAAGAATTTCAACTTTTTCTTGCTGAGAGGATCTCTTTGTAATTGTCTTCTTAAAGATGAAAACCCTCCTCCACCATGGAATGCTGCCATACCTGCTCAACTAGATATGCGGGTAGCTTGTAAAGGCGATCTTCTTGAACTCCTGGCTAGAACTCAACTAGATTCATGGCTGCTATCTCTTATTATTCTAAATCCATGATTGCTATCTCTGATGGTGACTTGCTAACCATCAAACTCAACTAAACATTGTAAATATTTCATGCAAGAAATTGAAAGTATATTATTCGTTAAATCAGGCACATACATGATGGAAATTCCAAATTCCAAATTCCAAGTCTACTGTATAAAGTCATGAATTTTAGACATTTTACAAGATAACAAAAATCAATATTTATTTATAACAAACATGTGATATGTTGCATGTAGATGCAACTTGACTGCGATCATTGGATTATATTTATCAACAAGGAATTTGACGCTCAACATGACTTGATTCAATCTCATTAAGGGTAGACACCAAAATCTTCTAAGAAGGGTAAAATATGTAAAAACGACAAAAAGATAACTTCATAAAAAATCCAACTATGACATACTAGGAATAACTAATGTAATGTAGACTTCACATACAGAAGATTGAATTTGAATTTTCTTCTTACAACAATCATAAGACTTGGGTTAGTTGAGATTGAAAAAGAACACCTATCAGTTAGCAAATCAAACTGAACTTTTTCCATCAGGGATCATTAAAGATGTCACAGAGGTGGCATGAAATAAAGTTATTTAAGATTTGCAGTCATCCATATGCATTCCTTAGAATCCTTACCGCATATTATGCATCATTTCTGTGATTGCAGTGGCTATATTCTACTTATGTTGTCCATAATTGGACGATAACAGACATTTACATTGATGGATTAGAGAAAGTCTACCATACTGCCATTAATTATATATAGACAACAAATTCATAACTTTGAAGAAAAAAATAGATTTTAGGACAACCACCTAAAGAATTACGTTGAGCTCCTATTCATAATACAATCATGGCATACATATACATCAAGAAACAACTACTTGGAGATTAAGTATAAAATCCGGATGTGTTCTATTGGCAAGAATGTCGTCTATCAGCAAGCAGTGAGGTGGTCAAGCTTGTATTAACATGGAAACCCATATTCAAAACCCTGTGTGGGTACATTTGTAAATATGGCCTTGTAAATATAAGAAGTATAACTAAAAAAAGTATAAAATGAAAATCCAGATGCCCAGGGACAATTTGCATAAGAGGAAGAAATGTATAAAGTGGATGTTTCCACACATCCAACAAACTAGTTACAAGAAGCTTATGAGGCCATCCCAAGATTTAAGTGCTTTAATGTAGATGCAGAAATTAATGGATTGCTTTTACAAGATTAAAGGAAGGCTCTATTGCAACTTTTTTTGTTACACTATTTGAAGAATAACACAGGGAAGATATGAGGAACCAAGGAGACATGTACAAGTCATTGCAAACTATAGATGAACAAGGACACTTGAAAACTAAAAATATGAAATTTATGGAAAAGCCTTGAATCCCTCTTGAAGTCTGTAGTTGTCCCAATAAGAATTCCACCAAGTGCCTATCAAGACCCCAAAGGAAGTCCACTAGTTTCCTACCAGTTCTTATTGGAATCCCACTAAGTGTACAAGGCCATCTTGAGAGAGAGAGAGAGAGAGAGAGAGAGAGAGAGATACATGCTTGTATCCTCCCAAGCACTTGTCTACATTGCTAGGATTTAGTTATCCCAAGCACTTGTCTTCATGTATGAGAGGGGTGATTAATTCCCAATGCATTCAACAACTACCACAATTAAAAAATGGTTTCCCAATGCATTCTACATGTACCACAATTAACAAAATGGTTATCCAATGCATTGAAAACAATTTGACTATTTGAGAAATTCAGAAATTTCCCCCCAATTGTGACCACAACATGGAAGCCATGAACACTTTTGTGGTGTTAAGAGTATAGGTAATAAACATAAATATTTATACTTATAATGACCAACCCAGTCCATTACCAACTTGATTCCCAACAAGGATAGCCATAACAAACCAAAATTGTTTTGTTTGATGAATTTTGACAAAACATTTGTATGACCAACTTCTTAAATTTCCATATCCAAGAAATACATAGAAATTCCATACATATTTAGAAGTAATTTACAAATCCAAGATTTTAGACCTAAAAAATATCAAATGTAGTTATTTAGACAATATTTTTGACCTAAAGGAACCTTCAATGTGATTTCTCATAATAAATAATGATATTATATTGTTCAACAAGAAAGAATGATTTCATAACCATGGATAAGGAGGAGACATGAACTTATCTGTTACTTAAAATGACCTTTAAGGAAACTAGTCATGGATGGATTGTTTTCCTCCCATATGTAGACTATTTCCTCTCAAGAGATACGCTCCAAGAAGATGTCCACAAGCAATGAATGTGGACAAACCCTAGAACATGTCCACCATGAAGCAAAGGACCAATTACCAATCAACATCCAATGAAGTGGACAAAGTGGACAAACGCTAAGCAACCCAACAACCACCATAAAGTTAGCATATAATTCTTCCCAAAAAATGGGACAACCTCCTCAAATCATGAAAAAATCAATTCGAAGGTGGTAGGTCTCGATGAGTAAGGTAGTATATCCATCAAGTGATGCAATGACCCCCTCCAAATGATGGAACTCTCCTCAAAATGGCATCCCATAGAAAAATGTAGGACCCCAGCGCTGAATGCTAGACTCCAAGTATTATGAAACATCAACAAGATACCTCATGTGTGGATAGTTGATAAAAAAACAAGCCTTCAAATCGCATGAACTGAAGCTCAAGCACCCAACATCCAGGAACACTCCAAACTTTGGCCATGAATGATGAGTGAAGTTTATTCCAAGGTGGATGCCCTATATAATATGTGCGTAACCACATGTAACATCTCACATATATATATCCTTCAACCGGGCCTTTTTACACATTAAAGATCAATTGTGGCTGCTGACATTTCAAGTTTGGATGCTACCATAACTACTGTAAGTTGTTATTTTTGGACTACTACAAATGTATGTTGAGGCTATTCAAAGGAACCTTCAGTTATAAATACCTCAGAAGATCATTAATTTAGAAGATCCTAGTCAGCGACGCTTGGTTTCCTTATGAAACTCTTGATCTAGTTTTTACTACTGCAAATGTTGAAATAAACCTAGACGCTCTACAGGATGCTAATTTAATGCATGCCATGTCAAAGATGATGAAGAGAACTTCCCTAACCATTACTAGACTAGATTTTTAGATCTACCATGTAATATCAGAGCCCATGATATTTATAGGTGCAATGAATGACTCCATCGAATTTGAGCTCGTGGCGTTTTTATTAACTACATGTGGAGAGGACTATAACATTCCCTTGAGATTGTAAACTTGTACTTGTAAATATCTTTGAGCCATATAATGGTTAATTCCATCTCAACAATGGGGAGAATATTATACCATCCTTACTACTCCAAAGTCCAACGAATTGTTCTAGACATGAGGTGAGGACTGCAAGAAGGGTGTGGCCCGCTAGTGCTTCCTTTAGGGTTGAACATTGCAGCAAAACTGCTGGTTTATTGCTTATTCCAGTCAAATGCATTCCCAGAACCTCCTTAAGATTGTTGTACATGCTTCAAAAACCACCCAGAACTTGTCAAAGCTTGGTTTTGCTGCTGTCTATCACTGTTTTAGGGCTGTTTTGACCCTTAGACATGCCCATATTTGACCTTAATTCATTTTAAGAGGATCCAACATGCCCAAAATTGCCAATAAATGCTCAAAAATGCTAGAAAATGTGTTTTCACTGTTCCTATGACACTTCTACAAGATGTGATAATAGAATAAGATATGAATCATCCGTTCATTTGCCAAAATTATTTTAGATACACTAATACTTGGTTACAATACCTACCTATATCATTAGGAATTTTACAAATATATTTGTCATTGTTTCCCAAGATGGATGTTGTCCTATACCAACAATGTTCATGTCTTGCCTCAGGGTCTTGTTCATTCTCAAGTAAAATGTTAAGGATAATTTATACTTGTATAAGCTTCTAAAGCTCTTGCATGCATTAATTAGGGACAGTTGTTTTAGGCATTCACCATAAAAAACAATAGATCCATAGGCTATCATTTTCAGGCATTCATCTTGGATAGGTCAAGGAAATAGGTTTTCCAACACCTATCATTTGTAAGTGTTCGGTCACTCCTACAATTATAACTTTCATTGGTACAATTGGTTATGGTATTACAAGCCTAGATTGTTGTGGCATAATTATTGGCAAGCCCTATTGGCATAATTAGAAGTGTTGTTTTAGGGATATTTTGACCCTAAGACTTGCCCATATTAGATAATTCACACTGCCTATTACTTATTGAGGTCTAAAAAGTGCCCAGACTTGAGAAATAAGATCATGGATTGTAGTTTAGAGGTGCCAATAGTTGGTCATTGTTGAAGTTGTAATGAGATGGAGAAAACTGTCAATCTGAGCATGTGTGATATTGCAATGTTGTCATTGTATCACTGTGAGGAATGGATGAAGGAACTTTGTTGAGGGTGTCCACATTCTTAGTGATCCAATTATAAATAGTTGGCTCTGAATCGAAGTCCATTGGGAGAGGAATGTCTTGCTATAATTTAGCTCAAATTCATGTATTTGTGAAATAATCTGCTAGATGTACCTCTATGTTCCATTGTAATGGCCATTGTTAGATATATTGATTTGTCATTAACATTTCCAAGTGTGACTTTGTAGTGTGTTACCTCCCTATTTACATAGGGTGTTCACTTGGTTTCTTTAGAGGATTCCTGGGTTGGCCTAGGCAAAGAGTAGGAATTCATAGTTAGTTCTATGGGTTGATAAAGGACATGTGGATTGTTTTAGGTCATTTCTAGGTGATTTTTAGACCTCAAAAGGTATGCAGCAACACCTAATCAATAAGTCTGGGCAACATTGAATCAATTCCTGCCATTATTTGGACTCTCCTACCCTTCATAGCAGTAGTAAGAAGGGTCAAAATCAAATCTAGGCAGATTGGTCTATAAAAGAAGCATTTTTGGGAAAGGAATGAAGGTTGAAAAACAATAAAATTATGCTTCTAGGACATTACCTCACCTCATATCAACAGTAGAAGGTTCTATTTCCAGTTCTAGGTACAAATTTGAAATGATTTCTTTAGGATGCAACCCTAAATCCAACCACTTGTGTGCATCTTAGACTCCTCATCCATCTTTCCTGTCATAATAGTTTTGTTGTTTTCAATATGTTCAATCATCAATGTATGGTGTCTCGAGAAGTGATGTGCTTCTTCAGGTGATTTATTAATATTTCTTCCTCTAGGTTCTATACATTTGGAAATTGTCAGTCTTTTTGTTTATGCACAGCCTGTAAATTACTTAAGTTTTTTGAAATATTGTCATTTTACTTTTAGCTTAAGCATATGTGAATTATGTTGATTCCTTGTATAATATCCTCTACATTCACTTTTGATTCCTTATGAACTTTGGTTGCAGGTCCTAAAACCGACTATTTCATATCTGTCACCTACACATATGCGGTTGGTCAAAGATGCTTTGAAGGTATATTATTTTTGGTAGTAAAAGGTACTTAAATTTGCCCAGTTACTATTGAGTTCCCCTCAAATTTTGCTTCTGAGAGAGATTCTTTCAGGTGTGTGAAAATTATGGCTAAAATCATTTGCTGGGTGTTATTTTTTTAAATGAGCAAGACTTGTTCAAAATTAATTCTTTTGATGATACAGTTGGCCTTTGAAGCTCATGATGGGCATAAGTGAAGGATTGGGGATCCATTCATCATACATACAATGGAAGTTTCTCATATCCTTGGCGAGCTTGTAAGACATGAATTTTCTATTGCATGCATTTCCTATATCAATACAAATTCAATAATTTTTTGTTGAAAAATACGTCACATATTTACATAAAAATATTTACATCCGCAAGAAAAAGAGAGTGGAAGGGTAATATACAATGGGACTTTTATCCTCTTCCTCATTGCTACCAAAACTGAAATAAAATCAGAGCACTCACTGCATCTAGAGACCTAGCATCCTTAATGATCAAAAAACCTTTGGCTAACAGTTGCACATGTACCCCATCCCTCCACAAATTGCTAAAGGTAGATAGATAAGATAATTTGATTAATGTCCGACTAATGACCACAAAAGTACGTCAATGGGACTGTTGAGTACAATGATGTCATTACAAAGGATTACCAAAAGGTCTCCTATAAAAGGCAATATGCAGAAAAGAAAGTAAAGTAGAGAAGAGGAGAGGAGAAATCTATGCTGAGTTGTAATATCCCTTCCATTAGTAGTATGTTTTTATGTATGGACTGTTGATCTGGTTTTGGATGGTTACTTACATCAAACAGTTTGTAACCCCTGTTTTACCTCTACTCTATGATATCCAAGTGGACCTGGGCTGAGTATAGGTTGACTGTGTGTGTAATATGACTCAGAACTTCCGTCAAACAGTTACCTAGTTTCCCCTTTTTACTGCTGACACTTGTATGGATTGGTCTTCATGTTTGGTGTATATCTTGGAGTGCAAATTTCGTCAAACAATTGGTACCCAATGGTTGTTTATGATACTTAATATAAACACACACTTCTAATGTAAAACAACGACCATAAATGCTAATAACAACAACACTTTAACATGAACAGAGTCAACAATAACAATAGGAAATGCATTTATTTCTGACCTGGGCATTCGAATCTGAATTGGAGAACTTTTACAAGCACAACATCACTTCAATTAGCTGCTACAACAATAATATAGTCTGTAGGTAATAGGAACAACTGATAGTGTTAATGTAATTGTAACT
Organism: Larix kaempferi; assembly: GCA_027924585.1. NCBI lineage: Eukaryota > Viridiplantae > Streptophyta > Pinopsida > Pinales > Pinaceae > Larix > Larix kaempferi. The sequence goes on from BSBM01000705.1 coordinate 1,953,515, forward strand.
TCGGAAGATATTCACTTGTATTTTATATTGTTATTATTATTGTATTTTATTTATATCTCCTACGGAGATGTTTATTCCTCTAGTCGGGGATGTCATTATTACCAATGCTCCATGTTTTCTTTCCAATGGAAGGAAGGGAAAATGTCATAAATCTATATTCTATATGAACAATTATTTCTGAAGTCAGTACGTTGAAATTAAATGTTACGTCCAAAATATATTTTCATAAGGTAGAAACATTCTGGTGGATCAGGGGAATGGAATTTAGGAATGTTAAGGTTAACTAGCATAATCCTAACTGAAGGTTTGGTCTTGAAATGCCTTAATGGAGAAAGATAGAAGTGAGAGACATTTCCTAGTATTTGGAGTTTTGTTGCTGTGTCGCTGACAGAAACAAGGGTGATAGGTGATATTTTGATTTGTTACTCCAAGCTGATGCCTTTTGTCAGAAGCGTTTGACATGGTCCTCAGATGTGTCCATGACTCCATGTCCTTGATGCCTTTTCTACTATATGCTTTCATTACGAAAATTCCCTTTCTTGAAAACCCAGGATCTGGATCTGGATCTGGCAGATTTTTGAAAACCCAGGATCTGGATATGGTGAGGAAATAAGTACAAAAAGTGTACATATATAAAATCATTGACAAAAAACTAGGCTGATTGCAAATTCTCTATAGATTTTCTTTTGGATTTCCACAAGATGCCATAGTTCAACAAAATTTTGATAATTTTAATATGCTCAATTGTAAGGCAGAGGGCATTGCTTGTTTCCAGCAGTAATGAGAATGCTTTGATGGTTGGTTACCATAAAAGTGAGCTATTTATACATGCTAGGATTAGGACTGCATAAGTTCTTTTCTGTATGTGTATCATTTGTGTCTTGAATTTTAGAAATATGGAAGTATTAATTTAAAGAGAGAACAATATACTTTGTGCAGAAAGTAACCCAGGTCAAAATTTAATCAATTGCATCATGTGTACTTTAGCTCCCACCACCATGCAACTGTGTTAGGAACCCATAGTATTGGTGCCTAGACTTAATATATAAGTGTGTGTTGATACCTATGAAGGCACAGTGAAGTTATTTGTATTGAGCTTGTTCAAAGGAGGTTGCCCCCTCGAAGTGGCCTATGATCAATATAAAAGTGATTCTGAGTTCTGTCATTTCTGCTATTTCGCATATTTTTATTAATTAATTGTTGCAGGTGCTTCACATCTGGTATCAGAGCACTTTCTTGGGCTCGCTAGGTGAAATTTCTGCCAAATTTTTTTTTTTCGCATCTGTTGCAGGTTCGGATTTGGGAATAATCCATATCCGCTTAACTGTGGGAAGTACCTGGGCATAAGCCCTAAAACTCATTGTGAGGAGTACCACAGGGACCCCGAAGTAGCTGGCCCATTGACAGGACCTGCCAGCGAAAAAGGCAACGACCCCTACCCGATTGACTAGTTTCCACTCGTGAGGTAAACCAAGAGCTGTCATTTGTGGCAAAGCGGTTATCAGTTTTACCAGAGCTACGGAGTGAGGGGCATTGCCCCAATATGCAATCCGTCAGACACCATTGGTGGTCGAGTGAAACCCCTGAACTATTAGGAAGCCGCACATACCTGGGGTCCATATCTATTTTCAGCTGAATTGTTGTTGATCACTGTTGTTCCGTTTCAGATCCAACCGTTCAGATCCATTCTGAAAGTCGTTCCAGATCTAACCATTTTCAATTCATTCAGCGTCGTTTCAGATCCCTCTGTTTCCGCTCACTTTCGGGCCGTTGCAGATCTATCTATTTCAGATCCCTTCCGAGCCGTAGCCACTCCAATCTGAAATATATATATATATATATATATATATATAATAAAATTCAGTTTTTTCTCCATATCTCCCTTGTTTTCACTCTGTTTCCCTTGAAATTTTTGGGGAACCCCTGTCATCCCATTCTGCATATTTCATTCCTGAGGACACTATCCCAATTCCACTTCCCAAAGCTCGAAATCCCACATTTGTCTATTTTAAGGGTTTGCCATAACTTCCTCAGATTTCACCCAATCACCTTCAAATTTTACCACAGAGTTCCTTTCTGAATTCTGCTTCTTTGTCCCCCTCTGCCAAATTTTCCCATTCTTTCACCCTGCTTCTGAAATCCTCATTTTTTGCTTCCCTGTCTATTTGACAGTGTCCAAAACTTAGTCAAACCCGAATTACCCTTTAGATTTTTTCCCAAATCCAGATTTTCCTTTACTAAAGTTGCTTTTGTTTTTGTTTTTCTACCCAGTCAACCAAAAAAAAAAAAAAAAAAAACTCCTAGTTATGGTTGTCACCCGCATAGGAGCAAAAACCATGGAAGAAGCACTTGCAACCATCCAAGCCAAACTCCAGGATCTGGATGAAAAATTTCTTGGCCTCCATCTTGAACATTCAACTATGAACAACAAACGACAGTACGAGTCTTCATCAGACAATGGGTTCTCTTCTTCCAGCAATTTCCGTGGTCCAAAGCTTGATTTTCCTCACTTCAATGGTACTGATCCAACTGGATGGATATATCATGCAGAATAGTATTTCAGTCTGCATAATATTTTTGATGTCAACAAAGTTTCGCTTTCATCCTTTCATTTGGAACATGAAGCTCTTCAATGGTACCATTGGTACATCAAGGCTCATGAAGAGCCAAAATGGCCAGACTTTTGCCATCTCCTTTTGCAACGATTTGGTCCTAGTGCTTTTGATGACTTCATATGATCCCTCACTAAACTTTGCCAAATTGGCACTATGAGAGAGTATCAAACCGAATTTGAGAAACTAGACAACCACATTGAAGGATTGTCTGATGACTTTTACCGGAGTTGTTTTATCAGTGGTCTAAAGGATGCCATCCACTCTGAGGTCAAAATGTTCTGTCCCAACACAATGATGGAAGCCCTAGGGTTGGCTAAGTTGGCAGAAGACAAGATTGCATCCCAACAGTGCTCCAAGCCGATGTTGGTTCCCTTCCAAAATATGGGTTCTCAACGATCACCCATACCGCAGACTCCTCGACCAACTCCTATCAAGCATTTGTCTGAAACAGAGATGCAAGCACGTAGAGAAAAGGGGCTTTGCTATAATTGTGATGAGAAATTCACGCGGGGACATAGATGTGTTCAGCAAAAGCTCTATCTCTTGGATGTGGATTCTCTGCCTGCCTCTGAAATTGGTGACGAAGATCCAGAAACAATGGATGCTTAGGTCGACATTCAGGAACCACCTATTGACCCTCCGTCTCAGGATGACCAGCAAGAGATATCTCTCCATGCTTTAGCTAGAATCACCACCCCCCAAAAAATGCGGGTTAGCGGTTACTTCAAGAAGCTTCCTCTTACAATACTCATTGATTCTGGTAGCACTCATAATTTCATTGACCCTCAGATCGCCAAACAAGTTGATTGTTTTATCCAGCCTTGCTCCAACTTTGAAGTCATGGCTGCCAATGGGGGCACCTTACCTTGCAAAGGGAAGTGTCAAAATGTGCGTATCTCTATGGGAGATTATACCTTGCGCTCTGACATGTTTTCCTTGACCTTAGGCGGATTTGATGTGGTTTTGGGCACTTAATGGCTACGCACACTTGGCCCTATCTTATGGGATTTTGTTGAACTTTGGATGTAGTTTTCCCTCAATGGACAAAAACACACATTGACATGATTACAACCAGGGTATCTTAGCATCATCAGTTCACATCGCATGGAAAACCTCCTCAAGAAGAATTCACATGGTGTCATCGCTCAGATCCATTCCATTCAGATGCAACCATCAGCGGTCTCTACTACTCCTTTGGATCTACAACAAATTATGAATTGATATACAGGTGTCTTTGCTAAACCAGTGGGATTGCCACCTTCAAAGCCAGAAGACCATCGTATTCATCTCCTTCCTAGCAGCGTTCCTCCCAACATCAGGCCTTATCGCTACCCATTTCACCAAAAAACGGAGATTGAAATGCTCGTTCGGACTTATTGAAGCAAGGTATTATTCGCCCATGCACTAGTTCCTTTTCTTCTCCAGTTCTTCTTGTCCGCAAAAAAGATGGGTCATGGGGCCTCTGCATTGACTTCTGAGCACTTAATCACCTCACCACCAAGGATAAGTTTCCAATTCCTGTTGTTGATGAGCATCTTAATGAGCTTCATGGGGCTCAATTTTTCTCCAAGTTGGATCTTCGTTCTGGGTATCATCAAATTCGGGTTCATGAGGATGATATCCCTAAAACAGCTTTCCACACACATGATGGCCATTATGAGTTTTTGGTCGTGCCCTTTGGCCTCACTAATGCTCCTTCCACATTCCAGGCCTTAATGAATAAAATATTTCGTCCCTACTTGCGGAAATTCATTCTGTTATTCTTTGATGATATCCTCATCTACAGTAAAACATGGGATGAACATCTCCAACATCTAGATATTGTCATGCAACTTTTCTCTGACCATCATCTCCACGCCAAGCAGTCTAAATGTGTTTTTGGACAGAAGGAAGTTGAGTATCTTGGGCACATTATCTCAGCACAAGGGGTTCGCGTGGATCCTGCCAAAATCGATGCCATGAACAATTGGCCGCATCCTTAGACACTCAAGAGCCTTCATGGTTTTTTGGGGTTGACTGGCTACTACTGCAAGTTTGTCAAGGATTATGTGAAGATTGCAGCTCCATTAACTTCTCTATTGAAAAAGGATGCTTTTACATGGACACATGCTGCTCAGTGTGCATTTGACAAACTAAAACAAGCTATGTGTACTACACCTGTTCTAGCTATGCCTGATTTTTCAAAGCCCTTCACTATTGAGAGTGATGCTTGCGGAAATGGACTTGGTGCTATTCTCCTTCAAGATGAACACCCCATTGCGTTCACTAGAAAAGCCCTTTCAGGCAAGAATTTAGCTTCCTCTACATATGAGAAGGAAATGATGGCTATTTTGCATGTAGTATAGAAGTGGCGACCATACCTATTAGGGAATCATTTCTGCATCAAGACTGATCACCAGAGTCTGAAATATTTCTTGGAACAGCGTGTCTCCTCCCCAACACAATAGAAATGGGTTAGAAAAATCATGGGTTATGACTATGAGATCACTTACAAGAAGGGTAAAGACAATATTGTGGCAGATGCTCTTTCTCGCACATTTGATGCCCAAGGTTCTCTTTCAGCTATTTCTATGCTTGTTCCAAATTGGTTGCAATTTGTTCAATAGAGTTATTTCAATTACTCTTCCTTATCTCAAATCATCCAACTCTTGACCAACAACCCTTCTGCTGTACCACATTACTCTTGGGATGGTGCTTCTCTGAGATACAAGGGTCGTTTGGTGCTTCCCCAAAGCACAGATCTTCAACATGTTGTCTTCTATGAACTCCATGCTTGTCCATCGGTAGGGCACTCTGGGCTCCTCAAAACGTATGAATGGTCACGACGTAACTTCTTTTGGTAGGGCATGAAAAGGACAATTCAACAGATGGTGGCTGAATGTGATACCTGTCAGCGCAATAAGGGTTAAACAACACTCCTTCCAGGATTGCTAGAACCCTTGCCCATACCTACTTGGATTTGGACAGATATTTCTATGGATTTCATTGAAGGGATCCCTAAATCTTGCGGGAAGATAGTGATTCTTGTTGTGGTTGATTGCCTCTCCAAATATAGTCATTTTTGTTCTCTCAACCATCCCTATACAGCCTCCTCAGTTGCTCAACTTTTCCTGGACTAGATTTTTCGTCTTCATGGCATCCCTTCTTCCATTGTCTTGGATCGTGATGCGACTTTCACCAGTCATTTTTGGATAGAACTATTTCACCACATTGGCACCAAACTGATGATGATTTCAGGGTATCACCCACAAACAGATGGTCAGACTGAAATTATCAATAAATGCTTGGAAACTTATCTTCGTTGCGTCACCTCTGAACAACAACATCAGTGGGAAAAGTGGCTCCCTCTTGCTGAATGGTGGTACAATACCTCTTACCACACTCCCTCTAAAATTACCCCATATGAAGCAGTATATGGTCAGGCACCTCCACTTCTTCTTCCATACACCCCCAACAGTTCACAAGTTCAGGAAGTTGACACGGTCCTTCGAAACCGCGATCAGATTCTTCTCATTTTGCGGGACAATCTTCACATGGCAAGAAATCGCATGAAGCAACAAGCTAATCAAAACCGTTCTGAGCGCACTTTTCAAGTAGGCGATACGATTTTTATTCGTCTCCAACCGTACAAGCAATCCTCCCTGAAACTCAAAGGGCGTCATAAGATCGCTCCAAAGTTCTATGGGCCATATCGGATTCTTCAGAAGACTGCGTCTGTTGATTATAAATTGGAACTTCCTCCTTCTTCCTGCATTCATCCAGTATTTCATGTCTCTTGTCTAAAGAAAGTTCTTGGCACCAACATCAGTGGACAAACTATTTTACCCGAACTGGATAATTAAGGATCCATCCTTTTGGAGCCGAAGGCCATCCTCAATTGGCGCAATCATCAGCTTCGCTCTCACTCTATCACAGAGGTCTTAATTCAGTGGCACAGCATGCAACCAGAGGATGCTACATGGGAACCACTCCTTCATATTCAACAACAATTTCCACATCTAAAGCTTTGAGGAAAAAGCTTTTTTAAGGGGGAGGGGATGCTAGGAACCCATGTCTTTACTTTGTTAGCATATTGTTTTTGGACTCATATGCTTTGTAAGTCATCCCGTAGTATTTGTTGAATAATAGTTTGTGTTATTGTTGTTGGCATATATGCTTTGTAAGTCGCCCATAGTATTGTCGATCCATAGTTTGTAGTGGCCCATGGTTTTGAACCATAGTATTGGTGCCTAGACTTAGTATATAAGTGTGTGTTGAGACCTATGAAGGAACGGTGAAGTTATTTGTATTGAGCTTGTTCAAAGGAAGTTGCCCCCTTGAAGTGGCCTGTGATCAATATAAAAGTGATTATGAGTTCTGTCATTTCTGCTATTTCGCATATTCTTATTAATTAATTGTTGCAGGTGCTTCACAAACTGATTGTATACATCAACTAATTGCATTATGTGTACTTTAGCTTCCACCACCAGTAATTGTTTTAGGATGTTGGAGACTGGTTCCAACCTCACTGGACTTCATATGGAGAAATAAAAATTTCATATCCAATACAGAGTTTAGTGGCCTTAACAATTTTTAGGATTTTAGGGTTGGCAGGAATCAAGATTCTAGAGTTTCCACTAGATTCTATCATGCATGACGGTATGGGATTGGCATTAGTCAAGACCACTGAATGATAGGATTTTGCATCATGTAATCATCTATGGGAGTTAATATAGTCATGGGTTTCCTTCAAAAAAGTCATTTATGTGTATTCTTCTTATTTTCTTGCAAGATAATGTGTTATTTAAAGAAGATAGACAGATTGGATAGTCCTGTTCCTATGGCTACAGATTCTGAAGATAAGCATAATGAAGGGGTTGGAACTAGTGGATTGTCTCTTGAAAATATGAGTAATGAATGCTTTCTACAATTAAGCATTTCACATGCCATGGTGTTTGTGCATCGGGCAATGGAAAATCCTGAAACTTTTAGAATATTTGTTGAGAAAAAAGGCATTGAAGCCCTTATGAGGTTCGTGACTCTTCCGAGTATTCCACTATCTTCAGAAGGGATGTCTGTAGCTGTGCACATGGTTGCAGTTTGCAAAGCATTCACGAAGCAACACTCAGTTTCCCTTGCAAGGGTATTTTGTGCTCATCTGAAGGAACATCTCAAGACTATATTGAATTTTTTGGATCCTGTTGCAGGGACTAATTTATTAGCTACAGAAGATGGACTTAATCGGAAAGTATTTTGGTGCTTGTTTGTGGTATATTTTTTTGTCTTTCTAGCTGATGCTACTAAATAGAATTGATGGTTGGCAGCATTAATGGCAGAGTTTGGAAATGATAGCAAGGATGTGCTTCTTGTTAAATTTTCAGACTTTACTTCAATATGATCTAGGATCTTAACTAAGAGAACAACATGTACAGCATATCTACAGCATATCAATCATGGAGACAATAATGCAAGCACACAAGAGACACAAAGATTTACTTGGGGAAAACCATAAAGGTGAAAAACCGCAATAACTTCCTCAGAGATAAATAGAGCAATGATACAACCCAAACATAAGAGATAGACATATCCTAGCAGTAGATCCTCCTCCTCCATAAGTGCGCCACTCCTCCTTAAGTGAGAAGTGAGTGATCAAATAGAGTGCCTCCCGCACTCTATTTATACTTGACTTGACTTGCCTTTTACATAAATCATGTAGGCTCAAACTTAACCACATAACATAATGCTGACTGGGCCGACCCCCAATAGGGTGGTCTAATAACCCTTCGACCCACATGGCCGACCCCCAATAAGGTGGTCTAATAACCCTTTGACCCACATGACTTATACAAGGCCGACCCCAACAAGGTGGTCTAATAACCCATCAATTATAAGTTACGACACTTACAATATAAATGACGACACTTCTGTATAGAGGAATACTACCATCTCTATAGGAGTACATACAACATACATATATGAAATACATTCCGAAGTTACATATACATCAACACTCCCTCTTAACTAGGAAGGTATTTCTCAGCACAGGTCTTCTAGCATAAGTCTTCTTCTCTGGATCATCGTCACTGGATAATCGTCATCGAGACATCATCATCGTCACTACTGCTGCTATCTCAATCAATCTCTGAATCTACTCGTCATAGGAAGTTCTATAGAGCCAGTCCTTTTTCATACTGGATGTAGGCCCACCACCTGCAGGTCTTCATCATCACTGGCCATATTGTGGAATCCTCAGGACTTATTACATGCGTCACAAAACCCGCTCAGGACTTATTACATGCGTCACAAAACCCGAAAGAGCATCTGCCAGATATCCCAGGGCAATGAATTACATGCCATAGGAAAAACCTTGAAAAACTATCTGCAGATCTCCCAGGGCCATATTATATGTGACCTCACCACAAAACCTCGCAAGAGCATCCTAGGTTGTTACGAGCACACAGCTCTACCTATAGGATCTCCCAGGGCACGAATTACATGTGGTCACCACAAAACCTCGCAAGAGCATCCCAGGCTGTTACAAGCACATAGCTCTACCTATAGGATCTCCTAGGGCATGAATTACATGTGGTCATGGAAAAACCTCGCAAGAGCATCCCAGGACTGATTACGGAAACACAGCCCAACCTATCGGATCTCCCAGGGACACGAATTATATGCCATAGGACAAAACCTCGAAAGAGCATCTGCCAGATATCCCAGGGCAACGAATTACATGCCATAGGAAAAACATCGTAATACTATCTGCAGATCTCCTAGGGCAATGAATTATATGTCCTCCCAGAGAAAAACCTCGAAAGAGCATTTGCCAGATGTCCCAGGGCACCGAATTACATGCCATAGGCAAAACCTCGAAAGACGATCTGCAAATCTCCCAGGGAAACAAATTACATGCTCATCTGCACAACCTGATCCACAGCCATAGAGTATCAACCTGATACTCACCATACATCATCCTGATGTACACATGATCATCGTAATCATCATCACTGCAACATCCTCCTGCATGTCATCTGGAGCAACATCCTGAAGCTCGTCATCCATGATCATCCTGATCATACAATGCATCTACCTGATGCATACCAAGTATCTACCTGATACATATCATCATACATGATCCACCTGATCATACAATGTATCCACCTGATACAAATACAAATACATGATACATATCACCATACATGATCCACCTGATCATACAATGTATCCACCTGATACATATACAGATACATGGTCCAAGCATCCAACATGATGAATATACAAAAATACATACACATGATCCAACCGATCATATCCATCATCCAACATGATGCGTACATACATATAAATGATCCAACTGATCATATCCAGCATCCAACATGATGCATACATACATACATAAAAATGATCCATCTGATCATATCAAGCAGAAACCAGAACATCATCCTGATGCTCATCATCCAGTGCTTACATCCACAGCCATGTGAAGGATCCTCCTTACAACATGCTTGGAATGGCTTCAACAAATGTATCCATCACTTCTTCCTTGAAGTGTCCTCGATCTGAAGAACGCCAAGCCTCTCTCTGAAGTACTTGAACTTCACCCTGACTAGTGGCTTCATCAGCACATCTGCAATCTACTCGTCCGTCGCAACATACAGGAGCTTCATAGCTCCTCTCTACACCATATCCCTGATATAGTGATATTTGATCTCTATGTGTTTTGACCTATCATGAAACACTAGATTCTCGGACAGCTTCATACAACTCTGGTTATCACAGAAGATACCAGTAGCATCTAATGGGAGATCAAATAACTCGGACAGTAGCTTCCGTAGCCATACTGCCTCACAACTAGCTGAACAGACTGCAACATACTCTGCCTCAGCTATACTCAGTGCTACGCAGGACTCCTTCCTGCTAAACCAAGAGATCACACCTGATCCCATACTGAAGCAGCATCCATATGTGCTCTTCCTATCTACAGCACTGCCAGCCCAATCTGAATCAACATAACCCTGCAAGTTAAACTTTTGATTCGCTTCATACTTGATCCCATAATCCACTATACCCTTGAGGTACCTCAGAACATGCTTTACAGTAACCAGGTGAACAATCCTCGGATCCGTCAGGAACTGGCTCAATGTGTTCACCGCAAAGCAAATATCTGGTCTCGTGTTCGTCAGGTACATCAAGGACCCAATCATCTGACGATGCATAGAGACATCAACCGGCTCAGATGAAGCATCACAAAGAAGCTTCAGATTTGGTGTCATAGGTGTGGCCATGGCCTTGCAATCCATCATCCCGAACCTCTTCAGGATCTCTACTGCATACTTCCCTTGTCCAAGGAATATTCCATTTGCACTCTGCCACACCTCCATGCCAAAAACAAATAGTGCATCATCCCCAAGTTCTTCATCTCGAACTCGGCAGTAGGCTTCCGCTGCGTGTCGGCAATCAATCTATCTTCACTGTAACAAACAAGTTATCCATATACAAAAGTAGTATCACTAGATTGCCTTTCTCAACCTTGTAGAAAAGGTTGGAATCCACTTTATTCTTGGTAAAGCTCAAACTAGATAGAAAGCTGTCTATCCTACCATACCAAGTTCTGCACACATATATGACTACACCATGCTGTCTTGAAATCCATCTGGTGCATCTTCTATTTCATCACTTTTATATTTCTCAATGTTGCTATCTGCAACATGTTTGATTTGATAGTTCCATTTGGAAGTCACAACAAACTTCCCTTCAGCTCTTGGGACCGCATCCCAAACATCGTTCTTCATGATCAACGGATCATGGCATTCTTCCCGTATCCTGGGAACTTCAATATCTTCAATAGATAATTGTGTTGCTGAACAAATGTTGTGGTTCTTCTTTTGTAGGTGATGGCATATGATCTTTCCTACAAAATAGGTTAAATTGCATGATTAGAAACATCTCATAATTTTCAGAACAAATTATTACACATAAAGAAATATGTCATACAGTCATGCAATTATCTTAGCCATTGCTTCAATACAACATTTATCCATATCCCGTAACTTTCTAGATGCCTTCCAATCTCTACTAGAACATTGTTAAGAGTGTGCACAACTCCCAACATGTCAGCAAAGAGGTTTCATTCTAGATAAGTAGCAATGGAATGTTGTACAGTGCCATAGGCCACTTACCCATGCATATTAGTAGTATACTATTCATCAATGCAACTATTCTAATATGCATAATAGACAACCTAATTCTAGGAACATCTGTATATACATTATTGAACAGTATTATTTAAACAATAAAATATGCAAGTAATGACAATTCAAATACTTATCTTTGTTTGTTTGTTGGGTGGACTCCCTCTGAATCTTTGCAACTCCATTCTGATGTGGATTGTGAGAAGTGGTCAACTCCCTCTGAATATCTGCATCCTTGCAGAAACTACTGAAGTGTGCTCCTTTGCTTTCTTGCAGGAACAACTGGAGTGTGCTCCCTCTTGATCTTTGCTTCCTAGATTACCTGTCCTTGAACTTACATTCATTCTCGATCCCTATGCATGCTTGTTAGTATCATCATTGTGTTATCCTCTAGGTCTCATACATAATCAACATTCATTAGTATAATCTTAATATTATCAAAACACAATAATCTCAAGCATGTATAGTCGGGATCAATTCAAACACAGATAATAAACATTAGTATTCAAGGTTTCAAGGAAGTCTTCTTTTATTCATACATATTCTTATTTAATCATAGGACTCTTCTGGTTAGTTAAATCATCAAGCAAGAGAAGAGATATAATATGCATAAAACCCGTGATTATTCAAAACTATACCTTCATGATTCTTCTGGTTAGTCATATCATCAATTATGGTAAGAAACATAATATGCATACAACCATGATTATTCAAACCTATGACTTCATGAATAATCATTATCAACAACACAACAGTATAAAATCCTAGCACAAGGTAGGATTCTAGCTTGATATAGGAAAAACATACCTGGATTAGCATGCTAGCTAGATATGTCTAACATACCCGCATAATGTCTTCTGGTTCTCTTCAGTGACTTGTGCTAGTAACCTGCATGTCTCATAAGTTAACCATTGTAGAACCAAGTTATACATACCTCGAAAGTAGATATTCTATGTGATCCATGATAATGGATGAATCTTTGTCTTCATGTCACCATGAGCAGATGTTCTTGAAGTAGAACATGATTTGATTTTCTTGGTGTACCTTTTTGTGTTAGCAGACAACATAAACCTCATACAACACCATAATGCATTAGTACAATCATAAGTCTCAACACCCTAACCAATGAATATCTTCTATCATGCATTCATAATTTTGTTAAGGTGATACAACAAATCTAAAATCAAGATTGTACTAACCATAATAACATGAAGACAAACATACCATAAACTCAATCATGAACAAATATCGAAACATACCTCGATGAGTCATACCTGTCGATATCGCTTGTAATATTCTTATGTAAGGCCTTAGCCTCATCTCCCTTTGAAACAGGAACTTCTTCACTTATGTAGGTGACCAATCCATCTTCTTCTAGGATTAACCTAATCCACTTGATTTGCAAAAATTGGACCTGGAGCTGGATATGGGTTTGTCAGAGAAACCCCAAAAATTCAAACTTTGAATTTCAAACATTCGAAAGGATATAAATATGCGCCTTGATGATCTGATCAAGCTGGTATATTCAGAATTTGAAAACTGCAAAGTTTCACTCCTCAATTTTGCCTTTGAAACTTCCGGATTCACTGGACGTGACCCTGAATTGGGGTTTGATGAATCCCACTCTTCTGCTCAATCAAAAGGTTTGATCCAAAGCTCTAAGCTTCTATTTTTCTGAGGAGCTTCCAGCCGTGGTCACAGATTTCAAAAATTCCCATTTTTACAGAAGCCCTAATTTTCCACTTTTCTGATCAAAGTCCCGAACTAGGGTCTGATCAAGCTCAGCCTTCTGCTCAACCAAAAATTTTGATCTTGGTCTCTAAATTTCTATTTTGATGAGTAGCATCCAGCCATGGTCTCCGATTACAAAAATTCCAACTTTCTCCGAAGCCCTAAATTCCAGAAGCCATGAATGAAGGTACTCAAAAAATAATTCTTTTTTGACAGAAATATGTACCTAATTTTTTCTGGTGTAACTCCTAACTTTTCGATCCATAGGGTCTGAAAAATCTTCTTGAGATAGCCTGACCTGTTATCTTTCCATGCCGACAGGTCTGACCTCAATTGGATTCTCTGAGAGAGAGTTATGCCAAGCGTCGCAACGTGACCTGTTTATGGGATAAAACAGGAGAGCGAACTTGTATGACATGCCACGTGTCACTGATTCAACTTCTGCCTCTCAACCATTTTTTTGAGATAGTACAGTCTATGTACTACCTGTCACTTTTTACGCAATTTAATTTGGAGCTTCCTAGCCCAAGTTATGACCTTTTTCCTAAGGTCATCTGATTTTGACTTAGATCTCGAAGAAGCAAAAACCCTATATTGTACAAATCATAAATCACAAAGTACAACGAATTAGATGTTTTCCTTTGGAAACAAGGTACATGGGGATTTAATATTCGACCTGTAAAGGTTTCAGATCTGAAAACTTCTCCAAAACGGGTTTATAGCGAAAGTGCTACAATGACTGGTTTTTGCTATATCACCCTAGCATCGTAAGTGCAACAAGTGTCATACATGCCATATCATGCCTTCTTTCAGGCTAGCTCTGATACCATGTTAAATTTTCAGAATTTACTTCAATCTAATCTAGGATCTTAACTGAGAGAACAACATGTACAGCATATCTATAGCATATCAATCATGGAGACAATAATGCAAGCACACAAGAGACACAAAGATTTACTTGGGGAAAACCATAAAGGTGAAAAACCCCAATAACTTCCTCAGAGATAGATAGAGAAATGATACAACCCAAACATAAGAGATAGACATATCCTAGCAGCAGATCCTCCTCCTCCATAAGTGCGCCACTCCTCCTTAAGTGCATGAGTGAGAAGTGAGTGATCAAATAGAGTGCGTCCCGCACTCTATTTATATTTGACTTGACTTTCCTTTTACATAAATCATGTAGGCTCGAACTTCACCAAATAACATAATGCTAACTGGGCCGACCCGCAATAGGGTGGTCTAATAACCCTTCGACCCACATGGCTGGCCCCCAATAAGGTGGTCTAATAACCCTTTGACCCACATGACTTATACAGGGTCGACCCCAACAAGGTGGTCTAATAACCCATCAAGTATAAGTTACAACACTTACAATATAAATGACGACACTTCCGTATAGAGGAATAATACCATCTCTAGAGGAGTACATACAACATACATATATGAAATACATTCCGAAGTTACATATACATCATCACTTCTTGATATTGGGATGATACATCGAGAAATACTATGGCAAGTTGCACTTACTGAGGATTCAAAGGCGTTGTTAAAGAAAGATGATGGCAATATTTCCAGCAGTGTCACAATTGATTTGGATGTGCATGCAAATGTAATTGATGATCACTTGCCAACTTCTGTTGGACATTATGTGGATCTTATTTTGAATCAGCACAGGCAATCATCTGTTTGGAATGTTGAACCTCAACTTTTTGATCTAATACATCTATTTCATGATATTGGTCACCATGCTCGACTTCAATGAAGGTTGAACATTGATTTCTCTGCCCAAGAACAACAAGCCTATGTTCGTCAACCACAGTCTTCTCATTCTGATGAAGGCCCTTCCTGAAGAAAAATTGATGGCAATAAGCAAAAGTCACTCCATTCTTTTTGCTATGAGATATTAAGGTCGTTGTCATTTCATATAAGTCATTTGTTTTCAGAACTAGGAAATGTGATGCATATTCCCTCTCGCCGTTGGGCTAATTCTCCCACTGTCAGTCCTGCTTCCAAATTTGTAGCATCTACATTTGCAACCATCTTTTTGGCTGATCTGAACTTTGATGGACATGAAAGTACATCACAGAGGGAGTTTCCATTCTCAGTTAAGTGTCGCTATTTGGGTAAGGTTGTTGATTTTATTCAGGCTGTCGTTGTGGACAGACAAGAATCATGTAACCCTGTTTTGTTAAATAGCTTTTATGCACATGGTGTGTTAAAGTTGATACTAACTACATTTGAAGCTACTAGTCAATTACTCTGTACAATACTGCAGACACCTGTCTTGATGGAAACGGACAGTGTCAATAATGATGAAAATGGAAAGACCTGGATATTTGGTACACTAGTAAATTATGTTGGGCTGATGGACCACCTAGCCACACCTTCTTGCATCTTGGGGTATTCCTCATCACATTTCCTAGTGCATCCTGTTGCCGATGGGACCATTTCTCTGCCACCTTTTATTTCTACCAATAATTTATAAAATGGCAATTGGATGCCTCAATAGATATATGTATACATTTCCTGTATATTTACTAGAAACTATAGGTTGGCTAGGTTTTTCTTTTTAACAATCCACTGTGTATGTCTTTCAACAATTTGCATATATTCTAACGATAGCATTATATTCTTTAAGGAATTCCTCAACTAGTACTAGTTTACGTTCGGGTACTTGCCCTTTATGCATTTTGTCTTTTTGGGTACCCATTAGCTACAGTTATTTCTTTTGCTTATATCAAACCTGTTAGAAAAACAGGATCGCAGAGCAATAACAATAAACATAAATGCAAATATAATCACACACACATTACAAGAGAGACACAGATATATCGTGGTTCACCCAACTTGGGCTACGTCCACACCAAAGTTGCCAGTCCTTATTATTATTATTCCGTCCATTAAAGTGAAGGGATACAACCGTTGCACTTCCTCCTCACTGTCTCATCATCTCTCTTCCTAATCTCAGAGATCTTTACAATGCATAAAACCTAATACATCAACCCTAGCCATGTTACAATGCCTTTCTTTTATAAGGGAGATACAATGGGAAAATACCACAGGTTACCCAAAACCATGGGCCCGTAAAACAACCCCAAAAATTTTCTTCGGGGGATTCGCCCCCGGACCCCCTAGTTGGGTGTTATAACCCCCACACCCCCTCGTTGGGGTGAGTGTATAGTCCTTTTTACATATCATATAAAGCTGGGGTAAAAACACGGCTGAATATTAATATCTCTGAATCTGGAGATCAGGCTTCACAACCAACAATCTCCCACTTGGAGACTGATCACAACAACTCCATCGCTGCTGCACTTGCTAGACCTTGGACTTGGAAAATTTCTCATCTTCACCTTCACGCTAGAAGGCCAACTGAAACCAAGCAGGAACTTAGTTTCTCTCTTGTCACTACCTTTGTAAACATGTCTGCAGGATTCTAGCTAGTATGAATCTTTTCCAGCTTCAACAATTCATCTTCCAAAACAGAGCATATGAAATGGTACTTAAGCTATATATGTTTAGTCCTAGAATGGAATGTTGAGTTCTTTGCAAGATGGATGACACTCTGGCTGTCACTATACAACCTGCTATCATTTTGCTTCTTACCCAATTCCTCCATAAACCTCTGCAACCAAATCATCTCTTTACTAGCCTCTGTAGCAGCAACATACTCTCCTTCCGTTGTTGAAAGTGCAACAACCTTTTGCAGTTTCGAATCCAACTTACTGCTATTCCACTTACAATAAACACATACCCTGTGGTGCTCCTCCTGCTATCCTTATCACCTGCCATATCTGCATCAACATATGCCTGTAGAAAAATGTTTGAACCTCCAAAACATAATGCCTGAGTGGTAGTACCTCTCAAATACCTGAGAATCCACTGTATTGCCTTCCAGTGTTCTTTACCTGGATTGTTCATATATCTGCTCACAACTCCCACTACTTGTGCAATATCTGGTCTTGTGCACACCATGGCATACATCAAGTTGCCAACTGCTGATTGATAGGGAATCTTGTACATGTGATCTGTCTCTTCCTGTGTCTTGGGACACATTTCCTTACTTAGATTGAAATGGCTGGCCAAAGGTGTACTTACTGGTTTTGCATTCTGCATTCTGAACCTCTCCAACACCTTTTGAATGTACTCACTCTGAGACAATGTCAATTTACGATTTTTCCTGTCTCATACCAAGGATTTGCTTTGCAACACCCAAATCCTTCATCGCAAATGAATTAGCTAGCTTCCTTTTGAGCACATTTATATCCTGCATGTTAGAACCTACAACAAGCATGTCATCCACATACAATAACAAGATAATAAATCTTTCATTGTCTAGCTTCTTGAAATAAACACAGTGGTCAGAATGACATCTACTATAACCTTGTTATGTCATAAACTTGTCAAATTTTAGATACCACTGCCTTGGAGCTTGCTTCAAGCCATACAAACTCTTTTTCAACCTGCATACCAAGTTCTCTTTACCTTTGACCTCATACCCTTGTGGCTGCTGCATATATATCTCTTCCTCCAATTCCCCATGGAGAAAGGCTGTTTTTACATCTAACTGTTCAAGATGCAAATATTCTACCGCCACTAGACTCAAAATAGTCCTAATTGAAGTCATCTTAACAACAGGAGAAAATATTTCATCAAAATCTATACCTTTCTTCTGTGCAAACCCCTTTACAACAAGTCTGACCTTGTACTGCTTCTTACCTCCTTCTTCTTCCTTCAGCCTATAAATCCATTTGTTCTGCAATGCTCTTTTACCAGTAGACAACTGAACCAAATCCCAAGTCTGGTTTCCTACCAATAAGTCCATCTCCTCATTCATTCCTTGCTCCCACTTCTTTCTAGTTTCCACCTGCATTGCTTCTTCATAACATTCCGGTTCACCAGCATTAGTCATAAACAAATAATACATTGAAGGAGAGTATCGTTCAGAGAGTCTACTTAACCTGGTAGATCTTCTTGCAGTTGCAGGAGTTTCAGGTACTTGCTGTTGTTCTTGATTTTCTGACACCTTTGGAACTTCATTTTCTTGAATTTCATCAAGCACTGTGTACTTTGTGTTTTCCTTTTCATGTTTCTTTCCCTACAACTAATCTTTATACATGACCTTTTCATTGAATATGACATCTCTACTTCTAATGATTTTGTGATTTTCATAATCCCATAAGCGATAACAAAAATCATCAACCCCATATCCAATAAAAGTACATTTCTTGGATTTAGCTTCAAGCTTTGTTCTATTTTCTTTATCAATATGGACAAATGCTTCACAACCAAACGTTCTCAGAAATGAGTAGTTTACCTTTTAATCTATCCATGCCTCCTCTGGAATACCACCATCCAAAGCACTTGAAGGTCCTCTATTTATTAAATAAATAATAGTATTTACAGCATCCACCCAAAACTATAAGGGCAACCTTGCATGCAGTCTCATACACCTTGCACGCTCCATGATCATTCTATTTATCCTTTCTGACACACCATTTTCTTGTGGTGTTCCTGGGACTGTCTTCTCTCTACGAATCCCATGGTATGAAAAGTAACTATCAAACTCCTTTCCGCAGTACTCACCTCCATTATCAGATTTGAGACACTTCAACCTTTTCCCTGTCTCATTCTCAACCAAATCTTTCCACTTCTTAAAAGTAGCAAACACATCAGATTGATGTCTAATGTAATAAACCCAAGTTTTCCTAGTTGCATCATCAATAAATGTAACATAATAATGAGAGCCACCAAGAGATTGTACCTGATCCGGTACCCATACATCTATATGCACTAGCTCTAACTTTTCATTCTTCTTCTATTTCCCAAACCTGATAAATCTAACTCTCTTTTGTTTGCCATAAACACAGTTCTCACATAATTCCAAACCTACCTGATTCAAATCTGGCAGCAACTTCCTTGAGTGGAGAATCTGCATCCCTTTCTCACTCATGTAGCCAAGCCTATGATTCCACAATGCTATATCTATTCTTGTGGAAGATAAAGAGATAGAATGGTCAGTATTATGTGGACATAAATACAACGTACCTACCTTGTCTCCTTTTGCTATCAACATTGATCCTTCAGTGATCTTCCACCACTTTTCTCCAAATGTAGATAGACAGCCGCCATCTCCCAATTACCCTATTGAGATCAGATTTCTTTTCATAGCAGGAAGATGCCTAACATCTTTCAACAGCCAATCAATTCCATTCTTAACTTTTATCCATACCTTACCAATTCCAACAATTTTACATGGCTTATCATCACCCAATAAAACATGTCCAAAATCACCTGGAACATAATCATGAAAATATTTCCTATGGGGTGTAGCATGAGATGAAGCCCCTGAATCTACTACCCAATAATCACTTGTATTATCTAATGCAAGAATCAAAGCATCTTGTAACACATCACCTGCTACATTTGCTTCCTGGGTAGTTTCCTTATGTGCATCTCCTTTCTTCTTTAGAGATATGCAGTCTTTCTTCAGATGTCCTTTCTTTCCAAAGTTCCAGCACTCTATTTTTCCCAGTCTGGACTTGGATCTGCCCTTTTTAGAGTTGCTGCCATTACCTTGGCTCTTTCCTCTCTCCTTTTGTCTTCCCCTACTCTTCTTGGTCAACGCATTACCTAATGTCTCACCTGTGCTTTTTATTCGCATTTCCTCGCTAAGAATAACACCAATAACATCATCAAATTTCAAGGTGTTTGAACCAGAGACAGAGTTACTTACAACCATGACCAAGCTATTCTAGCTTTCTAGCAATGAATACAAGATTAGAAGAGCCCTAACCTCATCATCAAAGTTCACACTTACATAACTTAGCTGATTTGTAACCATATTAAACTCATTTAAATGATCAGTAACAGATCCACCTTCAAACATCTTCATATTAAATAAATGCTTCATTAGAAATACCTTGTTGGAGGCCGAGGGTTTTTCATACAGCTTACCCAATGCACTCATCAAACCCTCCGTTGTCGTTTCTTTTGAGATATTGAAAGCCATCGATGAAGCCAAGCTCAGCCGTATTGTTCCCAAAGCCTTTCTGTCAAGAACCTCCCATTCTTCATCCTTCATGGCCGCTAACTGCTTTGCTCTTCCTCCCAATGGTAGGAATAGATCCTTCTGGTACAGATAGTCCTCCATTTGCATCTTCCATAACTGGAATTTTTGGCCGTTAAACTTCTCGACCTTAAAATTTCCTTGTTCCGTCATTGCTCCCACTCGAACCAGAAACCCTAGCTTCCTATGGGTTTATCTGCCAAATAGACCTTTGGCTCTGATACCAATTGTTAGAAAAACAGAATCGCGGAGCAATAACAATAAACAAAAATGCAAATATAATCACACACACATTACAAGATAGACATAGATATATCGTGGTTCACCCAACTTGGGCTATGTCCACACTGAAGTTGCCAGTCCTTATTATTATTATTCCATCCAACAATGTGAAGGGATACAACCTGCAGCACAACCGTTGTACCTCCTCTTCACTGTCTCACCGTCTCTCTTCCTGATCTCAGAGATCTTTACAATGCATAAAACCTAATACATCAACCCTAGTTGTGTTACAATGTCTTTCTTTTATAAGGGAGATACAATGGGAAAATACCACGGGTTACCCAAAACCATGGGCCCGTAAAACAACCCCAAAAATTTGCTTCGGGGACTTTGCCCCCGGAACACCCAGCTGGGGGTTATAACCCCCACACCCCCCCCTTGTTGGGGTGAGTGTATAGTCCTTTTTACATATCATATAAAGTTGGGGTACGAACACAGCTGAATAATAATATCTTTGAATCTGGAGATCAGGATCCACAACCAACAAAACCATATGCTCAACTTGTTATGGACCAAAAATATAAAATTCTAATCAGTAGACTTTGGGTTATTTGTGATGCAGAGAACTAGGGAACTAGATACTATTGAACTACTAGAACAATTTCCTGCTTTGCATCAATATCTTTATCGCCTAATGGCATGTCAGGCATTTACATCCGAGTCACTATTGTGAAATATATAGTAACTCTATAATTTTGGAGGCTGGCTACTTGTATTATATGCTTTTGAGTTATATGTCCTTTCAGTGTGATTTTGGATTGAAAGCACTACATACTGTTGTGTATGGTTTCTAATTTAATAATCTAAATATGTGCAGCTAGAAGGGGCAGCTATATCCAATCATGTGATACAGTATGCACTCATAGTGGTTTGTGGCATCTTCACTCTTTTGTGGTTAAAATTTATTTGTTGTCTTGCATAAATAAAGTAGTTTCACTTGCTAAAGTTGATGCCATACTTTATGATGGGTATACTTATTTTCCTTTTGCACAATGTTGTAGGTTTCTAGAGAGAGCATTAAACTGTACACTGCAATTAATGATGCCACCATTAACCTTGTTGACAAGGTAGGAAATGTTATGGTTTAAATGTTTAATTAGCATCGCATCTTAATTATAATTGATCTATAGCTCTGATAACTACAACTACCTACCTGCAGTTCTTTGAAATGCAATGCCATGATGCTATTAAGGCACTTGATATGTATAGGCGAGCTGGTAAACAGGTATGGTTGGAAATTTCCTGTTCCAAAAGTGTTCTAATTGATGTCTTTAGTTTCAAACCATGTCAAAACAGTCCCATATACCTCCTACTATTTTGTTCTCTAGGATGATTGTGATCCAACATTACTTTTTTTAAAAGCATTTGCTTAAGTGGCATTCCCTTTGAACATATTTGAAGTGTTTAATTTTATCATCATTACCTTCTCTCGCTGTATACACCTACCATTCCTATTCTTTTCCGGCATGTTTAATTTAAAGAAACAAATTTTCTAGCATCATTTCTGAAATGTGGAATGAATATCACTTTGTGTCACCCGTGACAATTAAAATAACTTTATTGCAAGTATTTGTTCCACTGGCATGGTAGGCTGAAAAATTATCAAAGTTCTACGAAGTTTGCAAAGGTCTTGACCTTGGACATGGATTTAAATTTCCTACACTTGAACGGGTACAGATAATTTGTGAACTTTGTCATCATGTTCAGTGCAGCTTTTTAGTGTAATGGCGTGTAGCTGGTCATTACAGATGTGCATGGTTCTGTGTGATACTTACTTTGGTTCTTGTGAATCAAATTACTGAATGAACAGCCACCAACATCATTCATTTCTGCAATGGAAGAGTATGTTAAAGATGCCCCAAGATCATCATCCGTCTGTAGAGAGTTGGCATGAACATATATCCTTAAGAGAGTATATAGTATTATAGTGTTTTGAGGACACCCAAATTGCATTTTGTTTGTTATTTACAAAGTTCTAGTAGGTACAAATGAATAGCAGCAGACCTGCTACTATACAAATGAAAGGGCAGCCTGTTGTTCAAAAAAGTGGTTGTTGCTCATAAGACAATTCCTAGAATAATTTTTACTGCAACTGGTTTTGAAGAAGTGAAGTTGAATATAATTGTATGTATTTTGGATCGCAGACAGGCAAATGTCTCTAGCTATCGAGTGATCAACAATTGATAGACAATTAAAACAAATTTATTGCAAGTTGGATCTTGTATTCTTTTCTGTCTGTGAAGGGTAACAACTTGCTTTCGTTCCTGATAATTTGTACAGCCATGGGTTATTGTACTCATGCGTAGTTTGTAAGATCATTCTTCTTTGAATTTTCATCATTGTCACAGTTGAACTATTATATCTTAGAATTCTTTTAGTACTTGAAGCATTATTCTTGAATATGTTTGACATTCATTTTGTTCCCGTGAAAAATTTGTTTGAATATCATCATTGTCAAGCAATAACAACTTCTTAAAAAGTGCTAGCTCAATGGTAGAGCACCTGCCTAATTATAGGCAGGAGATTGGTGGTTCTATTCCTCTGTACCCTATCATAAATTAGCGACTAAGAAAACGACTAAATTCACATATATACGACTATTAGTAGCTAATTTCCAGTATCTTATAGCATGACTAACGTTTAGTCGTATTTAGGTTATTCATTAATATGTTATCATCTAGTAGTTTATTTAGTCATATATTTGGTCATTAATTGTGACAATCAATGACTAAATCAATGACTAAATCAATGACTAAATCAGTGACTGAATCATTGAGTATCAATGACTAAATCAATGACTATCAATGACTAATAAGTCAACCAATTAATGACTACTGAAATACGACTAGAGATAAGATAGTGGAAATCGGATACTATTAGTCACTGATTCAAAAATAGTCGTTTATAGTTGAATTTTAGTAATTAATTTCTCATTTTGTACTAGTGGTCGGCAAGATGGTGCAGGTTCGAATTGATGGTGTTGAGGAAGCCTTTGGTGCTCCACAACGTGCTCGTGGGGTGCTTTTTTGGCCGATGTGCGCTCGCGGGTTTGTTGAACAATGACGAACCCGTGCTCTGTTTTTTTTTATAAAAAAAACAGGGGAGTGCAGGCATCATTAACGTGTGCACCAACTTTTTGCGTACGTGTTAATAACGCGTGCACGCACCTTTTGTCCATGTCGACTCAATGACGTGGATGTTTGGCATTGCCAAAGGAGGGACGCATGCATGGGTTTGGATGCATGTGCACGTCTCTATTTTTTCCCGCTCGCGCGCTCCTATTGCAGGATTTTTGGGTACCAGCTTCATGTGGGTACCCTAGGGTAATTGAACCTGGCACCATGCATGCAGAGGGATGTAAATCTACTAGTGGGACCTTTCTGGCACTGAAATTTTTCCCAAAGAATTTAGAATCAGCTTTTTTATGCCCTGTGTAGCTTTGTGAATGAGGAGATGGCTATAGATTTCAGTTGGCAACTGTGGGAGCTATGGTCCACCTAAAGAGCTGAAATTTTTTCCACACCTCATCATTGGCCTCATCAACAACCTCCTAAAATTTCATGTAGAATAATGGACTAGAGAAGGAGAAATATCAATCAGAACTTTGCATAGGACCTGGCCAACACCATAAAAAATGCATTCTTTCATTTCTAAGAGTAATATTGATGTATCTTTTGCTCCATACAGAGGTCAACACCATAAAAATTGCATTCTTTCATTTCTAAGAGTAGTATTGATGTATCTTTTGCATACAGAGTTAGAATGATGTGCCCTCAGAGGCCGTGTAAAGTAGACATGGAGGGATTTCCAACTAGTGGTTGTACGACATTTTTTCACACTTGATTGATGTACTTTTTTAAATAAGAAAGAACAAGTTGGCACTTTTGTGAGAAATTTTTAATGCAATATTTTGCACTTCTCAAGGTTGGAATTGAATTATGTTAGCTCCATGGTGTACAATGACCCCAATAAACATGTATGAACCCTTCCTTTCCTTTAGATGAGCCATTCTGCCTTTATGTCTCATTTTGCTTAAATTAGACCCTACTGCGTTTTCATACTTTTGCAGCTCAAAATCAATAGGCCTATTTAATCAATCCCCTGCAATCAAATATGTCATTTTGTTGATTTGTAAAATTTGACCCAAGGTGGGCCCCAAACGCAAAACTAGCTTTTGGGCAGAGAGCACTTTGCCTAACAACATATGATAGTGAAGGTATGGAGGTTTGAGCTAAAAGTGGTAATAATTTCAAACAACCTAAGCAAGAAACACTCCAAAGTGACTCGCTCCAAGAGACTGCAAACAAGGTAGTGCGTGGAGGTAAACACCTAGTGACACTCTAAGACTATTTGCAGAAATGGCACAGGATCCACCACTCAAAGGTGCAAAATGAGAGCTACCATTTAAATGAAGATTATCATGGACAACACTACTTGATATGGGTTCCTGACAAACAAGGCCATGTTTGGTACCCATTCACAATAGAGGATTCAACATATATTCATTGAGTTTGTGAGGAAACTAACTATCCCAATTAAGTGAATCAATATGGTATGCAACTAAACATTTAAAATAGAGAGATGAATACTCTTTTCAATGCCCAAGTGAATACATAAAATAAATACTTCAATGAAAAGCTATGACAAAAACAATGTTTCCAATAACCTTATTACAATAATTTGGCCAAAAATACTATGCCAAAAGTCTCCAACTAAGAAAATATGGTGATTAAAGGAATAAATTAATGGTCGCTTCCATCACACAATCTACATACCAACTCCCCCATGATAACACATGTGCATTGGTAGTCCTTTGGACCATACAAGAGGTTCCAACACACAAATATGCCCATCCACATTAAATAGGTTGACGCCTTGGAAGAAAATGGCAACAACCAAGAGAATTTTGATTTTATTATTGATTGGGTAATCAAAACAAAAATTATTTTGTTAAAAGAATTACTATAACAACTGAAATACCAACGCATTACCTTTTGGAATTACTATAACAACTGAAATACCAACGCATCTCCTTTTGTCTTCCCCCGCTCTCCATGGTCAACGCATTACCTGATGTCTCACCTGTGCTTTTTCTTCACATTTCCTCGTTAAGAATAACACCAATAACATCATCAAATTTCAAGGTGTTTGAACCAAAGACAGAGTTACTTACAGCCACGACTAAGCTATTCCATCTTTCTGGTAATGAACACAAGATTAGAAGACCCCTAAACTCATCATCAAAGTTCACACTTATAGAACTTAGCTGATTTCTAACCGTATTAAACTCATTTAAATGATCAGTAACAGATCCACCTTCAGACATATTCATATTAAATAAACGTTTCATTAGAAATACCTTGTTGGAGGCCGAGGGTTTTTCATATAGCTTACCCAATGTGCTCATCAAACCCTCCATTGTCGTTTCTTTTGAGATATTGAAAGCCACCGATGAAGCCAGGCTCAGCCGTATTGTTCCTAGATCCTTTCTATAGAGAACCTCCCATTCTTCGTCCTTCATGGCCGCCGGCTGCTTTGCTCTTCCTCCCAAGGGTAGGAACAGATCCTTTTGGTACAAATAGTCCTCCATTTGCATCTTCCATAACTAGAATTTTTTGGCCGTTAAACTTCGCGACCTTAAAATTTCCTTCTTCTACCATTGCTCCCACTCGACCAGAAACCCTAGCTTCCTGTGGGTTTATCTGCCAAATAGACCTTTGGCTCTGATACCAATTGTTAGAAAAACAGGATAGCGGAGCAATAACAATAAACAAAAATGCAAATACAATCACACACACATTACAAGAGAGAGACAGATATATCGTGGTTCACCCAACTTGGGCTATGTCCACACTGAAGTTGCCAGTCCTTATTATTATTATTCCATCCAGCAAAGTGAAGGGATACAATCTACAACACAACCGCTGCACTTCCTCTTCAGGGTCTCACTGTCTCTCTTCTTGATCTCAAAGATATTTACAATGCATAAAACCTAATACATCAACCCTAGCCATGTTACAATGTCTTTCTTTTATAAGGGAGATACAATGGGAAAATACCACGGGTTACCCAAAACCATGGGCCCGTAAAACAACCCCAAAAATTTCCTTCGGGGGCTTTGCCCCTGGACCCCCCAGCTGGGGGTTATAACCCCCACACCCCCCCCCATTGGGGTGAGTGTACGGTCCTTTTTACATATCATATAAAGCTGGGGTACAAACAGGACTGAATAATAATATCTCTGAATCTGGAGATCAGGCTCCATAACCAACAAAACCATATTATCAACTTGTTATGGACCAAAAATAGAAAATTCTAATCAATAGACTCTGGGTTATTTGTGATGCAGAGAACTAGGGAACTGGATACTATTGAACTACTAGAAGAATTTCCTGCTTTGCAGCAATATCTTTATCGCCTAATGGCATGCCAGGCATTTACATCTGAGTCACTATTGTGAAATATATAGTAACTCTATAATTTTGGAGGCTGGCTACTTGTATTACGTGCTTTTGAGTTATATGTCCTTTTAGTGTGATTTTGGATTGAAAGCACTACATACTGTTCTGTATGGTTGCTAATTTAATAATCTAAATATGTGCAGCCGGAAGGGGCAGTTATATCCAATCATGTGATACAGTATGCACTCGCAGTGGTTTGTGGCATCTTCACTCTTTTGTGGTTAAAATTTATTTGCTATCCTGCATAAAGAAAGTAGTTTCACTTGCTAAAGTTGATGCCGTACTTTATGATGAGTATACTTATTTTCCTTTTGCACAATGTTGCAGGTTTCTAGAGAGAGCATTAAACTTTACAGTGCAATTAATGATGCCACCATCAACCTTGTTGACAAGGTAGGAAATGTTATGGTTTAAATGTTTAATTAGCATCGCATCTTAATTATAATTGATCTATAGCTCTGATAACTTCAACTGTCTACCTGCAGTTCTTTGAAATGCAACGCCATAATGCTATTAAGGCACTTGATATGTATAGGCGAGCTGGTAAACAGGTATGGTTGGAATTTCCTGTTCCAAAAGTGTTCTAATTGATGTCTTTAGTTTCAAACCATTCAAAACAGTCCCATATACCTCCTACTATTTTGTTCTCTAGGATGATTGTGATCCAACATTACTTTTTTTAAAAGCATTTGCTTCAGTGGCATTCCCTCTGAACATATTTGAAGTGTTTAATTTTACCATCATTACCTTCTCTCGTTGTATACACCTACCATTCCTATTCTTTTCCGGCATGTTTAATTTAAAGAAACAAATTTTCTAGCATCATTTTTGAAATGTGGAATGAATATCACTTTGTGTCACCAGTGTCGAATAAAATAACTTTATTGCAATTATTTGTTCTATTGGTATGGTAGGCTGAAAAATTATCAGAGTTCTACGAAGTTTGCAAAGGTCTTTACCTTGGACGTGGATTTAAATTTCCTACACTTGAATAGGTACAGATAATTTGTGAACTTTTTCATCATGTTCAGTGCAGCTTTTTAGTGTAATGGCGTGTAGATGGTTATTACAGATGTGCATGGTTCTATGTGATACTTACTTTGGTTCTTGTGAATCAAATTACTGAATGAACAGCCACCAGCATCATTCATTTCTGCAATGGAAGAGTATGTTAAAGATGCCCCAAGATCATCATCCGTCTGTAGAGAGTTGGTATGAACATATATGCTTAAGAGAGTATATAGTATTATAGTGTTTTGAGGAGGCCCAAATTGCATTTTGTTTGTTATTTACAAAGTTCTAGTAGGTACAAATGAATAGCAGCAGACCTGCTACTGTACAAATGAAAGGGTAGCCTGTTGTTCAAAAAAGTGGTTGTTGCTCATAAGACAATTCCTAGAATAATTTTTACTGCAACTGGTTTTGAAGAAGTGAAGTTGAATATAATTGTATGTATTTTGGATCCCAGACAGGAAAACATCTCTAGCTGTCGAGAGATCAACAATTGATAGACAATTAAAACAAATTTATTGCAAGTTGGATCTTGTATTCTTTTCTGTCTGTGAAGGGCAACAACTTGCTTTTGTTCCCGATAATTTGTATAGCCATGGGTTATTGTACTCATGCGTAGTTTGTAAGATCATTCTTCTTTGAATTTTCATCTTTGTCACAGTTGAACTGCTATATCTTGGAATTCTTTTAGTACTTGAAGCATTATTCTTGAATATGTTTGACATTCATTTTCTTCCCATGCAAAATTTGTTTGAATATCATCATTGTCAAGCAATAACAACTTCTTAAAGGGTGCTAGCTCAATGGTAGAGCACCTGCCTAATTATAGGCACGAGATTGGTGGTTCGATTCCTCCATACCCTATAATAAATTAGTGACTAAGAAAACGACTAAATTCGCATATATACAACTATTAGTAGCTAATTTCAAGTATCTTATAATGCGACTAACGTTTAGTCATATTTAGCTTATTCATTAATATGTTATCATATAGTAGTTTAGTTAGTCATATATTTGGTCATTAATTATGACAATCAATGACTAAATCAGTGACTAAATCAGTGAGTATCAATGACTAATAAGTCAACCATTTAATGACTAGTGAAATACGACTAGAGATAAGATAGTGGAAATCACCGATTCAAAAATAGTCGTTTATAGTCGAATTTTAGTCATTTTTTAGTCATTAATTTCTCATTTTGTACTAGTGGTCGACAAGGTGGTGGAGGTTCGAATTGATGGCATTGAGGAAGCCTTTGGTGCTCCACAACGTGCTCGTGGGGTGCTTTTTTGGCCGACGTGCACTCGCGGGTTTGTTGAACAATGACGAACCCGTGCTCTCTTTTTTTTAATAAAAAAAGCAGGGGCATGCACGCATCATTAACGTGTGCATGCACTTTTTGCGTACGCGTTAATAACGCGTGTGCACACCTTTTGTCCACGTCGACTCAACGACGTGGACGTTTGGCATTTCTAAAGGAGGGACGTGTGCACGGGTTTGGATGCGCGTGCACGTCTCTATTTTTTTCTGCTCGCACGCTCCTATTGCGGTATTTTTGGGTACCGGCTTCATGTCGGTACCCTAGGGTAATTGAACCTGGCACCATGCATGCAGAAGGATGTAAATCTACTAGTGGGACCTTTCTGGCACTGAAATGTTTCCCAAAGAATTTTGAATCAGCGTTTTTATGCCTTGTGTAGCTTTGTGAATAAGGAGATGGCTGTAGATTTCAGTTGGCAACTGTGGGAGCTATGGTCCACCTAAAGAGCTGAAATTTGTTCCACACCTCATCATTGGCCTCATCAAAAACCTCCTAAAATTTCATGTAGAAAAATGGACTAGAGAAGGAGAAATATCAATCAGAACTTTGCATAGGACCTGGCCAACACCATAAAAATTGCATTCTTTCATTTCTAAGAGTAATATTGATGTATCTTTTGCGCCATACAGAGGTCAACACCATAAAAATTGCATTCTTTCATTTCTAAGAGTAATATCGATGTATCTTTTGCATACAGAGTCAGAATGATGTGCCCTCAGAGGCCGTGTAAAGTAGACATGGAGGGATTTCCAACTAGTGGTTGTACAACATTTTGTCGCACTTGATTGATGTACTTTTTTAAATAAGAAAGAACAAGTTGGCACTTTTGCGAGAAATTTTTAATGAAATATTTTGCACTTCTCGAGGTTGGAATTGAATTATGTTAGCTCCATGGTGTACAATGACCCCAATAAACATGTATGAACCCTTCCTTTCCTTTAGATGAGCCATTCTGCCTTTATGTCTCATTTTGCTTAAATGAGACCCTACTACGTTTTCATACTTTTGCAGCTCAAAATCAATTTTGTCAGCTCCAACATGATTAGTGACCTGCAAAACCCCTTCTAAGCCAGTCATTCTACTTGAATTACCTATTAGAACTAAAAACTCAATTTCACCCAAGGTGGGCCTCACAGGTCAAAACCATTTTTCCTGCTTTCGAATGTCGAAACTGAATTTTGGAAGCTAATTGATGATTAATGATCCCCATAGGCCTATTTAATCAATCCCCTGCAATCAAATATGTCATTTTGTTGATTTGTAAAATTTGACCCAAGGTGGGCCCCACATGCAAAACTAGCTTTTGGGCAGAGAGCACTTTGCCTGACAACATATGATAGTGAAGGTATGGAGGTTTGAGCTAAAAGTGGTAATAATTTCAAACAACCTAAGCAAGAAACACTCCAAAGTGGCTAGCTCCAAGAGACTGCAAACAAGGTAGTGCGTGGAGGTAAACACCTAGTGACACTCTAAGACTATTTGCAGAAATGGCACAGGATCCACCACTCAAAGGTGCAGAATGAGAGCTACCATTTAAATGAAGATTATCATGGACAACACTACTTGATATGGGTTCCTGACAAACAAGGCCATGTTTGGTACCCATTCACAATAGAGGATTCAACATATATTCATTGAGTTTGTGAGGAAACTAACTATCCCAATTAAGTGAATCAATATGGTATGCAACTAAACATTTAAAATAGAGAGA
Source organism: Larix kaempferi (assembly GCA_027924585.1). Lineage (NCBI taxonomy): Eukaryota > Viridiplantae > Streptophyta > Pinopsida > Pinales > Pinaceae > Larix > Larix kaempferi. The sequence continues at coordinate 1,984,893 of BSBM01000705.1, forward strand.
TGAATACTCTTTTCAATGCCCAAGTGAATACATAAAATAAATACTTCAATGAAAAGCTATGACAAAAACAATGTTGCCAATAACCTTATTACAATAATTTGGCCAAAAATACTATGCCAAAAGGCTCCATAACCAACAAAACCATATTCTCAACTTGTTATGGACCAAAAATAGAAAATTCTAATCAATAGACTCTGGGTTATTTGTGATGCAGAGAACTAGGGAACTGGATACTATTGAACTACTAGAAGAATTTCCTGCTTTGCAGCAATATATTTATCGCCTAATGGCATGCCAGGCATTTACATCCGAGTCACTATTGTGAAATATATAGTAACTCTATAATTTTGGAGGCTGGCTACTTGTATTATGTGCTTTTGAGTTATATGTCCTTTTAGTGTGATTTTGGATTGAAAGCACTACATACTGTTCTGTATGGTTGCTAATTTAATAATCTAAATATGTGCAGCCGGAAGGGGCAGTTATATCCAATCATGTGATACAGTATGCACTCGCAGTGGTTTGTGGCATATTCACTCTTTTGTGGTTAAAATTTATTTGCTATCCTGCATAAAGAAAGTAGTTTCACTTGCTAAAGTTGATGCCGTACTTTATGATGAGTATACTTATTTTCCTTTTGCACAATGTTGCAGGTTTCTAGAGAGAGCATTAAACTTTACAGTGCAATTAATGATGCCACCATCAACCTTGTTGACAAGGTAGGAAATGTTATGGTTTAAATGTTTAATTAGCATCGCATCTTAATTATAATTGATCTATAGCTTTGATAACTGCAACTGTCTACCTGCAGTTCTTTGAAATGCAACGCCATGACGCTATTAAGGCACTTGCTATGTATAGGCGAGCTGGTAAACAGGTATGGTTGGAAATTTCCTGTTCCAGAAGTGTTCTAATTGATGTCTTTAGTTTCAAACCATTCAAAACAGCCCCAGATACCTCCTACTATTTTGTTCTCTAGGATGATTGTGATCCAACATTACTTTTTTTAAAAGCATTTGCTTCAGTGGCATTCCCTCTGAACATATTTGAAGTGTTTAGTTTTGTCATCATTACCTTCTCTCGCTGTATACACCTACCATTCCTATTCTTTTCCGGCATGTTTAATTTAAAGAAACAAATTTTCTAGCATCATTTCTAAAATGTGGAATGAATATCACTTTGTGTCACCCGTGTCGAAATAACTTTATTGCAATTATTTGTTCTACTGGCATGGTAGGCTGAAAAATTATCAGAGTTCTACGAAGTTTGCAAAGGTCTTGACCTTGGACGTGGATTTAAATTTCCTACACTTGAACAGGTACAAATAATTTGTGAACTTTGTCATCATGTTCAGTGCAGCTTTTTAGTGTAATGGCATGTAGCGGGTCATTACAGATGTGCATGGTTCTGTGTGATACTTACTTTGGTTCTTATGAATCAAATTACTGAATGAACAACCACCAGCATCATTCATTTCTGAAATGGAAGAGTATGTTAAAGATGCCCCAAGATCATCATCCGTCTGTAGAGAGTTGGTATGAACATATATCCTTAAGAGAGTATATAGTATTATAGTGTTTTGAGGACGCCCAAATTGAGTTTCGTTTGTTATTTACAAAGTTCTAGTAGGTACAAATGAATAGCAGCATAATAGTAGCAGACTTGCTACTGTACAAATGAAAGGGAAGCCTGTTGTTTAAAAAAGTGGTTGTTGCTCACAAGACAATTCCTAGAATAATTTTTACTGCAACTGGTTTTGAAGAAGTGAAGTTGAATATAATTGTATGTATTTTGGATCTCAGACAGGCAAATGTCTCTAGCTGTCGAGAGATAAAAAATTGATAGACAATTAAAACAAATTTATTGCAAGTTGGATCTTGTATTCTTTTCTGTCTATGAAGGGCAACAGCTTGCTTTTGTTCCTGATAATTTAAACAGCCATGGGTTATTGTACTCATGCGTAGTTTGTAAGATCATTCTTCTTTTAATTTTCATCATTGTCACAGTTGAACTGTTATATCTTAGAATTATTTTATTACTTGAAGCATTATTCTTGAATATGTTTGACATTCATTTTGTTCCCATGCAAAATTTGTTTGAATATCATCATTGTCAAGCAATAACAACTTCTTAAAGGGTGCTAGCTCAATGGTAGAGCACCTGCCTAATTATAGGCAGGAGATTAGTAGTTCGATTCCTCCATACCCTATCATAAATTAGTGACTAAGAAAACGACTAAATTCGCATATATATGACTATTAGTAGCTAATTTACAGTATCTTATAGCTCGACTAACATTTAGTCATATTTAGCTTATTCATTAATATGTTATCATCTAGTAGTTTATTTAGTCGTATATTTGGTCATTAATTGTGACAATCAATGACTAAATCAATGACTAAACCAGTGACTAAATTATTGAGTATCAATGACTAAATCAATGACTATCAATGACTAAATCAATGACTAATAAGTCAACCAATTAATGACTAGTGAAATACGACTAGAGATAAGATAGTGGAAATCGGATACTATTAGTCACCGATTCAAAAATAGTCGTTTATAGTTGAATTTTAGTCATTAATTTCTCATTTTGTACTAGTGGTCGACAAGGTGGTGGAGGTTCGAATTGATGGCATTGAGGAAGCCTTTGGTGCTCCACAATGTGCTCGTGGGGTGCTTTTTTGGCCGATGTGCGCTCGCAGGTTTGTTGAACAATGACGAACCCGTGCTCTCTTTTTTTTAATAAAAAAAGCAGGGGCATGCACGCGTCATTAACGTGTGCATGCACTTTTTGCGTACGCGTTAATAACGCGTGTGCACACCTTTTGTCCACGTCGACTCAACGACGTGGACGTTTGGCATTTCTAAAGGAGGGACGTGTGCACGGGTTTGGATGCGCATGCACGTCTCTATTTTTTCCCGCTCGCACGCTCCTATTGCGGGCATTTTGGGTACTAGCTTCATGTCGGTACCCTAGGGTAATTGAACCTGGCACCATGCATGCAAAAGGATGTAAATCTACTAGTGGGACCTTTCTGGCACTGAAATGTTTCCCAAAGAATTTTGAATCAGCGTTTTTATGCCCTGTGTAGCTTTGTGAATCAGGAGATGGCTGTAAAGTTCAGTTGGCAACTGTGGGAGCTATGGTCCACCTAAAGAGCTGAAATTTGTTCCACACCTCATCATTGGCCTCATCAACAGCCTCCTAAAATTTCATGTAGAAAAATGGACTAGAGAAGGAGAATTATCGATCAGAACTTTGCATAGGACCTGGCCAACAGCATAAAAATTGCATTCTTTCATTTCTAAGAGTAATATTGATGTATCTTTTGTGCCATACAGAGGTCAACACCATAAAAATTGCATTCTTTCATTTCTAAGAGTAATATTGATGTATCTTTTGCATACAGAGTCAGAATGATGTGCCCTCAGAGGCCGTGTAAAGTAGACATGGAGGGATTTCCAACTAGTGGTTGTACAACATTTTGTCGCACTTGATTGATGTACTTTTTTAAATAAGAAAGAACAAGGTGGCACTTTTGCGAGAAATTTTTAATGAAATATTTTGCACTTCTCGAGGTTGGAATTGAATTATGTTAGCTCCATGGTGTACAATGACCCCAATAAACATGTATGAACCCTTCCTTTCCTTTAGATGAGCCATTCTGCCTTTATGTCTCATTTTGCTTAAATGAGACCCTACTACGTTATCATACTTTTGCAGCTCAAAATCAATTTTGTCAGCTCCAACATGATTAGTGACCTACAAAACCCCTTCTAAGCCAGTCATTGTACTTGAATTACCTCTTAGAACTGAAAACTCAATTTCACCCAAGGTGGGCCTCGCAGGTCAAAACCATTTTTCCTGCTTTCGAATGTCGAAACTGAATTTTGACAGCTAATTGATGATTAATGATCCCCATAGGCCTATTTAATCAATCCCCTGCAATCAAATATGTCATTTTGTTGATTTGTAAAATTTGACCCAAGGTGGGCCCCACATGCAAAACTAGCTTTTAGGCAGAGAGCACTTTACCTGACAACATATGATAGTGAAGGTATGGAGGTTTGAGCTAAAAGTGGTAATAATTTCAAACAACCTAAGCAAGAAACACTCCAAAGTGGCTAGCTCCAAGAGACTGCAAAAAAGGTAGTGCGCGGAGGTAAACACCTAGTGACACTCTAAGACTATTTGCAGAAATGGCACAGGATCCACCACTCAAAGGTGCAGAATGAGAGCTACCATTTAAATGAAGATCATCATGGACAACACTACTTGATATGGGTTCCTGACAAACAAGGCCATGTTTGGTACCCATTCACAATAGAGGATTCAACATATATTCATTGAGTTTGTGAAGAAACTAACTATCCCAATTAAGTGAATCAATATGGTATGCAACTAAACATTTAAAATAGAGAGATGAATACTCTTTTCAATGCCCAAGTGAATACATAAAATAAATACTTCAATGAAAAGCTATGACAAAAACAATGTTGCCAATAACCTTATTACAATAATTTGGCCAAAAATACTATGCCAAAAGTCTCCAACTAAGAAAATATGGTGATTAAAGGAATAAATTAATGGTCGCTTCCATCACACAATCTACATACCAACTCCCCCATGATAACACATGTGCATTGGTAGTCCTTTGGACCATACAAGAGGTTCCAACACACAAATATGCCCATCCACATTAAATAGGTTGACGCCTTGGAAGAAAATGGCAACAACCAAGAGAATTTTGATTTTATTATTGATTGGGTAATCAAAACAAAAATTATTTTGTTAAAAGAATTACTATAACAACTGAAATACCAAAATACCAAACCCTTTCCAAAACAAAATTTTGGGGATTGTCCTTGAAATGACTAAGGCTTCTAGGTCATAGGTGTGAAAAGTAACCATGGTTATCTCAATGCTTAAGGTTGCCATTAGTGGAAGGCAGGCTTGTAACACAATGGCAGTAATTGTAATCTGCAAAAAAATGCCATGCTCATTGTATTCCCCCTGCTATAGAGGATGATCTGAGTGCAGCCACGATTTGAAATAAAGGCAATCATGGGAAATTATTTTCAAAACTGAAATGCCTTGCATCTGCACTACACATGTTGAAACTGGACCATAGATTTATTTAGCACAAAAATAAATCCATTTGAGCTGGAAGTTAGAACTGCAAGTGCATGAAGTTAGAGACGGCAAGTGAATACGTAGTTTTATTCGTTATCTTATCTACTAGTTAAGGTCAAGGTCATAAAGATATATTCACATCCATGCAAACTGTTTTCAAATTGTTATTCATGTAAACTGTTGTTCTTATCATTTAAATTAATTATACCAAATGTTCAATAAATTTTAAATTAAATAAATTTATAATTACAATTTTAATACTAACAAAATAAAAATTTGACTTCATTCTAACAATAATGAGAATGAGATTAGTAGTAGTGGACACTTGCATTGATCCACCAAAAACGCTAGACAGAGACTTGCATTGATCCAACCCGGTCTACCATTTGAATCGAGAACCCATACTGTTTGCATGAAGTTAGAACTGCAAGTGCATGAAGTTAGAGACGGCAAGTGTATAGTTTTATTCGTTATCTTTTCTACTAGTTAAGCCTACGTAATAGAGATATATTCACATCCATGCAAACTGTTTTCAAATTGTTATTCATGTAAACTGTTGTGTTTACCATGCAAACAAAGTAACTACTAAATCTTATGTTTCGAACACCTTAGACTACTTATAAATAGAATATATGCGAAAGCTAATCCAACAAGTTCAGGGTTCGATCTCTCAACAGCTCTAGCGGATGTGATCATGTGTACCTGAACCAGAGGATGGCTCCATAGTTATCAGGTAAGCATTGCAAACATTTCATGATGTTGTTTGCCTGCATTTGTTCAAGTCATTTTATCATTTGCTCATTTTACATGGTACATTTCTTCTAACTTTTTTCAACTTACTATTGATCCTCTGCATTTCTTATTATATCTATATTCTGTTTGTTAAGAATTTGCTAAATCCCTGGGGTATGTAGACTCTCAATATTTCATTTAACATTCGAATCTGAAAGATAACATTCTCTCTGGCGTCCATTGTAGTTGGAAGAGCTGCATCAAATATCATAGTGCTGCATCCATTATCAAAGCTACTCGATCTGGAACTGCCTTGAGCCATTTGTTCAGCCGTAAGATCGGATTATTGGCCGCAGGGGCTACATTCCAAGTCAAACAGTGTTTACGCTATTTTCATAGTTTCATTCATTTACACATTGAATTGAGAAGGTTATGGCTATATCAGATAGACAAGCAGCCATTACCTTGACGTGGATTAAATGGAGGCGTGAGTGTTTTTCAAAAATTTTGACTCTGAGCGACACAAAAAGACATTACAGCAGGTTGATTGTTCCAGTAGCTTCTGCGGAGCGGTGTATATTACCATTCTGCAATGAAATGCAACAAAAAGAAATTGCTGAAGGCGTGGGATGCACGCTTAATGTGACTGATGAGGATGGTGAGCATGGAGATATAGTAATTCCGATGTTGTTCAAACGGTGGCCCAGCACTAAATCCTACGTCTTCACCACGGGTTGGTCCGACTACATGGAAAAAAAAGGTTTGATGCAGAATGATGTTGTCATCTTCTCCTGGGACTCCCATCGTTCTCTGCTTTTCATCTCCTGTGAGAAGTCAGTAAACAAAGAAGCCGTGTCCGGCCAAAACTAAACAATGGAACTGCAACCTCTTGCCGCTCATCTCTACTTTCTATTTTGGAACTGCAACCTCTTGCAAGCTCATCTCTATTTTTTTGTGTACAAGTTATAAAAGAATCTCAAGCTTTAGTGCTTCTTCCTGAATCTCAATTACTTATAATATTTTGAATTTAACTGTAGTTTTGGAATCACTATCGTTCACTGTCGACTTCTTAATATGCATTGCTGAACATTATGGTTTTCCACTTGGTTATATTATTCTATTAAGATAATTAAGTGCTTTAACCATAACCATAAGAGTGGGATAAGAAAAATCCTTATCAATGGGAAAAACAAGTTGTGTCATTAATAAAGAAAAGCAAGCTATGAGGTATTATCTATTTATCCCAGCCAATCAGAATTTTAAATTTATGTGTAATTAAGATTGCTATAAGGAATTAATTAATAACAATGTTAGAAAGTGAGGTAATTTGTAAATGATAGCCAATATATTTGATTATTATGCTAGTCCAATGAAAAATAAGTTAATATTTCTATTTTGAAGAATAACATTATTGTAACATGGGTATGGGTATTTTTGGGTATGGGTATGGGTATGGGTATTGTAACATGAAAAAAAAGTGGGAACCCTTTATTTTTGTTGGTTGTAGGGTATCATTCCTCTCTTCAATTTGATTTTTCGGTTTTTTCTGCAAAACTTTTATTTTCTCCATTTGGCACTTTCTCCTGGTGGTTATGACCCCTCTCCAGTTTTGGTGGGCTCTTCTATAGTGACCCCATCTTTCTTTTGTCTATGTTCCTGGGAAGGATTTGGGCCCTTTCTAATCCTGGAGGTCTCTCTATCTTTTCGGCTATTGTGGAGTCCTTTTTGGCTTTTTGGGGTCCGCTTGTTGTCTAATTTTGCCCCGGCAGCTGTCCCTCTTCTCCTGACATCGACTGATAGCTAGGGTTCTCCTCACCTTTTACCGGAGTGTGTCTTTCACATGGCGGTCTTTGCCCCGTCACCAAACCCTCCCCCGCCTACTCCCTCGTCTGTTCCGGAATTCCTTCATGAATCGACTGGGGGTGCCAATTCTCATCGCAGCAAGCTTCGGGGGTCGAAGGCGAAATCCAGAAGACTTTTAAAAACTTTCAAAGCGAGAGCTGAAATTGTTCAGTTTGATATAGACGAAGATTACAACCTGGAAAGAATTGGGGTCCTGGCTGATCGTGCTTTGGTGGGAAGACTGGAGTTTGCTTCAGGTAGCAAGCTTGATATTTCAGAATGGGTTAATAAGTATTGGGTGCCACTCACCGGAATGGCTCCCCGTATTAACCTCCTTATGAACAGGTGGATTATATTTACTTTTTCTGAAGTTTCACACCTTGAAATGATTTTGTCCAGATTCTGGGAGTTCAAATAGGGGTCTTTGTATCTTAAACATTGGCATATTAATTTTAACCCCCTCCACGAATTCCAACCTCTTCGTCACCTCTGGATGATTATCCCAGGCCTCCCCATTGAGCTCTGGACAGAGGAGATCATTAGGGGTCTGGCAAATGCTGTAGGCAGATTCGTGCGGATTGATAAACAAAATTTCTACGGAATGGATCGTCGTTATGCGAAAGTCATTGTAGAAATTGATACGACGGGTGGCTTGCTTGCAAAAATTGAAATTGCATGGGGAAACAGGGTATGGAAGCAGACTCTTGATTTTTTCAAAGTGCCTTTTCGATGCTTCATCTGTAAGTGTATAGGACATGTTCGAGCTTCTTGTCCTTTCATCATTAAGGATACTTCGGTCTCTCCAGCACCTGAGCTTCATTCTCCCAAGGCTGGAGCCCCTCTTCCAACTTCGGATCCCTCGGGTAAGTCTTATTGCAAAACCCCTCTCAATTTCCCTGAATTAACTCCGGATGATCTTATTTTTATTGAAAACTCTGAAAAACAACTCTCAAAACGTATTTCCAAGGGGGAAATACAGATGAGACATGACCTTGTATTAGGGCTTCCAATTGCTAAACATTCTGAATTACTCCCTGGAACAAGTGTTGGCCGTAAACTCTTTAGTGGCTTGGATACCGAGTCTACAGTCCCAGGTAATTCTCTATCTCGCCCTATTGAGGTTGATACTCCAAACCCTCCTCTTGTTAAGTCTCCCCTTCATGATACTTTGGTGCCCCAGACTATTCATTCTGAGGGTTCGGGTTTGGGCCTCATCGCCGCTGCTGACTCTTCTTCTGCCCTATCTATGAATTTAGATGGTGATCCCGGTCAGGCCTTGGTTATTCGTAAGAGCATTGATGATCCTATTGACATTCCCTCGACCGGTGATTCTGATATTTTAATAGAAAGTGGCTACCTCATCTCGGCGAATGGTGTGGAATTTCCCTCCCTTCCTTCCTACTCTAAGAATCCGGGGGAGGGGTCTTTGGCAAAACCTGTTCATTCCTTAAATTTCCAAAATGTTACGATTAGAAGAGGCAAAAAGAAAAAGAATGTTGCCATTCATGATCAAATGTCCTCAGATTCATACAAGTCGATCTCTCAGAGATTAGAGGAGGTGGACAGACATGATAGGGTTGATTCCTTGGGGCTTAGAGCTTCGTCCCCCAACCAGAATATTTCCTAATGTCTATTTTGTCACTGAATGTTCGTGGATTGACTAAAGTGTCTAGGGCACAGGCTTTATCCAATCTCTTTAAGTCTACTGTCCCTGCTGTCATTTTGTTCCAGGAAACCATGTGTGATGATAAACTTGCTATTTTTAATCTGTGTAAGCTTCTTCCGCTTTGGGAGGTGGCTGCTGTCAGCTCTTGCGGCTTGTCTGGGGGTTTAGCTGTGGCTTGGGACCCAAATGTTTTTGACTTTAAGGTCTTCTCTACTCCCTGGGGTATGCTTTTAAAAGGATCTTTCTGTGGTAACAAACATTCACTTTCCATTCTCAACTGCTATGCCCCATATATGGAGAGACGGATATTTTGGACATTTCTTCAGGATTCTGGGCTTTTGAACTTGGATGACTTGATTATTGCAGGCGATTTAAACTTCACTTGTCATGCCTCTGAAATCTGGGGCCCCTCTGCCAGATTGGATGAGTTAGTAGATTTTTTTGTTTAGCTATTCGTGGACTTCGATTTGGTGGACGTCCAACCACATAAATTGGTCCCTACCTGGACCAATGGTCGTTTTGGCAATGATGGGGTTCACAAGAGGTTGGACAGATTTCTCGTCAAATCGACAGTATTGAGATATTTTCAGAAGAACAGGTCTTGGGTGTTTGAGCATAAATTGTCAGACCATTGGCCCATTATTCTTCAACTGGAGGAATTGAGTCATAAACATGGTTTCCCTTTCAAGTTCAATGCCTCGTGGCTTGAAGATGACTCCTTCTGTTGTATGGTTCGAGATTTTTGGCTTAGTTGTGCTGCTGTGGATTCAAATCCATTACAAAAGTTCTGTCATAAACTAAAAGGCTTGAAAGAAGCTGTAACCAAATGGATTCGTGACAAGAAAGAGACAGATAAAAGGGAGCTAATTCTGTTAGAAAATAAACTTCAGGCTTCTAACTCTGCAAATGTTCTTGGCATCTTATCACTTGAAGATTTTGAGATTATGCGTCTGATTGAAAAGAAGAAAGAAGATCTTCTCATCCAGGCAGAGAAAGAATGGCGCCTTAAAAGCCGTGCCACATGGGTTTCTCTTGGCGACAAGAATACAAAATTCTTTCACTCCTATGCATCTGCAAGAAGAAATTCTAAATACTTATGGGAAATTGAGGATGACAGAGGTTTTCAGCATTCTGGGCTGGATATCATTAAAGTTGAAGCTGCTACCTTTTTTGGGCAGAATTTCAGTGATCCTGGTGAATGTGTTTTGTCTGAGCAAATTAAAGTTGCCTCACTATATCCATGCTTTTGTAATGAGCAAGATGCATCCAGCATTTAGGATGAAGTCTCTTTACAAGAAATTGAACAGACTTTGAAATACTTTGCCAAAGATAAAAGCCCCGGGCCCAATGGATGGCCAGTAGAGCTTTATCTACACTTTTTTTATCTGATGGGTAGTGAACTTAAAGAATTAGTGAACTACTCCAGAATTCATGGCTATATTTCAGGAGGGCTCAATTCTAATTTTGTTACCCTCATCCCCAAAATAGATAAGCCCAGGACCTTTGGAGACTATCGCCCGATCGCTCTCTGCAACCTTCTTTACAAACTCATCTCAAAAATAATTGTTGATCGTCTAAAGGTGGTTCTTTCACAACACATCTCTTTTGAGCAATTTGGCTTCCTGGCTGGAAGACAGATACACGATGCTACAGGTATTTCACAGGAGTTGTTACATAGCATCAAAATTTATAAGAAACATGCTCTCTTGCTCAAGATGGATCTAGAAAAAGCGTATGACAGGGTGAGCTGGTCTTTCCTCAGAATGATTCTCATAAGAATTGGAGTGCCTTCATCCTTCACTAAATGGATAATGGCCTGTTTATCTTCTTCATGCATCTCAATTCTGATTAATGGCAGCCCATCTAAATTCTTCAGTTGCTCCAGGGGGGTCAGACAAGGTTGCCCCCTATCTCCTCTGCTATTTATTTTGGTAATGGATGGGTTAAGTAGACTGATTAATCAAGCTTTGATGAGGGGAAAGATTAAAGGTATTAAGATAACAAAGGACTGTGTGATCACACACATTCTATTTGCAGATGATGTGTTAATGGCTGGTGAGGATTCTATTGAGGAATGGCTTACTTTCAATGAAATCATTCAGACATTCTGTCGTGCATCTGGGATGAAAGTCAGTTCTAATAAATCTAACTTTTATCATCTTTCTCCAAATGCTGGTCATATTAGTGTCATTCTTTCGATGCTGCCTTTTAAGTGCTGTTTGTTGGATCAAGGTCTTAAATATTTGGGATTCTATCTTAAGCCGAATAATTATCAGGTGAAGGACTGGTATTGGCTTTTGAGAAAAGTTGAGAAAAGAATAGCACATTGGTCTTACAGGTTCTTATCTATTGGTGGTAAACTCATTCTATTGAAGTTAGTTTTATCTAGTATTCCTATCTACTGGTTCTCCCTGCTGGAAGTCCCATCTACCATTCTCAGGACTTTAAAAAGATACTTCTTCAATTTTCTCTGGTCTGGGTCTACCAGCAGTGGAAAGATTATTATGGTTGCTGCTGACACTGTATCTAGACCATATAAATTTGGTGGATGGGGGATTAAAGATTTGGGTTCCTTCAACATTGCTCTTAGACTTAAGAGTCTATGGAGATGCCTTTTTGATAACATGCTCTGGTCCTCTCTTATACACAGTAAATATATCAAAACGGAGGTCTTCAGATGGATTCGAAATCCTAAGTTATCAAGTTGGAATTTTCCCCCATGTGGCGGGGTTTCATGAAGATTTTTCACTGGATAAAGCAGGATCTCACTTGGCAGGTCGGGTCAGGAGCTTTGATCTGTGTTGGGACTGATCCCATTATCGGAATGGAAGAAAATTACATTCTGCCACCTTCTATCACTCGATATCTCCAGATTTTGGGCTTGAACACCTTGGATAAAATTTATCTGCACAATATTGAAAGGGTGAATAACGCTAAATGGCTGTCAGCTAAGGACATTGGTTTTTCGAGCTTTCTTGCTAATATTTGGGATGCTTACATCAGGAATCTAAATGTTGCAGGTGTCAGTTTAAACCACGAACCCGATCAGCTTATATGGAGTGGTAATTCTGCTTCGGGATCTGTAACTGCTCGATCTGCTTATTCTAGAATCATTCAGAACAGGTACGTATACCCTCAGGATTGGTGGTATAAAAGGCTCTGGCAATGGTCGATCCCATTAAAGCTCAAATGTTTTTGTTGGCTTTTATTGCAAGATAAATTAAAGACCTGGGATAATTTGTGTAAAAGGGGTTGGATTGGCCCTAGTGTTTGTGTTCTTTGCAACAGGAACGCTGAATCTAAACAGCATATTTTTGTTGAGTGCATCTTTTCTATTAAAATATGGGAAGTGGTATTAGCTTGTTTGAATATTTCTCAGTGCTGGAATGTAGGTGATTTCAACAAGTGCCTGCTCAATTGGTTTTGAACATGCAAGCAACATTTTTTTATTGCTCTGTGTATTCCCTGGGCAATTTGGTTTTCTAGAAACTGTGCCATCTTTCAGAATATATCTCCTAACTCTTTTCAGTGTAGCATGGCTGCTTTAAACATGTACTCCACATGTAAGGGTGATGTGCATAAATCAAAGAATGATAGAATCAGTTCATTTGAGCATAAAGTGGATCAGCCTATCCTCTTCTTTGATGGTGCTTCTCAATTCGGTATATGTGCTATTGGGGGTGTGATCTATCTGAATGAGTTGCATTATTTTTCTATTAGACTCAACTGTGGCTCAGGATCAAATATGAAAGCGGAATTAATGGCACTTTGGTGTGTGCTTAGAGTTGATAACATCTTTGGATTGGTTAACATCAAGGTATTCGGTGATTCCAGGGTCACCATAAAATGGGCTGAAGGTAAATTCAAACTAAATGTTGTGAACCTGCGACACTGTATCCTTCGGACACATTATGAAATTTCAAAGCTCCAAGGTATTCAATTCGAGCACATATACAGAGAACAGAACACTCTTGCTGACAAACTATCTAAGCAAGCATTATCTGGCATAGAGGGTCAGCTGATTTGGGAGGAATGGTTCGAAAATTGCCTCCTGGATGGTGGCACCACATATTTTTTTGACTAAGACTTGCAGTGACTTAGTTGTACATTTTCTGATCTGCTGGAAGCATACTTTTTGTATTTTTCTTTTGATGTTCTGCATCATGATTTAGGACCTGACTGATGTTGTGATACAGTGGCTTCTGAGATCTTTGCACGTGATCTTGATCTTTTAGATTTGTTGATCAAAATGAACTTGATTCGACAATAGAGTCTGTATCTTCTTTGTACTATTTGATTCATATTTTGAATATCAATAGTAGTTTTTTTTTCGCTGGGAAAAAGTAGTTTACATACGTCCAAGCAAAATAATTCACTAACTATTTGAGATATTAATTAAATAAATATAATTGTTTAATATAATATATTTTATTCTAATCATTGTTATCATAGATATCTTGAGATATTAATTAATTAAATATAATTGTTTAATATGAACCAGTTCATTCACCTATCATTTTTTAGGGGTAAAATCAAAATTTCTACTTGTTTAAATTGTATTTTTTAATCTATAAATAGATTCAGCACCCTCAAATATACTTATGGCACCCAAATTATGCAATTTCCATAGCTAATATATGTAATTCTAATTTTTTTTAAAGATTTCCAACCGGAATACAAAAAAATATTAGACAGAAAATATGCTCGGAAAAGGTTGAAAACCTAGAATAGTTAGACTACACCATAAATAACTAAAAAGATAGTAGATAATCATATGAACACCTTCCATCACAATATTGATTTAAATGTAAATTGAAATCAAAAATCAATTTGGTTGCTAGCCAAGACAAAATAAATTATATATTATTTATAAATTTATATATTATTTATAAATTTTATAAAAACAGCTCCCATCACCTCCCATCACATTTATAAAATTTTATTTATTAATTTTATAAATTTTATATATTATTTATAATCATATGAACACCTCCCATCACATTTATATATTATTTATAAATTTTAAAGTTATAAAAAAACAGCTTATTAACCAATGCAATTTAATATAATTAATTACCACTTACCTTTTCCTTTCCTTCACGACTAGACTCATTCTTATGAGAGAGAGTGTTTATGAGAATGCTTGTTATGTTTCCCGTAAACTACTAAAAGAACGTACTTGACAAGAGAGGAGGCACAACAATGATACTCATCAACTAGATTTATGAGTCGATGGAAGTTACTCTCGAGTCTTTACTATCACCCTAAAATAGCTTATGCATAAAAATTATATAGATACATGGTGATATTCAATGAGCGTTTTAAGTCTTTATGAGTTGACGAAGGATATATATTTAGTAATGACTGATTTAAGTGTTTAAGGAGGATTGGTGTTGGTTTTTTACTTATTTAATGTAGAAATCAGGGATTAATGTAGATTATGAATGAGCCTAATGGGAAACAAATCAATAAAAGGAGGATTGGTATTGGTTTTTTTATTTAAAATGACGATTAATTTAGAATATGAATGAGCCTAGTAAAAAACAAATCAATAAATTGTATATTATTGTGATATGTTCTTTACAAGAGAAATCTAGGTTTAAAATACAATGGACACCCATTAAAACACCATCGACATAAGTATATTTGATGATGGACATTAAATAATCGTATTCACCATAAGTGGATTTTCTGATTGAAACAATGGCGTCCATGCTAAGGCCATCACTAATTCAAGTTTTTGAAAGTAAATTAATGATAGTATTTATAAGCACATCATCAATTCCTATTTTTAAATAAATTTGGCAACAATCACATCACGCCCATCATAAAAAACTCTCTAAAAATAATGATGACAATCACAAACCATCACCAAAGATATTGACCCAATGATGACAATCATTGATCATCAACAAAGATCGTCAATGCTGGAAAATGCACATATCAAATTGTTGGGGCAATGAGAATTGAAAGCACACCATCTGTGATCCTCTAAAATGAGTCATGACACAAAATCCATGGTTATGTACTTATTTACATCGAGAAAACATCTTTAATTGAGTGTCCCTATGGAATCCAATCCATCTTGCCGGAGTGCATGGGTTTCTAGCTGCTACATAGGAATCGATGTTGTGTACAAGGTTCACTATGGAGATTGCTGATTTTGATCAAAATGGTGAAATAAAAAATCATTCAACGAAGTATTTCATACCATTCCCACAAAAGGCTGAGTAGGTGGACAAGATGATGGAAATGGATGTCACAGATGATAGTGAAAGTACGAAAGCATGAGCTAAAAGTGGTAATAATGGAAAACAACCTAAGCAAGAAACACTCCAAAGTGGCTAGATCCAAGAGACTACAAACAAAGTAGTGCATGGAGGTAAATATCTTGTAACACTCTAAGACTATATGCACAAGTGGCACACGATCCACTACTCAAAGGTGCAGAGTGAGACTCCTACCATTTAAATAAACATCATCATAGACAACAGTCCTTGATATGGGTCCTGGACAAACAAGGTTATGTTAGGTACCCATTTACAATAGAGGATTCAACATATATTCATTGATCTTGTGAGAAAACTAACTATCTCAGTTAAATGAATTTATGTGATGTGCAACTACACATTCGAAATAGAGAGAAATACTCTTTGCAATACCCTAGAAAGTACCGAAAATAGATACTTCAATGAAAAGCTATGAAAAAAACAACGTTTCCAATAACCTTATTCCAATAATTTGGGCAATAATACTATGCCAAATGCCTCCAATGAAAAAAATATGATCATTAAGGGAATAGATTGATTGTCGCTTCCATCACGCTCAATCTACATACCAACTCCACCATGATAACACATGTGTGCATTGGTAGTCCTTTTAAGAAATAAATAGATATAGCTAGAGTTGGACCATGCAAGAGGGTCCAACACACAAATAGGTGCATCCACATTAGATTGAATGACTCCTTGGAAGAAAAGGACAACAACAAAGGTAATTTTGTTTTTATTATTGATTGGGTAGTCAAAACACAAATTACTATGTCAAAAGGATTACTCTTACAAATAAAATACCAAAATAACAAACCCTCTCCAAAACAAATTTTTGTGGACTGTCCTTAAAATGACCAAGGTTTCTAGTTCATTGGTGTGCAAAGTAGCAATGATTATCTCAATGCATAAGGTTGACCCTATTGGAAGGCCTGGAACATAGTGACAGTAGCGGCAATCTACAAAAAATGCCTTGCTCATTATATTCCCCCCACTACAGATATGAAAACAACCTATAAGTGTAACAACCATAGTGGGCTTTCTCATGCTATAGAGGCCAATCTGAGTGCATTAAAGAACTCTAACATTTGAGACCACAATATGAAATCAAGGAAACCATGAGAAACTAACTTCGAAACTGAATTGCCTTGGATCTGCACTACACATATTGAAACTCTCAGATCTAAGTGCCTATCTAAGTCTTCTACATAAAAGGAGGTTTTCAATTAACTTGAAAGGGAGGAGGAACACTATATCAAGAGGAGACAAGCCAATTATAATATTCTCATGCACCTGAACAAAATGAACCCTGGCCTACGCCAATTTAGCAAAAAAATAAATTCATATGAGCTAGATCAAATCCACAAACAAAAATAAAGGGGCTAGCAACAATAAATCTGCTAGACCATAACCAACAATCTTGTGCTATCAACAAAGAAAAGGTAGATTTGCCTCACTTTATTCCAATATTTACTCACAACCAGTTGTGAATATGCATTTACAACGAGTAGTGCATCTATCCTTCATGGTGTTGTATCAAACCTGAGAAAGGACAGAACTGTAAACATGGGACAGGTGCACGATATTTAGATATGAACTACCACAACATAGGTTAGATTGTACCAGCAAGAGGTAATGAAGTATCCACTATTGAGGTTTGTTAATCCATAGAGAATTTGTTATAATGCTATGGGAGATGGATTCCACATATCACTCTTTATTATCAACAATCAAGAGGAAAGAGAGCCAAGAAAACAAATATAAATGTAGGTTCACTCAAAATAATGCAGGGCAGGAAACAACTACTTTGATATCATACCAGAGATGAGATACTACAAATAATGATCACGATCCAATGCACTCACTGAATGTGAGTGTAAATGCTTGAGATTGATTGTTGGAAGCACACCTACACCAAATTCGCAATGAGCAAGAAAGAACCTCCATATAGATTCATAAAACAACAGGGCGGGAAACACTTGCTCTGATACCATGCAGAAATCCTAGATACAATCACGCTAGATACAATCATGCTAGATACAATCATGCTATATGGTCTTCCAAATGATACAATCATGTTAAATGGTATTCCAAATGCTATTGTGGTGAAAATGAACAGTAGTGATTAGTATATTTGAATGCAAGAAGCAATTAATAAATCTAAGTAACGCCAAATTACGAGTGGGTGTGAAGCTGCATTCCTAATGGTACAGATATGAGGACTAGAAATAACTCCAACCAAAGCACTAATCTAGCAACAAGACATCATAACAAAAATCAGAATCAAGATCACCTAAGAAAAATAAGAAACAATAGGGTAGGAAACTCAGGCTCTCATACTGTGTAGAAATTGGGAATTAATCCAGATTGTGAATGAGCCTCATAAGAAACAAAATAATAAACTATATAATATTATGATATGTTATTCACACTAGAAACCCATGTTTATCTATAATAAAATTAGAAAGTTTTAATGCGCGCATACACACATATATATAAATATATATTTCTTTTTTAACTTAGGTTCGGATTGACATTGTAAAATTTTTATTTAGCCAATATTTTATTTTATTTTAATTGCCACATATGAACTCCATGTTGAGCAAGGAATTACATTTCTCACTCACACTTAAGATAAAATAAAATAAAATAAATATTTTATTTGTATTGATAACTATATTTTACTTTCCTTCACTTACAATATAACACATTTATTTCTATATACTATAAGATTCCTCATATTTATGACATGTAATGCAAATGGTAATATTATAAGATTCCTCATATTTATGACATGTAATGCAAATGGTAATATTATAAGATTCCTCATATTTATGACATGTAATGCAAATGGTAATATTATAAGATTCCTCATATTTATGACATGTAATGCAAATGGTAATATTATAAGATTCCTCATATTTATGACATGTAATGCAGATGGTAATATTGGATGTCCTACAATAATATCAAATTCCTTTCCTATAATAGGGTCAAAAGTCACTACACATTCTCAATGCCATGATTATGGTGGTCGTGAGAATGTAAATAAAGTTAGAGAAGTTTTCATTGTGGAAAAATTTTCCCACCAAACTTTGCTCTTTCCATTTTCCCCATAGTTTTCTTTCTCAATTCTTTCCCACCATGGATTTATGGATGATTTTTCGAGCCATATGAAAAGTAGATTCAAACTTTTCTCTTTCCATTTTCCCCGTATTTTGCTTTCTCAATTATTTCCCACCATGGATTTATGGATGATTTTTCGAGCCATATGAAAAGTAGATTCACTCATGTTTGAATTTAACGGTTAGTCTGGCTGGGTTAGTGCATGATCCAATTGCCATAGGATTCAAACTACAATGATTAATTTAGATTATCTCTTTTGTTATAGATGCGATAGTTAGGCTCAATGACATGGAGTTAAGTCATGTTGTAGGCTTGATCTTAAGTTCTTCCTCTCCCTGTTTTCTATTACATCGAACACCATAGGCTTTCAACTCAATCATTCTTTTGAACGCAATCAATGTGTATTTTCTAGTAAGTATTGTCCATTGACATGTCTGGGATGAAAGCATAAGGTTTTGGGGATGTTACCTAAGAATAGTGTAAATTATGTTAAAAAAAAAATTTGTTTAGAGTTTGGTGATATGCATCAATAGTTACATTCTATTATGTTCATTTTACATGCACAGTTATTTCCCTATTTGTCATTGTTATTGTCTTGCATTTGTATGATGAAAAGGTGAACATAAGAGATTAATGGGTGGAAAGAATATATTTAAGGGTGGAAAGAAGAGATTAATGGGTTTAAATATGGAATAAAGGAGTGTGGGACTAGAAGCCCCATCCATTATATATGATTTATTACCATGAACCATGACTTGTAGAGTAGTCAGGTTGCTTGCCTCATGGCCTAATGAGTAGTGAGCTTACTCATGACTTAATAAGTAGAGAGTTTACCTTCCTTATGATTTTCCTTAGTAGTGGTGTACACTTGCCTCTACAACAAAAAATCACATTGTTGACGAACATGCATGTGACATACCTTTAAATACCATTTCCAAAGACACTTATGGTGACACCCATTAAAACACCATCGACATAAGTATATTTGATGATGGACATTAAATAATCGTATTCACCATAAGTGGATTTTCTGATTGAAACAATGGCATCCATGCTAAGGCCATCACTAATTCAAGTTTTCGAAAGTAAATTAGTGATAGTATTTATAAGCACATCATCAATTCCTATTTTTAAATAAATTTGGCAACAATCACATCATGCCCATCATAAAAAACTCTCTACAAATAATGATGAAAATCAAAAACCATCACAAAAGATATTGTCCGAATGATGACAATCATTGATCATCAACAAAGATCCTAACCTAATGGAGATAATCATTAACTTTCACCAAAACTTCATGGGAAAATTCAAAGGATTATTCCAATCATGCTAGATACAATCATGCTAAATGGTCTTCCAAATGATACAATCATGTTAAATGGTATTCCAAATGCTATTGTGGTGAAAATGAACAGTAGTGATCAGTATATTTGAATGCAAGAAGCAATTAATAAATCTAAGTAACGCCAAATTACGAGTGGGTGTGAAGCTGCATTCCTAATGGTACAGATATGAGGAATAGAAATAACTCCAACCAAAGCACTAATCTAGCAACAAGACATCATAACAAAAATCAGAATCAAGATCACCTAAGAAAAATAAGAAACAATAGGGTAGGAAACTCAGGCTCTCACACTATGTAGAAATTAGGAATTAATCCAGATTGTGAATGAGCCTCATAAGAAACAAAATAATAAACTATATAATATTATGATATGTTATTCACACTAGAAACCCACGTTTATCTATAATAAAATTAGAAACTTTTAATGCGCGCACACACACATATATATAAATATATATTTCTTTTTTAACTTAGGTTCGGATTGACATTGTAAAATTTTTATTTAGCTAATATTTTATTTTATTTTAAGTGCCACATATGAACTCCATGTTGAGCAAGGAATTACATTTCTCACTCACACTTAAGATAAAATAAAATAAAATAAATATTTTATTTGTATTGATAACTATATTTTACTTTCCTTCACTTACAATATCACACATTTATTTCTATATACTATAAGATTCCTCATATTTATGACATGTAATGGCTTATGCATAAAATGTATATAGATACATGGTGATATTCAATGAGCGTTTTAAGTCTTTATGAGTTGATGAAGGATATATATTTAGTAATAAATGATTTAAGTGTTTAAGGAGGATTGGTGTTGGTTTTTTACTTATTTAGTGTAGAAATGAGGGATTAATTTAGATTATGAATGAGCCTAATAGGAAACAAATCAATAAAAGCAGGATTGGTGTTGGTTTTTTATTTATTTAGTGTAGAAATGAGGGATTAATTTAGATTATGAATGAGCCTAGTAAGAAACAAATCAATAAATTGTATATTATTCTGATATGTTCTTTACAAGAGAAATCTAGGTTTAAAATACAATGGAATGATAGCCAGGAAACAAGGAGTACTAAGCTAGTAGTTGATAGATAAACATATGTAAGCTTAACTAGTTATACGTACACTAACACCCCCCTTACAAAAAATGTAGGGATTAAACATAAAAGCACAAAAATGGGTCCTGACAAGGTGGCTTGCTAAGGTACTCACGTAAAAAATCTCATAAGAAGAGTAAAGGATAAAAAACCATATGATAAGAACACCTCTCCGAAAGAAAGTTAATCATCAATGCTGGAAAATGCACATATCAAATTGTTGAGGCAATGAGAATTGAAAGCACACCATCTGTGATCCTCTAAAATGAGTCATGACACAAAATCCATGGTTATGTACTTGTTTACATCGAGAAAACATCATTAATTGAGTGTCCCTACGGAATCCAATCCATCTTGCCGGAGTGCATGGGTTTCTAGCTGCTACATAGGAATCGATGTTGTGTACAAGGTTCACTATGAAGATTGTTGATTTTGATCAAAATGGTGAAATAAAAAATCATTCAACGAAGTATTTCATACCATTCCCACACAAGGCTGAGTAGGTGGACAAGATGATGGCAATGGATGTCACAGATGATAGTGAAAGTATGAAAGCATGAGCTAAAAGTGGTAATAATGGAAAACAACCTAAGCAAGAAACACTCCAAAGTGGCTAGATCCAAGAGACTACAAACAAAGTAGTTCATGGAGGTAAATATCTTGTAACACTCTAAGACTATATGCACAAGTGGCACACGATCCACTACTCAAAGGTCCAGAGTGAGACTCCTACCATTTAAATAAACATCATCATAGACAACAGTCCTTGATATGGGTCCTGGATGAACAAGGTTATGTTAGGTACCCATTTACAATAGAGGATTCAACATATATTCATTGATCTTGTGAGAAAACTAACTATCTCAGTTAAATGAATTTATGTGATGTGCAACTACACATTCGAAATAGAGAGAAATACTCTTTGCAATACCCTAGAAAGTACCGAAAATAGATACTTCAATGAAAAGCTATGAAAAAAACAACGTTTCCAATAACCTTATTCCAATAATTTGGGCAATAATACTATGCCAAATGCCTCCAATGAAAAAAATATGATCATTAAGGGAATAGATTGATTGTCGCTTCCATCACGCTCAATCTACATACCAACTCCACCATGATAACACATGTGTGCATTGGTAGTCCTTTTAAGAAATAAATAGATATAGCTAGAGTTGGACCATGCAAGAGGGTCCAACACACAAATAGGTGCATCCACATTAGATTGAATGACTCCTTGGAAGAAAAGGACGACAACAAAGGTAATTTTATTTTACCTCTAAAACTTCAAGTAGATCATTATTCTGCATACCGACAAACTCATGTGAAAGAGAGGATTCAAGAACCTCTTCGGAATCTAGAGTATGAGCTAGTTTATCTTGCTCAAAATTCAAAATAGAAGACTTTGAGAGAGTGAGTTTTGAATCTACAGTTTCTTCTTCATCTTGAACAATTGTTGAGGCCAACACATGATCGGAAAGAACACATAAGGAGATCTCACTGGGCTTGTTCTCCAAAAGGCTAGCATGATCCTCTTCTTCCTGCTTTCCAAATTCTCTGTCAAGTTGGACCCATAGATCACTTGGATTTTCAGCAGTATTACTGAGGTAGCGCATACAAGGAGACATAGCAAGACACATTGCTCCAAAAGCTCTGTCACAATCATTGAGCCAATCATTCTCCTCTTCATCGGAATCAAAATCTCTTGTATTACCAATGCACATATCAAAAAGACATTGTCTCTTCAAGAATGCAATCATCTTTGGTTTCCATTCATCATAGTTGAATGGAGTAAGAATATTTTGTGAAGAAGAAGTCTCCATCTTTGCATTAGCAAATGCACATGGAGGAAGTAAGAAACCTGCAAATCACACACAAACAAACACTATGTTTTAAGCCTTGCATGCACATGAGTGAATGCACATGAGATTTTGCATGCCGCTGTTGAAATATATTGGTGAGCAAAGATTGCTCTCTATTCATGTAGAACACCTATAGAAAATAAATCTTGTCCCTGCCATGGCTCTGATACCATGTAAAATTAGTCACAGCAGATCTAATGAACAAGTAAATCAATCACAACAGATGAACATAGAAAATATGGTGTAAAACTGTGCAAAACATGCATCAGTGCTCAATATCCCAATGAGGGTGAATAATTACAATACAATACAGTCACAATGACTGAGCAATTCGAATTGCCTAAGGAGGTCATTCGAATCACTGAATGGAGTAGCTTGACTCCAACTAGGAGTCCTCATCATCAATCAGTAGTGGTCATCAATGCACAAGAACTAGTCATCCAGGTGTCAATCTGAGTCTAACTGAGTGTAACATGTGTAACTGAAGTGTGTAGCACTGATTAAGGGAAGGAGGCTCAGTGGGGGGCGCATGGGAGGCTAACTAAAGTCAGAACAAGTCATCTAGTCAATCTGGAGGTCCAACAGAGTGAAACAGTCAGTTAGGATTGAAAGTAGCTTCAAATCAAGGAGAATCAGAGCTAACTGAGTGTAACTGAAGTGGAACTACAGTGGTAGGTGAAGAAGTGTGCCCTTCTCTGGAAGTAGGTGAGAAGTGGGCACCTTCCTGACTAGGAGGGCTAAAACTCTGAAGTAAGTGGATCCCGGGTGATAGAATAAGGTGGGTAAGGTGCTGGAGGCATCACATGGTGACTGGGCTGCATGCAAACCCTAATTGCATGCAAGGTCCTGAAAGTGATGATGTGGATATCCAAACATTCAATCCCCAAGTTTATCAGCTACAATTGAAGGATGCTACAACACCCTAGTTTCTTCCTGCTACAACAACCTTTTTATCAGCTACTACTGGAAGAAGGCTATGACCCCTTGGTTTATAAGCTAATACTAAAAGGATTCTTCGACACCCCAGCAACCACCGGAAGAAGTCTACAACCCCCTTGCAGGAATCTAGCCTGCCCTAGCACCACCCTACCTCCCTATTCTTTGTTTTTATAACTTCAATAACTTCTTACAGTATGTTTTGTTCTCTATCCTTTGCTGCAAATTATCAATTCTGACCAAATAGATAACACTGCTCTTTTCTTACATTCCTTGACTTCTGTACTACATTATATATTCATATTAAATGCTCAGCAACCATACTCTATTCTTCCTTTTATTTATTTGGTCTCTGTACAACTTCAGATATTCATGTTCTTCAAGTCTATTACTGGATCCTTTTTATTTTGCTTGGTCTATGTTTTTCTTAAATCTTCATCAATCTAGACTTCAGATCCATTCCCTTCCAATCTAAAATACCTATTTATATATTATGTGTCTCATCCTTTAATCGTTGAATCTCTTCAATCTGAACTCGTAACTTTTCATACTCATGTCTCTTCAAAAAGATTAACTCTGTTTATTAATTAAACAATAAAACCTATGTATTTTGTCTCTATTTATTTAATCCTTGTTTAAAATGACTAGCTGGTCAATATCTATTAAAATATATGTCTTGTGTGTGCATCTGAAAAACTTGTTAACAAATATCATTAAGCTTAGTGCTGGCATACTCACAAACTGTGTAGACATAGTTTTTCTTCAGCTTGGCAGGTCAATTTTTTCACACATGTGACCTCCATATGGAAAACTGAAACCATGACTGGATAAACACTTCCACAAGGAAACAATCCATGTCATTTGATGAATTTATTGACACACACACATCATCTGGTGGGCATTTGAAAATAGCCTCTTAAACTACTGATTTAGCACTTAGACAAAATTATCAAACCCTAAATCAACATGAGGTGATTTTTATTTTCACTAACTTGGAAATATGAAACATGAAAAGCATAGAGGACAACATGTGGATTCCATCCAAGTCAATTTCAACCTCTGAAACCTTATTCTCTCTCCATGGCGGGCATTTTACTAGACCAGTGCAAATCAAACCAGAGGGCACTTTTGGCAGAATGATAACTTCACCTTCAGAGACTTTTTGGACAAACTAATGATATGGTTAGATGCAACAATAAACAGTATAGATACCCATACCCTAAGAACAATTTAAACCATCAACTATATAAAATGGCAAGCATTTTACAAAGGTCATTTAGGCAGTTTTACCAGTAGTTTTATACTTCGACAATTTGGGTAATCTCCAAGATGGATTTTTTATTTTACCAAAAACTTGAACCAATGATGCCAAATGATGTAATACATCTCACTGAGCACAACCAAACTAATTTCACCTTTAGACTCTTCTTTTTCTGACCTAGGCGTGCATTTTACTGGACTGGAGCAAAACTACATGAAACCCTGTTTTGGAAGACCTATAACTTCCTCCTCGGACACTCTCAAGACAAAATGAGACCATAGTCAGATAGACAGATCAACAATATACAACCTGACAAGATGGGGCAGGCATTTTCCTTAACCTATGAATTATGGCGTGCATTTTACTGAGGCCACTTAGGAAATTTTACTAGTACTGGTGCAAAACAGCCTGAAACCCTGTTTTGGCAGACCAATTTTTGAATAGTATTAGAACAAGGGTTGACCAATAGCTTGAATATAGTAAATAAGAATCAAATATCCTTCATAATTATGGAATAATCGAATTAGAGAGACAAGCATAGGCAATGTACTTCCATCTTCTCCATAGATAAATTTTTGGGTACCAAAATCCTCCCAATACGGAGGTATGATCCAAAATGGATCCAAAACAAAAATAAGGCATATGACCTAGATCTAGAAAAATTATTAATAAATGGAACTACTTATTAAGCTATCCATATTTGTTATAAAAGTTAAGGGATCAATTTAAGAAGCTACAATAGCTCATAGCTATGAAAGTGGATGAAGTATGAGGTAACAACTGTTAGTGTTATGGCCACACATTGACTCAACCAGACACCTACTCATGACAAGGAACTCTAAACTTCGAAATAAAATTCCATTTTAACAAAATGACACTAAAGATGAAGGAACCATGAAGAAGAATGTTTCCATGAAGAAGAATGTTTCCATCAACGGAATGACAAAAGGGAAAGAGAGAACTGCATAAGGGGAAACAAAAAAACAAACTGGGATGTTTGGTGTTCCAACTACCCTATCATTTCCCAATGCATCCTATAAGAACTATGAGCATAGTGAGCCTAATACTACGTAATATCTCAAGAATTATTGATTAATAATGACTAAGAAAAGCCATTTGATGTTGATTTTCTCATTTGGGGTTATGGGGTAAAAATATATGCCCTTATGGTATGATTCATTGCTATGTATATTCATTTATTTAGTTATATGATCGTGAATTGGTAGGTTAAAATGTAATTTTTGCACTTAATGAAATGGTTGGCTAAGCGAATTCTTTTACTTGAACATGTAAACTACTTGTAAATGCTCATATTACAACATTGTTACTCTTTAAAATAAAACTATTTTCTTATTTTTCTTTGAGCTAGCATAATAATCAAATATTATTAGCATCTTTTATTGATTCAAACAATAAATTAATGCAAAAAAACAAATTACCTTAATCTTTAGCATTGTTATTAATTCATTATGGCAATGTCATTTACACATAAATTTAAAACTCTGATTGATTGAGTTAAATAGGTAATACCTCATATCTAGTTTTTCTTTATTAGTGACACAACTTGTTTTTCCCACTGATATGATTTTTTCCTTTATTTATAATGTTTAAGTTTTATGTTGCATATCTTATCCCACTCTTATGTTTAAAGCACTTTATTATCTTAATAAAATAATATAACCAAGTGGAAAATCATAATTTTCAGCCATACATATTAACAAGTCTACAGTGAATGAGAGTGATTCCAAAACTACAGTTAACATTCAAAATATTCATGTAACAAAACGAACAGGAAGAAGCACTAAAGCTATTTGACTAGGAAACTATCTCCACTTGGCCAATTACACCTCCACCTCTTTCTTCTCTCCAAAATTCATCATCACATTCCATTTTTGTCACTCATTAGCTTCCATACCGTACTTAGCTAATTTGTGAGCCTCTTGACTGATTTGGAAGGTGCTTTCTCTACCTTAGTGGTTTTTCTAGCTTTTAGTAAGCCTTCCTTTTTTGTGTTTTACAACTTGCCTTTAAGGCATTCTATTTTCTCTCGTGACATGTATTATATATTGTATTCATATTATTGAATAATACAAAGATGATATTTCCATCAATTTAGTTCCTTCTCTTATGTTTATGTTTCAATATTTCTTCTTATTCTTGCATATCTTTGAATAAACTCTTGTGAGGACTTCTTTGCTTGAAGATCATTGGTTATTAGAATTATTTCATGGTATTGATCCTATATAGAATTATCACATGGTATCATAACCTTGGGATATCTTGACTAAATCATTCTTCTAGTATAATTTTCAAAGAGTTTGTTTTGCAAGTACTGAAGATCAAATGGCAGAAATTTATTGTTGAAGAAGAACTCAGATCTTTCCATCTCTCATCATTGTTCTCCTCTTACACTTCAGATATTGAGACTCCTTTGCTGGTCAATGGTATCCAATAAGGTGATATATAGTTATTTGGAAGTCAATATAAAGTTGAGGTTGTTGGTTTCGCCTTCACTTCCTCTGCACATGCTCCTACCAGTTCCTACATGATTGCCAACACGTTTTTCAAGAAGTTGGAAACACCTCTTAGTTCTCTCATATGTCTTCTGATTCGAATCATCAGCCAGTTGTTGCAGCTGATACATGCTCAAAACCTCTCCTTGAGTTGCTTTTTGGTGTGATATTGAATACTATGGAGGAAAAATTACAGTTTGGAGTGACTGGTTTCGCTCTCTCTGTCTGGATTCTGATCCACTTCATGATTATTGGCACCTATTGCAAAAAAGATGAAGGACAACATCAAGTCTCATTTGGACCTGATCTCAGGACGCTCAAGTCTAGTGAGCACATTCCAATTCTTCTCAAGAAGAATACTCCTCCATACATTTGACCAAGTTCTCACCTACTTGGAGTTTGGAGAGCCTTATTATGGTGTATTCCATGATCTTGAGGGGAGGTTTTCTTCCTAGGTGGTTTTCCTTCTTTCCTCACCTACATGGACTAATAAATTTTTGTATTGGTCAATATATAATTTTTCATCTATTTTGGTGCTTTATGGGCAGAAAGATAGGATGAATTGGCTTGAACGACCCATTTTAGGGGCATGCCTCACTTTGAAAATTTGGGGTCTAGAGCCTTTGGGGGCTTGTTTAAGGGATTTAAAAAATATTTTTGGGGTACAAATATCATCACCTATACCATTCCCATTGATTCTATTCTACACTCCGATAGCTTTCCAACTGTGCAAGAATCGCCTTAAATAGAGTTTGTATTAGGAAGTTATGCCTCTTGCAAGTTGACCTATCCAGTTGACCACCATGGTACCGAGTGGATTCTATGTCAGTATCATTTGTTACACATGTAGATATAATCATATGTGGACTTTCAAGAACATTCTAGAATATCCAAAATCCTAACCCTAATTGAGAATTGAGGCATGCGAAAACCCTAAAATTAACTGTAGACAACTATTAGGCTATGTTAAGGACATGTCCATTAGAAGAAGAGGGGTTCATTCTTATGATGCTATTGTATTGTTCCATATATGAGCAACAAAATGGGAGCGGATATTAGAGAATTACAAATGAAGTAGGAAATCCTATAGTAGCTATTATGGCCATAGAGTCATGGGTAACTCCATAAAGAGTACCACTTTCTTTGTATTTGCATTCTATGTAAAAGAGAAAATCATAGTTCTCATTTCTGGATGGGTTTTTCCCCATAGTGGGATTTACTATGGTAAATATTGTGTTATTTGTGTGGAATGTGTATTTATTTTCTCTATTTATTTTTCTTTCATTTCTAGTTTACTTAGCGATCAGTGGAAATAAGTTAATAAACAGAACTAAGCTGTAAGATCTATTGTGATGAAATGTTCCAATGGAATATCCATCACAGTTTACGAATCATTAGATATTCAATCTATGCTCTAATATATTGCACAAATTGGATCTTAATGCATGTTATTGGCCTTAAACCATACTTTAGATGTCAATTCAAATCACGTTATGTGAGGCACACTAGTCTACAATGACAGGTTTATTAGGGAAAATGTTATCTAAATATGTTTGGAATAATCCTTTGAATTTTCCCATGAGGTTTTCCTAGGGAAAACATAGGGGTTATTTAGTGGTAATTAGGGGTTATTTATGGGTAATTAGTGATCAAGTAGGGGTAATTAATAGTCATTTAGAGATAATTAGTGATAATTAAGGATTAATTGGGGATAATTAGGTGTCAAATATGGAGTTAATTAGAAATCAATTATAGGGCAATTAGTGTTCAATTAGAGGTAATTATGAATAAAATTAGGGAAAGGTTAGTGGTAAGCAGAGGTAAATTATGATGTAATTAGTGATAACTAGGGATCATTTACGGGTTACAACCAAGATATTTGGTGAAAGTTAGTGATTATCGCATTAGGTTAGGATCTTTGCTGATGATCAATGATTGTCATCATTGGGTCAAGATATTTGGTGATGGTTTGTGATTGTCATCATTATTTTTAGAGAGTTTTTTATGATGGGCATGATGTGATTGTTGCCAAATTTATTTAAAAATAGGAATTGATGATGTGCTTATAAGTACTATCATTAATTACTTTCAAAAACTTGAATTAGTGATGGCCTTAGCATGGACGTCATTGTTTCAATCACAAAATCCACTTATGGTGAATATGATTATTTAATGGCCATCATCAAATATACCTATGTTGATGGTGTTTTAATGGGTGCCACCATAAGTGTCTTTGGAAATGGTCTTTAAAGGAATGTCACATGCATCTCCGTCACCAATGTGATTTTTTGTTGTAGAGGAAAGTGTCCACCACTACTAAGGCAAGTCATAAGGAAGGTAACCTCACTATTTATTAGTCATGAGTAACATCACTACTCATTAGGCCATGAGGAAAGCAACGTGACTACTCTACAAGTCATGGTTCATGGTGATAAAGGGAAGAGATTAATGGTCGCTTCCATCACACAATCTACATACCAACTCCCCCATGATAGCACATGTGCATTGGTAGTCCTTCGGACCATACATGAGGGCCCGTGTCATGTCCCAAAATTTGCATTTGGTCACAATGGCCTAAGCCCCTTTGGCCATGCTCCTGATAGTTTGTCAAATTGATGCTAAGGGTCAAATAATTGATAAGAATGATGTCCAAGTTAGTAATAATGTGAAATTATATCCAAATGGACAAGGTGGGTCACATTAAGAGAAATTCCCAATTCAAAGTTGTAATATACCCATCCAAATGAACTGCCATGGAGGAAAATTACTAGTTCCCTAGGTTCAAGGGTGGAAGCTTTAGGATTTGAAATAAGGGGGGTAATAAATGATTCTTGAACATTAGAATGACATAAATATTTAATAAAGGAGCTAAATAAATATATCCAAAGGAAAATCAAAGTGGCAATTGATCATGAAGACACATGGAGGATGTGGGACCCACAGAAGCTAGATTTTCTATGCCACATGGCATCCTCCTCTTCTCATTTTGAATCCATAAGAAGCCCAAGGTTCTTGGGATGATTTGGAAGGTCAATATGCTTGGCATGAATCAATTAAGGTTGAATTGGAGTGGAAGAGTAACTCCCATGGAAGAGGAAGAGGCATTTTGGAGCTAGTGAGACACTTGGGCTAGATTCCCTAGCTCTATGACACCTTTGAAACAAATCAGACCTGAAGGCTGACATCTGACATAGATGACATGTTAGGGCTAAAAATAGCCTCCAAGAGGGCGCTCAAGTGAGTTAGGGAATCCAAAGAGACATCAATTCGAATTTGGAGAAGGAGAGGTCTAGAATTGGAAGGACAAGTGGCATACTTGGGAATCTCTTCCCAACCTGAGTTGGCATGAAGCTCTTGGGAGGAATTTGACCCATGGAGGAAATTAGAAGCTTCTAAAAGACAATAACAAAGAAGGATGGTAGCTTTTGATCATTTTAGAATTTTCATTTTTCATTTGGGAGAGGAGAGCCAGTGGAGTGCTACTCTACTTGCCTTAGCACCAATTTCAAGGGTGAAAGATTCCCATCCTAGTTGGTAATTGGAAAGGCCATTCTAAATTTTCATTTGGAGCTTTAATGGAGTCTTTGGTTACAGTTTTAAGCTACAGGGCAGCTCATGGTTACATCTCTTTCATCTTGCTTCTACAACCATTCTTCTATTTCTTTGCATATTCTTGCTCCTTGAGGAGAGGCGCACTTGTTGAGGTTATGAACTCTTTGGGATAGCTCTTAAGGCCCCATATATTTTTAATCTGATATATATACTTTGTTTTTACTACTCAAGAGACTCTCATTTCAAAATACTAAGTGGAGTTATGTAAAAATACCAAACGATGCATAAATGATGCCATTTCCCCTAGATCTTGTTGTTGGAGTTTGAAGAGACACTATTTTGAGTTATATAAGTTATTCTCTGTGATTTTGTTTATGTATGGAGTTCTATTAAAGTTATGAAGAAGTTTTATTAAAAGAGCATAATCCCTTGGCACCTAAAATTCAAATTTCATAAGTCATGGTGAAAATAACTAGCTTTTCCCCCTATGTGAAATCTTGCATATAAACATATGATTTTAAGGAGTTGAAGAAGGCCATAAGAACTAATTAAGGATACATTTGGGAGATAATTAAAGCCACTTATCAGTACCATACCTATGTTCAGAAATTTGGAAGGTTTTAACAACATTTGGGAAGCCATCTTTGTCCACTACCCTTGGGGGATTTGAAGCTCGAAATTACTAGTAATCTTCCCTACTTTGTACAGATTGTAAATGAATGTTGCAGAAGTGTTTTAAAGGTTTTTAAGTATCCATCAGCCTCTGTTATATGTCTTAATATCTCTCAAATACCTTCAGACCCATTATACAAGCATTTGGATTCATTTGGATTCATTTGGAGACCAAGAGACCAATACTAGTCAAAGAGAAATTGCTAGTCAAAATCCCTACTTTGGCCAGAACTTAAAGGAGAGTTGCAAAATCCTATTGAAGAATCTAAAGCATCCCTGAACCTCATAATTATGTCATAATATCATCCATACACCTTGTGTAACAATTTGGGAGCATTTGGAGTCATTTGGAGACCAAGAGACCAATACTAGTCAAAGGTCAAACTAGTGGAAAAAGTTGAAAATTTCACCATTTTAATAAATTTCAAAAAAGGGACATTACATTCCAACACACAAATATTCCCATGCACATTAAATATATTGATGCCTTGGAAGAAAAGGCCAACAACAAAAAGAATTCTATTTTTATTATTGATTAGGCATTAATCAAAACAAAAATTACTTTGTTAAAAGAATTATTATAACAAGTGAAATACAAAAGTAACAAACCCTTTCCAAAACAAATTTTTGGGGATTGTCCTTGAAATGACTAAGGATTCTAGGTCACAGGTGTGCAAGGTAACAATGGTTATGTCATGGTTATCTCAATGCTTAAGGTTAACACTGTTGGAAGGTTTGTAACATAATGGCAATAGTAGTAATCTGCAAAAAATCCATGCTCATTATATTCCCCCCATTACAGATATGAAAAGTCTACAAGTAAAACAAGCATGGTGGGCATGCCCATATCATGCTATAGAGGATAGTCTGAGTGCATTAAAGAACTCTAATCTCTGAGGCCACGATATGAAATAAAGGCAACCATGAGCAACTATTTTCGAAACTAAGATGCCTTGCATATACACTATACATCTTGAAACTGTAAGTTCCTATCTAAGTCTTCTACACAAAAGGAGGTTGTCGATCAACTTAAAAGGGAGGAGGAACATTGTATCAAGAGGAGACAAGCCAATGGTAACAGTCTCATGCGTCTGATCAAAATGAACCATAGCATAGGCCAATTTAGCACAAAAATAAATCCATTTGAGCTAGATCAGATCCACAAACCAAACTAAAGGTGCCAACAACAGTGAATTTGCTAGATAACAACCAACAATCGCATGCTACCAACAATCAAAACGTAGATTTTCCTCAATTTATTCCAATCTTTACTCACAACCAGTTATGAATATACTTTTGCAATGGGTAGTGCGTCTATCCTTCATGGTGTTGTATTAGATATGAGAAAGGCCATAGCTATAAATCTAGGATATAGGTGCACGATCTTTAGATATGAACTACCACAACATAGGTTAGATCGCACCAGTGAGAGGTAATGAAATATCCACTGTTGAGGTTGTGTAATCCACAAAAGAGGAGTGGTTACAATGTTAAGAAGATGGATTCCATTATCAACAATAAAGAGGAAAGAGAGCTAGAAGCAAACAAAGATAAATGAAGATTCACTCGGAATGAAGCAGGGTAGGAAACAACTGCTTTAATACCATACCAAAGATGAGCTACTACAAACAATGATCAAGAACCAATCCGATCACCAACGTGAGTGTAAATGTTTGAGATTGATTTTTGGAAACAAGGCCTATACCAAATTCTCAAGGAGCAGGCGAGAGCATCCACATAGATTCATAAAACAACAGGGCATGGAACACTTGCTCTGATGCCATGTAGAAATCCGAGATACAATCACGTTAGATGGTCTTCCAAATGCTATTGTGGTGAAAATGACCAATAGCGATCAATATATCTGAATGCATGAGGCAATTAATAAATCTAAGTAGCACCAAATTACAAGTGAGTGTGAAGCTACATTCCAATGGTACATATATGAGGACTAGAAATAACTCTAACCAGAGCACCAATCTAGAGTGTAGAAATCAAGAATTAACCTAGATTGTGAATGAGCCTCATAAGAAACAAAACAATAAACTGTATATTGTTATGATATGCTCTTAACAATAGAAACCCAGGAAATTCCCAGCATATATATATATATATATATATATATATATATATATATATATATAACTTAGGTTAGGGTTGACATTGTAAATTTTTTATTTAGTTAATATTTTATTTTATTTTAAATGCCATATGTCAACTCCATGTTGAGCATGGAAATACATTTCTCCCTCATACTTCAAATAAAATAAAATAAAATATTTTATTTGTATTGGTAACTATAATTTATTTTCCTTCACTTATATTGTAACAAATTTATTTGTGTATGCTATAAGATTCATCAAATTTGTGACATGTAATGTAAATGTTAATGTTGGATGTCCTGCCATAATATCAAATTCAGTTCCAATAATATGAGATGAAAAGTTGTAAATGAAAGATTGCAAATTCAAATCCCCATAAATACTTATTTTAACAAAAAAATGGAAAGAAACTATAAAAAATTAATAAATAAATAATTAATAAATAAGTGAAAAAAGAGATAAATGAATTTAAATAAAGAATAAACGAGTGATGTAATAAAAGCCCCATCCATTATATATGATTGATCACCATCAACCATGACTTGGAGAATAGCCAGGCTGTTTGCCTCACGACCAGGCAATTTGCGTGACTAGGATTGATCCAACTGTTTGCATGAAGTTAGAACTGCAAGTGCATGAAGTTGGAGGCTGCAAGTGAATACGTAGTTTTATAGTTTTATTATTTATCTTTTCTACTAGTTTTAAAGTTTTATTATTTATCTTTTCAGCTAGTTAAGGTCATAAAGATATATTGACATCCATGCAAACTGTTTTCAAATTGTTATTCATGTAAACTGTTAATGTGTTTACCATGCAAACAAAGTAACTACTAAATCTTATGATTTGAACACCTTGGACTACTTAGAAGGAGTAGTTTAAACGTTACTTTTATAAAGTTGTACAGTTGTTATTTTCATGATAAATGATATAATGGTGCTATAAAATGTTTAAGAATATCTCCAAAGTGATATATGACTAAAAATTGTCTAGTATCAAGTGGAAATCTGTTTTCTGTTTTTCATAATTTTATTTTTCTATTTATTTTATTTTATGTGTTGGAAGAGTTTATTTTATCAATTTTTTTTTTTAAATGATTGAGAGTTTAATTTATTAAGGAATATATACATTTAAACGAGAAAGAATAATTTTGAAAACGTATTTTAAATGAGTTAGTTAAACACATTTTAGTCTTACAATAAAAACTCTGGTAAATGCTTGTTTGAATATTTAATTTTAATATTTTTTTAAATGCTTGAGAGTTTAATTTGTGAAGGATTATATATTTATATATACTTAAACTAGGAAGGATAATTTTGAAAACATATTTTAAATGAGTTAGTTAAACATGGTTTAGTTTTATAATGGAAATTTTGGTAAGTACTTGTTTGAATATTTAATTTAATTTTAATAAACAATTTTAATTTAATAATATATATTTATATTTATAGGTGTTTATTACACGTATAGGTATTTATATTTTAGAATTTGGAGTGGACTATCATCTATGTTTTTCCTAGATTGAAAGAGGATGTGACAAGTGTACTCTCAAGATTGATTTTAGGAATGGGTTAAACTCTAAACTATTTGCACATTTTTAGGCAATTTTTGCAGGAATCCGGCCATGGAAAAATTGCTAGAACTGTCATTTGGGTTACAACCTTGATTACCCCTAGGGAACCCAATTATGCAATTCTAGCAACCCAAAATTGTGATTTTAATAATTTCAGCCGGATTTTAGCCAAAAATCGTTTAGCTTACACCTTGATTTTATGGTTATAGTTAAAATTCAAAATAAACAAGCATAGATCCATCTTAACCCCATATCTATCAAGCACCTAGAGGGATCCAATTTCTTGAGGTGTATTTCTTTTTTTTTAATTTAAACTCGAGAAATTTGATCTCTCTTGATTGATAGATCCAGGTTTAAGTTTTAAGTTTTTTTTTTAATAAATGAACATCTATTTTTTAATTACTTTTCATAATATTTTATTTTATGAACCAACATGGATTTTTTTAAAATACTTTCCATAATGTTAAAAGTAACTGATAGTTGATGCATGGATAACTAGTAACCCATACATGGATAACATTTAGTGACACAACCCATTTAATTAACTAAAGAAAGTAAGAAGTACTTGAAGCATAGACAACAAGTGAATACTTAGTTTTATAGTTTATATTGAAATCCATGCAAATTGTTTTTGTGAGTAAAGATTGGAATAAATTGACATCCATGCAAACTGCAAACTATTTGTAAGTAAAGATTGGAATAAATTGACATCCATGCAAACTGTTTTCAAATTGTTTACCATGCAAACAAAGTAACTACTAAATCTTATGTTTTGAACACCTTAGACTAGTTACATATATAGGATAAGTTTCCAATTGCTGTTGTTGATGAGCTTCTTGATGAGCTTCATGAGGCTCAATTTTTCTCCAAGTTGGATCTTCGTTTTGGGTATCATCAAATTCGGGTTCATGAGGATGATATCCCTAAAACAGATTTCCACACACATGATGGCCATTATGAGTTTTTGGTCATGCCTTTTGGCCTCACTAATGCTCCTTCCACATTCCAGGCCTTAATGAATAAAATATTTCGGCCCTATTTGCGGAAATTCATTCTGGTATTCTTTGATGATATCCTCATCTACAGTAAAACATGGGATGAACATCTCTAGCATCTGGATCTTGTCATGCAACTTTTCTCTAACCATCATCTCCACGCCAAGCAGTCTAAATGTGTTTTTGGACAGAAGGAAGTTGAGTATCTCGGGCACATTATCTCAGCACAAGGGGTTCGTGTGGATCCTGCCAAAATCGATGCCATGAATAATTGGCCGCATCCTTAGACACTCAAGAGCCTTTGTGGTTTTTTGGGGTTGACTGGCTACTACCGCAAGTTTGTCAAGGATTATGGGAAGATTGCAGCTCCATTAACTACTCTATTGAAAAAGGATACTTTTACATGGACACATGCTACTCAGTGTGCATTTGACAAACTAAAACAAGCTGTGTGTACTACACATGTTCTAGCTATGCCCGATTTTTCCAAGCCCTTCACTATTGAGAGTTATGCTTGCGGCAATGGACTTGGTGTTGTTCTCCTTCAAGATGAACACACCATTGCATTCACCAGCAAATCCCTTTCAGGTAAAAATTTAGCTGCCTCTACATATGAGAAGGAAATGATGGCTATTTTGCATGCAATACAGAAGTGGCGACCATACCTATTAGGGAATCATTTCTGCATCAAGACTGATCACCAGAGTCTGAAATATTTCTTGGAACAGCGTGTCTCCTCCCCAGCACAACAGAAATGGGTTAGCAAACTCATGGGTTATGACTATGAGATCACTTACAAGAAGGGTAAAGACAATATTGTGGCAGATGCTCTTTCTCGCACATTTGATGCCCAAGGTTCTCTTTCAGCTATTTCTATGCCTGTTCCAAATTGGTTGCAATCTGTTCAACAGGGTTATGTTAATGACTCTTCCTTATCTCAAATCATCCAATGCTTGACCAACAACCCTTCTCCTGTACCACATTACTCTTGGGATGGTGCTTCTATGAGATACAAGGGTCGTCTCGTGCTTCCCCAGAGCACAGATCTTCAACATGTTGTCTTCTATGAACTCCATGCTTCTCCATCGGCAGGGCACTCTGGGTTCTCAAAACGTATGAACGGGCACGACATAACTTCTTTTGAAAGGGCATGAAAAGGACAATTCAACAGATGGTGGCTGAATGTGATACCTGCCAGTGCAATAAGGGTAAAACACACTCCTTCCAGGATTGCTCGAACCCTTTCCCATAGCTACACGGATTTGGACAGATATTTCTATGGATTTCATTAAAGGGCTCCCTAAATCTGGAGGGAAGACAGTGATTCTCGTTGTGGTTGATCGCCTCTCCAAATATAGTCATTTTTGTGCTCTCAGCCATCCCTATATAGCCTCCTCAGTCGCTCAAATTTTCCTGGACCAGATCTTTCGTCTTCATGGCATCCCTTCTTCCATTGTCTCGGATCGTGATGTGACTTTCACCAGTCATTTTTTGACAGAACTATTTCGCCACACTGGCACCAAACTGAATATGAGTTTAGGGTATCACCCACAAACAGATGGTCAGACTGAAATTATCAATAAATGCTTGGAAACTTATCTTTGTTGCTTCACCTCCGAACAACAACATCAGTGGGCAAAGTGGCTCCCTCTCGCTAAATGGTGGTAAAATACCTCTTACCACACTGCCTCCAAAATGACCCCATATGAAGTAGTCTATGGTCAGGTACCTCCAGTTCTTCTTCCATACATCCCCAATAGTTCACCAGTTCAATAAGTTGACACGATCCTTCGAAACCGCGATCAAATTCTTCGCATTTTGCGGGACAATCTTCACATGGCAAGAAATCGCATGAAGCAACAAGCTGATCAGCGCCGTTTTGAGCACACTTTTCAAGTAGGCGATATGGTTTTTCTTCATCTCCAGCCGTACAAGCAATCCTCCCTAAAACTCAAAGGGTGTCATAAGCTCGCTCCAAAGTTCTATGGGACATATCGGATTCTTCAGAAGATTGGGTCTGTTGCTTATAAATTGGAACTTCCTCCTTCTTCCCACATTCATCCAGTATTTTATGTCTCTTGTTTGAAGAAAGTTCTTGGCACCAACATCAGTAGAAAAACTATTTTACCCGAACTGGATAATGAAGGATCCATCCTTTTGGAGCTGGAGGCCATCCTCAATCGACGCACTTGTCAGCTTAGTTCTTGCTCTATCACAGAGGTCTTAACTCAGTGGCATGGCATGCAACCAGAGGATGCTACATGGCAACCACTCCTTCAGATTCAACAACAATTTCCACATCTAAAGCTTTGAGGACAAAGCTTTTTTCAATG
The DNA here is from genome assembly GCA_027924585.1 of Larix kaempferi. NCBI lineage: Eukaryota > Viridiplantae > Streptophyta > Pinopsida > Pinales > Pinaceae > Larix > Larix kaempferi. The sequence goes on from BSBM01000705.1 coordinate 2,023,918, forward strand.
GGGTGGGGATGTTAGGAATCCATGTCTTTACTTTGTTAGTATATTGTTCTTGGACGCATATGCTTTCTAGGTTTTCCCATAGTATTTGTTGATCAATAGTTTGTGTTATTGTTGTTGGCACATATGCTTTGTAAGTCGCCCGTAGTATTGTTGATCCATAGTTTGTAGTGTCCCATGGGTTTGACCCATAGTATTGGCGCCTAGACTTAGTATATAAGTGTGTGTTGAGACCTATGAAGGCATGGTGAAGTTATTTGTATTGAGCTTGCTCAAAGGAGGTTGCCCCTCGAAGTGGCCCGTGATCAATTTAAAAGTGATTATGAGTTCTATCATTTAGGCTATTTCGCATATTCTTACTAATTAATTGTTGCAGGTGCTTCACAAACTGATTATATACGTCAACTAATTGCATTATGTGTACTTTATCTTCCACCACTAGTAATTGTTTTAGGATGTTGGAGAGTGGTTCCAACCTCACCGAACTTCATATGGGGAAAGTAGAATTTCATATCCAATACAGAGTTCAGTGGCCTTAACAGTTTTTAGGATTTTAGGGTTGGCAGGAATCAAGATTGTAGAGTTTCCACTAGATTCTATCATGCATGATGTTATGGGATTGGCATTAGTCAAGACCACTGAACGATAGGATTTTGCATCATGTAATAATCTATGGGAGTTAATATAGTCATGGGTTTCCTTCAAAAAAGTCATTTACGCGTATTCTTCTTATTTTCTTGCAAGATAATGTGTTATTTAAAGAAGATAAACAGATTGGATAGTCTTGTTCCTATGGATACTGATTCTGAAGATAAGCATAATGAAGGGGTTGGAACTAGTGGATTGTCTCTTGAAAATATGAGTAATGAATGCTTTCTACAATTAAGCATTTCACATGCCATGGTGTTTGTGCATCGGGCAATGGAAAATCCTGAAACTTTTAGAATATTTGTTGAGAAAAAAGGCATTGAAGCCCTTATGAGGGTCGTGACTCTGCCAAGTATTCCGCCATCTTCAGAAGGGATGTCTGTAGCTGTGCACATGGTTGCAGTTTGCAAAGCATTCACGCATCAACACTCAGTTTCCCTTGCAAGGGAATTTTGTGCTCATCTGAAGGAACATCTCAAGACTACATTAAATGTTTTGGATCCTATTGCAGGGACTAATTTATTAGCTGCAGAAGATGGACTGAATCGGAAATTATTTTGGTGCTTGTTTGTGGTACATTTTTTTGTCTTTCTAGCTGATGCTACTAAAGAGAATTGATGGTTGGCAGAGTTTAGAAATGATAGCAAGGATGTGCTTCTTGATATTGGGATGATACATCGAGAAATATTATGGCAAGTTGCACTTACTGAGGATTCAAAGGCGTTGTTAAAGAAATATGATGGCAATGTTTCCAGCAGTGTCACAACTGATTTGGATGTGCATGCAAATGTAATTGATGATCACTTGCCAACTTCTGTTGGACATTATGTGGATCTTATTTGAATCAGCAAAGGCAATCATCTGTTTGGAATGTTGAACCTCAACTTTTTGATCTAATACATCTATTTCATGATATTGGTCACCATGCTCGGCTTCAACGATGGTTGAACATTGATTTCTCTGCCCGAGAATGACAAGCCTATGTTTGTCAACCACAGTCTTCTCATTCTGATGAAGGCCCTTCCAGAAGAAAAATTGATGGCAATAAGCAAAAGTCATTCCATTCTTTTTGATATGAGATATTAAGGTCGTTGTCATTTCATATAAGTCATTTGTTTTCATAACTAGGAAATGTGATGCATATTCCCTCTCGTCGTCGAGCTGATTCTCCCACTGTCAGTCCTGCTTCCAAATTTGTAGCATCTAAATTTGCAACCATCTTTCTGGCCGATCTAAACTTTGATGGACATGCAAGTACATCACATAGGTATTTTCCATTCTCAGTTAAGTGTCACTATTTGGGTAAGGTTGTTGATTTTATTCAGGCTGTCGTTGTGGACAGACAAGAATCATGTAACCCTATTTTGTTAAATAGATTTTATGCACATGGTGTGTTAAAGTTGATACTAACTACATTTGAAGCTACTAGTAAATTACTCTGGACATTACTGCAGACACCTGTCTTGATGGAAACAGACAGTGTTAATAATGATGAAAATGGCAAGACCTGGATATTTGGTACACTAGTAACTTATGCTGGGCTGATGGACCACCTAGCCACACCTTCTTGCATCTTGGGGTCTTCCTCATCACATTTCCTAGTGCATCTTGTTGCCGATGGGACCATTTCTCTGCCACCTTTTTTTTCTACCAATAATTTATAAAATGGCAATTGGATGCCTCAATAGATAAATGTATACATTTCCTATATATTTACTAGAAACTGTAGGTTGGCTAGGTTTTTCTTTTTAACAATCCACTGCATATGTCTTTCAACAATTTACATATATTCTAAAGATAGCATTAGATTCTTTAAGGAATTCCTCAACAACTACTAGTTTACATTCGGGTACTTTCCCTTTATGCATTTTGTCTTTTTGGATACCCATTAGCTACAGTTATTTCCTTTGCTTATATCAAACCTGTTAGAAAAACAAGATCGCAGAGCAATAACAATAAACATAAATGCAAATATAATCAGACACACATTACAAGAGAGACACAGATATATCGTGGTTCACCCAACTTGGGCTACGTCCACACTGAAGTTCCCATTCCTTATTATTATTATTCAATCCAGTAAAGTGAAGGGATACAACCTGTAGCACAACCGATGCACTTCCTCTTCACTGTATCACCATCTCTCTTCCTGATCTCAGAGATCTTTACAATGCATAAAACCTAATACATTAACCCTATCCATGTTACAATGTCTTTCTTTTACAAGGGAGATACAATGGGAAAATACCACAGGTTACCCAAAACCATGGGCCCGTAAAACAACCCCAAAAATTTCCTTCGGGGGATTCACCCCTAGACCCCCCAGCTGGGGGTTATAACCCCCACACCCCCACCCCCCCCCCGTTGGGGTGAGTGTATAGTCCTTTTTACATATCATATAAAGCTAGGGTACAAACACGGCTGAATAATAATATCTCTGAATCTGGAGATCAGGCGCCACAACCAACAATCTCCCACTTGGAGACTGATCAAAACAACTCCATCGCTGTTGCACTTGCTAGACCTTGGACTTGGCAAATTTCTCATCTTCACCTTCATGCTAGAAGGCCAACTGAAACCAAGCAGGAACTCAGTTTCTCTTTGGTCACTACCTTTGTAAACATGTCTACAAGATTCTAGCTAGTATGTATCTTTTCCAGCTTCAACAATTCATCTTCTAGAATAGAGCGTATGAAATGGTACTTGAGCTGTATATGTTTAGTCCTGGAATGGAACGTTGAGTTCTTTGCAAGATGGATGGCACTTTGGTTATCACTATACAACCTGCTATCTTTTTGCTTTTTACCCAATTACTCCATAAACCTCTGCAACCAAATCATCTCTTTAATAGCCTTTGTAACAGCAACATACTCTGCTTCCGTTGTTGAAAGTGCAACAACCTTCTGCAGTTTTGAAATCCAACTTACTGTTGTTCCACCTACAGTAAACACATACCCTGTGGTGCTCCTCCTGCTATCCTTATCACCTGCCATATCTACATCAACATATCCCTGTAGAACAGTGTGTGAACCTCCAAAACATAATGCCAGAGTGGTAGTACCTCTCAAATTCCTGAGAATCCACTGTACTGCCTTCCAATGTTCTTTACCTGGATTGTTCATATATTTGCTCACAACTCTCACTACTTGTGCAATATCTGGTCTTGTGCACACCATGGCATACATCAAGCTACCAACTGCTGATTGATAGGGAATATTGGACATGTAATCTGTCTCTTCCGGTGTCTTGGGACACATTTCCTTACTTAGACTGAAATGGATGGCCAAAGGTGTACTTACTGGTTTTGCATTCTGCATTCTGAACCTTTCCAACACCTTTTGTATGTACTCAATCTGAGACAATGTCAATTTGCGATTTTTCCTGTCTCTCGTTATTCTCATACCAAGGATTTGCTTTGCAGCACCCAAATCCTTCATCGCAAATGTAATGACCCTTTTTCAAAATTCTATTAAAATGCCAATTTTTCTACTTTTTCCCCAATTTCGACCTTTGATTAGTTTAACTGTTTTGACCTCCAAATCAACCCAAATGCTCCCAAATCTTCTGTAGGAGTGTATGAATGGTATTTAGACTTGAATATCAGGTTCAGGGATGTTTTATGGCCCTCCAAATACTGCTGCAAACTTGATTTGTATTCTGATCAATATAGGTAATTTTGACTAGTAATTTGTGCATCAAATCCCCCCTGGGTAACACTAAAAATGGCCTTCCAAATGCCTCCAAACTCCCACAAATTTATGAACAGAGGTATATAATGTTTTACGTATGTGATTAAGGTCTCATATGCACCATTAATTGATTTTTACTACTGTTCTAACTCTCTCACATTCAACAGCAAAAACCCCCAATTCGACCCTTGGGGAAATGGCACTATTTCACCTCCCAATACAACTAAACTGAGTAAAAATGCTTCAAATGCTCAAGTACAGTACATGAAACTTGTAGAAGACATCCATGGCATTATATTTATCACAAATATATCAGAAAATCATCCATCCATTCGAAATAATCAACATTATAGTGTCATACATCAATGCATTGGGGAAATGGACATTGTTTGCTCATTAATCAATGGTTTTGCATACAACTAGTGGGTATTTCGACCTAATACTTTCTGAATATTAATAACAGAGGATATGAAGCTATTACAATCAGAAATATATAATGAGAATCTCTCTCAAGAATCACAAGTGCTCACCAAAAACGCCCTCCCTCAAGGAGCATGAATATGCCTTCAAAACTGGAAACGATGGAGAGAAAGTGCTGCACTAAACCAAAACATGAAACTTCCTGTAGCTGCTACCTGCAAATACAAACTCTATTAAAGCACCATGAAAGACCTGAGTGGCCTCTCCAAACACCAACATGGATGGGAATCTTTCACCCTCGAAATTGGCTAAGGCAAGAAACTAGTCATCCACTAGCTCTCTCTTCACAAATGCAATTTTTCTCAAATCATCAAAATCCATTCTCATTCTTCATTTCTACATTTTATAACCAACATTATCCTTCTAAGGGTTGAAATCCTCTCAATATATTCAATAGATTTCCATTTAGGAAATATTCCACATTTGCCACTTATCTCCTAGTTCCAACCTTCCATCTTCTCCCAAATTCGATTTTGAGTCTCTTTGGCTTCTCCAACTCCCAAATTCGCCTTCCTTGAGCCTATTTTTGGTGCTGACATGTCATAGTGGTCAGATTTCAGAGGTCAGGTCTGCAATTTGTCATAGTTGTCATAGATGCTCCATCATTCGTGTCATAGGGGCTAGGGAATCTAGCCCAAGTGTCCACAAACTTCTACTTTGACTCTTTATCTTCCATGGAGGTTACCAATCCTTCCCAATTCGACCTAATATGCTCAATGACATGTGTTATGACTTACCAACTCACCCAATAGTGTTCACATTCCCATTCATTCGAATTTGCAAAAGAGAGATACCATGTATTATGAAAAATCAAGCTAGTGTGGGTCCCACCACCTCCATATGTCTACAAAACCACTTGCCACTTAGAATTTATCTTGAATTTATTTATTCACCATATTTATTAAATGCTTGAACCCCTCTAATGTCTAAATATCATTTATTAGCTTCCTTATTACCATCCCACATGTGCCCATCCAACCTAGGAAACTAATAGGATTGATGGGATTGTCTTACTATGCACTTATTTGAATGGGGACATTACAGAAAATGAATTAGATAGCTTTCTTTTGAGCACATTTATATCCTGCATGTTAGAACCTGCAACAAACATGTCATCCACATACAATAACAAGATAATATATCTTTCATTGTCTAGCTTCTTGAAATAAACACAGTGGTCATAATGACATCTACTATAACCTTGTTATGTCATAAACTTGTCAAATTTTAGATACCACTGCCTTGGAGCTTGCTTCAAGCCATACAAACTCTTTTTCAACCTGCATACCAAGTTCTCTTTACCTTTGACCTCATACCCTTGTGGATGCTGCATATAAATCTCTTCCTCCAATTGCCCATGGAGAAAGGTTATTTTTACATCTAACTGTTCAAGATGCAAATATTCTACCATCACTAGACTTAAAATAGTCCTAATTGAAGTCATCTTAACAACAGGAGAAAATATTTCATCAAAATCTATACCTTTCTTCTGTGCAAACCCCTTTACAACAAGTCTGGCCTTGTGCCGCTTCTTACCTCCTTCTTCCTTCAGCCTGTAAATCCATTTGTTCTGCAATGCTCTTTTACCAGTAGACAACTGAACCAGATCCCAAGTCTGGTTTCCTACCAATGAGTCCATCTCCTCATTCATTCCTTGATCCCACTTCTTTCTAGTTTCCACCTGCATTGCTTCTTCATAACATTCTGGTTCACCAGAATCAGTCATCAACAAATAATACATTGAAGGAGAGTATCATTCAGGGAGTCTACTTAACCTGGTAGATCTTCTTGTAGTTGCATGAGTTTCAGCTACTTGCTGTTGTTCTTGATTTTCCGGCACCTTTGGAACTTCATTTTTTTGAATTTCATCAAGCACTGTGTACTCTGTGTTTTCCTTTTCATGTTTCTTTCCCTACAACTAATCTTTATACATGAATTTTTCATTGAATATGACATCTCTACTTCTAATGATTTTGTGGTTTTCATAATCCCATAAGTGATAACCAAAATCATCAACCCCATATCCAATAAAGGTACATTTCTTGGATTTAGATTCAGGCTTTATTCTATTTTCTTTATCAATATGGACAAATGCTTCACAACCAAACGTTCTCAGATATGAGTAGTTTACCTTTTTATTTGTCCATGCCTCCTCTGGAATACCACCATCCAAAGCACTTGAAGGTCCTCTGTTTATTAAATAAACAACAGTATTTATAGCATCCACCCAAAACTGTAAGGGCAACCCTGCATGCAGTCTCATACACCTTGCACGCTCCATGATCATTCTGTTCATCCTTTTTGACACACCATTTTCTTGTGGTGTTCCTGTGATTGTCTTCTCTCTACGGATCCCATGGTATGAACAGTAACTATCAAACTCCTTGCCGCAGTACTGACCTCCATTATCAGATTTGAGACACTTCAACCTTTTCCCTGTCTCATTCTCAACCAAAGCTTTCCACTTCTTAAAAGTAGCAAACACATCAGATCTATGTCTAATGCAATAAACCCAAGGTTTCCTAGTTGCATCATCAATAAATGTAACATAATAATGAGAACCACCAAGAGATTGTACCTGAGCAGGTCCCCATACATCTGTATGCACTAGCTCCAACTTTTCATTCTTCTTCTGTTTCCCAAACCTGATAAATCTAACTCTCTTCTGTTTTCCATAAACACAGTTCTCACATAATTTCAAACCTACCTGCTTCAAATCTGGCAGCAACTTCCTTGAGTGGAGAATCTGCATCCCCTTCTCACTCATGTGGCCAATCCTATGATGCCACAATGATGTATCTGTTCCTATGGAAGATAAAGAGATAGAATGGTTAGCATTATGAGGACATAAATACAACGTACCTACCATGTCTCATTTTGCTATCACCATTGATCCTTTAGTGATCTTCCACCACTTTTCTCCAAATGTAGATAGATAGCTGCCATCTCCCAGCTACCCTGTTGAGATCATATTTCTTTTCATAGCAGGAATATGCCTAACATCTTTCAACAGCCAATCAGTTCCATTCTTAACTTTTATCCATACCTTACCCATTCCAACAATTTTACATGGCTCATCATCACCCAATAAAACATGTCCAAAATCACCTGGAACATAATCATGAAAATATTTCCTATGGGGTGTAGCATGACATGAAGCCCCTGAATCTACTACCCAATAATCACTTGTATTATTTAATGCAAGAATCAAAGCATCTTGTAACACATCACCTGCTACATTTGCTTCCTGGGTAGTTTCCTTATGTGCATCTCCTTTCTTCTTTAGAGATCTGCAGTCTTTCTTCAAATGTCATTTCTTTCCATAGTTCCAGCACTTTATTTTTTCCAGTCTGGACTTGGATCTGCCCTTTTTACAGTTGCTGCGATTACCTTGGCTCTTTCCTCTCTCCTTTTGTCTTCCCCTGCTCTCCATGGTCAACACACTACCTGATGTCTCACCTGTGCTTTTTATTCGCATTTCCTCGCTAAGAATAACACCAATAACATCATCAAATTTCAAGGTGTTTGAACCAGAGACATAGTTACTTACAACCATGACCAAGCTATTCCAGCTTTCTGGCAATGAACACAAGATTAGAAGAGCCCTAACCTCATCATCAAAGTTCACACTTACATAACTTAGCTGATTTGTAACCGTATTAAACTCATTTAAATGATCAGTAAGAGATCCACCTTCAAACATCTTCATATTAAATAAACGCTTCATTAGAAATACCTTGTTGGAGGCCGAGGGTTTTTCATACAGCTTACCCAATGTGCTCATCAAGCCCTCTGTTGTCGTTTCTTTTGAGATATTGAAAGCCATCGATGAAGCTTGGCTTAGCCATATTGTTCCCAGAGCCTTTCTGTCAAGAACCTCCCATTCTTCGTCCTTCATGGCCACTGACTTCTTTGCTCTTCCTCCCGATGGTAGGAATAGATCCTTCTAGTATAGATAGTCCTCCATTTGCATCTTCCATAACTGAATTTTTTTGGCCGTTAAACTTCTCAACCTTAAACTTTCTTTCTTCTACCATTGCTCCCACTCGAACCAGAAACCCTAGCTTCCTATGGGTTTATCTGCCAAATAGACCTTTGGCTTTGATACCAATTGTTAGAAAAATAGGATCATGGAGCAATAACAATAAACAGAAATGCAAATATAATCACACACACATTACAAGAGAGACACAGCTATATCGTGGTTCACCCAACTTGGGTTATGTCCACACTGAAGTTTCCAGTCCTTATTATTATTATTCCATCCAACAAAGTGAAGGGATACAACCTGCAGCACAACCGCTGCACCTCCTCTTCACTATCTCATCATCTCTCTTCCTGATCTCAGAGATCTCTACAATGAATAAAACCTAATACATCAACCCTAGTTTTGTTACAATGTCTTTCTTTTATAAGAGAGATACAATGGGAAAATACCATGGGTTACCCAAAACCATGGGCCCGTAAAACAACCCCAAAAATTTTCTTCGGGCGCTTTGCCCCCGGACCCCCCAGCTGGGGGTTATAGCCCCCACACCCCCCCCTGTTGGGGTGGGTGTACAATCCTTTTTACATATCATATAAAGCTGGGGTACAAACACGGCTGAATAATAATATCTTTGAATCTGGAGATCAGGCTCCACAACAAACAAAACCATATGCTTAACTTGTTATGGACTAAAAATAGAAAATTCTAATCAGTAGACTCTGGGTTATTTGTGATGCAGAGAACTAGGGAACTGGATACTATTGAACTACTAGAACAATTTCTTGCTTTTCATCAATATCTTTATCGCCTAATGGCATGCCAGGCATTGACATCCGATTCACTATTGTGAAATATATAGTAACTCTATAATTTTGGAGGCTGGCTACTTGTATTATGTGCTTTTGAGTTAAATGTCCTTTCAGTGTGATTTTGGATTGAAAGCACTACATATTGTTGTGTATGGTTGCTAATTTAATAATCTAAATATGTGCAGCCGGAAGGGGCAGCTATATCCAATCATGTGATCAGGGATGATTTTAAGAACCCCCCCAAACTTTATATGTATAAAAAATGGGCGAATCTCCCCGATATATAGGAAAACTTGAAGGCGATTTTATCAATAATATAATATGTATATATAATTGTTTTGGCGAATCTTTCTTTTCATTATATGATGTTGTTAAATCTTGGCGAATATTTCACTTAATTATAAAAAATTGTAAAAAATAGGCGAATCTTTCACTAGTTTATAAAATATAGTAAAAATTTGGCGAATCTTTTGCCATAAGACTCAAGATTTTGATTATGTAGATTGCTAAGGTAGTGCAACAGAAGAACATACACCAAAGCTCAAGTCTGGACTCTCTCGAATCCTAGATTCTCGAATGAACAAGTGTATGAATGAGGAGAGGATGGATTTATTTATACATTTCACAAGCCGTATTTGATCACTCACAACTAGAAGGTATCGATGAAACATGATTGCACTAACTAGATTCAGGGCAATTAGGGACTCTACTTGTTATCTCGTCCCTTAATGGTCCAATGGACATGTGGGGTCATGAATCTTGGCAGGCCAACAAACTGGTACAATTACGTGAATATCCTAGTAGCGAGCCACTTCCTTTATATAGAGAGATGGTCCTTGGACCAATTCCAATCTTCCAACCAATATTCTCACCAAACTTTCTTCTCTTTGGTGTCGAATGGTAGGAGAGTTGCATATTTGTCACTGAATACTTAAAATGGCTCAATCCACACAAATTTTCATCGACAAGTGATAACTTCGCCCATCACTATTTTAAAATGTCCCAACACTATAAAAGCATCCATAAATTGATAAATAACAACCCCATGCACTTCTAAATTAACCTGGTGATTAGAATAATGCCCCATGCACTTCTAAATTCACCCAGTGATGAGAAAAACACCCCAGACACTTCAATACTTGCCCTGGGCACTTCAAAATTCTCCCAAAGATGATAAAAATTCCCTAAGCACTTCAATATTTTCCCAGTCACTTCTAAAATCTCCCAAGGATGATAAAAACTCCCCATGCACTTAAATATTTTCCCCAAGGACTTCAAAATTTACCCAATGATGATAGAAACGCACCATGCACTTCAATACTTGCCTCAGCCACTTCAAAATATCCCAACGATGATAAAAACACCCAGACACTTCAATATTTTTCCCAGGCACTTCAAAATTCTCCCAGCAAAGATAAAAACGTCCCTATCCACTTCCATGATTTCCAAAGCATTTCATTACTTGCCCCAGACACTTCAAAATTCATCCAATGATGATAAAGATGCCCTATGCACTTCAATAATTTCCCTAGGCAAGGGAGAAAAACACCCAACAATGATATAATCACCCAGGAAATCACAAAAATGTCTCAATCCACACAAATTTATCCTGGCAAGTGATAACTTTGCCCATCACTGTTTTAAAATGTCCCAACACCATAATAGCATTCATACATTGATCAATAACAACCCCAAGCACTTCTAAAATCACACAGTGAGGAGAAAAACCACCCATGCACTTCTAAATTCACCCGGTGATGAGAAAAATTCCCTATGCACTTCTAAATTCACCCAATGAGAAGAAAAACACCCCAGGCACTTCAATACTTTCCTCGGGCACGTCAAAATTTTCTGAAAGATGATAAAATTGCCCTAATAACTTCAATATTTTCCCAGGCACTTCTAAATTCTCCCGAGGATGATAAAAACTCCCCATGCACTTCAAAATTTCCCTGAGTCACTTCAATACTTGCCACATGCACTTCCAAGTTGACCGAATGATGATAGAAATGCCCCATGCACTTCAATACTTGCTTCGACCACTTCAAAATTCTCCCAACGATAATAAAAACGCCCAAACAATTCAATATTTTCCCCAGCCACTTCATAATTCTCGCAACGAAGATAAAAATGCCCCCATCCACTTCTAAATTCACTTAGTGATGAGAAAAATGCACCATGCACTTTTAAATCCACCCGGTGATGAGAGAAAATCCCCATGCACTTCTAAATCCACCTAGTGATGAGAAAAACACCCCATGCACTTCTAAATTCCCCCAGTGGGGAGAAAAACGCCCCAGGCACCTCAATACTTTCTCTGGGCACTTGCACTCCAAAATTCTCCCAGAGATGATAAAAATTCCCTAAGCACTTCAGTATTTTCCGAGGCACTTCAAAATTCTCCCAAGGATGATAAAAACTCCCCATGCACTTCAATATTTTCCCCAAGCACTTCAAAATTCCCTCAAGGCACTTCAATACTTGCCCCATGCACTTCTAAATTCACCCAATGATTAGAAAAACGCCCCGCTCATTTCAATACATTCCTCACCCACTTCAAAATTCTCCCAACGATGATAAAAACACCCATACACTTCAATATTTTCCCCAGGCACTTCCAAATTCTCGCGGCGAAGATAAAATCGCCCCCATCCACTTCCATGTTTGTCTAGGCACTTCATTACTTTCCCTAGACATAGACACTTCAAAATTCATCCAATGATGATAAATATTCCCTAGGCACTTCAATACTTGCCCTAGGCAAGGGAGAAAAACACCCGACAATGATATAATCATCCAGGCAATCACAAAAATGCTTCAATCCACACAAATTTACCTCGGCAAGTGATAACTTTCCCATCACTGTTTGAAAACATCCCAACACTAAAGCATCCATACATTGATAAACAACAACCGCAGGCACTTCTAAATTCACCTAGCAATGAGAAAAACACCCCATGCACTTCTAAATCCACAAAGTGACAAGAAAAACGCCCCATGCACTTCAATACTTGGCCCGAGCACTTCAAAATTCTCCGAAAGATGATAAAAATTACCTAAGCACTTCAATATTTTCCCAGGCACTTCAAATTTCTCCCAAGGATGATAAAAACTCCCCATGCACTTCAATATTTTCCCCAAGCACTTCAAAATTACCCCAAGGCACTTCAATACTTGCCCCATGCACTTCTAAATTCACCCAGTGATGAGAAAAATGCCCTGCGCACTTCAATACTTTCCTCGACCACTTCAAAATTCTCCCAACGATGATAAAACACCCATACACTTCAATATTTTCCCCATGCACTTCAAAATTCTCGCGGCAAAGATAAAAATGCCCCCATCCACTTCCATGTTTTCCCAGACACTTGATTACTTGCCCTAGACACTTCATTATGTTCTGAAAGGATATAAAGACAACATTAACATAGTGATCCAAACTTCCAAGCATTAACAACATGTAATATATATTTGCAAACACAATGACCCAAACTTCCAAGCATTAACAACACTTATTTATATACTTGCAAATATTTCAAATAAACTTATATTTACACCACTACTACTTAAAGGAATATTTTCAATGTTTATGAAGCCTTCCCTTCATAATGGGATTCTTAACCATGTCAGATATTCCAAACATAAAAAATCAATCAGTCTCATTCATATAGGTTTGGATCCGTGACCCCCTCCTTAACCAAATCTCTAGGCTTGAAGCCAAACATCAAAATATGATAGTGATTCAAGTCCCCTTCCATGTGATGTCAAATATGAAATCAAAATCAATGATTCTACATGAAATCAGACATTGATGCCACCAAGCTTTGGTAGACCACATTTACTATCCCACTCAACCATAGTTGTCTCCTAGTTGGATATCTACTGTTATGCTTCAAAGAACCGCACTTCCACAATAGAACCACTAACCAATCCAAGTTCTGAGCATTCATAACTAATGCCCACTACCTTTTTCCCAAGCCTCTAGGTAACTCTATACTTCATTTCCCATGAGGTAACTCTATACTTCATTTCCCATGAGGAATTGATAAAGCTTATGCACTTTCTTTGCCAGAGGAGGGTTTCAAAAGACATGGAAGTGTTGCAAATAAGTCAACTGTTGGAAGCCAGTCGAAGCCTAAGAGTGACAATAGCATTGAATTTGTAGGAGTGAATGTAGTGGCAGACAAGAACAAAAAATCATCAACATTAATGATGACTAAGAACCATGTATTTGTGAGTGAACAAGAAACTTGTGATATTGCAACACAAACCGGATTCATCTTGAACTGTATGATTTCGGAAAGTGAGACAAAACCTAGAATTGCACCAGTAGCACAGAAACAATGCCTATAGACACAACAACAAACCAACATCCTTGTGACATTGTGTGCTTTTAAACCCACAGCCGATTTTAAATAAGTGTATTCCTTGTCATGTAACCTTTTGCTGCTATAAATTGAAATTTGAAATGGTTTGCTTGTATGAATGTGTGCCTTGAGTTGATTTTATGTTGAATAAGCAGTAATGTTTAATGTATCACTATGTCAAATCCTAGGACATCCATGTCTGAATAAACATATAAAGTTAAATGAGCTCGAAATTTTGTGTTAAGACGTGAAATAATTTTTTGGTATATGTTGGGGTTGTGCTGGGTGAAAGAACGCATCTCTTTTTTTCCTTATTTTATGAAAATAAAATATTAATTTCAATGAGAATTTTAGTATTCACTGCTGGAAACCAAAAATAGATTTAGTTTGATTTTGTTTCTGGATACTACAATTGTTACAACTTACAAAAGTTGTTAGACCTGATCCTTAGTCAAATTCTCTACAAGCTAAAGCATCCAAGTTTGTATCGAGGTGTTTTAGGCAGCTACAAGAAATTGGAACTTACAGATAAGATCAGGTCAAATCACTATTGGGTACTGAAAATCCAGAATGTAAAAGGAGAGTTATAAGCATAATCATCTGGACAGAAAAAAAATTAGCCCCCTAATATTCAAGTTTGTGAATGACTCCCTTAATAATTTAAGAAGTAGAGGTTAAACAAGGCATCTACAGTTCTGAGTAAGAATATTCAAAATGTTCAAAAAACCTTAGAGCAAACTTTAACAGTACAAATATGATGAATTTACAAAAGAAAGCCCATATAAAATCTGCAAACTTGCATTTACTGAAACAGACAACCGTCGCCTCCAAGGCAGTTGAGAGAAGCAGATGAGGAACAAAATGCAGTAGGTCACAAATTAGTATCTTCAAGAAAAATGCAGCAAGAGAAAATCAAGCAAATTTGGACAAAAAACAGAATGATGTCGAACAACATACAAATTGAGTCCTTGATGGATATTGTGCACAACCGTATGAAAGGTGAGATGACTTGCTAAAATCCTAAAGGGAATTAAAAAAATAAAAATATATATTCAGTACGTGAATTGAAAAAGATGAAAAAACAGTCTTTATAACAGAAAAGGAAAAGCAAACTAATTCTGCATAAGAACTACAAAGGAACTTTTCCTAACAATCCCAAAGCATAAATGATAAAAAGTGAGATATTCAAGAATATTGACCTCCCTATCCTAAAACTCAATCTTCAGCCAAAGATACTTACAATGGAGAAGGATTGACCTGATTACACTTCCTACACTGTAGAATACAGAAAATATAAATGCCAAATGGCTATAAAAACAAACATTCAAACTATAAGATTTCTAGCATGTGAACTTCATAAAGTAAAAAAAAAGGATGATGGCATACTCCAATCAATAATGATCATATTATTGAGCACGTAGCAGTATACCCCAATAAATTATTGCAAAATCACAAAGAGTGGCAACAATAAGACAAAATAGACGAACAACTTGAATACAAAAAATGGGAGGGCTGCAATACCATGTTATCTGAAATCCTTTAACCTTTATGGGTGGGAACGACCAGAAAGGTGCAAAGCCCATCAATCAAAAGATTTTAAAATCCTATTCAACTGGTATTAGTGCAATAAATCTAGAAACCCAAATGCCTTGACTCCCATCTATAGCTATAAAATTACTTAACAACTTCAAATAACATTGTGTGGTGAGGAATCCTTGAAGGGTAGATGTTGGATGTCTATCCACCTGCATAACCCTAGAGAATTGACTTTCACTTGCTCTCAATGTTATGTTTCTCTTATTAACTATAGCCAAATCCCCCCATGCGGCCAGGAATAAAACACCAACCTAAGTATCTAAGACATGTCATTGAAGTGATGGGTTTCCTTAGTTGATACTAAAAGTATAAAGGGTTTTACACCTAATTAGGGTAACCAAAGATTGCCCCATAGCTTACGAATTGTCGTATGAGTTTAAAGGGCATTTCTCCTTAATTATAAATGTCAAAGGCTAGAAAAATATTTTGACAGAATGGCTCCTGTTTATCCTGTGCACATCTTGATTTAGAATATGTGACCACCAAAAAGAATAGTTATGCAATGGTTTACATGATTTCAAGTGAGGTACACCAAGAATTGAAGCTGATACAGTGTTTCTGCTATTTCCAGGTTTTATGAATATGTCGTCTGTTTTTTACATCATCTAGGTTTTATGAATATGTCGTATGTTTTCTACATCATCTAGGTTTTATGAATATGTCGTCTGTTTTATGAAATGTTGCTGCTCTTGTAAGTTTCATTAATCAACCATCTATTGTTGATATCATATGAGATAGTATAATATTTGTCATGCAGGAGTTAATTGCAAAAGTTATTGCTTTCAGGGATTTTTATTTAAAATAGAAAAATAGTTCAAACTTCAGAGATAATAATACCACATAATAAAATAATAGGGCAGTGCATTATAAGCAATTCCAATAATCTAGACATCTTAGTTTATGCAATTAAGAGAGTTGCTTGAGAGCGTAAAGAATGCCATATACAACTGTGCATCGCCTGTTTTTAGCTTTTAAGAATATGCAATTCCTTATAGACAGGTCTTCTTAATTCCCAGTTTTCCATAATAACTGACAGCTCATAGACTAAACATTCAATTGGTTACAAACATTTAGCTCTAGAGGATTTCACATAACCATTCTTTATATTAAAAAGGTGTTTCTAAACATAGACAAGGTGACTGAGTAGATAAGCCAACCTGTTACTAATGATAAACACTCCTACAACAGCAAGCATTAAAAGGCTGCCCTCTTCCTTCCTCAATGCAAAAAATGGTTCAAAAATATGACTGGACAAAATCCTACAAGGATCCTTCCATCAGTCTCATCTTGCATACAGTAAAACTTGTAGAATGCATAGATTCCAAGTCGATCACCATCTAGTTATGAGTCAATGATTTGGGGTAAATAGGTAGCAGGACTAGAGATTTTGCCAAAAAAAAGAAAGAGACAGCTAACATAATTTGCTGGGAAAATAACATAAGCTCTGGAAAGACGAGAAAAATCCTATGACTCAATTGGGTTGAAGAAAAGCCAAGTGTTGTGACATGAAGAAATAGAAACGAGAAAGTACTTTAATTTTTTTACACATACCAATTAAAAAAAGACCTTACAGAAAAAGCCTTCTTTGTCTCTGCTCCCAAGGAGATATTGAATGACTCTCCTGTGTGATTTACTCTGCCTTCCTCCAACTGATTTCCCCTCGTGATCTTCCCATGCTTCTCCACAACAATCATATAACCCCCTATAGTCACAACCACAACGCCCAATAGACCCCTGAAGTTGGGCATCTCGTTCATCAAGAAATAGCTGGTAAAGACCAACATGTCAGGAGTGAATGCAAGATATGGGACTATCATAGATATTGGAGAGACCTGCAATTCCCTCTGGTACATGTACCCCGCCATCACCTTAAGGAATGCACTTATGACCAGAATTCTCAGTAGGCTTTGATCATGGGTTTGGAATAGAGAATCCATAGATCCAGAGAAGCCTCTGAAACCTTCATATGAAATTTTTATAACATTGATAACCTCCCATCCAGGCCCCTTGAGAGGAAGGGTATCAACATTTGCATTTGCATTTTCAGCTGAATCAATTACCATATCCAAACAGTCCAAGAGTCTGACAAGATTTGCTTCACTAATTTCACACTTAATAAGTTCCTCCTCTTCGTATTTTTCTTGCTGGAGCAAAGCAAGTAGATCTGATTCCTGGACATGATTAAGACCATCTCCAATTTATTATGAATTCCATACTTTTATAGTACTATCTACATTTTGGCATTTTCCATCTAAATTGTGCTCAAGTCCTTAAGCAAGAAACATAAACACTCTAACAGAAATAAAAAATCAAACCTAACTTATCTAAGCAAATGTTCAAAAGATAGTCACTGAAATCAATTAAAACTCGATTATTTTGGATTTCACAGATCATCCAAATATAAAAGAAGATAAACAAAGACAACAAACATTGAATATGAGAAGTTGATTACTTACAATAATCTCTATCTAGAAGTTTATCGATTTTCACATTGTCAAGACATAAAATTGCATCAAATGCATTCATCGCTTGTGTAAGATTTTTATCTTGAATGTGACCATATTCAACCAATCTTGGAATGAAATTTTTGGTCTTAAATTCTCAGAAGGAGAAGGGATCTAAAGAGACTCATCACAAAACAGTAATTAATATAGAATTTGTTGTGACCCTTAACTAAGATTCTCATGCCAACCATGTATGATTATCAAAACTTATATTTTATTCGTTGATGTGGTAGTTTTGGAGTTGAAGTGACGGGGATTAGCACATCTATTATATGAACTATACTAGTTACCTCAATTTCTTGAGGTACTTCATTTTGACAAAATACTTATACTATTGTTGACAGAATACTGTTGAAACAAAAAATTTATTATTCTTCCCATCTTGATGAATTATCCAATTTGTCTTCTCGGAACTTTCCCTTTTTCCAATTATGATATAGAGAAACATTCGCAATAACAAGCCTTGTTTTTCTTGTTTTAAACCAACAATCATATTCAATATTGGAGCTTTAGCAGTAGGTTTTAGCTGTCATATGGAAAAATCATAAATAACATATCTTTGCATCTTATTTGACCCCTATAAGAATCCAATAGTGATATCGATTAGTTACAAGCTGGAAATCCATCATAGATATTAAGCATCGAGGATTAGTACACATGAAAAATGTTGATAAGAAAAAATTAAAACGTAGTTGTAATTACCAAGAAATTTTTTAGAATTGTTATGGAGGATTTCATCATCTTCCTTAAGTGTGGGAATGAAGTAATCAATCAGTGAGTAGGTGGGACCAGTCATTTCCCCCTCCAAATTTTACTTCCTTAGAAGCTATTGGTCATATGTTTCAAATATCACTCCAGTATGTAACAATTTCAAAACAATCAACCACCAACCGACTGGAAATGCAATGATGATCAGGCCTACGACATTTGAATTATTAAGAGGTCTCTATTCTTGGGATTGATTACATGGCTCTTGTACTCAATTCTACTGCAAATGAACAACTACAACAAATTCTTGTTTTACATAGCAAGAGCCTTTTTTAATAGACAGATCCAAAATGCAAACCGTACAAATTTGATTGTAAATGGTTAAACTTCCCCTTCTATTTATCTATAACAACTTAGAACTTCATATTTGTCAAAAGTTCAAACATAATAGACTTGTGGAATTAAATTCTTGCATAGTCTACTTCTAATCATTTTGTTTTGAATTTTCAGATGGTAGCTAATGTAATGCCATGATATGAATTTCATGGGGCCACGCATTAAACAGTAATAATCCATATGGTGAAAATGGTTATGATCTTTTAAGGAATATAGCTCAAGCTAGCGTGGGGTAATAGATGAACTTGTCTATATTTTGGAATTCAGAGTCAAGAAAATGTCAATGTCATCATCAACATAAACTTGTCTATTTTTTTGGAATTCATTCATGGCTCCTAGCTATGCCACTGGACTTTTTAAGGATATCTATACCTTTTGTCTATTTGGTTTTGATGGAAAAATAGTAGTTTAGGAAGTGTGTGTTTTATTTAGTAATTTTGTAATCATGATATTATTAATGTAACGTTTGAAAACATCATCACTGAAAATAGTTTTATTAGGACCCTCTATCACCATATCTATTGTAGTTTTATTTTGATATTTTTTTCTTTTGTCAACTAAAAGACATTTGAGAAAAATAAATCTTTTATTGTTCCACATTCAAATTATTTACAGAACGAAAACATACAACAAAAAATCAAAGAATTTGCACACACAATCATGTCAATGGAACTCTTCTAAGTACAACAATCCAATTTCAACATTTCAAATGAGATATGGTCACATATTTGTCTTTTATCAAACAAAGAAGACTAATAGGGTTTCAGAACCACAACACAGTTACCAAGTCTAGAAGCCTTTCTCTTTCAAAACATTTGGAGATCGAATGAATGCATTGACATATACTAAATTGATGGCAATATATTCTCGTCATATTTTCAGAGCATGATCTATGAAAGCAACAACATTTGGACAAAGATAACTTCATCACATAAAATCTAATTCCAGAATGATAACCAACAACAAAATAATGATTTTATTATGGTTTGTAGAAGTCACCGCAAACCAAAGAACTCAAAATAATTACCTTAGTGGGTCGCTCAACGCTGCAAAATGGCTCAGTCCTCTTCTGTCAAGCACTTTAAATATGGATGAATTCATTCCCTTTAACCCCCGTTTTGATGAAATGTAGGTGAAACTACTCTTAGAAAGCCTCATTCTATGAAATGGGGGCGACTCCATGAAAATTTGTCTCCAAATAAGAACCATTCAAACAATTGAGGGCGAATGGGAGGATCGAGCTCAAATTACATAGAAACCAGGGGCGAATGGGAGGATCAAGCTGGAATCTCGCATAAACTTGGGGCGAATTGAAGGATCGAGCTTGAATCTCATAGAAACTCGGGGCGAAATAGAGGATCGAGCTCGAATTTCAACGGGCTAAAAAAATTTCGTTCTTCTCCCCAACAAACATGGGTGGGCGAAGGGTTTAATATATATTTAAAAATAAATAAATTTGGGGCGAAATGTAATTAAAAAAATTTATACACCCTATATAAAAAATTCGCCCAATAAAAAATTCAAACCCTCTAATTTCGCCCATGGGCGAAATTTCGCCCTTAAAAAATCATCCCTGCATGTGATAAAGTATGCCCTCACAGTGGTTTGTGGCATCTTCACTCTTTTGTGGTTAAAATTTATTTGCTGTCTTGCATAAGGAAAGTAGTTTCACTTGCTAAAGTTGATGCTGTACTTTATGATGGGTATACTTATTTTACTTCTGCACAATGTTGCAGGTTTCTAGAGAGAGCATTAAACTTTACACTGCAATTAATTATGCCACCATCAACCTTGTTGACAAGGTAGGAAATGTTATGGTTTAAATGTTTAATTAGCATCCCATCTTAATTATAATTGATCTATAGCTCTGATAACTACAACTATCTACCTGCAGTTCTTTGAAATGCAACGCCATGATGCTATTAAGGCACTTGATATGTATAGGCGAGCTGGTAAACAGGTATGGTTGGAAATTTCCTGTTCCAAAAGTGTTCGAATTGATGTCTTTAGTTTCAAACCATGTCAAAACAGTCCCATATACCTCCTACTATTTTGTTCTCTAGGATGATTGTGATCCAACATTACTTTTTTTAAAAGCATTTGCTTCAGTGGCATTCCCTCTGAACATATTTGAAGTGTTTAATTTTATCATCATTACCTTCTCTCGCTGTATACACCTACCATTCCTATTCTTTTCCGGCATGTTTAATTTAAAGAAACAAATTTTCTAGCATCATTTCTGAAATGTGGAATGAATATCACTTTGTGTCACCCGTGACAAATAAAATAACTTTATTGCAAGTATTTGTTCCACTGGCATGGTAGGCTGAAAAATTATCAGAGTTCTACGAAGTTTGCAAAGGTCTTGAACTTGGACGTGGATTTAAATTTCCTACACTTGAACAGGTACAGATAATTTGTGAACTTTGTCATCATGTTTAGTGCAGCTTTTTAGTGTAATGGCATATAGCTGGTCATTACAAATGTGCATGGTTCTGTGTGATACTTACTTTGGTTCTTGTGAATCAAATTACTGAATGAACAACCACCAGCATCATTCATTTCTGCAATGGAAGAGTATGTTAAAGATGCCCCAAGTTCATCATCTGTCTGTAGAGAGTTGGTATGAACATATATCCTTAAGAGAGTATATAGTATTATAGTGTTTTGAGGATGCCCAAATTGCATTTTGTTTGTTATTTACAAAGTTCTAGTAGGTACAAATGAATAGCAGCAGACCTGCTACTGTACAAATGAAAGGGTAGCCCATTGTTCAAAAAAGTGGTTGTTGCTCATAAGACAATTCCTAGAATAATTTTTACTGCAACTGGTTTTGAAGAAGTGAAGTTGAATATAATTGTATGTATTTTGGATCTCAGACAGGCAAACGTCTCTAGCTGTTGAGCTATCAACAATTGATAGACAATTAAAACAAATTTATTGCAAGTTGGATCTTGTATTCTTTTATGTCTGTGAAGGGCAACAACTTGCTTTTGTTCCTGATAATTTGTACAGCCATGGGTTACTGTACTCATGCCTAGTTTGTAAGATCATTCTTCTTTGAATTTTCATCATTGTCACAGTTGAACTGTTATATCTTAGAATTCTTTTAGTACTTGAAGCATTATTCTTGAATATGTTTGACATTCATTTTGTTGCCATGCAAAATTTGTTTGAATATCATCATTGTCAAGCAATAACAACTTCTTAAAGGGTGTTATCTTAATAGTAGAGCACCCGCCTAATTATAGGCAAAAGAGTGGTGGTTCGATTCCTCCGTACCCTATCATAAATTAGTGACTAAGAAAACGACTAAATTTGCATATATACGACTATTATTAGCTAATTTTCAGTATCTTATAGCGCGACTAACGTTTAGTCGTATTTAGCCTATTCATTAATATGTTATCATCTAGTAGTTTATTTAGTCGTATATTTGGTCATTAATTATGACAATCAATGACTAAATCAGTGACTAAATCATTGAGTATCAATGACTAAATCAATGACTATCAATGACTAAAGCAATGACTAATAAGTCAACCAATTAATGACTAGTGAAATACGACTAGAGATAAGATAGTGGAAATTGGATACTATTAGTCACCGATTCAGAAATAGTCATTTATAGTCGAATTTTAGTCATTTTTTAGTCATTAATTTCTCATTTTGTACTAGTGGTCGGCAAGGTGGTGGAGGTTTGAATTGATGGCATTGAGGAAGCCTTTGGTGCTCCACAACGCGCTCCTAAGGTGCTTTTTTGGTCGATGTGTGCTCACGGGTTTATTGAACAATGACGAACCCGTGCTCTGTTTTTTTTATAAAAAAACAGGGGCATGCACCCGTCAATAACGTGTGCGTGCACTTTTTACGTAGGCATTAATAACGCGTGTGCGCACCTTTTTTCCATGTAGACTCAACGACGTGGACGTTTGGCATTGCTGAAGGAGGGACGCGTGCACAGGTTTGGATGCGCATGAACGTCTCTATTTTTTCCCGCTTGCGCGCTCCTATTGTGGGATTTTTGGGTACCAGCTTCATGTGGGTACCCTAGGGTAATTGAACCTAGTACCATGCATGTAGAAGGATGTAAATCTACTAGTGGGACCTTTTTGGCACTGAAATTTTTCCCGAGGAATTTAGAATCAGCGTTTTTATGCCATATGTAGCTTTGTGAATGAGGAGATGGCTATAGATTTCAGTTGGCAACAGTGGGAGCTATGGTCCACCTAAAGAGCTGAATATTTTTTCCTCACCTCATCATTGGCCTCATCAACAACCTCCTAAAATTTCATGTAGAATAATGGACTAGAGAAGGAGAAATATCAATCAGAACTTTGCATAGGACCTGGTCAACACCATAAAAATTGCATTCTTCCATTTCTAAGAGTAGTATTGATGTGTATTTTGCATACAGAGTCAAAATGATGTGCCCTCAGAGGCCGTGTAAAGTAGACATGGAGGGATTTCCAACTAGTGGTTGTACGACATTTTTTCGCACTTGATTGATGTACTTTTTTAAATAAGAAAGAACAAGTTGGCACTTTTGTGAGAAATTTTTAATGCAATATTTTGCACTTCTCGAGGTTGGAATTGAATTATGTCATCTCCATGGTGTACAATGACCCCAATAAACATGTATGAACCCTTCCTTTCCTTTAGATGAGCCATTCTGCCTTTATGTCTCATTTTGCTTAAATCAGACCCTACTGCGTTTTCATACTTTTGCAGCTCAAAATCAATTTTGTCAGCTCCAACATGATTAGTGTTGTACAAAACCCCTTCTAAGCCAGTCATTGTACTTGAATTACCCCTTAGAACTGAAAACTCAATTTCACCCAAGGTGGGCCTCGCAAGTCAAAACCATTTTTCCTGCTTTCGAATGTCGGAACTGAATTTTGACAGCTAATTGATGATTAATGATCCCCATAGGCCTATTTAATCAATCCCCTGCAATCAAATATGTCATTTTGTTGATTTGTAAAATTTGACCCAAGGTGGGCCCCACATGCAAAACTAGCTTTTGGGAAGAGAGCACTTTGCCTCACAACATATGATAGTGAAGGTATGGAGGTTTGAGCTAAAAGTGGTAATAATTTCAAACAGCCTAAGCAAGAAACACTCCAAAGTGACTCGCTCCAAGACACTGCAAACAAGGTAGTGCGTGGAGGTAAACACCTAGTGACACTCTAAGACTATTTGCAGAAATGGCACAGGATCCACCAATCAAAGGTGCAAAATGAGAGCTACCATTTAAATGAAGATCATCATGGACAACACTACTTGATATGGGTTCCTGACAAACAAGGCCATGTTTGGTGCCCATTTACAATAGAGGATTCAACATATATTCATTGAGTTTGTGAGGAAACTAACTATCCCAATTAAGAGAATCAATACGGTATGCAACTAAACATTTAAAATAGAGAGATGAATACTCTTTTCAATGCCCAAGTGAATACAGAAAATAAATACTTCAATGAAAAGCTATGACAAAAACAATGTTGCCAATAACCTTATTACAATAATTTGGCCAAAAATACTATGCCAAAAGTCTCCAACTAAGAAAATATGGTGTTAAAGGAATAAATTAATGGTCTCTTCCATCACACAATCTACATACCAACGCCGCATGATAACACATGTGCATTGGTAGTCCTTTGGACCATACAAGAGGTTCCAACACACAAATATGCCCATCCACATAAAATAGGTTGACACCTTGGAAGAAAATGGCAACAACCAAGAGAATTTTGATTTTATTATTGATTGGGTAATCAAAACAAAAATTATTTTGTTAAAAGAATTACTATAACAACTGAAATACAAAAATAACAAAACCTTTCCAAAACAAAATTTTGGGGATTGTCCTTGAAATGACTAAGGCTTCTAGGTCATAGGTGTGCAAAGTAACCATGGTTATCTCAATGCTTAAGGTTGCCATTACTAGAAGGCAGGCTTGTAACACAATGGCAGTAATAGTAATCTGCAAAAAATGCCATGCTCATTGTATTCCCCCTGTTATAGAGGATGATCTGAGTGCAGCCATGATTTGAAATAAAGGCAATCATGGGAAATTATTTTCAAAACTGAAATGCCTTGCATTTGCACTACACATGTTGAAACTGGACCATAGATTTATTTATTTACTTATTTATTTATTTAGCACAAAAATAAATAAATCTACTGCGGGCTTTATTTATTTATTTATTTACCTACTGCGGGCTTTATGGGTACTAGCTTCATGTGGGTACCCTAGGGAAATTGAACCTGGCACCATGCATGCAAAAGGATGTAAATCTACTAGTGGGACCTTTCTGGCACTGAAATTTTTCCCAAGGAATTTAGAATCAGCGTTTTTATGCCCTGTGTAGCTTTGTGAATGAGGAGATGGCTATAGATTTCAGTTGGCAACTGTGGGAGCTATGGTCCACCTAAAGAGCTGAAATTTTTTCCATGCCTCATCATTGGCCTAATCAACAACCTCCTAAAATTTCATGTAGAATAATGGACTAGAGAAGGAGAAATATCAATCAGAACTTTGCATAGGACCTGGTCAACACCATAAAAATTGCATTCTTTCATTTCTAAGAGTAATATTGATGTATCTTTTGCATACAAAGTCAGAATGATGTGCCCTCAGAGGCCGTGTAAAGTAGACATGGAGGGATTTCAAACTAGTGGTTGTACAACATTTTTTTGCACTTGATTGATGTACTTTTTTAAATAAGAAAGAACAAGTTGGCACTTTTGCGAGAAATTTTTAATGCAATATTTTGCACTTCTCGAGGTTGGAATTGAGTTATGTCAGCTCCATGGTGTACAATGACCCCAATAAACATGTATGAACCCTTCCTTTCCTTTAGATGAGCCATTCTGCCTTTATGTCTAGTTTTGCTTAAATCAGACTCTACTACGTTTTCATACTTTTGTAGCTCAAAATCAATTTTGTCAGCTCCAACATGATTAGTGACCTACAAAACGCCTTCTAAGCGAGTCATTGTACTTGAATTACCTCTTAGAACTGAAAACTCAATTTCACCCAAGGTGGGCCTCGCGGGCCAATACCATTTTTCCTGCTTTCATATGTCGGAACTAAATTTTGACAGCTAATTGATGATTAATGATCCCATAGGCCTATTTAATCAATCCCCTACAATAAAATATGTCATTTTGTTGATTTGTAAAAGTTGACCCAAGGTGGACTCCACATGCAAAACTAGCTTTTGGGCAAAGAGCACTTTGCCTGACAACATATGATAGTGAAGGTATGGAGACTAATCACAACAACTCCACCGCTGTTGCACTTGCTAGACCTTGGACTTGGAAAATTTCTCATCTTCACCTTCACGCTAGAAGGCCAAATGAAACCAAGCAGGAACTTAATTTCTCTCTGGTCACTACCTTTGTAAACATGTCTGCAGGATTCTGGCTAGTATGTATCTTTTCCAACTTCAACAATTCATCTTCCAGAACAGAGTGTATGAAATGGTACTTGAGTTGTATATGTTTAGTCCTGGAATGGAATGTTGAGTTCTTTGCAATATGGATGGCACTCTGGCTATCACTATACAACCTGCTATCCTTTTGCTTCTTACCTAATTCCTCCATAAACCTATGCAACCAAATCATCTCTTTACTATCCTCAGTAACAACAACATACTCTACTTCCGTTGTTGAAAGTGCAACAACCTTCTGCAGTTTCGAATCCAACTTACTGCTGTTCAACCTACAGTAAACACATACCCTGTGGTGCTCCTCCTGCTATCCTTATCACCTACCATATCTGCATCAACATACCCCTGTAGAATAGTGTCTGAACCTCCAAAACATAATTCCTGAGTGGTAGTACCTCTCAAATACCTGAGAATCCACCGTACTGCCTTCCAATGTTCTTTATGTGGATTGTTCGTATATCTACTCACAACTCCCACTGCTTGTGCAATATCTGGTCTTGTGCACACCATGGCATACATCAAGCTGCCAACTGTTGATTGATATGGAATCTTGGACATGTAATCTGTCTCTAGACTGAAATGGCTAGCCAAAGATGTACTTACTGGTTTTGCATTCTGCATTCTGAACCTCTCCAACACCTTTTGTATGTACTCACTCTGAGACAATCTCAATTTGTGATTTTTCTTGTCTCTCGTTATTCTCATACCAAGAATTTGCTTTGCAGCACCCAAATCCTTCATCGCAAATGAATTAGCTAGCTTCCCCTTGAGCACATTTATATCATGCATGTTAGACCCTACAACAAGCATGTCATCCACATACAATAACAAGATAATATATCTTTCATTGTCTAGCTTCTTGAAATAAACACAGTGGTCAGAATGACTTCTACTATAACCTTGTTCTATCATAAACTTGTCAAATTTTAGATACCACTTCCTTGGAGCTTGTTTCAAGCCATACAAACTATTTTTCAACCTGCATACGAAGTTCTCTTTACCTTTGACCTCATACACTTGTGGCTGCTGCATATATATCTCTTCCTCCAAATCCCCATGGAGAAAGGTTGTTTTTACATCTAACTGTTCAAGATACAAATATTCTACCACCACTAGACTTAAAATAGTCCTAATTGAAGTCATCCTAACAACAGGAGAAAATATTTCATCAAAATATATACCTTTCTTCTGTTCAAACCCCCTTACAACAAGTCTGGCCTTGTACCGCTTCTTACCTCCTTCTTCTTCCTTCATCCTGTAAATCCATTTGTTCTGCAATGCTCTTTTACCAGCGGGCAACTGAACCATATCCCAAGTCTAATTTCCTACTAATGAGTCCATCTCCTCATTCATGCCTTGCTCCCACTTCTTTCTATTTTCCACCTGCAGTGCTTCTTCATAACATTCTAGTTCATCAGCATCATTCATCAACAAATAATACATTGAAGTAGAGTATCGTTCAGGGAGTCTACTTACATTAGAGAGATTTTGAGGTCAAAAAATGGCCTCTTAAGAGATGCACTACAAAAATATGAGATATATTAAAATATTATGAATTGGGGGTTTTATGGGGTAGGTATATATGACAAGTCACCTCCCACACTATTTTCTATGCACAATATAAATAACCATGGTTGAGTTGCTTTTCAAAATTCATTAGAAATAAAATTAATAAAATAAGTCTACATTGATGTGACTAAGATTCATTGTAAATTCCCAAAAATTTATTGTCCTTTAACATTTATTTGTCTTGAACTTGCAAATGAAATTAAATAATAAAAAATATTTTTAAGAGCTATTTTTTTAATTTTATGTTGACTTTTTTATATTTAGTACTTTTCTCATGAATTTAATATAATGTAACTTAATTGAGAATTTATTTACATGTAAAATGTTAATAATATTATTTTTTTTTCCTTGGAAAAAGTCCGTAATTTTATTTCAAAAAGATGATCAAAATTACATATTGCACATGTAGTAGAATCAACAAGGATCCCTACATTTTCACATATTTCTGTCCCATATAAGCAGAAACAACATCTTATAAAGAGCTGAACCAAAAAAAAAGAGAAACCCAGAGAGAAGAACCGATAAATCTTGAACATACTACAGAAAGAGTGAGCAGAAACCCGCTCAAATCCACCATAGCCACACAAGAACAAGAAGCTATGACCATCCACAGCTCACATTGCAGCAGACTCTCCACAGAAAGATATAGATCCGTCAAAACCGAAACCCTCATCGGAGGAAGCAGAAGATCCATGTCTGTGGACAGAGCAGCAGACACGGTAGACCTCCCAAACCGGCAAAAATAGCCAGCAAGCAAACCCCTGATGAAGAATCAGCCAAAGAAACCCCATTTTGGCTGGAGCAGTCCGCCGAAGCAAGCTGAGTGTCCCTGAAATCAATCCCCAGACGCCTCCACCGTATGAAAGGGACGACGAACATG
Source organism: Larix kaempferi (assembly GCA_027924585.1). Lineage (NCBI taxonomy): Eukaryota > Viridiplantae > Streptophyta > Pinopsida > Pinales > Pinaceae > Larix > Larix kaempferi. The sequence continues at coordinate 2,053,006 of BSBM01000705.1, forward strand.
TGCGGCAAGGGCGTGACCAGACCACAGACGGTCAAAACGATGATACATGAACAACGAAGAGTAGATCAAGAAGCATGAAGGCGCGCAGCTTGTACCTTGAGATCGCACTAAGTCGAACCCTCAACGTGGCCAGGCATCTCGACGTGTAGCAAAAACCCTGATTGAAGAAACCACAACCCCTCAAGACACAGCACCGAGGAACGATAAGACAATTGCAGAGGCGCAACAGAGGGCAGCCATGGTTCCTAGCAGCGACTCGCACTTGCCCTCGATGTCCGATGTGAGTGATGCACCGATCCTGAGAACCACCCACTGGAATCCGAACCCTGAGGCGGCCATCAAAAACAGCGCCTCGCCGGGGATCGGCAGGTGACACCCGCCGTTGCTCTCGCTCGCCAACACTACCACGACCACGATCAAGAAGACGCAGAGCACGGCCGCAGACTGCAGCATGGTGGTGCACAAGCGTGCTTCTCTTCATGAGCGGATCGAAGTCCGACGAGATCGCAAGATTGTATGCGATGGCAAAGAGGATAGCCACCAATTGGAGGTAGAGTTCCAGCTGCATACAGAATCCGAAGGGCAGGGGATGACATAGCTTTGCTGTGTATTCTCTGGGGGTTTTCAAATGGGCATAGAAGTAGGCTACGAGGTGCCATAGCCCCAGAATGAACATGTACAGGGAGCCTGATAAGTTTTCGTACCGCCGCAGCCACAGGAAACCCACCATTCCACATCAAGAAACGTCGTCTGCCGCCAACCGCCGCCATTGCCAGGACGAATAACCAGCCATCATCGCTCGTCTCGCCCTGTCTTCCATTTGCCACCGCTACCATGGAACCTCGTGAAGCTGCTGCCGCCGCCACATGAACACAGGGTGTGCCCGTAGCCAATGGATGACCGCGCAAAAGCGCCGCGCCGCCCACACACCAGGCGCATGGAATACGCCATCGATCCTTAGTTAAACTCGGGGTGGTGGCCATGGGAGCCATGGCCACCGGGCACTTCCCTACCGACTCTCAAACCCTAGATGCAGAGCCGCGCCCAAGGGATTCCCCCGGATGCATTTTCATTCTATATCGTTAATAATATTATTATAATCCACATTGCATTATTATTATTATTTATTAAATCTATTATTATTCTTTATTAGTTTGACATTATGTTATTAAATAGAATGGAGTGAATATATAATTTAAAATTAAAAACATGAAAATGAAAATATATTATTTTATAAAAAAATGTGAAAGGACTTTCTTTATGAATTAAGAATACTTCACTTGAAAATGACAATAATATTATTTTATGAGAAAGTGTGAAAAGACATTCATTATGAGTACTTTACTTGAAAATGACAATAATATTATTTTATGAAAATACTATCATTATGAGTACTTTACTTTATGACTTAAAAGTACTTACACCACTACCTTTGTTAACTATGTGACAATAATATTATTTTATGAAAAGACTATCATTATGAGTACTTTACTTTATGACTTAAAAGTACTTACACCACTACCTTGGTTAACTATGTGTTTTCATCCACCATAGAAAATTTGACAAATAAGCATTCTTAACTCATGCAATGCCAACTCACTAAGGGGGATGATGTCATCTACTAGAATGTGATTGGTTGTTTTTTATAGTACATTTTCTTTGTTTTGAGGTTATTTTTTGACCTCAAAATTTCTCTAATGACTTGGTAGATCTTCTTGCAGTTGCAGGTGTTTTAGGTACTTGCTGTTGTTCTTGATTTTCAGGCACCTTTGGAACTTCATTTTCTTGAATTTCATCAAGCACTGTGTACTCTGTGTTTTCTTTTTCCTGTTTCTTTCCCTGCAACTGATCTTTATACATGACCTTTTCATTAAATATGACATCTCTACTTCTAATTATTTTTGTGATTTTCATAATCCCATAAACGATAACCAAAATCATCAACCCCATATCCAATAAAGGTCCATTTCTTGGATTTAGCTTCAAGCTTTGTTCTATTTTGTTTATCAATATGGACAAATGCTTCACAACCAAACATTCTCAGAAATGAGTAGTTTACCTTTTTATCTATCCATGCCTCCTCTGGAATACCACCATCCAAAGCACTTGAAGGTCCTCTGTTTATTAAATAAACAATAGTATTTACAACATCTGCCCAAAACTATAAGGGAAACCTTGCATGCAGTCTCATACACCTTGCACACTTCATGATCGTTATGTTCATTTTTTTCTGACACACCATTTTCTTGTGGTGTTCCTGGGACTATCTTCTCTCTACGAATCCCATGGTATGAACAGTAACTATCAAACTCCTTGCCGCAGTACTCACCTCCATTATTAGATCTGAGACACTTCAACCTTTTCCCTGTCTCATTCTCAACCAAAGCTTTCCACTTCTTAAAAGTAGCAAACACATCAGATTTCTGTCTAATGCACTAAACCCAATTTTTCCTAGTTGCATCATCAATAAATGTAACATAATAATGAGAGCCACCAAGAGATTGTACCTGAGCCGGTCCCCATACATCTGTATGCACTAGCTATAACTTTTCATTCTTCTTCTGTTTCCCAACCCTGAGAAATATGACTCTCTTTTGTTTTCCATAAACACAATTCTCACATAATTTCAAAATTACCTACTTCAAATATGGCAGCAACTTCCTTGAGTGGAGAATCTACATCCCCTTCTCACTCATGTGGCCAACCCTATGATGCCACAATGCTGTATCTGTTCCTATGGAAGCTAAAGAGATAGAATGGTCAGTATTATGACGACATAAATACAACATACCTACTCTGTCTCCTTTTGCTATCACCATTGATCCTTTAGTGATATTCCACCACTTTTAGCCAAATGCAGATAGATAGCTGCCATCTCCCAACTGCTCTGTTGAGATCAGATTTTTTTTCATAGCAGGAATATGCCTAACATCTTTCAACAGCCAATCAGTTCCATTCTTAACTTTTATCTATACCTTGCCCATTCCAACAATTTTACATGGCTCATCATCACCCAATAAAACATGTCCAAAATCACCTGGAACATAATCATGAAAATATTTCCTATGGGGTGTAGCATGACATGAAGCCCCTGAATCTACTACCCAATAATCACTTGTATTATCTAATGTAAGAATCAAAGCATCTTGTTACACATCACCTGCTACATTTGCTTCCTAGGTAGTTTCCTTATGTCCATCTCCTTTCTTCTTTATAGATCTGCAGTCTTTCTTCAGATGTCATTTCTTTCCACAGTTCCATCACTCTATTTTTTCCAGTCTGGAGTTGGATCTACCCTTTTTAGAGTTGCTGCGATTACCTTGGCTCTTTCCTCTCTCCTTTTGTCTTCCCCCGCTCTCCATGGTCAACGCATTACCTGATGTCTCACCTGTGCTTTTTCTTCACATTTCCTCATTAAGAATAACACCAATAACATCATCAAATTTCAAGGTGTTTGAACCAAAGACAGAGTTACTTACAGCCATGACTAAGCTATTCCATCTTTCTGGTAATGAACACAAGATTAGAAGACCCCTAAACTCATCATCAAAGTTCACACTTATAGAACTTAGCTGATTTCTAACCGTATTAAACTCATTTAAATGATCAGTAACAGATCCACCTTCAGACATCTTCATATTAAATAAACGTTTCATTAGAAATACCTTGTTGGAGGCCGAGGGTTTTTCATATAGCTTACCCAATGTGCTCATCAAACCCTCCATTGTCGTTTCTTTTGAGATATTGAAAGCCACCGATGAAGCCAGGCTCAGCCGTATTGTTCCTAGAGCCTTTCTATAGAGAACCTCCCATTCTTCGTCCTTCATGGCCGCCGGCTGCTTTGCTCTTCCTCCCAAGGGTAGGAATAGATCCTTTTGGTACAAATAGTCCTCCATTTGCATCTTCCATAACTAGAATTTTTTGGCCGTTAAACTTCGCGACCTTAAAATTTCCTTCTTCTACCATTGCTCCCACTCGAACCAGAAACCCTAGCTTCCTGTGGGTTTATCTGCCAAATATACCTTTGGCTCTGATACCAATTGTTAGAAAAACAGGATAGCGGAGCAATAACAATAAACAAAAATGCAAATACAATCACACACACATTACAAGAGAGAGACAGATATATCGTGGTTCACCCAACTTGGGCTATGTCCACACTGAAGTTGCCAGTCCTTATTATTATTATTCCATCCAGCAAAGTGAAGGGATACAATCTACAACACAACCGCTGCACTTCCTCTTCAGGGTCTCACTGTCTCTCTTCTTGATCTCAAAGATCTTTACAATGCATAAAACCTAATACATCAACCCTAGCTATGTTACAATGTCTTTCTTTTATAAGGGAGATACAATGGTAAAATACCATGGGTTACCCAAAACCATGGGCCCGTAAAACAACCCCAAAAATTTCCTTCGGGGGCTTCGCCCCTGGACCCCCCAGCTGGGGGTTATAACCCCCACACCCCCCCCCATTGGGGTGAGTGTACGGTCCTTTTTACATATCATATAAAGCTGGGGTACAAACAGGACTGAATAATAATATCTCTGAATCTGGAGATCAGGCTCCATAACCAACAAAACCATATTCTCAACTTGTTATGGACCAAAAATAGAAAATTCTAATCAATAGACTCTGGGTTATTTGTGATGCAGAGAACTAGGGAACTGGATACTATTGAACTACTAGAATAATTTCCTGCTTTGCAGCAATATCTTTATCGCCTAATGACATGCCAGGCATTTACATCCGAGTCACTATTGTGAAATATATAGTAACTCTATAATTTTGGAGGCTGGCTACTTGTATTATGTGCTTTTGAGTTATATGTCCTTTTAGTGTGATTTTGGATTGAAAGCACTACATACTGTTCTGTATGGTTGCTAATTTAATAATCTAAATATGTGCAGTCGGAAGGGGCAGTTATATCCAATCATGTGATACAGTATGCACTCGCAGTGGTTTGTGGCATCTTCACTCTTTTGTGGTTAAAATTTATTTGCTATCCTGCATAAAGAAAGTAGTTTCACTTGCTAAAGTTGATTCCGTACTTTATGATGAGTATACTTATTTTCCTTTTGCACAATGTTGCAGGTTTCTAGAGAGAGCATTAAACTTTACAGTGCAATTAATGATGCCACCATCAACCTTGTTGACAAGGTAGGAAATGTTATGGTTTAAATGTTTAATTAGCATCACATCTTAATTATAATTGATCTATAGCTTTGATAACTGCAACTGTCTACCTGCAGTTCTTTGAAATGCAACGCCATGATGCTATTAAGGCACTTGATATGTATAGGCGAGCTGGTAAACAGGTATGGTTGGAAATTTCCTGTTCCAAAAGTGTTCTAATTGATGTCTTTAGTTTCAAACCATTCAAAACAGCCCCATATACCTCCTACTATTTTGTTCTCTAGGATGATTGTGATCCAACATTACTTTTTTTAAAAGCATTTGCTTCAGTGGCATTCCCTCTGAATATATTTGAAGTGTTTAGTTTTGTCATCATTACCTTCTCTCGCTGTATACACCTACCATTCCTATTCTTTTCCGGCATGTTTAATTTAAAGAAACAAATTTTCTAGCATCATTTCTAAAATGTGGAATGAATATCACTTTGTGTCACCCGTGTCGAAATAACTTTATTGCAATTATTTGTTCTACTGGCATGGTAGGATGAAAAATTATCAGAGTTCTACGAAGTTTGCAAAGGTCTTGACCTTGGACGTGGATTTAAATTTCCTACACTTGAACAGGTACAAATAATTTGTGAACTTTGTCATCATGTTCAGTGCAGCTTTTTAGTGTAATGGCATGTAGCGGGTCATTACAGATGTGCATGGTTCTGTGTGATACTTACTTTGGTTCTTGTGAATCAAATTACTGAATGAACAACCACCAGCATCATTCATTTCTGAAATGGAAGAGTATGTTAAAGATGCCCCAAGATCATCATCCGTCTGTAGAGAGTTGGTATGAACATATATCCTTAAGAGAGTATATAGTATTATAGTGTTTTGAGGACGCCCAAATTGAGTTTCGTTTGTTATTTACAAAGTTCTAGTAGGTACAAATGAATAGCAGCATAATAGTAGCAGACTTGCTACTGTACAAATGAAAGGGAAGCCTATTGTTTAAAAAAGTGGTTGTTGCTCACAAGACAATTCCTAGAATAATTTTTACTGCAACTGGTTTTGAAGAAGTGAAGTTGAATATAATTGTATGTATTTTGGATCTCAGACAGGAAAATGTCTCTAGCTGTCGAGAGATAAAAAATTGATAGACAATTAAAACAAATTTATTGCAAGTTGGATCTTGTATTCTTTTCTGTCTATGAAGGGCAACAGCTTGCTTTTGTTCCTGATAATTTAAACAACCATGGGTTATTGTACTCATGCGTAGTTTGTAAGATCATTCTTCTTTTAATTTTCATCATTGTCACAGTTGAACTGTTATATCTTAGAATTATTTTATTACTTGAAGCATTATTCTTGAATATGTTTGACATTCATTTTGTTCCCATGCAAAATTTGTTTGAATATCATCATTGTCAAGCAATAACAACTTCTTAAAGGTTGCTAGCTCAATGGTAGAGCACCTGCCTAATTATAGGCAGGAGATTAGTGGTTCGATTCCTCCATACCCTATCATAAATTAGTGACTAAGAAAACGACTAAATTCGCATATATACGACTATTAGTAGCTAATTTACAGTATCTTATAGCTCGACTAACATTTAGTCATATTTAGCTTATTCATTAATATGTTATCATCTAGTAGTTTATTTAGTCGTATATTTGGTCATTAATTGTGACAATCAATGACTAAATCAATGACTAAACCAGTGACTAAATTATTGAGTATCAATGACTAAATCAATGAATATCAATGACTAAATCAATGACTAATAAGTCAACCAATTAATGACTAGTGAAATACGACTAGAGATAAGATAGTGGAAATCGGATACTATTAGTCACCGATTCAAAAATAGTCGTTTATAGTTGATTTTTAGTCATTAATTTCTCATTTTGTACTAGTGGTCGACAAGGTGGTGGAGGTTCGAATTGATGGCATTGAGGAAGCCTTTGGTGCTCCACAATGTGCTCGTGGGGTGCTTTTTTGGCCGATGTGCGCTCGCGGGTTTGTTGAATAATGACGAACCCGTGCTCTCTTTTTTTTAATAAAAAAAGCAGGGGCATGCATGCGTCATTAACGTGTGCATGCACTTTTTGCGTACACGTTAATAACGCGTGTGCACACCTTTTGTCCACGTCGACTCAACGACGTGGACGTTTGGCATTTCTAAAGGAGGGACGTGTGCACGGGTTTGGATGCGCATGCACGTCTCTATTTTTTCCTGCTCGCACGCTCCTATTGCGGGCATTTTGGGTACTAGCTTCATGTCGGTACCCTAGGGTAATTGAACCTGGCACCATGCATGCAAAAGGATGTAAATCTACTAGTGGGACCTTTCTGGCACTGAAATGTTTCCCAAAGAATTTTGAATCAGCGTTTTTATGCCCTGTGTAGCTTTGTGAATTAGGAGATGGCTGTAAATTTCAGTTGGCAACTGTGGGAGCTATGGTCCACCTAAAGAGCTGAAATTTGTTCCACACCTCATCATTGGCCTCATCAAAAACCTCCTAAAATTTCATGTAGAAAAATGGACTAGAGAAGGAGAAATATCGATCAGAACTTTGCATAGGACCTGGCCAACACCATAAAAATTGCATTCTTTCATTTCTAAGAGTAATATTGATGTATCTTTTGTGCCATACAGAGGTCAACACCATAAAAATTGCATTCTTTCATTTCTAAGAGTAATATTGATGTATCTTTTGCATACAGAGTCAGAATAATGTGCCCTCAGAGGCCGTGTAAAGTAGACATGGAGGGATTTCCAACTAGTGGTTGTACAACATTTTGTCGCACTTGATTGATGTACTTTTTTAAATAAGAAAGAACAAGTTGGCACTTTTGCGAGAAATTTTTAATGAAATATTTTGCACTTCTCGAGGTTGGAATTGAATTATGTTAGCTCCATGGTGTACAATGACCCCAATAAACATGTAAGAACCCTTCCTTTCCTTTAGATGAGCCATTCTGCCTTTATGTCTCATTTTGCTTAAATGAGACCCTACTACGTTTTCATACTTTTGCAGCTCAAAATCAATTTTGTCAGCTCCAACATGATTAGTGACCTACAAAACCCCTTCTAATCCAGTCATTGTACTTGAATTACCTCTTAGAACTGAAAACTCAATTTCACCCAAGGTGGGCCTCACAGGTCAACACCATTTTTCCTGCTTTCGAATGTCGAAACTGAATTTTGGAAGCTAATTGATGATTAATGATCCCCATAGGCCTATTTAATCAATCCCCTGCAATCAAATATGTCATTTTGTTGATTTGTAAATTTGACCCAAGGTGGGCCCCACATGCAAAACTAGCTTTTGGGCAGAGAGCACTTTGCCTGACAACATATGATAGTGAAGGTATGGAGGTTTGAGCTAAAAGTGGTAATAATTTCAAACAACCTAAGCAAGAAACACTCCAAAGTGGCTAGCTCCAAGAGACTGCAAACAAGGTAGTGCGTGGAGGTAAACACCTAGTGACACTCTAAGACTATTTGCAGAAATGGCACAGGATCCACCACTCAAAGGTGCAGAATGAGAGCTACCATTTAAATGAAGATTATCATGGACAACACTACTTGATATGGGTTCCTGACAAACAAGGCCATGTTTGGTACCCATTCACAATAGAGGATTCAACATATATTCATTGAGTTTGTGAGGAAACTAACTATCCCAATTAAGTGAATCAATATGGTATGCAACTAAACATTTAAAATAGAGAGATGAATACTCTTTTCAATGCCCAAGTGAATACATAAAATAAATACTTCAATGAAAAGCTATGACAAAAACAATGTTGCCAATAACCTTATTACAATAATTTGGCCAAAAATACTATGCCAAAAGTCTCCAACTAAGAAAATATGGTGATTAAAGGAATAAATTAATGGTCGCTTCCATCACACAATCTACATACCAACTCCCCCATGATAACACATGTGCATTTGTAGTCCTTTGGACCATACAAGAGGTTCCAACACACAAATATGCCCATCCACATTAAATAGGTTGACGCCTTGGAAGAAAATGGCAACAACCAAGAGAATTTTGATTTTATTATTGATTGGGTAATCAAAACAAAAATTATTTTGTTAAAAGAATTACTATAACAACTGAAATACCAACGCATTACCTTTTGGAATTACTATAACAACTGAAATACGAACGCATCTCCTTTTGTCTTCCCCCGCTCTCCATGGTCAACGCATTACCTGATGTCTCACCTGTGCTTTTTCTTCACATTTCCTCGTTAAGAATAACACCAATAACATCATCAAATTTCAAGGTGTTTGAACCAAAGACAGAGTTACTTACAGCCAGGACTAAGCTATTCCATCTTTCTGGTAATGAACACAAGATTAGAAGACCCCTAAACTCATCATCAAAGTTCACACTTATAGAACTTAGCTGATTTCTAACCGTATTAAACTCATTTAAATGATCAGTAACAGATCCACCTTCAGACATATTCATATTAAATAAACGTTTCATTAGAAATACCTTGTTGGAGGCCGAGGGTTTTTCATATAGCTTACCCAATGTGCTCATCAAACCCTCCATTGTCGTTTCTTTTGAGATATTGAAAGCCACCGATGAAGCCAGGCTCAGCCGTATTGTTCCTAGATCCTTTCTATAGAGAACCTCCCATTCTTCGTCCTTCATGGCCGCCGGCTGCTTTGCTCTTCCTCCCAAGGGTAGGAACAGATCCTTTTGGTACAAATAGTCCTCCATTTGCATCTTCCATAACTAGAATTTTTTGGCCGTTAAACTTCGCGACCTTAAAATTTCCTTCTTCTACCATTGCTCCCACTCGACCAGAAACCCTAGCTTCCTGTGGGTTTATCTGCCAAATAGACCTTTGGCTCTGATACCAATTGTTAGAAAAACAGGATAGCGGAGCAATAACAATAAACAAAAATGCAAATACAATCACACACACATTACAAGAGAGAGACAGATATATCGTGGTTCACCCAACTTGGGCTATGTCCACACTGAAGTTGCCAGTCCTTATTATTATTATTCCATCCAGCAAAGTGAAGGGATACAATCTACAACACAACCGCTGCACTTCCTCTTCAGGGTCTCACTGTCTCTCTTCTTGATCTCAAAGATATTTACAATGCATAAAACATAATACATCAACCCTAGCTATGTTACAATGTCTTTCTTTTATAAGGGAGATACAATGGGAAAATACCACGGGTTACCCAAAACCATGGGCCCGTAAAACAACCCCAAAAATTTCCTTCGGGGGCTTCGCCCCTGGACCCCCCAGCTGGGGGTTATAACCCCCACACCCCCCCCCATTGGGGTGAGTGTACGGTCCTTTTTACATATCATATAAAGCTGGGGTACAAACAGGACTGAATAATAATATCTCTGAATCTGGAGATCAGGCTCCATAACCAACAAAACCATATTCTCAACTTGTTATGGACCAAAAATAGAAAATTCTAATCAATAGACTCTGGGTTATTTGTGATGCAGAGAACTAGGGAACTGGATACTATTGAACTACTAGAAGAATTTCCTGCTTTGCAGCAATATCTTTATCGCCTAATGGCATGCCAGGCATTTACATCCGAGTCACTATTGTGAAATATATAGTAACTCTATAATTTTGGAGGCTGGCTACTTGTATTATGTGCTTTTGAGTTATATGTCCTTTTAGTGTGATTTTGGATTGAAAGCACTACATACTGTTCTGTATGGTTGCTAATTTAATAATCTAAATATGTGCAGCCGGAAGGGGCAGTTATATCCAATCATGTGATACAGTATGCACTCGCAGTGGTTTGTGGCATCTTCACTCTTTTGTGGTTAAAATTTATTTGCTATCCTGCATAAAGAAAGTAGTTTCACTTGCTAAAGTTGATGCCGTACTTTATGATGAGTATACTTATTTTCCTTTTGCACAATGTTGCAGGTTTCTAGAGAGAGCATTAAACTTTACAGTGCAATTAATGATGCCACCATCAACCTTGTTGACAAGGTAGGAAATGTTATGGTTTAAATGTTTAATTAGCATCGCATCTTAATTATAATTGATCTATAGCTTTGATAACTGCAACTGTCTACCTGCAGTTCTTTGAAATGCAACGCCATGATGCTATTAAGGCACTTGCTATGTATAGGCGAGCTGGTAAACAGGTATGGTTGGAAATTTCCTGTTCCAAAAGTGTTCTAATTGATGTCTTTAGTTTCAAACCATTCAAAACAGCCCCAGATACCTCCTACTATTTTGTTCTCTAGGATGATTGTGATCCAACATTACTTTTTTTAAAAGCATTTGCTTCAGTGGCATTCCCTCTGAACATATTTGAAGTGTTTAGTTTTGTCATCATTACCTTCTCTCGCTGTATACACCTACCATTCCTATTCTTTTCCGGCATGTTTAATTTAAAGAAACAAATTTTTTAGCATCATTTCTAAAATGTGGAATGAATATCACTTTGTGTCACCCGTGTCGAAATAACTTTATTGCAATTATTTGTTCTACTGGCATGGTAGGCTGAAAAATTATCAGAGTTCTACGAAGTTTGCAAAGGTCTTGACCTTGGACGTGGATTTAAATTTCCTACACTTGAACAGGTACAAATAATTTGTGAACTTTGTCATCATGTTCAGTGCAGCTTTTTAGTGTAATGGCATGTAGCGGGTCATTACAGATGTGCATGGTTCTGTGTGATACTTACTTTGGTTCTTATGAATCAAATTACTGAATGAACAACCACCAGCATCATTCATTTCTGAAATGGAAGAGTATGTTAAAGATGCCCCAAGATCATCATCCGTCTGTAGAGAGTTGGTATGAAAATATATCCTTAAGAGAGTATATAGTATTATAGTGTTTTGAGGACGCCCAAATTGAGTTTCGTTTGTTATTTACAAAGTTCTAGTAGGTACAAATGAATAGCAGCATAATAGTAGCAGACTTGCTACTGTACAAATGAAAGGGAAGCCTGTTGTTTAAAAAAGTGGTTGTTGCTCACAAGACAATTCCTAGAATAATTTTTACTGCAACTGGTTTTGAAGAAGTGAAGTTGAATATAATTGTATGTATTTTGGATCTCAGACAGGCAAATGTCTCTAGCTGTCGAGAGATAAAAAATTGATAGACAATTAAAACAAATTTATTGCAAGTTGGATCTTGTATTCTTTTCTGTCTATGAAGGGCAACAGCTTGCTTTTGTTCCTGATAATTTAAACAGCCATGGGTTATTGTACTCATGCGTAGTTTGTAAGATCATTCTTCTTTTAATTTTCATCATTGTCACAGTTGAACTGTTATATCTTAGAATTATTTTATTACTTGAAGCATTATTCTTGAATATGTTTGACATTCATTTTGTTCCCATGCAAAATTTGTTTGAATATCATCATTGTCAAGCAATAACAACTTCTTAAAGGGTGCTAGCTCAATGGTAGAGCACCTGCCTAATTATAGGCAGGAGATTAGTAGTTCGATTCCTCCATACCCTATCATAAATTAGTGACTAAGAAAACGACTAAATTCGCATATATATGACTATTAGTAGCTAATTTACAGTATCTTATAGCTCGACTAACATTTAGTCATATTTAGCTTATTCATTAATATGTTATCATCTAGTAGTTTATTTAGTCGTATATTTGGTCATTAATTGTGACAATCAATGACTAAATCAATGACTAAACCAGTGACTAAATTATTGAGTATCAATGACTAAATCAATGACTATCAATGACTAAATCAATGACTAATAAGTCAACCAATTAATGACTAGTGAAATACGACTAGAGATAAGATAGTGGAAATCGGATACTATTAGTCACCGATTCAAAAATAGTCGTTTATAGTTGAATTTTAGTCATTAATTTCTCATTTTGTACTAGTGGTCGACAAGGTGGTGGAGGTTCGAATTGATGGCATTGAGGAAGCCTTTGGTGCTCCACAATGTGCTCGTGGGGTGCTTTTTTGGCCGATGTGCGCTCGCAGGTTTGTTGAACAATGACGAACCCGTGCTCTCTTTTTTTTAATAAAAAAAGCAGGGGCATGCACGCGTCATTAACGTGTGCATGCACTTTTTGCGTACGCGTTAATAACGCGTGTGCACACCTTTTGTCCACGTCGACTCAACGACGTGGACGTTTGGCATTTCTAAAGGAGGGACGTGTGCACGGGTTTGGATGCGCATGCACGTCTCTATTTTTTCCCGCTCGCACGCTCCTATTGCGGGCATTTTGGGTACTAGCTTCATGTCGGTACCCTAGGGTAATTGAACCTGGCACCATGCATGCAAAAGGATGTAAATCTACTAGTGGGACCTTTCTGGCACTGAAATGTTTCCCAAAGAATTTTGAATCAGCGTTTTTATGCCCTGTGTAGCTTTGTGAATCAGGAGATGGCTGTAAAGTTCAGTTGGCAACTGTGGGAGCTATGGTCCACCTAAAGAGCTGAAATTTGTTCCACACCTCATCATTGGCCTCATCAACAGCCTCCTAAAATTTCATGTAGAAAAATGGACTAGAGAAGGAGAATTATCGATCAGAACTTTGCATAGGACCTGGCCAACAGCATAAAAATTGCATTCTTTCATTTCTAAGAGTAATATTGATGTATCTTTTGTGCCATACAGAGGTCAACACCATAAAAATTGCATTCTTTCATTTCTAAGAGTAATATTGATGTATCTTTTGCATACAGAGTCAGAATGATGTGCCCTCAGAGGCCGTGTAAAGTAGACATGGAGGGATTTCCAACTAGTGGTTGTACAACATTTTGTCGCACTTGATTGATGTACTTTTTTAAATAAGAAAGAACAAGGTGGCACTTTTGCGAGAAATTTTTAATGAAATATTTTGCACTTCTCGAGGTTGGAATTGAATTATGTTAGCTCCATGGTGTACAATGACCCCAATAAACATGTATGAACCCTTCCTTTCCTTTAGATGAGCCATTCTGCCTTTATGTCTCATTTTGCTTAAATGAGACCCTACTACGTTATCATACTTTTGCAGCTCAAAATCAATTTTGTCAGCTCCAACATGATTAGTGACCTACAAAACCCCTTCTAAGCCAGTCATTGTACTTGAATTACCTCTTAGAACTGAAAACTCAATTTCACCCAAGGTGGGCCTCGCAGGTCAAAACCATTTTTCCTGCTTTCGAATGTCGAAACTGAATTTTGACAGCTAATTGATGATTAATGATCCCCATAGGCCTATTTAATCAATCCCCTGCAATCAAATATGTCATTTTGTTGATTTGTAAAATTTGACCCAAGGTGGGCCCCACATGCAAAACTAGCTTTTAGGCAGAGAGCACTTTACCTGACAACATATGATAGTGAAGGTATGGAGGTTTGAGCTAAAAGTGGTAATAATTTCAAACAACCTAAGCAAGAAACACTCCAAAGTGGCTAGCTCCAAGAGACTGCAAAAAAGGTAGTGCGCGGAGGTAAACACCTAGTGACACTCTAAGACTATTTGCAGAAATGGCACAGGATCCACCACTCAAAGGTGCAGAATGAGAGCTACCATTTAAATGAAGATCATCATGGACAACACTACTTGATATGGGTTCCTGACAAACAAGGCCATGTTTGGTACCCATTCACAATAGAGGATTCAACATATATTCATTGAGTTTGTGAAGAAACTAACTATCCCAATTAAGTGAATCAATATGGTATGCAACTAAACATTTAAAATAGAGAGATGAATACTCTTTTCAATGCCCAAGTGAATACATAAAATAAATACTTCAATGAAAAGCTATGACAAAAACAATGTTGCCAATAACCTTATTACAATAATTTGGCCAAAAATACTATGCCAAAAGTCTCCAACTAAGAAAATATGGTGATTAAAGGAATAAATTAATGGTCGCTTCCATCACACAATCTACATACCAACTCCCCCATGATAACACATGTGCATTGGTAGTCCTTTGGACCATACAAGAGGTTCCAACACACAAATATGCCCATCCACATTAAATAGGTTGACGCCTTGGAAGAAAATGGCAACAACCAAGAGAATTTTGATTTTATTATTGATTGGGTAATCAAAACAAAAATTATTTTGTTAAAAGAATTACTATAACAACTGAAATACCAAAATACCAAACCCTTTCCAAAACAAAATTTTGGGGATTGTCCTTGAAATGACTAAGGCTTCTAGGTCATAGGTGTGAAAAGTAACCATGGTTATCTCAATGCTTAAGGTTGCCATTAGTGGAAGGCAGGCTTGTAACACAATGGCAGTAATTGTAATCTGCAAAAAAATGCCATGCTCATTGTATTCCCCCTGCTATAGAGGATGATCTGAGTGCAGCCACGATTTGAAATAAAGGCAATCATGGGAAATTATTTTCAAAACTGAAATGCCTTGCATCTGCACTACACATGTTGAAACTGGACCATAGATTTATTTAGCACAAAAATAAATCCATTTGAGCTGGAAGTTAGAACTGCAAGTGCATGAAGTTAGAGACGGCAAGTGAATACGTAGTTTTATTCGTTATCTTATCTACTAGTTAAGGTCAAGGTCATAAAGATATATTCACATCCATGCAAACTGTTTTCAAATTGTTATTCATGTAAACTGTTGTTCTTATCATTTAAATTAATTATACCAAATGTTCAATAAATTTTAAATTAAATAAATTTATAATTACAATTTTAATACTAACAAAATAAAAATTTGACTTCATTCTAACAATAATGAGAATGAGATTAGTAGTAGTGGACACTTGCATTGATCCACCAAAAACGCTAGACAGAGACTTGCATTGATCCAACCCGGTCTACCATTTGAATCGAGAACCCATACTGTTTGCATGAAGTTAGAACTGCAAGTGCATGAAGTTAGAGACGGCAAGTGTATAGTTTTATTCGTTATCTTTTCTACTAGTTAAGCCTACGTAATAGAGATATATTCACATCCATGCAAACTGTTTTCAAATTGTTATTCATGTAAACTGTTGTGTTTACCATGCAAACAAAGTAACTACTAAATCTTATGTTTCGAACACCTTAGACTACTTATAAATAGAATATATGCGAAAGCTAATCCAACAAGTTCAGGGTTCGATCTCTCAACAGCTCTAGCGGATGTGATCATGTGTACCTGAACCAGAGGATGGCTCCATAGTTATCAGGTAAGCATTGCAAACATTTCATGATGTTGTTTGCCTGCATTTGTTCAAGTCATTTTATCATTTGCTCATTTTACATGGTACATTTCTTCTAACTTTTTTCAACTTACTATTGATCCTCTGCATTTCTTATTATATCTATATTCTGTTTGTTAAGAATTTGCTAAATCCCTGGGGTATGTAGACTCTCAATATTTCATTTAACATTCGAATCTGAAAGATAACATTCTCTCTGGCGTCCATTGTAGTTGGAAGAGCTGCATCAAATATCATAGTGCTGCATCCATTATCAAAGCTACTCGATCTGGAACTGCCTTGAGCCATTTGTTCAGCCGTAAGATCGGATTATTGGCCGCAGGGGCTACATTCCAAGTCAAACAGTGTTTACGCTATTTTCATAGTTTCATTCATTTACACATTGAATTGAGAAGGTTATGGCTATATCAGATAGACAAGCAGCCATTACCTTGACGTGGATTAAATGGAGGCGTGAGTGTTTTTCAAAAATTTTGACTCTGAGCGACACAAAAAGACATTACAGCAGGTTGATTGTTCCAGTAGCTTCTGCGGAGCGGTGTATATTACCATTCTGCAATGAAATGCAACAAAAAGAAATTGCTGAAGGCGTGGGATGCACGCTTAATGTGACTGATGAGGATGGTGAGCATGGAGATATAGTAATTCCGATGTTGTTCAAACGGTGGCCCAGCACTAAATCCTACGTCTTCACCACGGGTTGGTCCGACTACATGGAAAAAAAAGGTTTGATGCAGAATGATGTTGTCATCTTCTCCTGGGACTCCCATCGTTCTCTGCTTTTCATCTCCTGTGAGAAGTCAGTAAACAAAGAAGCCGTGTCCGGCCAAAACTAAACAATGGAACTGCAACCTCTTGCCGCTCATCTCTACTTTCTATTTTGGAACTGCAACCTCTTGCAAGCTCATCTCTATTTTTTTGTGTACAAGTTATAAAAGAATCTCAAGCTTTAGTGCTTCTTCCTGAATCTCAATTACTTATAATATTTTGAATTTAACTGTAGTTTTGGAATCACTATCGTTCACTGTCGACTTCTTAATATGCATTGCTGAACATTATGGTTTTCCACTTGGTTATATTATTCTATTAAGATAATTAAGTGCTTTAACCATAACCATAAGAGTGGGATAAGAAAAATCCTTATCAATGGGAAAAACAAGTTGTGTCATTAATAAAGAAAAGCAAGCTATGAGGTATTATCTATTTATCCCAGCCAATCAGAATTTTAAATTTATGTGTAATTAAGATTGCTATAAGGAATTAATTAATAACAATGTTAGAAAGTGAGGTAATTTGTAAATGATAGCCAATATATTTGATTATTATGCTAGTCCAATGAAAAATAAGTTAATATTTCTATTTTGAAGAATAACATTATTGTAACATGGGTATGGGTATTTTTGGGTATGGGTATGGGTATGGGTATTGTAACATGAAAAAAAAGTGGGAACCCTTTATTTTTGTTGGTTGTAGGGTATCATTCCTCTCTTCAATTTGATTTTTCGGTTTTTTCTGCAAAACTTTTATTTTCTCCATTTGGCACTTTCTCCTGGTGGTTATGACCCCTCTCCAGTTTTGGTGGGCTCTTCTATAGTGACCCCATCTTTCTTTTGTCTATGTTCCTGGGAAGGATTTGGGCCCTTTCTAATCCTGGAGGTCTCTCTATCTTTTCGGCTATTGTGGAGTCCTTTTTGGCTTTTTGGGGTCCGCTTGTTGTCTAATTTTGCCCCGGCAGCTGTCCCTCTTCTCCTGACATCGACTGATAGCTAGGGTTCTCCTCACCTTTTACCGGAGTGTGTCTTTCACATGGCGGTCTTTGCCCCGTCACCAAACCCTCCCCCGCCTACTCCCTCGTCTGTTCCGGAATTCCTTCATGAATCGACTGGGGGTGCCAATTCTCATCGCAGCAAGCTTCGGGGGTCGAAGGCGAAATCCAGAAGACTTTTAAAAACTTTCAAAGCGAGAGCTGAAATTGTTCAGTTTGATATAGACGAAGATTACAACCTGGAAAGAATTGGGGTCCTGGCTGATCGTGCTTTGGTGGGAAGACTGGAGTTTGCTTCAGGTAGCAAGCTTGATATTTCAGAATGGGTTAATAAGTATTGGGTGCCACTCACCGGAATGGCTCCCCGTATTAACCTCCTTATGAACAGGTGGATTATATTTACTTTTTCTGAAGTTTCACACCTTGAAATGATTTTGTCCAGATTCTGGGAGTTCAAATAGGGGTCTTTGTATCTTAAACATTGGCATATTAATTTTAACCCCCTCCACGAATTCCAACCTCTTCGTCACCTCTGGATGATTATCCCAGGCCTCCCCATTGAGCTCTGGACAGAGGAGATCATTAGGGGTCTGGCAAATGCTGTAGGCAGATTCGTGCGGATTGATAAACAAAATTTCTACGGAATGGATCGTCGTTATGCGAAAGTCATTGTAGAAATTGATACGACGGGTGGCTTGCTTGCAAAAATTGAAATTGCATGGGGAAACAGGGTATGGAAGCAGACTCTTGATTTTTTCAAAGTGCCTTTTCGATGCTTCATCTGTAAGTGTATAGGACATGTTCGAGCTTCTTGTCCTTTCATCATTAAGGATACTTCGGTCTCTCCAGCACCTGAGCTTCATTCTCCCAAGGCTGGAGCCCCTCTTCCAACTTCGGATCCCTCGGGTAAGTCTTATTGCAAAACCCCTCTCAATTTCCCTGAATTAACTCCGGATGATCTTATTTTTATTGAAAACTCTGAAAAACAACTCTCAAAACGTATTTCCAAGGGGGAAATACAGATGAGACATGACCTTGTATTAGGGCTTCCAATTGCTAAACATTCTGAATTACTCCCTGGAACAAGTGTTGGCCGTAAACTCTTTAGTGGCTTGGATACCGAGTCTACAGTCCCAGGTAATTCTCTATCTCGCCCTATTGAGGTTGATACTCCAAACCCTCCTCTTGTTAAGTCTCCCCTTCATGATACTTTGGTGCCCCAGACTATTCATTCTGAGGGTTCGGGTTTGGGCCTCATCGCCGCTGCTGACTCTTCTTCTGCCCTATCTATGAATTTAGATGGTGATCCCGGTCAGGCCTTGGTTATTCGTAAGAGCATTGATGATCCTATTGACATTCCCTCGACCGTTGATTCTGATATTTTAATAGAAAGTGGCTACCTCATCTCGGCGAATGGTGTGGAATTTCCCTCCCTTCCTTCCTACTCTAAGAATCCGGGGGAGGGGTCTTTGGCAAAACCTGTTCATTCCTTAAATTTCCAAAATGTTACGATTAGAAGAGGCAAAAAGAAAAAGAATGTTGCCATTCATGATCAAATGTCCTCAGATTCATACAAGTCGATCTCTCAGAGATTAGAGGAGGTGGACAGACATGATAGGGTTGATTCCTTGGGGCTTAGAGCTTCGTCCCCCAACCAGAATATTTCCTAATGTCTATTTTGTCACTGAATGTTCGTGGATTGACTAAAGTGTCTAGGGCACAGGCTTTATCCAATCTCTTTAAGTCTACTGTCCCTGCTGTCATTTTGTTCCAGGAAACCATGTGTGATGATAAACTTGCTATTTTTAATCTGTGTAAGCTTCTTCCGCTTTGGGAGGTGGCTGCTGTCAGCTCTTGCGGCTTGTCTGGGGGTTTAGCTGTGGCTTGGGACCCAAATGTTTTTGACTTTAAGGTCTTCTCTACTCCCTGGGGTATGCTTTTAAAAGGATCTTTCTGTGGTAACAAACATTCACTTTCCATTCTCAACTGCTATGCCCCATATATGGAGAGACGGATATTTTGGACATTTCTTCAGGATTCTGGGCTTTTGAACTTGGATGACTTGATTATTGCAGGCGATTTAAACTTCACTTGTCATGCCTCTGAAATCTGGGGCCCCTCTGCCAGATTGGATGAGTTAGTAGATTTTTTTGTTTAGCTATTCGTGGACTTCGATTTGGTGGACGTCCAACCACATAAATTGGTCCCTACCTGGACCAATGGTCATTTTGGCAATGATGGGGTTCACAAGAGGTTGGACAGATTTCTCGTCAAATCGACAGTATTGAGATATTTTCAGAAGAACAGGTCTTGGGTGTTTGAGCATAAATTGTCAGACCATTGGCCCATTATTCTTCAACTGGAGGAATTGAGTCATAAACATGGTTTCCCTTTCAAGTTCAATGCCTCGTGGCTTGAAGATGACTCCTTCTGTTGTATGGTTCGAGATTTTTGGCTTAGTTGTGCTGCTGTGGATTCAAATCCATTACAAAAGTTCTGTCATAAACTAAAAGGCTTGAAAGAAGCTGTAACCAAATGGATTCGTGACAAGAAAGAGACAGATAAAAGGGAGCTAATTCTGTTAGAAAATAAACTTCAGGCTTCTAACTCTGCAAATGTTCTTGGCATCTTATCACTTGAATATTTTGAGATTATGCGTCTGATTGAAAAGAAGAAAGAAGATCTTCTCATCCAGGCAGAGAAAGAATGGCGCCTTAAAAGCCGTGCCACATGGGTTTCTCTTGGCGACAAGAATACAAAATTCTTTCACTCCTATGCATCTGCAAGAAGAAATTCTAAATACTTATGGGAAATTGAGGATGACAGAGGTTTTCAGCATTCTGGGCTGGATATCATTAAAGTTGAAGCTGCTACCTTTTTTGGGCAGAATTTCAGTGATCCTGGTGAATGTGTTTTGTCTGAGCAAATTAAAGTTGCCTCACTATATCCATGCTTTTGTAATGAGCAAGATGCATCCAGCATTTAGGATGAAGTCTCTTTACAAGAAATTGAACAGACTTTGAAATACTTTGCCAAAGATAAAAGCCCCGGGCCCAATGGATGGCCAGTAGAGCTTTATCTACACTTTTTTTATCTGATGGGTAGTGAACTTAAAGAATTAGTGAACTACTCCAGAATTCATGGCTATATTTCAGGAGGGCTCAATTCTAATTTTGTTACCCTCATCCCCAAAATAGATAAGCCCAGGACCTTTGGAGACTATCGCCCGATCGCTCTCTGCAACCTTCTTTACAAACTCATCTCAAAAATAATTGTTGATCGTCTAAAGGTGGTTCTTTCACAACACATCTCTTTTGAGCAATTTGGCTTCCTGGCTGGAAGACAGATACACGATGCTACAGGTATTTCACAGGAGTTGTTACATAGCATCAAAATTTATAAGAAACATGCTCTCTTGCTCAAGATGGATCTAGAAAAAGCGTATGACAGGGTGAGCTGGTCTTTCCTCAGAATGATTCTCATAAGAATTGGAGTGCCTTCATCCTTCACTAAATGGATAATGGCCTGTTTATCTTCTTCATGCATCTCAATTCTGATTAATGGCAGCCCATCTAAATTCTTCAGTTGCTCCAGGGGGGTCAGACAAGGTTGCCCCCTATCTCCTCTGCTATTTATTTTGGTAATGGATGGGTTAAGTAGACTGATTAATCAAGCTTTGATGAGGGGAAAGATTAAAGGTATTAAGATAACAAAGGACTGTGTGATCACACACATTCTATTTGCAGATGATGTGTTAATGGCTGGTGAGGATTCTATTGAGGAATGGCTTACTTTCAATGAAATCATTCAGACATTCTGTCGTGCATCTGGGATGAAAGTCAGTTCTAATAAATCTAACTTTTATCATCTTTCTCCAAATGCTGGTCATATTAGTGTCATTCTTTCGATGCTGCCTTTTAAGTGCTGTTTGTTGGATCAAGGTCTTAAATATTTGGGATTCTATCTTAAGCCGAATAATTATCAGGTGAAGGACTGGTATTGGCTTTTGAGAAAAGTTGAGAAAAGAATAGCACATTGGTCTTACAGGTTCTTATCTATTGGTGGTAAACTCATTCTATTGAAGTTAGTTTTATCTAGTATTCCTATCTACTGGTTCTCCCTGCTGGAAGTCCCATCTACCATTCTCAGGACTTTAAAAAGATACTTCTTCAATTTTCTCTGGTCTGGGTCTACCAGCAGTGGAAAGATTATTATGGTTGCTGCTGACACTGTATCTAGACCATATAAATTTGGTGGATGGGGGATTAAAGATTTGGGTTCCTTCAACATTGCTCTTAGACTTAAGAGTCTATGGAGATGCCTTTTTGATAACATGCTCTGGTCCTCTCTTATACACAGTAAATATATCAAAACGGAGGTCTTCAGATGGATTCGAAATCCTAAGTTATCAAGTTGGAATTTTCCCCCATGTGGCGGGGTTTCATGAAGATTTTTCACTGGATAAAGCAGGATCTCACTTGGCAGGTCGGGTCAGGAGCTTTGATCTGTGTTGGGACTGATCCCATTATCGGAATGGAAGAAAATTACATTCTGCCACCTTCTATCACTCGATATCTCCAGATTTTGGGCTTGAACACCTTGGATAAAATTTATCTGCACAATATTGAAAGGGTGAATAACGCTAAATGGCTGTCAGCTAAGGACATTGGTTTTTCGAGCTTTCTTGCTAATATTTGGGATGCTTACATCAGGAATCTAAATGTTGCAGGTGTCAGTTTAAACCACGAACCCGATCAGCTTATATGGAGTGGTAATTCTGCTTCGGGATCTGTAACTGCTCGATCTGCTTATTCTAGAATCATTCAGAACAGGTACGTATACCCTCAGGATTGGTGGTATAAAAGGCTCTGGCAATGGTCGATCCCATTAAAGCTCAAATGTTTTTGTTGGCTTTTATTGCAAGATAAATTAAAGACCTGGGATAATTTGTGTAAAAGGGGTTGGATTGGCCCTAGTGTTTGTGTTCTTTGCAACAGGAACGCTGAATCTAAACAGCATCTTTTTGTTGAGTGCATCTTTTCTATTAAAATATGGGAAGTGGTATTAGCTTGTTTGAATATTTCTCAGTGCTGGAATGTAGGTGATTTCAACAAGTGCCTGCTCAATTGGTTCTGAACATGCAAGCAACATTTTTTTATTGCTCTGTGTATTCCCTGGGCAATTTGGTTTTCTAGAAACTGTGCCATCTTTCAGAATATATCTCCTAACTCTTTTCAGTGTAGCATGGCTGCTTTAAA
The DNA here is from genome assembly GCA_027924585.1 of Larix kaempferi. Taxonomy (NCBI): domain Eukaryota; kingdom Viridiplantae; phylum Streptophyta; class Pinopsida; order Pinales; family Pinaceae; genus Larix; species Larix kaempferi. The sequence continues at coordinate 2,076,353 of BSBM01000705.1, forward strand.
CATGTACTCCACATGTAAGGGTGATGTGCATAAATCAAAGAATGATAGAATCAGTTCATTTGAGCATAAAGTGGATCAGCCTATCCTCTTCTTTGATGGTGCTTCTCAATTCGGTATATGTGCTATTGGGGGTGTGATCTATCTGAATGAGTTGCATTATTTTTCTATTAGACTCAACTGTGGCTCAGGATCAAATATGAAAGCGGAATTAATGGCACTTTGGTGTGTGCTTAGAGTTGATAACATCTTTGGATTGGTTAACATCAAGGTATTCGGTGATTCCAGGGTCACCATAAAATGGGCTGAAGGTAAATTCAAACTAAATGTTGTGAACCTGCGACACTGTATCCTTCGGACACATTATGAAATTTCAAAGCTCCAAGGTATTCAATTCGAGCACATATACAGAGAACAGAACACTCTTGCTGACAAACTATCTAAGCAAGCATTATCTGGCATAGAGGGTCAGCTGATTTGGGAGGAATGGTTCGAAAATTGCCTCCTGGATGGTGGCACCACATATTTTTTTGACTAAGACTTGCAGTGACTTAGTTGTACATTTTCTGATCTGCTGGAAGCATACTTTTTGTATTTTTCTTTTGATGTTCTGCATCATGATTTAGGACCTGACTGATGTTGTGATACAGTGGCTTCTGAGATCTTTGCACGTGATCTTGATCTTTTAGATTTGTTGATCAAAATGAACTTGATTCGACAATAGAGTCTGTATCTTCTTTGTACTATTTGATTCATATTTTGAATATCAATAGTAGTTTTTTTTTCGCTGGGAAAAAGTAGTTTACATACGTCCAAGCAAAATAATTCACTAACTATTTGAGATATTAATTAAATAAATATAATTGTTTAATATAATATATTTTATTCTAATCATTGTTATCATAGATATCTTGAGATATTAATTAATTAAATATAATTGTTTAATATGAACCAGTTCATTCACCTATCATTTTTTAGGGGTAAAATCAAAATTTCTACTTGTTTAAATTGTATTTTTTAATCTATAAATAGATTCAGCACCCTCAAATATACTTATGGCACCCAAATTATGCAATTTCCATAGCTAATATATGTAATTCTAATTTTTTTTAAAGATTTCCAACCGGAATACAAAAAAATATTAGACAGAAAATATGCTCGGAAAAGGTTGAAAACCTAGAATAGTTAGACTACACCATAAATAACTAAAAAGATAGTAGATAATCATATGAACACCTTCCATCACAATATTGATTTAAATGTAAATTGAAATCAAAAATCAATTTGGTTGCTAGCCAAGACAAAATAAATTATATATTATTTATAAATTTATATATTATTTATAAATTTTATAAAAACAGCTCCCATCACCTCCCATCACATTTATAAAATTTTATTTATTAATTTTATAAATTTTATATATTATTTATAATCATATGAACACCTCCCATCACATTTATATATTATTTATAAATTTTAAAGTTATAAAAAAACAGCTTATTAACCAATGCAATTTAATATAATTAATTACCACTTACCTTTTCCTTTCCTTCACGACTAGACTCATTCTTATGAGAGAGAGTGTTTATGAGAATGCTTGTTATGTTTCCCGTAAACTACTAAAAGAACGTACTTGACAAGAGAGGAGGCACAACAATGATACTCATCAACTAGATTTATGAGTCGATGGAAGTTACTCTCGAGTCTTTACTATCACCCTAAAATAGCTTATGCATAAAAATTATATAGATACATGGTGATATTCAATGAGCGTTTTAAGTCTTTATGAGTTGACGAAGGATATATATTTAGTAATGACTGATTTAAGTGTTTAAGGAGGATTGGTGTTGGTTTTTTACTTATTTAATGTAGAAATCAGGGATTAATGTAGATTATGAATGAGCCTAATGGGAAACAAATCAATAAAAGGAGGATTGGTATTGGTTTTTTTATTTAAAATGACGATTAATTTAGAATATGAATGAGCCTAGTAAAAAACAAATCAATAAATTGTATATTATTGTGATATGTTCTTTACAAGAGAAATCTAGGTTTAAAATACAATGGACACCCATTAAAACACCATCGACATAAGTATATTTGATGATGGACATTAAATAATCGTATTCACCATAAGTGGATTTTCTGATTGAAACAATGGCGTCCATGCTAAGGCCATCACTAATTCAAGTTTTTGAAAGTAAATTAATGATAGTATTTATAAGCACATCATCAATTCCTATTTTTAAATAAATTTGGCAACAATCACATCACGCCCATCATAAAAAACTCTCTAAAAATAATGATGACAATCACAAACCATCACCAAAGATATTGACCCAATGATGACAATCATTGATCATCAACAAAGATCGTCAATGCTGGAAAATGCACATATCAAATTGTTGGGGCAATGAGAATTGAAAGCACACCATCTGTGATCCTCTAAAATGAGTCATGACACAAAATCCATGGTTATGTACTTATTTACATCGAGAAAACATCTTTAATTGAGTGTCCCTATGGAATCCAATCCATCTTGCCGGAGTGCATGGGTTTCTAGCTGCTACATAGGAATCGATGTTGTGTACAAGGTTCACTATGGAGATTGCTGATTTTGATCAAAATGGTGAAATAAAAAATCATTCAACGAAGTATTTCATACCATTCCCACAAAAGGCTGAGTAGGTGGACAAGATGATGGAAATGGATGTCACAGATGATAGTGAAAGTACGAAAGCATGAGCTAAAAGTGGTAATAATGGAAAACAACCTAAGCAAGAAACACTCCAAAGTGGCTAGATCCAAGAGACTACAAACAAAGTAGTGCATGGAGGTAAATATCTTGTAACACTCTAAGACTATATGCACAAGTGGCACACGATCCACTACTCAAAGGTGCAGAGTGAGACTCCTACCATTTAAATAAACATCATCATAGACAACAGTCCTTGATATGGGTCCTGGACAAACAAGGTTATGTTAGGTACCCATTTACAATAGAGGATTCAACATATATTCATTGATCTTGTGAGAAAACTAACTATCTCAGTTAAATGAATTTATGTGATGTGCAACTACACATTCGAAATAGAGAGAAATACTCTTTGCAATACCCTAGAAAGTACCGAAAATAGATACTTCAATGAAAAGCTATGAAAAAAACAACGTTTCCAATAACCTTATTCCAATAATTTGGGCAATAATACTATGCCAAATGCCTCCAATGAAAAAAATATGATCATTAAGGGAATAGATTGATTGTCGCTTCCATCACGCTCAATCTACATACCAACTCCACCATGATAACACATGTGTGCATTGGTAGTCCTTTTAAGAAATAAATAGATATAGCTAGAGTTGGACCATGCAAGAGGGTCCAACACACAAATAGGTGCATCCACATTAGATTGAATGACTCCTTGGAAGAAAAGGACAACAACAAAGGTAATTTTGTTTTTATTATTGATTGGGTAGTCAAAACACAAATTACTATGTCAAAAGGATTACTCTTACAAATAAAATACCAAAATAACAAACCCTCTCCAAAACAAATTTTTGTGGACTGTCCTTAAAATGACCAAGGTTTCTAGTTCATTGGTGTGCAAAGTAGCAATGATTATCTCAATGCATAAGGTTGACCCTATTGGAAGGCCTGGAACATAGTGACAGTAGCGGCAATCTACAAAAAATGCCTTGCTCATTATATTCCCCCCACTACAGATATGAAAACAACCTATAAGTGTAACAACCATAGTGGGCTTTCTCATGCTATAGAGGCCAATCTGAGTGCATTAAAGAACTCTAACATTTGAGACCACAATATGAAATCAAGGAAACCATGAGAAACTAACTTCGAAACTGAACTGCCTTGGATCTGCACTACACATATTGAAACTCTCAGATCTAAGTGCCTATCTAAGTCTTCTACATAAAAGGAGGTTTTCAATTAACTTGAAAGGGAGGAGGAACACTATATCAAGAGGAGACAAGCCAATTATAATATTCTCATGCACCTGAACAAAATGAACCCTGGCCTACGCCAATTTAGCAAAAAAATAAATTCATATGAGCTAGATCAAATCCACAAACAAAAATAAAGGGGCTAGCAACAATAAATCTGCTAGACCATAACCAACAATCTTGTGCTATCAACAAAGAAAAGGTAGATTTGCCTCACTTTATTCCAATATTTACTCACAACCAGTTGTGAATATGCATTTACAACGAGTAGTGCATCTATCCTTCATGGTGTTGTATCAAACCTGAGAAAGGACAGAACTGTAAACATGGGACAGGTGCACGATATTTAGATATGAACTACCACAACATAGGTTAGATTGTACCAGCAAGAGGTAATGAAGTATCCACTATTGAGGTTTGTTAATCCATAGAGAATTTGTTATAATGCTATGGGAGATGGATTCCACATATCACTCTTTATTATCAACAATCAAGAGGAAAGAGAGCCAAGAAAACAAATATAAATGTAGGTTCACTCAAAATAATGCAGGGCAGGAAACAACTACTTTGATATCATACCAGAGATGAGATACTACAAATAATGATCACGATCCAATGCACTCACTGAATGTGAGTGTAAATGCTTGAGATTGATTGTTGGAAGCACACCTACACCAAATTCGCAATGAGCAAGAAAGAACCTCCATATAGATTCATAAAACAACAGGGCGGGAAACACTTGCTCTGATACCATGTAGAAATCCTAGATACAATCACGCTAGATACAATCATGCTAGATACAATCATGCTATATGGTCTTCCAAATGATACAATCATGTTAAATGGTATTCCAAATGCTATTGTGGTGAAAATGAACAGTAGTGATTAGTATATTTGAATGCAAGAAGCAATTAATAAATCTAAGTAACGCCAAATTACGAGTGGGTGTGAAGCTGCATTCCTAATGGTACAGATATGAGGACTAGAAATAACTCCAACCAAAGCACTAATCTAGCAACAAGACATCATAACAAAAATCAGAATCAAGATCACCTAAGAAAAATAAGAAACAATAGGGTAGGAAACTCAGGCTCTCATACTGTGTAGAAATTGGGAATTAATCCAGATTGTGAATGAGCCTCATAAGAAACAAAATAATAAACTATATAATATTATGATATGTTATTCACACTAGAAACCCATGTTTATCTATAATAAAATTAGAAAGTTTTAATGCGCGCATACACACATATATATAAATATATATTTCTTTTTTAACTTAGGTTCGGATTGACATTGTAAAATTTTTATTTAGCCAATATTTTATTTTATTTTAATTGCCACATATGAACTCCATGTTGAGCAAGGAATTACATTTCTCACTCACACTTAAGATAAAATAAAATAAAATAAATATTTTATTTGTATTGATAACTATATTTTACTTTCCTTCACTTACAATATAACACATTTATTTCTATATACTATAAGATTCCTCATATTTATGACATGTAATGCAAATGGTAATATTATAAGATTCCTCATATTTATGACATGTAATGCAAATGGTAATATTATAAGATTCCTCATATTTATGACATGTAATGCAAATGGTAATATTATAAGATTCCTCATATTTATGACATGTAATGCAAATGGTAATATTATAAGATTCCTCATATTTATGACATGTAATGCAGATGGTAATATTGGATGTCCTACAATAATATCAAATTCCTTTCCTATAATAGGGTCAAAAGTCACTACACATTCTCAATGCCATGATTATGGTGGTCGTGAGAATGTAAATAAAGTTAGAGAAGTTTTCATTGTGGAAAAATTTTCCCACCAAACTTTGCTCTTTCCATTTTCCCCATAGTTTTCTTTCTCAATTCTTTCCCACCATGGATTTATGGATGATTTTTCGAGCCATATGAAAAGTAGATTCAAACTTTTCTCTTTCCATTTTCCCCGTATTTTGCTTTCTCAATTATTTCCCACCATGGATTTATGGATGATTTTTCGAGCCATATGAAAAGTAGATTCACTCATGTTTGAATTTAACGGTTAGTCTGGCTGGGTTAGTGCATGATCCAATTGCCATAGGATTCAAACTACAATGATTAATTTAGATTATCTCTTTTGTTATAGATGCGATAGTTAGGCTCAATGACATGGAGTTAAGTCATGTTGTAGGCTTGATCTTAAGTTCTTCCTCTCCCTGTTTTCTATTACATCGAACACCATAGGCTTTCAACTCAATCATTCTTTTGAACGCAATCAATGTGTATTTTCTAGTAAGTATTGTCCATTGACATGTCTGGGATGAAAGCATAAGGTTTTGGGGATGTTACCTAAGAATAGTGTAAATTATGTTAAAAAAAAAATTTGTTTAGAGTTTGGTGATATGCATCAATAGTTACATTCTATTATGTTCATTTTACATGCACAGTTATTTCCCTATTTGTCATTGTTATTGTCTTGCATTTGTATGATGAAAAGGTGAACATAAGAGATTAATGGGTGGAAAGAATATATTTAAGGGTGGAAAGAAGAGATTAATGGGTTTAAATATGGAATAAAGGAGTGTGGGACTAGAAGCCCCATCCATTATATATGATTTATTACCATGAACCATGACTTGTAGAGTAGTCAGGTTGCTTGCCTCATGGCCTAATGAGTAGTGAGCTTACTCATGACTTAATAAGTAGAGAGTTTACCTTCCTTATGATTTTCCTTAGTAGTGGTGTACACTTGCCTCTACAACAAAAAATCACATTGTTGACGAACATGCATGTGACATACCTTTAAATACCATTTCCAAAGACACTTATGGTGACACCCATTAAAACACCATCGACATAAGTATATTTGATGATGGACATTAAATAATCGTATTCACCATAAGTGGATTTTCTGATTGAAACAATGGCATCCATGCTAAGGCCATCACTAATTCAAGTTTTCGAAAGTAAATTAGTGATAGTATTTATAAGCACATCATCAATTCCTATTTTTAAATAAATTTGGCAACAATCACATCATGCCCATCATAAAAAACTCTCTACAAATAATGATGAAAATCAAAAACCATCACAAAAGATATTGTCCGAATGATGACAATCATTGATCATCAACAAAGATCCTAACCTAATGGAGATAATCATTAACTTTCACCAAAACTTCATGGGAAAATTCAAAGGATTATTCCAATCATGCTAGATACAATCATGCTAAATGGTCTTCCAAATGATACAATCATGTTAAATGGTATTCCAAATGCTATTGTGGTGAAAATGAACAGTAGTGATCAGTATATTTGAATGCAAGAAGCAATTAATAAATCTAAGTAACGCCAAATTACGAGTGGGTGTGAAGCTGCATTCCTAATGGTACAGATATGAGGAATAGAAATAACTCCAACCAAAGCACTAATCTAGCAACAAGACATCATAACAAAAATCAGAATCAAGATCACCTAAGAAAAATAAGAAACAATAGGGTAGGAAACTCAGGCTCTCACACTATGTAGAAATTAGGAATTAATCCAGATTGTGAATGAGCCTCATAAGAAACAAAATAATAAACTATATAATATTATGATATGTTATTCACACTAGAAACCCACGTTTATCTATAATAAAATTAGAAACTTTTAATGCGCGCACACACACATATATATAAATATATATTTCTTTTTTAACTTAGGTTCGGATTGACATTGTAAAATTTTTATTTAGCTAATATTTTATTTTATTTTAAGTGCCACATATGAACTCCATGTTGAGCAAGGAATTACATTTCTCACTCACACTTAAGATAAAATAAAATAAAATAAATATTTTATTTGTATTGATAACTATATTTTACTTTCCTTCACTTACAATATCACACATTTATTTCTATATACTATAAGATTCCTCATATTTATGACATGTAATGGCTTATGCATAAAATGTATATAGATACATGGTGATATTCAATGAGCGTTTTAAGTCTTTATGAGTTGATGAAGGATATATATTTAGTAATAAATGATTTAAGTGTTTAAGGAGGATTGGTGTTGGTTTTTTACTTATTTAGTGTAGAAATGAGGGATTAATTTAGATTATGAATGAGCCTAATAGGAAACAAATCAATAAAAGCAGGATTGGTGTTGGTTTTTTATTTATTTAGTGTAGAAATGAGGGATTAATTTAGATTATGAATGAGCCTAGTAAGAAACAAATCAATAAATTGTATATTATTCTGATATGTTCTTTACAAGAGAAATCTAGGTTTAAAATACAATGGAATGATAGCCAGGAAACAAGGAGTACTAAGCTAGTAGTTGATAGATAAACATATGTAAGCTTAACTAGTTATACGTACACTAACACCCCCCTTACAAAAAATGTAGGGATTAAACATAAAAGCACAAAAATGGGTCCTGACAAGGTGGCTTGCTAAGGTACTCACGTAAAAAATCTCATAAGAAGAGTAAAGGATAAAAAACCATATGATAAGAACACCTCTCCGAAAGAAAGTTAATCATCAATGCTGGAAAATGCACATATCAAATTGTTGAGGCAATGAGAATTGAAAGCACACCATCTGTGATCCTCTAAAATGAGTCATGACACAAAATCCATGGTTATGTACTTGTTTACATCGAGAAAACATCATTAATTGAGTGTCCCTACGGAATCCAATCCATCTTGCCGGAGTGCATGGGTTTCTAGCTGCTACATAGGAATCGATGTTGTGTACAAGGTTCACTATGAAGATTGTTGATTTTGATCAAAATGGTGAAATAAAAAATCATTCAACGAAGTATTTCATACCATTCCCACACAAGGCTGAGTAGGTGGACAAGATGATGGCAATGGATGTCACAGATGATAGTGAAAGTATGAAAGCATGAGCTAAAAGTGGTAATAATGGAAAACAACCTAAGCAAGAAACACTCCAAAGTGGCTAGATCCAAGAGACTACAAACAAAGTAGTTCATGGAGGTAAATATCTTGTAACACTCTAAGACTATATGCACAAGTGGCACACGATCCACTACTCAAAGGTCCAGAGTGAGACTCCTACCATTTAAATAAACATCATCATAGACAACAGTCCTTGATATGGGTCCTGGATGAACAAGGTTATGTTAGGTACCCATTTACAATAGAGGATTCAACATATATTCATTGATCTTGTGAGAAAACTAACTATCTCAGTTAAATGAATTTATGTGATGTGCAACTACACATTCGAAATAGAGAGAAATACTCTTTGCAATACCCTAGAAAGTACCGAAAATAGATACTTCAATGAAAAGCTATGAAAAAAACAACGTTTCCAATAACCTTATTCCAATAATTTGGGCAATAATACTATGCCAAATGCCTCCAATGAAAAAAATATGATCATTAAGGGAATAGATTGATTGTCGCTTCCATCACGCTCAATCTACATACCAACTCCACCATGATAACACATGTGTGCATTGGTAGTCCTTTTAAGAAATAAATAGATATAGCTAGAGTTGGACCATGCAAGAGGGTCCAACACACAAATAGGTGCATCCACATTAGATTGAATGACTCCTTGGAAGAAAAGGACGACAACAAAGGTAATTTTATTTTACCTCTAAAACTTCAAGTAGATCATTATTCTGCATACCGACAAACTCATGTGAAAGAGAGGATTCAAGAACCTCTTCGGAATCTAGAGTATGAGCTAGTTTATCTTGCTCAAAATTCAAAATAGAAGACTTTGAGAGAGTGAGTTTTGAATCTACAGTTTCTTCTTCATCTTGAACAATTGTTGAGGCCAACACATGATCGGAAAGAACACATAAGGAGATCTCACTGGGCTTGTTCTCCAAAAGGCTAGCATGATCCTCTTCTTCCTGCTTTCCAAATTCTCTGTCAAGTTGGACCCATAGATCACTTGGATTTTCAGCAGTATTACTGAGGTAGCGCATACAAGGAGACATAGCAAGACACATTGCTCCAAAAGCTCTGTCACAATCATTGAGCCAATCATTCTCCTCTTCATCGGAATCAAAATCTCTTGTATTACCAATGCACATATCAAAAAGACATTGTCTCTTCAAGAATGCAATCATCTTTGGTTTCCATTCATCATAGTTGAATGGAGTAAGAATATTTTGTGAAGAAGAAGTCTCCATCTTTGCATTAGCAAATGCACATGGAGGAAGTAAGAAACCTGCAAATCACACACAAACAAACACTATGTTTTAAGCCTTGCATGCACATGAGTGAATGCACATGAGATTTTGCATGCCGCTGTTGAAATATATTGGTGAGCAAAGATTGCTCTCTATTCATGTAGAACACCTATAGAAAATAAATCTTGTCCCTGCCATGGCTCTGATACCATGTAAAATTAGTCACAGCAGATCTAATGAACAAGTAAATCAATCACAACAGATGAACATAGAAAATATGGTGTAAAACTGTGCAAAACATGCATCAGTGCTCAATATCCCAATGAGGGTGAATAATTACAATACAATACAGTCACAATGACTGAGCAATTCGAATTGCCTAAGGAGGTCATTCGAATCACTGAATGGAGTAGCTTGACTCCAACTAGGAGTCCTCATCATCAATCAGTAGTGGTCATCAATGCACAAGAACTAGTCATCCAGGTGTCAATCTGAGTCTAACTGAGTGTAACATGTGTAACTGAAGTGTGTAGCACTGATTAAGGGAAGGAGGCTCAGTGGGGGGCGCATGGGAGGCTAACTAAAGTCAGAACAAGTCATCTAGTCAATCTAGAGGTCCAACAGAGTGAAACAGTCAGTTAGGATTGAAAGTAGCTTCAAATCAAGGAGAATCAGAGCTAACTGAGTGTAACTGAAGTGGAACTACAGTGGTAGGTGAAGAAGTGTGCCCTTCTCTGGAAGTAGGTGAGAAGTGGGCACCTTCCTGACTAGGAGGGCTAAAACTCTGAAGTAAGTGGATCCCGGGTGATAGAATAAGGTGGGTAAGGTGCTGGAGGCATCACATGGTGACTGGGCTGCATGCAAACCCTAATTGCATGCAAGGTCCTGAAAGTGATGATGTGGATATCCAAACATTCAATCCCCAAGTTTATCAGCTACAATTGAAGGATGCTACAACACCCTAGTTTCTTCCTGCTACAACAACCTTTTTATCAGCTACTACTGGAAGAAGGCTATGACCCCTTGGTTTATAAGCTAATACTAAAAGGATTCTTCGACACCCCAGCAACCACCGGAAGAAGTCTACAACCCCCTTGCAGGAATCTAGCCTGCCCTAGCACCACCCTACCTCCCTATTCTTTGTTTTTATAACTTCAATAACTTCTTACAGTATGTTTTGTTCTCTATCCTTTGCTGCAAATTATCAATTCTGACCAAATAGATAACACTGCTCTTTTCTTACATTCCTTGACTTCTGTACTACATTATATATTCATATTAAATGCTCAGCAACCATACTCTATTCTTCCTTTTATTTATTTGGTCTCTGTACAACTTCAGATATTCATGTTCTTCAAGTCTATTACTGGATCCTTTTTATTTTGCTTGGTCTATGTTTTTCTTAAATCTTCATCAATCTAGACTTCAGATCCATTCCCTTCCAATCTAAAATACCTATTTATATATTATGTGTCTCATCCTTTAATCGTTGAATCTCTTCAATCTGAACTCGTAACTTTTCATACTCATGTCTCTTCAAAAAGATTAACTCTGTTTATTAATTAAACAATAAAACCTATGTATTTTGTCTCTATTTATTTAATCCTTGTTTAAAATGACTAGCTGGTCAATATCTATTAAAATATATGTCTTGTGTGTGCATCTGAAAAACTTGTTAACAAATATCATTAAGCTTAGTGCTGGCATACTCACAAACTGTGTAGACATAGTTTTTCTTCAGCTTGGCAGGTCAATTTTTTCACACATGTGACCTCCATATGGAAAACTGAAACCATGACTGGATAAACACTTCCACAAGGAAACAATCCATGTCATTTGATGAATTTATTGACACACACACATCATCTGGTGGGCATTTGAAAATAGCCTCTTAAACTACTGATTTAGCACTTAGACAAAATTATCAAACCCTAAATCAACATGAGGTGATTTTTATTTTCACTAACTTGGAAATATGAAACATGAAAAGCATAGAGGACAACATGTGGATTCCATCCAAGTCAATTTCAACCTCTGAAACCTTATTCTCTCTCCATGGCGGGCATTTTACTAGACCAGTGCAAATCAAACCAGAGGGCACTTTTGGCAGAATGATAACTTCACCTTCAGAGACTTTTTGGACAAACTAATGATATGGTTAGATGCAACAATAAACAGTATAGATACCCATACCCTAAGAACAATTTAAACCATCAACTATATAAAATGGCAAGCATTTTACAAAGGTCATTTAGGCAGTTTTACCAGTAGTTTTATACTTCGACAATTTGGGTAATCTCCAAGATGGATTTTTTATTTTACCAAAAACTTGAACCAATGATGCCAAATGATGTAATACATCTCACTGAGCACAACCAAACTAATTTCACCTTTAGACTCTTCTTTTTCTGACCTAGGCGTGCATTTTACTGGACTGGAGCAAAACTACATGAAACCCTGTTTTGGAAGACCTATAACTTCCTCCTCGGACACTCTCAAGACAAAATGAGACCATAGTCAGATAGACAGATCAACAATATACAACCTGACAAGATGGGGCAGGCATTTTCCTTAACCTATGAATTATGGCGTGCATTTTACTGAGGCCACTTAGGAAATTTTACTAGTACTGGTGCAAAACAGCCTGAAACCCTGTTTTGGCAGACCAATTTTTGAATAGTATTAGAACAAGGGTTGACCAATAGCTTGAATATAGTAAATAAGAATCAAATATCCTTCATAATTATGGAATAATCGAATTAGAGAGACAAGCATAGGCAATGTACTTCCATCTTCTCCATAGATAAATTTTTGGGTACCAAAATCCTCCCAATACGGAGGTATGATCCAAAATGGATCCAAAACAAAAATAAGGCATATGACCTAGATCTAGAAAAATTATTAATAAATGGAACTACTTATTAAGCTATCCATATTTGTTATAAAAGTTAAGGGATCAATTTAAGAAGCTACAATAGCTCATAGCTATGAAAGTGGATGAAGTATGAGGTAACAACTGTTAGTGTTATGGCCACACATTGACTCAACCAGACACCTACTCATGACAAGGAACTCTAAACTTCGAAATAAAATTCCATTTTAACAAAATGACACTAAAGATGAAGGAACCATGAAGAAGAATGTTTCCATGAAGAAGAATGTTTCCATCAACGGAATGACAAAAGGGAAAGAGAGAACTGCATAAGGGGAAACAAAAAAACAAACTGGGATGTTTGGTGTTCCAACTACCCTATCATTTCCCAATGCATCCTATAAGAACTATGAGCATAGTGAGCCTAATACTACGTAATATCTCAAGAATTATTGATTAATAATGACTAAGAAAAGCCATTTGATGTTGATTTTCTCATTTGGGGTTATGGGGTAAAAATATATGCCCTTATGGTATGATTCATTGCTATGTATATTCATTTATTTAGTTATATGATCGTGAATTGGTAGGTTAAAATGTAATTTTTGCACTTAATGAAATGGTTGGCTAAGCGAATTCTTTTACTTGAACATGTAAACTACTTGTAAATGCTCATATTACAACATTGTTACTCTTTAAAATAAAACTATTTTCTTATTTTTCTTTGAGCTAGCATAATAATCAAATATTATTAGCATCTTTTATTGATTCAAACAATAAATTAATGCAAAAAAACAAATTACCTTAATCTTTAGCATTGTTATTAATTCATTATGGCAATGTCATTTACACATAAATTTAAAACTCTGATTGATTGAGTTAAATAGGTAATACCTCATATCTAGTTTTTCTTTATTAGTGACACAACTTGTTTTTCCCACTGATATGATTTTTTCCTTTATTTATAATGTTTAAGTTTTATGTTGCATATCTTATCCCACTCTTATGTTTAAAGCACTTTATTATCTTAATAAAATAATATAACCAAGTGGAAAATCATAATTTTCAGCCATACATATTAACAAGTCTACAGTGAATGAGAGTGATTCCAAAACTACAGTTAACATTCAAAATATTCATGTAACAAAACGAACAGGAAGAAGCACTAAAGCTATTTGACTAGGAAACTATCTCCACTTGGCCAATTACACCTCCACCTCTTTCTTCTCTCCAAAATTCATCATCACATTCCATTTTTGTCACTCATTAGCTTCCATACCGTACTTAGCTAATTTGTGAGCCTCTTGACTGATTTGGAAGGTGCTTTCTCTACCTTAGTGGTTTTTCTAGCTTTTAGTAAGCCTTCCTTTTTTGTGTTTTACAACTTGCCTTTAAGGCATTCTATTTTCTCTCGTGACATGTATTATATATTGTATTCATATTATTGAATAATACAAAGATGATATTTCCATCAATTTAGTTCCTTCTCTTATGTTTATGTTTCAATATTTCTTCTTATTCTTGCATATCTTTGAATAAACTCTTGTGAGGACTTCTTTGCTTGAAGATCATTGGTTATTAGAATTATTTCATGGTATTGATCCTATATAGAATTATCACATGGTATCATAACCTTGGGATATCTTGACTAAATCATTCTTCTAGTATAATTTTCAAAGAGTTTGTTTTGCAAGTACTGAAGATCAAATGGCAGAAATTTATTGTTGAAGAAGAACTCAGATCTTTCCATCTCTCATCATTGTTCTCCTCTTACACTTCAGATATTGAGACTCCTTTGCTGGTCAATGGTATCCAATAAGGTGATATATAGTTATTTGGAAGTCAATATAAAGTTGAGGTTGTTGGTTTCGCCTTCACTTCCTCTGCACATGCTCCTACCAGTTCCTACATGATTGCCAACACGTTTTTCAAGAAGTTGGAAACACCTCTTAGTTCTCTCATATGTCTTCTGATTCGAATCATCAGCCAGTTGTTGCAGCTGATACATGCTCAAAACCTCTCCTTGAGTTGCTTTTTGGTGTGATATTGAATACTATGGAGGAAAAATTACAGTTTGGAGTGACTGGTTTCGCTCTCTCTGTCTGGATTCTGATCCACTTCATGATTATTGGCACCTATTGCAAAAAAGATGAAGGACAACATCAAGTCTCATTTGGACCTGATCTCAGGACGCTCAAGTCTAGTGAGCACATTCCAATTCTTCTCAAGAAGAATACTCCTCCATACATTTGACCAAGTTCTCACCTACTTGGAGTTTGGAGAGCCTTATTATGGTGTATTCCATGATCTTGAGGGGAGGTTTTCTTCCTAGGTGGTTTTCCTTCTTTCCTCACCTACATGGACTAATAAATTTTTGTATTGGTCAATATATAATTTTTCATCTATTTTGGTGCTTTATGGGCAGAAAGATAGGATGAATTGGCTTGAACGACCCATTTTAGGGGCATGCCTCACTTTGAAAATTTGGGGTCTAGAGCCTTTGGGGGCTTGTTTAAGGGATTTAAAAAATATTTTTGGGGTACAAATATCATCACCTATACCATTCCCATTGATTCTATTCTACACTCCGATAGCTTTCCAACTGTGCAAGAATCGCCTTAAATAGAGTTTGTATTAGGAAGTTATGCCTCTTGCAAGTTGACCTATCCAGTTGACCACCATGGTACCGAGTGGATTCTATGTTAGTATCATTTGTTACACATGTAGATATAATCATATGTGGACTTTCAAGAACATTCTAGAATATCCAAAATCCTAACCCTAATGGGTGGAAAGAATATATTTAAGGGTGGAAAGAAGAGATTTATGGGTTTAAATATGGAATAAAGGAGTGTGGGACTAGAAGCCCCATCCATTATATATGATTTATTACCATGAACCATGACTTGTAGAGTAGTCAGGTTGCTTGCCTCATGCCCTAATGAGCAGTGAGCTTACTCATGACTTAATAAGTAGAGAGTTTGCCTTCCTTATGATTTTCCTTAGTAGTGGTGTACACTTGCCTCTACAACAAAAAATCACATTGTTGACGAACATGCATGTGACATACCTTTAAATACCATTTCCAAAGACACTTATGGTGACGCCCATTAAAACACCATCGACATAAGTATATTTGATGATGGACATTAAATAATCGTATTCACCATAAGTGGATTTTCTGATTGAAACAATGGCGTCCATGCTAAGGCCATCACTAATTCAAGTTTTCAAAAGTAAATTAATGATAGTATTTATAAGCACATCATCAATTCCTATTTTTAAATAAATTTGGCAACAAACACATCATGCCCATCATAAAAAACTCTCTAGAAATAATGATGACAATCACAAACCATCACCAAAGATATTGACCCAATGATGAAAATCATTGATCATCAACAAAGATCCTAACCTGATGGCGATAATCACTGACTTTCACCAAATATCTTGGTTGTAACCCTTAAATGACCACTAATTATCACTAATTGCCCACTAAAACTTCCCTTATTTTACTCATAATTACCTCTAATTGATCACTAATTGCCCTATAATTGATTTCTAGTTAACTCCATATTTGACACCTAAGTATCCCCAATTAATCCTTAATTATCACTAATTATCCCTAAATGACTATTAATTACCCCTACTTGATCACTAATTACCCATAAATAACCCCTAATTACCACTAAATGACCCCTAATAAACCTATCATTGTAGAGTAGTGTGCCTCACATAACATGATTTGAATTGACATCTGTCACCACAAAACTAGACGAATTCTTAACATCAAGGGAAACAACCAGTTGAGTTAACCCCTCGAGATTAAATGACCCCTATATACCCATAATTGACCCATAATCACCATCAATTTCTCCTAGTTAATCCATAATAACCCCATAATTGACCCCTAATTACCACTAATTACCCCTACTTGACCTCTAATTACCCCATAATTAACACCTTATTAACCTCTAATTACCCTTAAAATATACTTAATTACCCCCAATTGACCATGATTTACCACTAAATTACCCTTGATTTACCTATAATTACCCATATTTGACCCCTAAATTTTCCTCTACACCATGAAGCATTGCCTCTACCACAATTGATTTAGATATTCAATCTATGCTCTAATATATTGCACAAATTGGATCTTAATGCATGTTATTGGCCTTAAACCATACTTTAGATGTCAATGCCTATCCTTCATCCTATAAACCTCAATATGGTACCCATATATCACTAGTACAAAAATGATTCCCTGTACGATGATCTATAAACTATCATGGATATTCCATTGGAACATTTCATCACAACAGATCTTACAGCTCAGGTCTGTTTATTAACTTATTTCCACTGGTTGCTAAGTAAACTAGAATTGAAAGAAAAAATAAATATACATTCCCCACAAATATTAACACAATATTTACCATAGTAAATCCCACTATGGGGAAAAACCCATCCAGAAATGAGAACTATGATTTGCTCTTTTACATAGAATGAAAATACAAAGAAAGTGGTACTCTTTATGGAGTTACCCATGACTCTATGGCCATAATAACTACTATAGGATGTCGTACTTCATTTGTAATTCTCTAATATCCATTCCCATGTTTTTGCTCATATATGGAACAATACAATAGCATCATAAGAATGGAACCCCTCTTATTCTAATGGCCCTGTCTTTAACATAGCCTGATAGTTGTCTACAGTTAATTTTAGGGTTTTTGCATGCCTCAATTCTCAATGAGGGTTAGGGTTTTGGATATTATAGAATGTTCTTGAAAGTCCACATGTTATTATATCTACATGTGTTACAAATGATACTGACAGAGAATCCACTCGGTACCATGGTGGTCAACTAGATAGGTCAACTTGCAGGAGGCATAACTTCCTCATATGGACTCTATTTAAGGTGATTCTGCACAGTTGGAAAGCTATAGCAGCATAGAATAGAATAAATGGGAATGGTACATGTGATGATCTTTGTACCCCAAAAATCATTTTTAAATCCATCAAACGAGCCCCTAAAGGCTCTGGACCCCAAATTTGCAAAGTGAGGCATGCCCCTAAAATGGGCATTGCAAGCCAATTCATCCAATCTTTTTTCCCATAAATCACCAAAATATATGAAAAAATATATATTGACCAATAAAATTTTTTATTAGTCCATATAGGTGAGGAAAGAAGGAAATCTACTTGGAAAGAAAACCTCCCCTCAAGATCATGGAATACACCATAATAAGGCGATCCAAACTCCAAGCAGGTGAGAACTTGGTCAAATGTATGGAGGAATATTGTTCTTGGGAAGAAGTGGAATGTGATAACTAGACTTGAGATTCTTGAGATCAGGTCAAATGAGACTTGATGCTATCATTCATCTTTTGTGCAATATGTGCCAATAATCATGAAGTGGATCAGAAGCAGGACAGAGAGAGCAAAACCAGTCACTCCAAACTGTAATTTTTCCTCCATAGTATTCAATATCACACCAAAAAGTGACTCAAGGAGAGGTTATGAGCATGTAGTAGATGCAGCAACTGGTTGATGATTCGAATCAGAATACATATGAGAGAACTGAGAGGTGTCTCCAACTTCTTGAAAAATATGTTGGCAATCATGTAGGAACTGGAAGGAGCATGGGAAGAGGAAGTGAAGGCGAAACCAACTACCTCAACTGTATATTGACTTCCAAATAACTATATATGACCTTCTTGGATACCATTGACCATCAAAGTATCCTCAATATCTGAAGTGTAAGAGGAGAACAATGATGAGAGATGGAAAGATCTGAGCTCTTCTTCAACAATAAATTTCTGTCATTTGATCTTCAGTACCTGCAAAAAAAACTCTCTAAAACTTATACTGGAAGACTAATTTAGTCAAGAGATCCCAAGGCTCTGATACCATGTGATAATTCTATATAGGATCAATACCATGAAATAATTCCAATAGCCAATGATCTTGAATCAAAGAAGTCCTCACAAGAATTTATTCAAATATATGCAAGAATAAGAAGAAATATTGAAACATAAACATAAGAGGAGGAACTAAATTGATGGAAATATCATCTCTGCATTATTCAATAATATGAATACAATATATAATACATGTCAGGAGAGAAAATAAAATGCCTTAAAGGAAAGTTGTAAAACACAAAAAAGGAAGGCGTACTAAAAGCTAGAAAAACCCCTTAGGTAGCAAAAGCACCTTCCAAATCAGTCAAGAGGCTCACAAATTAGTTAAATATGGTATGGCAGCTAATGAGTGATGAAAATAGAATGTGATTATGAATTTTGGAGAGAATAAATAGGTGGAGGTCCAATTGGCGAAGTGGAGCTAGTTTCCTAGTCAACTAGCTTTACCTTATCCACTAGAAAGCAGATAAAGCAGGATAAAGCTGTCTAAAGAAGGAAGGTGCCTTTATAAAATAGGAATAGAATAAAATTAGATAGAATCTCAGGAAATCTTATCTAGAATCTATCAAAATTCATTTTAGTGACTTAGTATGGCATATGGAGGCATAAAAGACAAAACCAGGCCAACTACATAGTCTACACCTATGGAAATTAATCTAGATGACTAATAAAATATATCCTAAGTATGGAATGGGTTTTTAAATGTTCCAACAGTGTCTCATCTATGGAACAATACAATAACATGATAAGAATGGAACCCCTCTTCTTCTAATGTCCATGTCTTTAACATAGCTCGATAGTTGTCCAAAGTTAATTTTAGGGTTTTTGCATGCCTCAATTCTAAATCAAGGTTATGGTTTTGGATATTATAGAATTTTATTGAAATCCCATACATGATTAGCTTCGCATATGTGAGAAATGAGACTGACATAGAATCCACTCAGTATTGTGGTGGTCAACTAGATAGGTTAACTTGCAGGAGGCATAACTTCCTCATACATACTCTTTTTCAAGCGATTCTTGCACCGTTGGAAAGCTATTGGAGTGCAGAACCAAATCAATGGGAATGGTACAAGTGATGAAATTTTGGCCCTAAAATTTTTTTTTAATCCCTCAAACTATAACTAGAAGGTTCTAGACCCCAAATTTGCAAAGTGAGGCATGCTCCCAACATTGGAAGAAGTTGTCATTGATGCCAAACAAGGTGTCATTGATGTGAAAAGGGTGAATAGATATGTGGTGTTTCCATTGGTTTCATGATGATGTGGTTGTATTAGAGATAGATTGCTTTAGAATGTATGATGAAGCCTTGAATCCCCTAAAGAATACCCTAATGATCCTAAGGAATCCCTTGAAGAAGAAGCCTTGTCACTATTAAAGAAATGTAACAGCGGAATATATTCTAGATATACTTGTCTATTTTATTATTGTATTCCGCCGTCGAGAGATGTCATTGATGTAATTGATAATGTAAGAGTCATTGAAAGTGTCAATGTAAATCCTAACTGTTAGGTTGGCCTAGAAATAAATAGAAAAGAATATTTTATTGTAAAGTGTATAGGTCGGCCCAGGTAGGTGAGTCAAGCCGACCTAGTTAGTAAAAATTTCAAGTCACTTGTTAAGTATAAATATGACATTGAGTTGCTCATTTGTATCACTCACCTCACTCACTCAAGTTCGCATAGGAGAGAGAGAAGTTTGCACAAGTGAAGGAGAGAAGCTGTTTTTTTCTTGGGGTTTTATCTTGTAGTTGGTGAATTCTATATTGAGGAAGTTTTGTCATGGTTTTCTCCCTTGTGGTTTCCTTGAGAGAAATATTGTGTTTTTTGTGTTTGTCTTTCTTTCAGTGATTAGATTGTTTAATGCTAAACAAAGTGAAAAACTAACATGGTATCAAAGCAGGCGTGAATGAAAACATTGTGTAGCCTTTGCAACTGCAGAAACTAGGGCTTCTTATTCCAGGATCTCTCTCCATAGATAAATTGAAAAAGAGGGTAAATCTAACTCGCCTCACTAGGGAGCATCTTTCTGTCGAAGCAGATTTCAATTCCAAGAATTTTCAATTTTGGGTCCACCACTACAGCCGGGAGAACCAGGGCATCAATTTTTTGGAACATCTGCTCACATATTTGGTAGAAAGAGAACTATGCTCAACTCACCTTGAGGAGGCACATCTTTTCATCCAGTTAGTTTTCCAAGATCCCAAAGTTGGAAAATTAGGGATGCACGCTTAATGTGATTGATGAGGATGGTGAGGATGGAGATATAGTAATTCTGATGTTGTTCAAACACTGGCCCAGCACTAAATCCTATGTCTTCACCACCGGTTGGTCTGACTACATGGAAAAAAAAGGTTTGATGCAGAACGATGTTGTCATCTTCTCCTAGGACTCCCACCGTTGTTTGTTTTTCATCTCCTATGAGAAGTCATCAAACAATCACTAAATCGATCATCTCTACTTTCTATTTTGGAACTGCAAGCTCTTCGATCCGGTCACTCAATGTTTGAACTTTGATATATTTTTTTGTGTAGAAGCTATAAAATAATCTCAAGCTTTAGTGCTTCTTCCTGAATCTCAATTAGTTATAATATTTTGAATGTTAACTGTAGTTTTGCAATCACTATTGTTCACTATCAACTTGTTAATATGTATTGTTGAACATTATGATTTTCTACTTGGTTATATTATTCCCTTAAGATAATATATTAAGATATGTAACATAAAAGTTATATGTAACATAAGAGTGGGATAAGATATGTAACATAAAAGTTAAACATTATAAATAAAGAAAAATCCAAATCAATGGGAAAAACAAGTTGTGCCATTAATAAAGAAAAATGGGCTATGAGGTATTATCTATTGAACTCAGCCATCATAATTTTAAATTTATGTGTAATTGACATTGCTATAAGGAATTAATAACAATGCTGGTAAGTGAGGTAATTTGTTTTTTCATAGATTTATTGTTTGAATCAACAAATGATGCCAATATATTTGATTATTATGCTAGCTCAATGAAAAATAAGTTAATATTTCTATTTTTGAAGAATAACAATATTGTAATATGAATATTTATAAGTAGTTTGCATAGGTGCAAGCAAAGGAATTCACTATAATATAACTTAACCTGGTGAGATATTAACTAAAAAAATATAATTGTTTAATATAATATACTTTATTCTAATCATTGTTATTATAGATATCTTGAGATATTAATTAATTAAATATAATTGTTTATTATGAACCAGTTCAACCAATAAATAAAGGAGTAGTCTATTTATTCTGTTTTAGTCGGAATCGGGTAATTTTTTTGGAGTAAAATCCAAATTTCTACCTGTTTAAATTGTATTTTTGAATCCATAAATATGCAATTTCCATAACTAATATATGTAATTCTAAGATTTTTTAAGGATTTCCAACCGAAATGAAAAATATGCTCGGGAAGGTTGAAAACCTAGAATAGTTAGACTACACGATAAATAAAGAAAAAGATAGTAGATAACCATATGAACACCTCCCATCACAATATTAATTTAAATGTAAATTGAAGTAAAAAATAGATTTTAGTTGCTAGCAAAGACAAAATAAATGAGTTGTGGGGCACCAACCAATGAGTTGATCGAATTGGAATTTTAAATGTATGATATATATAATACATATAAATCATTAGCATAATTAATTATCAACGATTTTAATGGGAGTAAGTTATATTTGGTGAGTTTTTTTTGGTCAAAATATGATAGGAATTGTTGAAATTACACTTTTGAGTTGTTCAAATTTGCATAATCGTGGTGCCTCAATAGTAATTGAGTGTACTATTCATCCATTTCTACAATCAAAATCGCAATTTCAGCAAACAATCCAAATGCGTACAAATTGTCCTAAAATTAGCTTACTCCATTTCAATGCTTCACCATTCATTTAAACCAACAAATTTGAGTGTACAAATTATGTTTTAACCATGAATCCCATCATAATCATAAATATTTTTATCATTAAAACTTAAATGAGAAAAATAACATATAATGACTTTGTTATTAGTCACTTTTGAAAGACTATATAGATAATGCTAGGATATTTTGGGTAGATAGAAGGCATTTTCCCTTCTATTTCCCGTGTGTGTTGTTGGTGGCATCATCTTCATCGTTTCTTTGTTCTTATTATTTATTTTATTTTATTTCTTATTTGATAATTTATAGTTACTTTTGGTGAGTGGGTGATTGGTTAACTCAATGTATAGCTATCATATTAATGAGTGCTACCTCATACTTCACACTTTCACAATTATAAACTATTTTTATGTAACTTCTTCAACAACTCATTTAGATTTTTCTATAAATCCATTTTAGATCATATACACATTTTCACTTCTCACCATTTAAATTAATTATACTAAATGTCTAATAAATTTATAACATTTATAATTTTGACAAACTAATATAATAATTTATTTATAAGTTTTAAAGTTATAAAAAAAATAGCTTATTAACCAATGTAATTTAATATAATTAATTACCACTCACCTTTTCCTTTCCTTCACGACTAGACTCATTCTTAGGAGAGTGAGTGTTTCTAAGAATGCTTGTTATGTCTCCCATAAACTACTAAAATAATGTACTTGACAAGAGAGGATGCACAACAGTGATACTCGTCAAATAGATTTATGAGTCGATGGAAGTTACTCTAGAGTCTTTACTATCACCCTTAACTAGCTTATGCATAAAATTTATATAGATACATGGTAATATTCAATGAGTGTTTTAAGTCTTTATGAGTTGATGAAGAATATATATTTAGTAATGAATGATTTAAGTGTCTAAGGAGGATTGGTGTTGGTTTTTTATTTATTTAGTGTAGAAATGAGGAGTTAATTTAGATTATGAATGAGCCTAACAAGAAACAAATCAATATTATGATATGTTCTTTACAAGAGAAATCTAGGTTTAAAATACAATGGAATGCTATCCAGGAAACAAGGAGTACTAAGCTAGTTGATAGATTAGTATATGTAAGCTTAACTAGTTATACGTATACTAAGGCCCCCCTTACACAAAATGTAGGGATTAAACATAAAATAACAAAAATGGGTCCTGGAAACGTGGCTTGCTAAGGTACTCATGTACAAAATCTAATAAGAAGAGTAAAGGATAAACAACCATATGATAAGAACACCTCTCCGAAAGAAAGTCAATCATCAATGCTGGAAAATGCACATATCAAACTGTTGAGGCAATGAGAATTGAAAGCACACCATTTGTGATCCTCTAAAATGATTCCTAACACAAAATGCATGGTTATGTACTTATTTACATCGAGAAAACATCATTAATTGAGTGTCCCTATGGAATCCAATCCATCTTTCCAGAGTGCATGGGTTTCTAGATTCTACAACTACTGAGTCAATATAGGAATCGATGTTGTCTACAAGGTTCACTATGAAGATTGTTGATTTTGATCAAAATGGTGAATAAACAATCATTCAAGGAAGCATTGCATACCATTCCCACACAAGGCTGACTAGGTGGAAAAGATGATGGCAATGGATGTCACAGATGATAGTGAAAGTATGGAAGCATGAGCTAAAAGTGGTAATAATGGAAAACAACCTAACCAAGAAACACTCCAAAGTGGCTAGCTCCAAAAGACTACAAACAAAGTAGTGCATGGAGGTAAATATCTTGTAACACTCTAAGACTATATGCACAAGTGGCACACGATCTGCTACTCAAAGATGCAGAGTGAGAGCTACCATTTAAATAAATATCATCATAGACAACAATCCTTGGTATGGGTCCTGGATAAACAAGGCTATGTTAGGTACCCATTTACAATAGAGGATTCAACATATATTCATTGATCTTGTGAGAAAACTAACTATCTCAGTTAAATGAATTTATGTGTTGTGCAACTACACATTTGAAATAGAGAGAAATACTCTTTGCAATACCCCAGTAAGTACTGAAAATAGATACTTTAATGAAAAGCTATGACAAAAACAACGTTTCCAATAACCTTATTGCAATAAATTGGGCAATAATACTATGCCAAATGCCGCCAATGAAAAAAATATGATCATTAAGGGAATAGATTGATTGTCGCTTCCATCACACTCAATCTACATACCAAATCCCCCATGATAAGACATGTGTGCACTAGTAGTCCTTTTAAGAAACAAATAGAGATAGCCATAGTTGGACCATGCAAGAGGGTCCAACACACAAATAGCTACATCCACATTAGATTGAATGACGCCTTGGAGGAAAAGGACAACAACAAATATAATTTTGTTTTTATTATTGATTGGTTAGTCAAAACAAAAATTACTTTTTCAAAAGGATTACTCTTACAAATAAAATACCAAAATAACAAACCCTCTCCAGAACAAATTTTTGTGGACTGTTCTTAAAACGACCAAGGCTTCTAGTTCATTAGTGTGAAAAGTAGCAATGGTTATCTCAATTCTTAAGGTTGACCCTATTGGAAGGCCTGACCCACATAGTGATAGTAGCGATTCTACAAAAAATTCCTTGCTCATTATATTTCCCCCACTACAGATCTGAAAACAACCTATAAGTGTAACAAGCACGGTGGTCTTGCTTATGCTATAGAGGCCAATCTGAGTGCATTAAAGAACTCTAATATTTCAGACCAAAATATGAAATGAAGGAAAGCATGAGCAACTAACTTCGAAACTAAATTACCTTGGATCTGCACTACACATATTGAAACTCCCAGATCTAAGTGCCTATCTAATTCTTCTACATAAAAGGAGGTTGTCAATCAAATTGAAGGGGAGGAGGAATAATGTATCAAGAGGAGACAAACCAATGATAATAGTATCATGCACCTGAACAAAATGAACCCTAGCCTAGGACAATTTAGCACAAAACTAAATTCATATGAGCTAGATCAGATCCACACAAAAAAATAAAGGGGCCAGCAAAAGTGAATCTGCTAGACCATAACCAATAATCTTGCGCTATCAAAAAAGAAAAGGTAGATTTTCCTCACCTTATTCCAATCTTTACTCACAACTAGTTGTGAATATGCATTTAGAACATGAAGTGCATCTATCCTTCATGATGTTGTATCAAGCCTGAGAAAGGACACAACTGTAAACCTGAGACAGAGGTGCACAATCTTTAAATATGAACTACCACAACATAGGTTAGATCGCACCAGCAAGAGGTAATGAAGTATCCACTACTGAGAATGTTTAATCCATACAGGAGTGGTTATAATGCTGGGGGAGATGGATGTCACATATCACTCTTTATCATCAACAATCAAGAGGAAAGAGAGCCAAGCAAGAAAATATTAATGCAGGTTCAGTCAGAATAATGCAAGGTAGGAAACAACTACTTTGATATCATACCAGGGATGAGCTACTACAAACAGTGATCAAGGTCCAATGCACTCACTGAATGTGAGTGTAAATGTTTGAGATTGATTGTTGGAATCAAACCTACACCAAATTCGCAACGAGCAAGCGAGAACCTCCACATAGATTAATAAAACAATAGTGCAAGAAACACTTGCTCTGATACCACACAGAAATCCTGGATACAATCACACTAGATACAATCATGCTAGATGGTCTTCCAAAAGATACAATCATGCTAAATGGTCTTCCAAATGATATTGTGGTGAAAATGAACAATAGTGATCAGTATATTTGAATGTAAGAAGCAATTAATAAATCTAAGTAACGCCAAATTACGAGTGGGTGTGAAGCTGCATTCCTAATGGTACAGATAAGACGGCTATAAATAACTCCGACCAAAGCACCAATCTAGCAACAAAGTGTTGGAATATTTTATATTCCTTGGAAGGTAATAATGTCTTTGTATTATGTCGGAAGATATCCACAATCTTATGTAAAAGAGTAATACATTATATCCCATATTCATCATGGTAAATTATACTCTTGATATTCATTATTATATAAAGAGATGTTATTATGGAGAATTATATTATCCCACATGTAATATGTGAGAGTAATTCCTCCTCATCTCCTAGTATATAATAGAGTCAAGGGAGTCACATCACTCATCATGATCTATACTTATTCACGCAAGTATTGTTGTATTGTATTGGGGTTATTGGCATTGCTCTCGTGTAAGCTTGAAGGAGATATTATGGAGATAATAGAAGACTACCTTCTTGTGGATGTAGCCCAATTGGGTGAACCACTATATCTGGTGTACTTTTTTCTCTTGTTCTCTTTCTGTACTTATTGTTGATATATTATTGTTTTGCATAGATAGGTAAGCTAGTTTAGCTAGATCCATATCTCTAACACAAAGCATCATAACAAAAATCAGTCAGGAATTAAATCAGATTGTGAATGAGCCTCATAAGAAACAAAAAAACAAACTATATAATATTATGATATGCTATTAACAATAGAAACCCACATTTATCTATAATAAAATTAGAAAGTTTTAACGTGCGCGCACACACACACATATATATAAATATATATCTCTTTTTTAACTTAGGTTAGGGTTGACATTGTAAAAATTTTATTTAGTTAAAATTTTATTTTATTTTAAGTACAACATATGAACTCCATGTTGAGCAAGGAATTACATTTCTCACTCACACTTAAGATAAAATAAAATAAAATATTTTATTTTATTTGTATTGATAACTATATTTTATTTTCCTTCACTTACAATGTAACACATTTATTTATATATACTATAAGATTCCTCATATTTATGACATGTAATGTAAATGGTAATATTGGATGTCCTACAATAATATCAAATTCCTTTCCTATAATAGTGTAGTGCCCCTAGACTTTTGTAGACATTGAGGGCACCTGCTGAGTGACCCGGCCGATTGGAACATTAATTAAATAACCTTTTGGCCTTATTTTTGAGTATGTGTATCTGAACTGTTGATGTAAATGAATAATTGCATATGTTAAATGATTAGCTATGACTATGGAAAATTATGTTGATGGATAATGCTTAACGACTAGCTGTACGGTGATTATGTAATTGTCGATGAAATGTATATTTGATTAGATGAATAAGAAGTTTGAATAAATCATAAATGTTTAACAATACTAGATTTAGAAATCAGATGATGATTATTGAGGACAGTGCTACTAATAACTTGTTGTGAGAAGTGTGTGTAGAAACAAGTGAGACGGTTCACCAATGGACACACAAAGGAACATGAAGGGTCGTAGAGTACGGGTAAATCATACACAGGGGAGCGACGACGATGTCGACTTCCGACAAGAATACCATGCATGAGCAGATAAGCACTGATCCGCTTGCTCAAGAGGAATGCGTGAGGGCGTACGAGGTGGGCCACGATGGAGCTGGTCATGTACGAGTTGAGGGGCGCGCAGTGAGAACGGAATCACTCCTCAGCGCCATTAGTCCCTAGATAGCATGTAGATGGAGCATGGATGGTAACGATTCCTAAAATCCCTACAAGAGTTCCCGCAAGTCAAAACGGAAATATGGTGGCAGAAGGGCCCAACGACGCGGTACCCTGTCGAGAACGAAAAGAATGGACGCAAGTACCCAACGGGGTGGTACCATGCCAAGGAATGGAAACCATGGATGATTGGACCCGACGGAGTGGTGCCATGTCAGGGAATTAAAAATTAAGGAACCAGGAGCCCAACGACGCGGCACCGTGATCCTGGTGAGTTTGATTGTTAAATTAAACTGCATAAAAACTTAGGAGAATAACTCTAGATTATTACTTAGCAAATGCATAAAAATAGTTTAGACATTTGCACATGAATAGTTGTTTTTGTTGAGCATTTAAAATAATAGAAATCATTATTTAGGAGCAAAATAGAATCCTAAGATTAGACACCTAGTCAACTAAAAGCTAGAAGTTGATTAAAATATCTGGGGGACAAACTAGAGCAAACTTAGGGATGTAGGTGCACTTCCCAGAGAAACTGACACTTGGATGGGTGAGTGTTTTAATTAAATAATTAATTACAAATATCTAATTATGCATGAAGCGACATGTGTCGCAGGAGATTTTCCTTTATAAGGAAGGCTTAGGGAATGGGTAAGGGGCCCATAATTGGGACGATTGTCGTAATTTTTGAATGCCTCAAAGACTTGCTGCTATCTAAGGGTTTGGCTAAGAAATCCTGGTGGGAAGGGAAGCCCAAGCTGAATTTCTGAAATACTTGTGTGAACTCTACGGCCCGACTAGCTCGGGGGTCTGGAAGGAAGGAGAGTACTTCCAGAGTGGTTGGGTGGTTAACCGAGGTGTCCGTCTGTGACCGTGGTGATTGGCGATGAGTTTGGAGCTGCAGCAACAAGGAGGTTCACCTTCCGATTGGAGCTACGACCATTACAGGTTCTTATTGTTCTTATGATTAGTGTATTTATAATTTTTTTTATATAAGATCGTCAAGCTAAGATTTTTTGTAAAACTCTGATTATGTTTTATTTAATTAGATCTGAATTATTAATTCTCTGTCGAAAACAGCAGAGATCTAGTTTATTTCCTGGAATTGAATCAGATTTGTATTATGAATTTGCATTATCTAGTAATTAGATCTGTGTGTTCACAAGCGAAATTTTATTTAAATTAGTTCTGAATCATTAATCTTTTTCCTGTCGAAGTTAGCTAAGATCTGGTTTATTTTCTAGAATTGAATCAGATTTGTATTATGAATTTGCATTATCTAGTAATTAGATCTGTGTGTGCACAAGCAAAATTTTATTTAAATTAGTTCTGAATCATTAATCTTTTTCCTGTCGAAGTTAGCTGAGATCTGGTTTATTTTCTGGAATTGAATCAGATTTGTATTATGAATTTGCATTATCTAGTAATTAGATCTGTGTGTGCACAAGCGATATTTTATTTAAATTAGTTCTGAATCATTAATCTTTTTCCTGTCGAAATTAGCTGAGATCTAGTTTATTTTCTGAAGTTGAATCAATTCTATTTCCTTTTTATCTCTGTAATCTTTTGGGTGAATCACTGGACGCCTTCGTTTAATGAGGGTGAATTCGGGCTGTTCCTCCCAGTATCATAAAAAGTCTTAATTATAGATCACTGCTTAAAGAATCCAATGGATCGGACTCCAAATTAATGGATGCTTCGATCCTGCTATGCAAAAGTTTTAATTAAAGATCACTGCATAATGAATCCAATGGATCGGACTCCAAATTAATGGATGCATCGATCCTGCTCTGCAAAATTTTTAATCAAAGATCTCTGCATAATGAATCCAAAGGGATCAAACTCCAAGATAAGGGATGAACCGATCTTGCTCTGCAAAAGTATTAAAGATAGATATCTGTATAAGAATTCAATGGATTGGACTCCAAGCTAATGGATGAATCGATCTTGCTCTGCAAAAGTTTTAATTATAGATCTCTGCATAACCAATCCAAAGGGATCAAACTCCAAGTTTAAGGATGCATCGAACTTGCTCTGCAAGGGTTTGCAAGATTAGATCTCTGCACATCGAGCTTTTCCACAAGTTCTTTCTTTTCTTTTTTATTTGAATTCGATCGACCTTCACTGTACAATCTACATCTCCGTGATCATTACAGCGCCCTACCTTTCATTTGTCCATCTGGATAGATCACCTACCTGTCTAGCAGAGTATCACGTTGTAAGTGCCGAGTTGACTCATCAAGAAACTAGGTCGGTCGATAAAATCCTCCATTCAAATACATTCCATATTTAAATCAATAGCGATTCCTGTACGGTGAATTGATCCGATGTGATATGCAAAGTTTTCCCCAATATATTCATCAACAACAAATTCTTTTTGAATTTAAATTAAACCTGAGGTTGTGTCAAAAATTTTCCCACCCTGTGGAAGGTCTGTGTCATCTAAGGTTGTTGAATCACGCTGCACTCTTCGCTTCTGTAGGTAATGGAAGATCACCACTCAGTTCATGAGTCGAGCGTTATTCTGAGGATGTGTTCTTTTTATCTATTAATTGGTACCAATGATAAAACCCAATCTATTTAAATTAAGATCTTGCGGTTGCTATTTACATTTCAAGGACGACTTTGAATTTAGATCGCATGAAGGTCATTTATATTGCAGAGTTCAAATTGTTTTTAAATTATATCGAATTATGAAGACAAATCTCATCATTATTCTACGAATCGTATCATTGTATTTACTTTATAAATAAGTTCGTAGTTATCTGATTGTATCACGGATTGTGTATTATTTTTTTATATGAAGCAAACGCCCTGGTCAATCCAATTTCTACACTCCTCACATCTCCTTCCTTCTAAAAAGAATTACGTTCCATTAATTTCTGCCTTAACCTTAGATTATTAAAATCACTGAGATAAGTTTGCTTCCTTCTCTCCCTCCATTTCCCTAATCGACCCGATTCTTACGCCACTTTTAAATTGGTTTACCTACTTTAAAATAACATCGAGCTATCTAAGCTGTAAGTGGAAATCATGTAATCATTGGCGTGCATATGTTGACATAGTCATTTACTTATATATAATTTGGTGGTTGCGTGAATATCTTATAGTCGAAAGTGTGTTACATAAAAGATACGTTAATAATCTTATCCATATGATTATTATTATATTCTTTAATTCTGGGTAAAGAATTGTACAATGTAAACCTTGATTTTATAGACTCTATGTTTCCATACTTTTATTTTTAGAATTAATTTACATTTGGAAATGTGCATGCAATAGTAATTCGATATATATATAAAATCCAAGGATAAAGTTACATTGAAAAGATATATATGTGTGGTAATATGTACATAATTATTTGGTTGGGCGCTCTTCATTTCATCACAGGATATATTTCTTAAGTTAATTATTGAAGGGGCATTGGAGCAGTGAGGAGATCATATCTACCATCTCATATATGACTGTTTGAGCCAATTATAAGGTCATCCACCCATTTTTCTTATTGTTTTCTATGCTTTTATGTGGGGTTGGTAATGAAGTGTTTTACGGAAGTAGTGAGCGAATTATACTCATGGAGGGATCTATCATAGGGTGGGAAGGCGGGGAGGCACTGAAGGAGGTCAAGGGTTCGATTCTGGGCAGCTGCCATGTCTGCAGCAGTCTGCGGGATGCGTCTGCCGCCTTTCGAGGACGTCCACAGATCGCCTCCCATTGTTGCCAAAACTGCGTTACACCTCCTCCCTTTCTCCTTCAGATAATCTGTCCAGGCTCATAGCCCTATTTCCGGCCATGGATCCCCAGCTGGTGGAGAGTGTGTTCGAATATTGTGACGAAAACATGGATCATGCCATCACGAGCCTCAGTAATCTGTGCCTTAACCCTTCTGAGAAGAATATATTTACTACAGTTGATGGTTTGGTTCATTCAGATGGCCAACCAGTTCAAGAGTTCGGGCAGATCGGGTAAATCTGGCATCCCGGCTGATGGAGTAGAGTGGGTTGAATTTCTTGTTATAGAAATGAAGAATGCATCTAATTTGGATGATGTAAGGGCTCGTGCATCAAGGATATTGGAGGCATTTGAGAAAACTGTAATGTCCAGGTCCGCGGCAATATCTGAGGTTCTTTGTAAGGAAAATACTCCCCTCAAACACCAGGTCAGTGAATTTTTTCAGTCCCAGAAGAGCAAGAGCGATTGCTTTGCCTTTCTTGAATCGATTCAGCGTTTCTTGATCTCGATTTCAAGATTTGCAGATTTTCATGGCGTCTGTGGTGCATTCATTCTGAGCCGAAGAACCGGCAGAGTTTGGAGCTTAACAAGGTGCCATGAATTCTGTTACACGTTACCGTAACATGAATTCGTCTTCAAAACCCCTGCAATATTCTTCCGTGGCTGCAGCCACGGCTCCGCAAATTCGTGTCAATGGAGCAATTAATGCTCCTGCTGCCTCTTCCATTCATGATTTCGAAGACGCGGAGGGATTGTTCTCGGGGTTAACCACGAGGGAGCTCGTTGCTTCGCTCTTCAATCTGCTCCTCGTTTCCTGCGAGCCGATCATGGATCTTGGCATGAAGGTGCTGAAATTGCCTCTGATGGACTACGCGCCTTGCAGAGTGCCGATTCTGAAAGCTGTGAAGCGGACGGTGTTTTCTCATTTTTGCGCCGGAGAAACTGTTGCAGAGGCCTCGGACACTTTGACCAGAATGTGGGCGCTGGGTTTGAAGGGCATTCTTGATTACAGCTTAGAAGATGTCGTCGATAACGCTGCCTGTGATGGCAATCTCTCATTATTCATTTTAAATTGTGGTGGCCTTGTTCTAGGGTGTTTTTGTTCTTGGGGTACTTCGGTACTTGTATTTTTTTTATGAAAGCTATGAGACTTAAGCTGAAAAGATTATTTACAGATCTTCTTAGAGCCATTGCTTTGGGTTCTTGGAGGCCGGTGGTTCCTGAGGGTGGAGCCCTTGGCGTCTGGGGCTCTTGATTCTCGGCTTGATTCGGCGGACTGCTCCAGTCCAAAATGAGGTTTGTCTGGTTGCTTCTTCATCAGGGGTTTGCTTGCTGGCTGTTTTTGCCGGTTTGGGAGGTCTACCGTGTCTGCTGCTCTGTCCACAGACATGGATCTTCTGCTTCCTCCGATGAGGGTTTCGGTTATGACGGATCTATATCTTTCTGTGGAGGGTCTGCTACAAAGAATTGTGGATGGTCATAGCTTCTAGTTCTTTTTTGTATTCTCCATTTTTCTGTGCAATGAGGGTTTGTTCCCGAGCTCATTTACTGTACCCACTTATATGTGACAATGTATGGAGCAGCTTTTGCTCTCCATATATCTGCAGAATGTAATTTTGTATCTTCTGATAATAAAATTACGACTTTTTCCGAGGGAAAGAAAAAAAAAGGAATTATACTCATGATTCAAGATTTCTTTAATTGTCAATAAAGAGTAAAAGAATGGAATTATATTTATGGATAGTCTTTTGTTAAGATGAGCTGATAAAATAAGTGTTATATTCTACTTTTGATAATTGAAAAGTGTTCTTTACTGCCAATATTTATTTCGTATTCAACTAAATTAATTTAGAGAATATAAACATGTATCTAGTTATATTTGTGACTCCTTGGAATGTTGTATTCTTTAGATTATGAGAGTTTTATAATTGGGATTAGATTTAAAACTCATGTTTAGACTTAATCTTATTTGAGAAATAAATTTAAAGTTGATGAAGTTATATTTTAATTATTTCTATAATCAAGGTTCCATAGTAAGTCTTAGATGATTGTTTTAACTTAAAATAAATGCATTAAATGGTGAAGAAAAAAAATAAAAAAATCTACTTGTTCAACTTGACAGGGCTTACATTTGGTATCAAAGCCAGGTCGAACTTAGTTTGGACCTAGACAATTCCGCGCGAAACAGTTTATGATGTTTAGTTGACTAATAAATTTGATTTTACATTTGAACAGACTTTGTCATGGATTGAAGAACTCGCTAGGGTAGAGCCGGAAGGGGACGAGGACGAGATGCACGCCCGTCAACCCCAACAGCCCCTGTGGATAATCCTCCGAGAGCTGAGGAAACCATTAACCTACCTGCAGACGAGGTCATGACAATGATGAGGAACTACCATAGAATGACAGAAGCATTGATGACACGACTCGACCGCGAGAACGTTGGTTCTCAAGTCACTGCAGTACCGCAGGCGCCACCTCCGGTCAACATACACCGAGAGTTAGAAAAGGTGAAGTTTCCTGAATTTTGGGGTTCCACTGAGGGGACTGCCGCTGAAGCATGGCTAGAAAACATGGCCATGTGTTTTTCTTTGAGAGACTACACATCTAACATGAAGGTACAGATGGCGATACTACAACTGAAGGGGGAAGCCCTTCTTTGGTGGAAGACCTTGCGACCTCAGCTAGTTCTAGAGCTTGAGGAGATATCTTGGGAATTGTTCAATGAACATTTCCGTCAGCATTACCTATCAGATGAATTCATTGAGCGACAGCTGAATGATTTCCATGCACTAAAGCAAGGACTACGGACAGTACAAGAGTACGAAATCCGTTTTATGGAGTTACTAAGGTATGCACCCCATGTTTCCACGGAGAAATTAAAGGTCAATAAGTTCATCTACGGATTAAACCCAGTCATCCAGGACAAGGTTCGTATTTTGACACCTTCTACTTTGCACGATGCGGTCCAGAAGGCCCTCATAGCGGAAGAAGAGCTTCCCGGCAAGATACTACAGAATAAGAACTTTTCGAGTACAGACCGAGGAAGTCAACCTTCGCATGCACCCAAACATCAGTATGGGAATAAGAATTTTGGAAGGAGACCTTTCAACGGAGGGTCTAACAGAGATGACAGAACACCATACCGACCGCCACCACGGAATGACCATGCAAAGCCTTTTGCAAAACCGATGCAGTTTGGACCAAGAAGAAATGATGCACCTGCTAGAAACAAAACAAGAGGGCCCAAAGCAGGATGTTGGAGGTGTGGGGGACCACACTTCCAAAGCGAATGTCCTCAGCAGGACCGGGTAAACCAAAGAGCCCAAACACCGCGACAAACTACTGCAGCCGATTTAGGACGAGCGCATCGTATACACGCTGTCGTCAACAACCGCCAAGCTGAACATCAGTCCACCGTCCTCGAGACTACTAGTAAGATACATGGTAACATATTTTCCTTGCTTATAGACCCTGGAGCTACTGAAAGTTTTATTTCCTTAAAAGTTGTAGAAAATAATAAAATGATGGCAATAAGTCAAGATGATTTCGACACGGTCGAGATGGCATCCGGTAGTGTCCAGAGTGTGAGTCTTAAGGTAGAGAACTGTGAAGTCGACCTAGGAGTATGTTCTTCTAGAATATCCTTATATGTTACGGAATTGGGTACATACGATCTAATCCTGGGGATGGATTGGCTAGAAGCACACTCGGCGGTGATGGATTGCCGAAGTAAGGAACTAACTTTCATCGACGATGAAGGTTACAAGAGGATGTTAACTGGGAAGAAAAAGAAAGTTTCCTTGAGAATGATATCGGCTATGCAGTTGAAGAAGAGCATGAGGAAAGGGTGTCAATTGTATGCAGTGATTGCATTGAACAAGGAAGGAGATAAGGTAGAAGTAATTAACCACCCCTTGTTCTCAGAATTCATGGACGTGTTTCCTGACGCATTACCTGGATTACCGCCACAGTGTGAACTGGATTTCACTATAGAACTAAAACCTGGAACCGATCCCATAGCTAGGACTCCTTACCGAATGTCTGTACCAGAATTGAAGGAATTGCAAATTCAACTACAAGAGTTGCTAGATTTAGGACTGATCAGATCTAGTGTGTCTCCTTCGGGAGCAACTGTTATTTTTGTGAAGAAGAAGGATGGGTCTTGGCGCTTGTGCATTGACTACCGTCAATTGAACAAGGCGAACGAAAGAAATCAGTATCCCCTACCCAGAATAGATGACCTCTTTGACCAGATGAAGGGTGCGATGGTATTCTCAAAAATCGACCTAAGGTTGGGATACCACCAGTTGAGGATCAAGGATGAAGATATTCCCAAGACAGCGTTTAAAACTATATTTGGACACTACGAATTTGTCGTAGTACCCTTTGGCTTAACAAATGCACCCAGTGTATTTATGAACCTGATGAACGGTGTGTTTCAGCAACACCTTGACAAGTTTGTACAGGTTTTCTTAGACGACATTCTGATTTATTCAAGAACACCGGAAGAACATGAGGAACACCTGAGGATAGTCTTAAAATGTTTAAGAGAAAATCACCTTTATGGAAAACTGTCAAAGTGTTCATTCTTCCAGAAGGAGATTCATTATCTTGGACACATCATATCTGGTGAAGGGATAGCTGTAGATCCAGCCAAGATTGAAGCCATTTGGGAGTGGCCAGCACCCACAAACGTACATGAGGTACGAAGCTTTATGGGGCTTGCTGGGTATTATAGACGTTTTGTGGAAGGCTTCTCTAGAATAGCGGGACCTATTACTGAATTGCAAAAGAAGAACCGTCCTTTCATTTGGACGGAGAAATGTGAAGAGGCCTTTGTTAAATTAAAAGAATTACTGACTATGGCACCAATCTTAAGAGTTCCCGATATGGATAAAGATTTCTTGGTGTGCACAGATGCTTCAAAGGATGGTATTGGTTGTGTATTGATGCAAGATGGAAGAGTAATTGCATACACATCCAGAAGACTTAGGCCACATGAAGAGAACTATGCGACCCATGATATGGAGATGACTGCAGTGATGCATGCTTTAAGGTTATGGAGACACTATCTGGTAGGGAGAAAGTTTGAATTAAAGACTGTCCATTGTGGGTTACAACACATCTTCACTCAAAGCGACCTTAATGCAAGACAGAGAAGATGGTCAGAAGTACTCAGTGAGTACGACTTCGACATAACTTATGTGAAAGGGACCTTAAACAAAGTGGCAGATGCACTTAGTCGTAGACCTAGGATATTCTCTGTCATACCATTAAAGACCAACTTAAGAGAAAAGGTATTGACACTACAACAGAAGGACAAATGGTATAATGAAGTAAAAGCTGAGTTGGAGAATGAACAGATGAGGATACCCAAGTTTGAAGGGTACTCTTTGGACATGAATGGTTTATTACGGTATAACCGTCGCATGTATGTTCCTGATAATGAAGAAATTCGAGGTTTAATACTGTCTGAGGCTCACTGAGCTGTATATAGAGCACATCCTGGAGTAAAAAAGATGTACGCAGATTTGAAAACTTTGTTCTTTTGGCATGGCATGAAGAGGGATGTGGTAGGTTTTGTGGCGAAGTGTATGGAGTGCCAGATGGTAAAGGCGGAACATCGACACCCAACCGGATTACTGCAACCACATGCAATCCCAGAATCAAAATGGGAGGTTATCTCTATGGATTTTATAGTTGGGTTGCCCTTAACCAACAGGAGACATGACACAATTTTTGTGGTCGTTGACACTCTTACCAAGAGTGCGCATTTCCTCCTGATTAAGAACACGTATCAAGCTCCGGAGATAGCCCGAGTTTTCATTAATGAAGTAGTAAGACTACATGGAATTCCAAAGAAAATTATTTCTAATAGAGGATCAGTATTTACGGGAATATTTTGGACAAGCTTTCAAGAAGCTCTTGGAACTCAACTTAAATTTAGTACCACCTACCACCCTGAAACGGACGGACAAATGGAAAGAGTGAACCAAGTATTGGAGGACATGCTAAGAATGTATGTAATGGATCAACAGAAGAAGAGGGAAGAATATCTACCCTTGGTAGAATTTGCATACAACAACAGTTATCAGAGTTCTATTCAGATGGCTCCTTTTGAATTTCTCTATGGGAGACCTTGTAGGACTCCCATAAGTTGGGATATACTAGAGGACAGGACATTACTTGGTTTTGAGGTAATGCAAGAGATGGAAGAACAGATGGTCACGATTCGTGCTCGACTAAAGGAAGCACAGGATCGCCAGAAGAGCTATGCGGATGCACACAGGACTGAACGTAACTACGAAATTGGGGATATGGTATTTCTACGGGTAAAACCACAGAAGAGTTCTATAAAGTTTGGAAAGGGAGCTAAGTTGTCACCTAGGTTTGTAGGACCCTTTAGAATTTCAGAACGGATAGGACCGGTTGCCTATTGTCTTGACTTGCCATCATCATTAAGTAGAATTCATAATGTTTTTCATATTTATGTATTGCGCCACTATGTTCCCGATACTTCACATATCATTGACTTGAGTAATGTGCAGATAACGGATGACGGGGCCGTCATGGCCGAACCAATCCGGATTTTAGACCAGCGAACGCGGCAGCTTAGGCACCGTGTGATTGATCAAGTCAAAGTACAGTGGGACAGCTATAATCCAAGCTCTGCGACTTGGGAGGACGCAACTGAGATGCGTCGTAGTTTTCCATTTTTATTCTGAACTTCGGGACGAAGTTCTAAACAAGTAGGGGTGTATGTAGTGCCCCTAGACTTTTGTAGACATTGAGGGCACCTGCTGAGTGACCCGGCCAATTGAAACATTAATTAAATAACCTTTTGGCCTTATTTTTGAGTATGTGTATCTGAACTGTTGATGTAAATGAATAATTGCATATGTTAAACGATTAGCTATGACTATGGAAAATTATGTTGATGGATAATGCTTAACGACTAGCTATACGGTGATTATGTAATTGTCGATGAAATGTATATTTGATTAGATGAATAAGAAGTTTGAATAAATCATAAATGTTTAACAATACTAGATTTAGAAATCAGATGATGATTATTGAGGACAGTGCTACTAATAACTTGTTGTGAGAAGTGTGTGTAGAAATAAGTGAGACGGTTCACCAATGGACACACAAAGGAACATGAAGGGTCGTAGAGTACGGGTAAATCACACACAAGGGAGCGACGACGATGTCGACTTCCGACAAGAATACCACGCATGAGCAGATAAGCATTGATCCGCTTGCTCAAGAGGAATGCGTGAGAGCGTACAAGGTGGGCCACGACGGAGCTGGTCACGTACGAGTTGAGGGGCGCGCAGTGAGAACGAACTCACTCCTCAGCGCCATTAGTCCCTAGATAGCATGTAGACGGAGGATGGATGGTAACGATTCCTAAAATCCCTACAAGAGTTCCCGCAAGTCAAAATGGAAATATGGTGGCAGAAGCGCCCAACGACGCGGTACCCTATCGAGAATGGAAAGAATGAACGCAAGTACCCAACGGGGTGGTACCATGCCAAGGAATGGAAACCATGGATGATTGGACCCGACGGAGTGGTGCCATGTCAAAGAATTAAAAATTAAGGAACCAGGAGCCCAACAACGCGGCACCGTGATCCTAGTGAGTTTGATTGTTAAATTAAACTGCATAAAAACTTAGGAGAATAACTCTAGATTATTACTTAGCAAATGCATAAAAATAGTTTAGACATTTGCACATGAATAGTTGTTTTTGTTGAGCATTTAAAATAATAGAAATCATTATTTAGGAGCAAAATAGAATCCTAAGATTAGACACCTAGTCAACTAAAAGATAGGAGTTGATTAAAATATCTGGGGGACAAACTAGAGCAAACTTAGGGATGTAGGTGCACTTCCCAGAGAAACTGACACTTGGATGGGTGAGTGTTTTAATTCAATAATTAATTAAAAATATCTAATTATGCATGAAGCGACATGTGTCGCAGGAGATTTTCCTTTATAAGGAAGGCTTAGGGAATGGGTAAGGGGCCCATAATTGGGACGATTGTCGTAATTTTTGAATGCCTCAAAGACTTGGTGCTATCTAAGGGTTTGGCTAAGAAATCCTGGTGGGAAGGGAAGCCCAAGCTGAATTTCTGAAATACTTGTGTGAACTCTACGGCCCGACTAGCTCGGGGGTCTGGAAGGAAGGAGAGTACTTCCAGAGTGGTTGGGTGGTTAACCGAGGTGTCCGTCTGTGACCATGGTGATTGGCGACGAGTTTGTAGCTGCAGCAACAAGGAGGTTCACCTTCCGATTGGAGCTACGACCATTACAGGTTCTTATTGTTCTTATGATTAGTGTATTTATAATTTTTTTTATATAAGATCGTCAAGCTAAGATTTTTTGTAAAACTTTGATTATGTTTTATTTAATTAGATCTGAATTATTAATTCTCTATCGAAAACAACAGAGATCTAGTTTATTTCCTGTAATTGAATCAGATTTGTATTATGAATTTGCATTATCTAGTAATTAGATCTGTGTGTTCACAAGCGAAATTTTATTTAAATTAGTTCTGAATCATTAATCTTTTTCCTGTCGAAGTTAGCTGAGATTTGGTTTATTTTCTGGAATTGAATCAGATTTGTATTATGAATTTGCATTATCTAGTAATTAGATCTGTGTGTGCACAAGCGAAATTTTATTTAAATTAGTTCTGAATCATTAATCTTTTTCCTGTCGAAGTTAGCTGAGATCTGGTTTATTTTCTGGAATTGAATCAGATTTGTACTATGAATTTGCATTATCTAGTAATTAGATCTGTGTGTGCACAAGCAAAATTTTATTTAAATTAGTTTTGAATCATTAATCTTTTTCCTGTCGAAATTAGCTGAGATCTAGTTTATTTTCTGAAGTTGAATCAATTCTATTTCCTTTTTATCTCTGTAATCTTTTGGGTGAATCACTGGACGCCTTCGTTTAATGAGGGTGAATTCGGGCTATTCCTCCCAGTATCATAAAAAGTCTTAATTATAGATCATTGCTTAAAGAATCCAATGGATCGGACTCCAAATTAATGGATGCTTCGATCCTGCTATGCAAAAGTTTTAATTAAAGATCACTACATAATGAATCCAATGGATCGGACTCCAAATTAATGGATGCATCGATCCTGCTCTGCAAAAGTTTTAATCAAAGATCTCTGCATAATGAATCCAAAGGGATCGAACTCCAAGATAAGGGATGAACCGATCTTGCTCTGCAAAAGTATTAAAGATAGATATCTGTATAAAGAATTCAATGGATCGGACTCCAAGCTAATGGATGAATCGATCTTGCTCTGCAAAAGTTTTAATTATAGATCTCTGCATAACCAATCCAAAGGGATCAAACTCCAAGTTTAAGGATGCATCGAACTTGCTCTGCAAGGGTTTGCAAGATTAGATCTCTGCACATCGAGCTTTTCCACAAGTTCTTTCTTTTCTTTTTTATTTGAATTCGATCGACCTTCACCGTACAATCTACATCTCCGTGATCATTACAGCGCCCTACCTTTCATTTGTCCATCCGGATAGATCACCTACCTGTCTAGCAGAGTATCACGCTATAAGTGCCGAGTTGACTCATCAAGAAACCAGGTCGGTCGATAAAATCCTCCATTCAAATACATTCCAGATTTAAATCAATAGCAATTCCTGTACGGTTAATTGATCCGATGTGATAT
Organism: Larix kaempferi; assembly: GCA_027924585.1. Classification (NCBI taxonomy): domain Eukaryota; kingdom Viridiplantae; phylum Streptophyta; class Pinopsida; order Pinales; family Pinaceae; genus Larix; species Larix kaempferi. The sequence goes on from BSBM01000705.1 coordinate 2,118,117, forward strand.
GCAAAGTTTTCCCCAATATATTCATCAGCAACGAATTCTTTTTGACTTTAAATTAAACCTGAGGTTGTGTCAAAAATTTTCCCACCCTGTGGAAGGTCTGTGTCATCTAAGGTTGCTGAATCACGCTGCACTCTTCACTTCTGTAGATAATGGAAGATCACCACTCAGTTCATGAGTCGAGCGTTATTCTGAGGATGTGTTCTTTTTATCTATTAATTGGTACCAATGATAAAACCCAATCTATTTAAATTAAGATCTTGCGGTTGCTATTTACATTTCAAGGACGACTTTGAATTTAGATCGCGTGAAGGTCATTTATATTGCAGAGTTCAAATTGTTTTTAAATTATATCGAATTATGAAGACAAAGCTCATCATTATTCTACGAATCGTATCACTGTATTTACTTTATAAATAAGTTCGTAGTTATCTGATTGTATCACGGATTGTGTATTATTTTTTTATATGAAGCAAACGCCCTGGTCAATCCAATTTCTACACTCCTCACATCTCCTTCCTTCTAAAAAGAATTACGTTCCGTTAATTTCGGCCTTAACCTTAGATTATTAAAATCACTGACATAAGTTTGCTTCCTTCTCTCCCTCCATTTCCCTAATCGACCCGATTCTTACGCCACTTTTAAATTGGTTTACCTACTTTAAAATAACATCGAGCTATCTAAGCTGTAAGTGGAAATCATGTAATCATTGGCGTGCATATGTTGACATAGTCATTTACTTATATATAATTTGGTGGTTGCGTGAATATCTTATAGTCGAAAGTGTGTTACATAAAAGATACGTTAATAATCTTATCCATATGATTATTATTATATTCTTTAATTCTGGGTAAATAATTGTACAATGTAAACCTTGATTTTATAGACTCTATGTTTCCATACTTTTATTTTTAGAATTAATTTACATTTGGAAATGTGCATGCAATAGTAATTCGATATATATATAAAATCCAAGGATAAAGTTACATTGAAAAGATATATATGTGTGGTAATATGTACATAATTATTTGGTTAGGAATTATACTCATGATTCAAGATTTCTTTAATTGTCAATAGAGAGTAAAAGAATGGAATTATATTTATGGATAGTCTTTTGTTAAGATGAGCTGATAAAATAAGTGTTATATTCTACTTTTGATAATTGAAAAGTGTTCTTTACTGCCAATATTTATTTCGTATTCAACTATATTAATTTAGAGAATATAAACATGTATCTAGTTATATTTGTGACTCCTTGGAATGTTGTATTCTTTAGATTATGAGAGTTTTATAATTGGGATTAGATTTAAAACTCATGTTTAGACTTAATCTTATTTGATAAATAAATTTAAAGTTGATGAAGTTATATTGATTATACCTCCATATTTCACAGTGTCGCATCTCTATCACAAAACAAGTTGACGACACTTTCCCTATTGTTTTAAGCCATCCAGAAGAGGCAGATGATGAGTCAACCTTGAAGGTGAATCTACCCTGACAAGTTCTGACCCACCCAAGACTTTATCTACACACACTACCACGCCTTGCTCATTTATCAAAACGCGGTACTATACACTACCGCGCTATGCTCTTTCCACAAAACGCGGCAGTACCGCGTTCTGCAAAGACTACAGAACACGGTACTCTTTTAATAGCCTTTTTCCCTTGGCTTGTGGGATTTTGGATTTTCGAAGATAATGGAAGATTGGGGTCCCTGATTCGATCTCAACTCATCTTCTTCGATTAGAAACCCTGATCCACTTATCTCTCCCTAGATCCACCCATCTCTCTTGTTGGTTAACCTCACCATTCACTATAAAAGAGAGGCATTCCATTGGGAAGTGGGAGGACTCTTGAGAGTACCAAACTTATGGTCTTGCAGCATTGTGGAGATAGCTAGAGGAGAAGACACTTGGAGCTGAAGGATTGGCTTGGACATCAAGCACCTTTTGTAAGTATTCTTCAAGTTGTAATGGAATAACTTGTCTTGTTTTCCCAAATCATTTATGTTAATTTTGTTTTAATGATATGATTTGTATCTTTCATATATTTAGATTCTAACTTATGTTTCAGGTTGCTAGAGAATAGTGCATTCTTGTGTCTTGGTTCCATTTTGACAGGTTCATTTGTGAGAGCTTGGAGATTGGAGTAACTACAAAAACAAGCGTCTGGATAGAAGGTTAGATAAATTTCTTCTACTCTTCCTGGCATTTTAATCTTGAGATGTTTGTTAGATCTAGGGATTCAAGGTAGCATTTGTTTTGACTTGTTTCTTGCTTTAAAGTTAGTTTAAAGTCTGCTTTAAAGTTAAGAGAGTTTTGGCTTATCCGTAGGACAAAATTCTACATAACAATATTTTAATTGTTTCTATAATCAAGGTTCCATAGTAAGTCTTAGATGATTGTTTTAACTTAAAATAAATGCATTAAATGGTGAAGAAAAAAAAAAAAAAATCTACTTGTTCAACTTGACAGGTCTTACAAATAAGGTCAAAAGTCACTACACATTCTCAATGCCATGATTATGCTAGCCGTGAGAATGTAAATAAAGTTAGAAAAGTTTTCATTGTGGAAACATTTTCCCACCAAAATTCGCTCTTTCCATTTTCCCCATAGTTTTCTTCCTCAATTCTTTCCCACCATGGATTTATGGATGATTTTTCGAGGCATATGAAAAGTAGAGTTACTCATGTTTGAATTTAATGGTTGGTCTGGCTGGGTTAGTGCATGATCCAATTGCCATAGGATTCAAACTACAATGGTTACTGTAGATTATCTTATTTGTTATAGATGCGATGGTTAGGCTGAATGACATGGAATTAAGTTAGGTTGTAGGCTTGATCTCAAGTTCTTCCTCTCCAAGTTTTCTATTATATTGAACAACATAGGCTTTCAACTCAATCATCTTTTGAACACAATCAATGTGTATTTTCTAGTAAGTATTGTCCATTGGCATATTTGGGATGAAAGCATAAGGTTTGGGGATGTTACCTAAGAATAGTGTAAATTATGTTAAAAAAATATTTTGTTTAGAGTTTGGTGATATGCATGTGTAGTTACATTTTATTATGTTCATTTTACATGCACGGTTATTTCCCTATTTGTCATTGTTATTTTCTTTCATTTGTATGATGACATTGCTATTGTCTTTCATTTGTATGATGAAACGGTGGATATAAGAGATTAATGGGTGGAAAGAAACTATTAATGGGTGGAAAGAATATATTTAAGGGTGGAAAGAAGAGAATATCTATTTTAAATGTGTAGTTGCATATCGCATTGATTCACTTAATTGAGATAGTTAGTTTCCTCACAAACTCAATGAATATATATTGAATCCTCTCTTGTAAATGGGTATCAAACATGGCCTTGTTTGTCAGGAACCCATATCAAGTAATGTTGTCTGTGATGATCTTCATGTAAATGGTAGCTCTCATTCTACACCTTTGCGTGGTGGATCGTGTGCCATTTGTGAAAATAGTCGTAGAGTGTCACTAGGCATTTACCTCCATGCACTACCTTGTTTGCAGTCTCTTGGAGCTAGCCACTTTGGAGTGTTTCTTGCTTAGGTTGTTTGGAATTATTACCACTTTTAGCTTAAACCTCCATAATTTTACTATCATCTGTGACATTTTTTATCACCCAAAATGCTCTTTGCCCAAAAGCTAGTTTTGCATGTGGGGCCCACCCTTGGTCAAATTTTACAAATCAACAACATGACATTTTTTATTGCAGGAGATTGATTAAATAGGTCTATAAGGCTCATTAATAATCAATGAGTTGTCAAAATTCAATTCCGATATTCAAAAGCAGGAAAAATGGTTTTGGCCCACGAGGTCCACCTTGGGTGAAATTGAGTTTTCAGTTCTAAAAGGTAATTCAAGTACAATGAGTGGTTGAGAAGGGGTTTTTGAGGTCGCTAATCATGTTAGAGCTGACATAATCAATTTTGAGCTGCAAAAGTATGAAAACACAATAGGGCCCGGTTTAAGCAAAACTAGACATAAAGGCATAATGGCTCATCTAAAAGAAAAGGAAGGGTTCATAGATGTTTATTGGGGTCATTGTACACTGTGGAGTCGACATAATTCAATTCCGACATCCAGAAGTGCAAAATATTACATTAAAAATTTCTCACAAAAGTGCCAAGTTGTTCTTTTTTATTTCAAAAAGTATATCAATCAAGCGTGAAAAAATGTCTTACAACCACTTCTTGGAAATCCCTCTGTGTCTACTTCACACTGCCTCTGAGGGAACACCATTCTAAATCTGTATGCAAAATATACACCAATATTACTCTTAGAAATGAAAGAATGCAATTTTTATGGTGTTGACCAGGTCCTATGCAAAGTTTTGATTGATAGTTATCCTTCTCTAGTCCATCATTCTACATGAAATTTTAGCAGGTTGTTGATGAGGCCGATGATGAGGTGTGGAAAAAATTTCAGCTCTTTAGGTGGACCATAGCTCCTGCAGTTGCCAATTGAAATCTATAGCCATCTCCTCATTCACAAAGTTGAACAGGGCATAAATATACAAATTTCGGGTTCAAGTGGACCAAGCATCATTATTTTGGATATATTTCATGCTTCACACCAACTTGCTTCAGACCAACTTTGGGGACTCTTTAGAGCCTTCTCAACCATGGGTCATGTAACCCCAAATTCATGGGCAAGTGGACCAAACACAATTGTTTCAGGGTTTCTTCACCTTTTATTTCAACATTGTCTTGTGTACCTGTTATCACATATATAGTAGCTGAGCTACCATACATTATTTTTCTGATTCCAGTACACTATTCAGCTAGTTCCCTTGCATTTAGATGCTGAGATGAGCATCTAGTATGGATCACTATCAGATTATGGACAACAGTGTTGATTCCCCATGCCATGACTGAGTTTCAGGACACTCAGAGAGATGACCGGCGTAGCCATTTAGCCATTTGTATAGAGCAGTCAGTAGTGCCCAGAGTTACAATAGTAGTTTCAGAGGACATATGATGGTACAGAGGATGAGAATTCAGGTATATGACTCAGTAGGTATATTATGGTGTTGTGGTTATAGTGCTTTTATTTCCATTTTCTTAGCATGTATTAGCATTCAATATCATGATCTGGCTATCATATAGATATGTGGACCTGGTTGTACTATGTATATATATCATATTTGTCCCTACTCAGACTTAGAAGTTCTTGGCCTATACTCATTGGTTTTACCCTCCCTAGGGAAAATAGAGGTGATCATTCCCACCATACTTTGGCTTGCTAGTGTTGGTCTCATTATTCACTTTCTTCATCCATCCATGGCTTACCCAGTTTGTTCATTACCTTGACTTACTACTTGACTAGTGGCATGGAGGACCTTTCCCCACTGTAGCCTCTATATTGGATAAGCTTCCCTGTTTATTGTGTCTCGGCTCTGAGTTGGTGACAAAACTTACCTTTGGTGAGTTGGATTTCCATGTGAAGTCCCCCTAGTCACTAAAGATGTTGTTGGCTAAACCTGAAACTTTTAGTGCTGCCATGAATACAAAGTATGGAAATAAAATGTTGTATCTTATATGAAAAGCCCATTCATGCAATGTGTTTCTCAACACACATGAATGAAAGGCAAGCCAAATGAAAATGACTATGAAATATCAAATGTTATATCTATTGTGAAATGTAAATACCTAGGTAAACAAGTTATCTATGACACACCTAGAAGTGCTCAGGTAAACAAGTGCCTTAAAAACACACCTGCAACAAGAAGGCTTATGAAATGTATATCTACGCAATGTGTTTATAAATACACATAGATCAAAGGCTATGGAAACTTTAGGCCCAAAAAGCAATGGAACTTAAACTCTATATCAAAAAGATTGCTGTCCTCATTTGTATTATGGATTGTGTGCATCTGTCAAGGTGAATAAACACTCTTTAAACAACTTACCCATTTGTGAGACACCGCCATTCCCTGTGTTATTGCTTGTCCACTATATGCTATGGTGTGTATTCCCTTTTCCATTTCCAAAGTGTCACAATGTTAAGTCAATAAGTTATCCTTTGACCTAGCTATGTCATTCTTAGCCTTCACCCTTCACTACAAAATTGATCACAACTATGAAGTGAGTATGACCTTGAAAGTCTTGTCTGAGTAATAAATAATAATTAATGACCTATTATATTTGGATTTAGATCGCTAGTAATGATTGCTATTTGTTATAATTGCTATTTGAATGGATTGTAAAGCATGTTTTAACCTTTGACACCTTGCAGTAGCTTGATGGTAGTTTGAGTTATATTTTGGTCATGTTGACTTGGTCAAACCTAGTTTGACCAAAAGTCAACCACAATACATGACATGGCAAACCTTAGATGATACAGATAGATGATATATGATCTGGTACAGGTCACCATGGTGGGTTGATATAGTGGTTTCATGCCTATGATGATGATTTGAGCTTTTCAGCAATTTTACAGATTATTATTATTTAGTATGTCAGATATGATGAGCATTTATTTTTTACCATGCAGAGGTCCATATGGTGTATGAGTACACACTTTAGATGGATTTGGACCTTCTGAGTCCAATGAGACAGTATGGTTTTAGTTTCGGGCAGTTACAGTGATGTTTTAGCCTCAATTGGCTATCTTAGTGTAGTTTTGGCCTGTTAGAGGCCCTGTCAGAGCAGAGCAGCGATTTGATTGGTTAACCTAGAGCGTTGTTGATCGAGGGGGTGGTCCAGCCACTTGTTATTACCATATTAACCCCCTCCCAGATGGCCTGGTGGTCTTACTTTTTGTAGCCAGACACTCCAGGAGGAAGTTTGGGCAGTTTCACACTTCCCAAGGGAGTCCAGAAATGGTGAAAATGGCTACTGAGGAATTCGATTTGGGTTACTAAGGCAAATTTTTGGCATGGTATGATTAGTGATGATGAGTGGGACATCTTCCACACCTTCTCCAGTAGTTTCAGCTTCATCGGGACCCACATCCATCACTTATGGCATTTTTTTTATGATTTCTAGAGCCTTCCAAGGCTCATGACTTTCCCAGAGAGGCACGATTTGGTGCTTAGATGATTATTTTGATGACATTGTGCTATGGGGATTGACCAAGGGTGTTAGAAATTACCCTTGGATCCACCATAAGCTATTTCTTATGTTTTATCATTGACATTTGGTGGGACCCCCTTGTTATGGATGATTTGTCCATTATTATATTGTATTAGTGAGTTAATCCATGTATTATATTGTTGAGCTCATCTCAACCATTGATTAGATCTTTTGATATTTTAATTTTAGCCACTCATTCGAAAAGTGGTTAGGATTGTGGTCTCTCTCCATCCTATTTAAAGGAGAGAGCCTCTCATTGTAGCAGAGACTTTTAGCTCTGGATTATTGGAATAGAAATTATTATTGCATCTATCTATTGTGTTGTGGTGAATGCTTTTGGAGTTCGTTCCTTGATTCTTCCTTTGCACTGGGTTTTTGGAGATATTGTCTTGCTATATTTTGTACCATGATTTTTTCATCTACAGGTGGAGGCCGAATTGATTTGAGGAGGACGTATTGGTAGGGGAGGACCCTCCCTACTTCTTTCTTGGATTTCTTCATCGGTAATAGGGAGTATTACTATCGTAGGACCTTCTATTTCATGTTATCATTTGCTTTTCACTTGTATTTCCTCCATTGTTGCTCAACTGATTGAAATCACTTTCCTTGGTTGACAGGAAGAGGAGGTCACACTTATGGGCTAGGGCATCATTTTGGCAAGTAATATCAATAATTTCTCATTTTATCTCTGTGGGAGTCTTCCTCAACAACAATACATCTACATCCATCACTCAGGTATGATCTCAAGGTAATTTCTCATCCCATGATCTATCCATTTGTCTAAATGTTTAAAACCCTCATAAGTTAAAACCCTCATTTTACATTTTTTTAGATCTAGCAAGATCTACTTGGATTTTGAAAAGATATTGAAAACCCACCTCTATAGTATCCACTGTGATTCAGATCTATAGTTTGGTGTGGATCGGGCTACATTTGACACTCTTTTCAAGGCATTTAACCTTCCTTGGGTAAAGTCGCCCTCCTTGGGTGATTGAGTTAAGCTAGATCTAGTACATGGGTAGGTGAGATCCCACTTGATTCATGATCCTCACATTTGATAACCTATCCCTAGTGCTTCACTTCATAGATTTTTGCCTTGTGGGTCCCATTCCTCATTTTGAGGGTTGTGCCCCACTTGGGTCAATTTGGTGATGCATTTTTAATCTCAGATCTATGGAGATCTTGATCCATACGGATATCGATGGCCACCCACCTATTCCACTAGCTCAAAACAGTTTCCCATTTTGCCAATTTTCTAGTAATTTTTCTATAGTTTTTCGAGTCCCAAACTTCCAGGGCCGTTTTGAGGCCCTAAATGACATTTTTTGGGAAATCTTGGTTTGATGAAGACCATTTTTTTTAGTGTTCTAGGAGTAGTCCTCGGATATATCTTTCCAATGGGATACCGAGCACCCCAAACGGAGATCGTATGCAAAAGTTATGACCCCGGGAAGTTGATTGTTCAACTAACCACCTTGGGGCCACAAACTTTATTACGGTTCATCTTCTAGGGTTAGGTTTTTGGATGTTTGGGATTATTTCCCTCATGCTTATGATAAATAGGCCCTTTCGGCCTCTCTTTGTAATCATCTTGGCACGAATGAGCATAGCGGCCACATCTCTTCTCAAAGATATCTACTACCATTCTAGCTGTTGTATTTACAGTCTATTCTATTTCCGATATTTAATAGAATATGTGTTTACTGTATCGCTGTGTTTCTTGCCATATATCTGTGTATGTGAATATATATCTATGTATATGATTCTGGATATGCTATCTTTTGTTTCGTTCCCACACAAATCTGGATCAGATCTATTCATTGGATGCCCTTGATTTTCAAGATCCACATTGATACTTGCCTAAACTACTTGGATCTAGACTTTGGTGGCTTTTGAACTTGATTTGATACACTTTACCATGCATTTATCCCTCCTTGGGAAAAGTCACACTTCTTGGGTGACTAAGTTGTCCCACTTTGAGAAACTAGGTGTTTGAGATCCCACTTGTTTTGGAAAGAGCATACCTTGAAACCTATATCTAGTGTCTCACTTTGTGAAGTTGTGCCTTGGGGGTATCATTCCTCATTTTGGGGATTGTTGTCCACTTGGGTCACATAGTGAAACATTAGATCTAGTAAGATCCAACCATCACATCTTGGGTAGCCCACTTGATTTGCATCTTATGTGTCCCAATCTATAATTTGATATCCTTTTGACTCCATTTTCCCTTCCACTCAAGGCACTAATCCACCTAAGGCAATTCGCACTCCTTGGGATTAGTGTCAAGTGCTAGATCCCATGTGTGGGTATCTCTAATTTCACTTTAGATCCATAGATCTACTCTTTGCATACCCCTTGGTACCATTTGCACCCTTAATTTCACCTCGTGGGTCCCATTTGAGCCATTTCGATATCCCAAGGAAGTGGGTCCCACCTGTGTATTTCATGGTACTAGATATTTTCATTTTATCTCATTATGTGGCCTAAATCATTCACTGGTTGAAACATTAGTCATCCCTTAAGCCTCTTTCAACCATACTTAAACTTCTAGGTCCACCTAACCTTGCATTGGTTTCCGCAACTCATCTTTCACACTTCCCTAGAAACCTTTGCTTTGGTCCAATCATCTTTGATTGGCTATAGGGTGTCCCCCTTGGTCTTGATTCATCTTGATCTAAAGCGAAGAGTGCCTCGACTGTCATGACTCCCAGCTTGCATTGGGAACTGTGGCATCACTTGGGTCACCTCTTTAGTTGTCCATCTCCTCTACCATCCCGGATAGGATACCTTAAGGGACAACTACAAGTTGTGTGATAACATTTTGGCGCTGTTGTCGGGGAGGGCAGAAGCCTATCCTGGTTCGACATATATTTTTCAAGCTCTACTCCCATTCTCTTTGCCAACATTTTGGCGCCTCCACTAGGGAGGTAGAAGCTTACCTTAGGTGTCCACGATTATCCATGCATAACTCATATCTTATCGCATCCGGATTAATCTAGATGGGTATCATTTCAATTCTTAATTAAACTATATCCATATTTTTTTCACTTACTCTCTCCCTGCACTTTGAATGACATATATCTTGGTAGAAGAGTTTTAAAGTCTACCTGGCAACTCCGAATCGTGACTCCGTTGAGGAGCGAGCTCATTTGCATCCTTACAGTACATATTTAATTTCTATGAATTACTTGTGTGGCTCACCTGGCGACTCCACCCCGTGACTCTACTGACGACCAAACACAAAATATAAATCTTAAATCGTGACTCTGCTAGGAAGCGAACCCATGTATATAATCCACTAAGAATCCTAATAATTCATAATGGATTAGGATCTCCTTCAAGATCTTCAGCAAAAAATAAAAATTATAACAAAAATTAATGAAAGATATTGGAAATTTAGGTATGAGGATAGTTATCAAAATAATTATGGGTATGAACCTGCATATCAAGATTCTTATGATACCCATCATTCACCTCATCCATCTAATAATTTTTCCCCAAATATCCCAAGTGAACCAATTAGAAAATATCAAACTCAGCCGAGGCTTTTGGTAAATGAGCCTCACCCAGTTCAAGCAACTAGAACTTTTAGGAAACCCAAGCCATCTCCTTTTGATTTTTCAGAAACATATGGGGCACCTCATCTTATGCCAAATGGATACATCAGGGGGTTGCCTCATTTTGATGGAAGTAATAGAACATCTATTGAAATTCATTTGGATTCCCTCTGGGACCATATGGAGTTTCTGGGTACTAATCCATCACTGGGTATGACATGTTCATGGACTTGTTAATAAATAAGTGGGGAGAAAATATTAATGAAACTATGGAAGAACAATAAAAAAATGAGTCTTTTGATGAAAATCAACTTGAAGAAGATGATTCAAATGATTTCCATCAGGAAGCATCCATGGTTAAGTCTTCCATTAGTGAATCTTTTGAAAATATTTTTGAGATCCCTTTTCATAATCCTTGTGTAGTTAATGATATTTCTGATCGTGACATTGAAGAAGAAGAAAGTAGGGAAAACAACCAAGTTTCTCTAGAAACCAATGATCATCCTGTTTTTAGAGATCAATTTTATGAAAATGATCAAATGGTTGTCAATCAGTTTATCGATGTGATTCCTAATAAATTATCATCTTATGAACTTAAAGATAAATCAATTGAAGAGAAATATCATGGTGATGATGGTTTAGTGAATCAAACTAATCAGGAGTTTTCCTTAATAAGATCCTCAAACCAATATCTTAATGTTTATGGGAAGCTCGGAAATAATCCTTCACTTAACTCATCCAATTTTTATATTTTTTATTAGGATTGTCTATTTAAATTTTTGGGGTTGGGTGCTCGCGATAAGGTTTTTCCTTTTGGGCAAAATTCAAGGTCAATCAATTTTCAATCCACCCTCCCATCCCATCTTTTTGGATCTTCTTTGAGTTTGTGGTCTGGTCAATCTTTTACTTTTGGAATTTTCAATCAAGAGTCTATATATTGTCGCATGAATGGAGATAAAGTGCTTCATTTTCCCTTTCAGTCATCTTTGATAAATAACATTCTTAAATCTTCTTGGTGGCTGGAAGGGGTATATAAAGATCAATTTCATCGTTTCTCCATCATTAAACAACAAGTGGGGCTAATCTTGATCTTAATTTTACTCCTCAATTTATCCCTACTTGGTTTGTGCATCATTCTTGGAGTAGTTAGAATTGAGTGTCCTTGTCAGGTAGATGAGGAAAGTAATTTAAAACAAGGGGAGTTGAATTTGTTATCACATATTTTCCTTCCATACATGTTGAATAATAACTTGCATAATTTTTATGATCCAATTAAGATTCTGATGGAGGATGTTTACATTAATCAAGCTCCCCCTTTGCATGCTCTCATCTTGCACCATTCCAATGCTTTCTCAGATTTTGAACAAGTCAGGAACTTGTTGAATTTAAATTCATTAAGCTTTAATCTAATCCTGACTTCTTCTGTTAAAAAACATCAAAGAAAAATCATTAATCAATTTGAAGAATGGTTGCACTGGATTTATGCTTTTACTTAGTATTATGACTTTCCTGGTATATTAGAGTAGGTAGGAACTGAATAAGCCTACTTGGGCAATAGTTAGTCTTTTCAGCCATTGAGTCTGGTGCCTTTTTTTCTTTCCTAAGTTCCTTTTGAAGATTTTAGTTTAGCCAAGTACATGTCATTTTATTTTCATGCACAATAAAAATTTCAAACTTTACAAGTTATGTTAGTAAGATTAATTTTCTTTTACGCATTTTAAATTTATGTTATAGAATAGATTTTATTTCAGTTGGATTTTAAATTTTTCCTATACATGTTGCATGAGGTATTTTGATGTTTGTGAGCGCAAATATAGGTGCAAAATAAAAAATAAGAAGAAGAAAGTTGAAAGCAAAAAGGTAGAGTGTTGGATCGAGGATTCGAGTAGCAGAGTTCGAGGACCAATGATTCTGAGGTTCTCAAGCGCTCTTTTCAATAGAGCACTTGTCCCAACCAGAGCCAGATGTTATCACATATATAGTAGCCGAGCTACCATACATTATTTTTCTGATTCCAGTACACTATTCAGCTAGTTCCCTTGCATTTAGATGCTGAGATGAGCATCTAGTATGGATCACTATCAGATTATGGACAATAGTGTTGATTCCCCATGCCATGACTGAGTTTCAGGACACTCAAAGAGATGACCGACGTAACCATTTAGCCATTTGTATAGAGTAGTCAATAGTGCCTAGAGTTACAACAGTAGTTTCAGAGGACATATGATGGTTTAGATGATGAGAAATCAGGTATATGACTCAGCAGGTATATTATGGTGTTGTGGTTATAGTGCTTTTATTTCCATTTTCTTAGCATGTCTTAGCATTCAATATCATGATCTGGTGATCATATAGATATGTAGACCTAGTTGTACTATGTATATATATCATATTTGTCCCTACTCAGACTTAGAAGTTCTTGGCCTATACTCATTGGTTTTACCCTCCCTAGGGAAAATAGAGGTGATCATTCCCACCATACTTTGGCTTGCTAGTGTTGGTCTCTTTATTCACTTTCTTCATCCATCCATGGCTTACCCAGTTTGTTCATTACCTTGACTTACTACTTGACTAGTGGCATGGAGGACCTTTCCCCACTGTAGCCTCTATATTGGATAAGCTTCCTTGTTTATTGTGTCTTGGCTCTGAGTTGGTGACAAACCTTACCTTTCGTGAGTTGGATTTCCTTGTGAAGTCCCCCTAGTCACTAAAGATGTTGTTGGCTAAACCTGAAACTTTTAGTGCTGCCATGAATACAAAGTATGGAAATAAAATGTTGTATCTTGTATGAAAAGCCCATTCATGCAATGTGTTTCTCAACACACATGAATGAAAGGAAAACCACATGAAAATGGCTATGAAATATCAAATGTTATATCTATTGTGAAATGTAAATGCCTAGGTAAACAAGCTATCTATGACACACCTAGAAGTGCTCAGGTAAACAAGTGCTTAAAAACACACCTGCAGTAAGAGGCCTTATGAAATGTAAATCTATGCAATGTGTTTATAAACACACATAGATCAAAGGCTATGGAAACTTTAGGCACAAAAATCAATGGAACTTAAACTCTATATCAAAAAGATTGTTGGCCTCATTTGTATTATGGATTGTGCGCATATATCAAGGTGAATAAACACTCTTTGAACAACTTACCCATTTGTGAGACATCGCCATTCCTTGTGTTATTGCTTGTCCACTATATGCTATGGTGTGTATTCCCTTTTCCATTTCCAAAGTGTCACAATGTTAAGTCAATAAGTTATCCTTTGATCTAGCCATGTCATTCTTAGCCTTCACCCTTCATTAGCAAATTGATCACAACTATGAAGTGAGTATGACCTTGAAAGTATTGTTTAAGTAATAAATAATAATTAATGACCTATTATATTTGGATTTAGATCACCAGTAATGATTTCTATTTGTTATAATTTCTATTTGAATGGATTGTAAAGCATTTTTTAACCTTTGACGCCTTGCAGCAGCTTGATGGCAGTTTGAGTTATATTTTGGTCATGTTGACTTGGTCAAACCCAGTTTGACCAAAAGTCAACCGCAGGACATGAGGTGGCAGACCTTAGATGATATAGATAGATGATATATGGTCTAGTAAAGGTCACCATGGTGGGTTTATGTAGTGGTTTCAGGCCTATGATGATGATTTGAGCTTTTCAGCACTTTTATAGATTATTATTATTTGGTCTGCCGGATACGATGAGCATTTATTTTTGACCATGCAGAGGTCCATATGGTGTATGAGTACACACTTTAGATGGATTTGGACCTTCTGAGTCTAATGAGATAGTCTGTTTTCAGTTTTGGGCAGTTACAGTGATGTTTTAGCCTCAGTTGGCTATCTTAGTGTAGTTTTGGCCTATCAAAGGCCCTGTCAGAGCAGAGCAGAGATTTGATTGGTTCACCTAGAGCATTGTTGATGGAGGGGGTGGTCCAGCCACTTTTTATTACCATATTAACCCCCCTCCCAGACAGCCTGGTGGTCTTACGTTTTGGAGCCAGGCACTCCAGGAGACAGTTTGGACAGTTTCACACTTCCCAAGGCAGTCCAGAAATGGTGAAAATGGCTACTAAGGAATTCGATTTGGGTTACTAAGGAAAATTTTTGGCATGGGATGATTAGTGATGATGAGTGGGATGTCTTCCACACCTTCTCCAGCAGTTTCATCTTCATCGGGACCCACATCCATCACTTATGGCATTTTTTTATGATTTCTGGAGCCTTCCAAGGCTCACGACTTTCCCAGAGAGGCACGATTTGGTGCTTAGATGATTATTTTGATGACATTGTGCTATGGGGATTTACCAAGGGTATTAGAAACTACCCCTTGGACCCACCATAAGCTATTTCTTATGTTTTATCATTGACATTTGGTGGGACCCCCTTGTTATGGGTGATTTGTCCATTATTATATTGTATTAGTGAGTTAATCCATGTATTGTATTGTTGAGCTCATCTCAACCATTGATTAGATCTTTTGATCTTTTAATCTTAGCCACTCATTCGAAAAGTGGATAGGATTGTGGCTTCTCTCCATCCTATTTAAAGGAGAGAGCCTCTCATTGTAACAGGGACTTTTGGATCTGGATTATTGGAATAGAAATTATTATTGCATCTATCTGTTGTGTTGTGGTGAATGATTTTGGAGTTCGTTCGTTGATTCTTCCTTTGCACTGGGTTTTTGGAGATCTTGTCTTGCTATCTTTTGTACCACGATTTTGTTATCTACAAGTGGAGGCCGAATTGATTTGAGGAGGACGTATTGGTAGGGGAGGACCCTCTCTACTTCTTTCTTGGATTTCTTCGTTGGTAACATGGAGTATTATTGTCCAAGGACCTTCTATTTCATGTTATCATTTGCTTTTCACTTGTATTTCCTCCATTGTTTCTCAACTGATTGAAATCACTTTCCTTGGTAGATAGGAAGAGGAGGTCGCACTTGTGGGCTAGGGCATAATTTTGGCAAGCAATATTAATAATTTCTCATTTGATCTCTACGGGAGTTTTCCTCAACAATAAGGCATCTACATCCATCACTCAGGTATGATCTCAAGGTAATTTCTCATTCCATTATCTATCCATTTGTCTAAATGCTTAAAACCCTCATAAGTTAAAACCCTCATTTTACATTTTTTCAGATCTAGCAATATCTACTTGTCTTTTGGGTATAAAATTTAAAACCCACCTCTATAGAATCCTTGGCAATTCAGATCTATAGTTTGGTGTGGTGTGGCCTTCATCTGACCCATTTCCCAAGGCAAAGTAGTCTCTCCAAGGGAGGTCACACTTACTAGGAGGGGTGAGTTTTCTAAGATCTAGCACATGGGCAGGTGAGATCCCACTTGATCCTTCATCTACACATTTGGTAACCTACCCCTAGTGTGTCACTTCAGCGATTTTCACCTTGTGGGCCCCATTCCTCATTTTGAGGGTTGAGCCCCACTTGGTTCACTTTGTGATACATTTCAATCTCAGATCTACTAAGATCTAGCCATTGGATGATCCTAATTTTCAAGAGCCACCTAGCTTTACACCTCAACATCCCTAATCTACAGTTTGGTGGACATCTGACTCCATTTGGCCCATTTCCCAAGGCACTGATCTTTCTCGAAGCCAATTCGACTTTCCTGGATTGTTTTTTTTTTGTAAATAAAACATAACTATATATTACATGCTGAAAAAGAGTACATAGCTATACTTCACTAGCAGAGGCATTCCTGACCAATAGAGGTCAAATAGGAATCCATAATCCTTCCAAATGTAACAAAAAAGACCCACAGTATTCCTGGCTTTATATGCCAAACAGGAAAAGACATAATCACAGTAAGATTAACTAACCATAAGTTTAATACAGACCCATCATTCCAAAGATATAGAGACATTTTAAATTCCAGTAGTGACCACACTTTCATCAAATAACTAGAGAAGGAGAAAAACACAAAAAAATGAAACAGAGCACCTCAGTAAATGGTGAGAGTTTGCGGGATCCGACCAGCCGAATCCAAGGTTGGATTTTTAGCAAACGAGAGGAACTAGAATGAGTCTGTGCTTCCAGTAGACCCAGGCCGAGATTGAATACCACCATGGCTGCAACCACTCCCATCACCATCGTGACCACTTTGGATGAAAAAAATTATGCCTAATGTTTTGGCAATGGCATCAATTTTGGAGTGCATCGCCCTACATATCCAGATTGGGAGATTTCCAAGATCTTACAGGTTCCTCATCACCCATGCGTTTATTGGCCCAGTCCATCAGAATGCTAGCCAGCAGATTCTTAGTTACCCAATGGGTCATAAGAGTGCGTTCGTACAGAGATGCCCGACCCGCCGTGGTTCCTAGGTCTACCACCCAGTCCTCCAAGTCCTGGTAAAGTTCACCCACAGACAAAGCCTGAGCTTTTTCCCAAAGTCCCTTCTCCATCCCTTCTATTTCATCCTGAATAGGAGGAGGAATACGGTTATGAAAAAACTCAGCAGCTTCCTTCAACTGGGTCTTATATGAGGCACGAGTAACCCTGCCCAAATTTGCTCTACCATGGTTGGATGATTCTCCACCCGACGCCGAAGGAAGCCTGCGTTTTGGTGCCATAAGGAAAACAGGGAAATGTTCTATTGAAGTTTCCCAAATAAACCACCCGTCAGGACCCTCAGAAATGCTTAGAACACGGATTCTACAGTAACTAGCACAATAGATGGCCACACAAATGAAATAGGAGTCAGGTATGACATCCATATTTGAAGCCGGATGGCGCATCATAGAATTAATTGTGTGATAATGAAAAACTGCCATCAAGTATAGATCTTCCATTACCATAATAGTTGCCCCAATTATGACGCTAAGTAAAGGACGGATGAGGAGTGAACCACGGATGAGCCTAGTCTTTTCATAGCATATATCAGACTTGAGATAGTACCACGCAACACTACTCATAAATGGGATCATAATGGCAGGTGTCATTCTGGAGAGTGATGAGCCATGACACGAGGCTCCCTCCAGACGTTAACATTACCCACATTAGCATTACTCATGCGAGACATACCCGAAGCTGATAGCTTATTGAAATTCTCAAGATCTTCCTGTGCCAGGTGGTGACACATTCTCATCCACTCGTCATGAGTATTCTCAGTCATGTTGCAAACCGTAATAGGGGTCCCATCCTCGATACCATGGTTTTCCAAATGGTCTGCCACTTTGTTGGTGCCTCGCTTGACGTGGAAAAAGGAAACAACTTGAAGATTCAAAAGGAGCTCATGGAGATATTCCAACCGGGCAAGAAGACGCCAACTAGATAACACTTGTTCTGGTGTTTGTCCAAAGGACATTTTCCTAGCCATGTGGACGATGATTAACGAGTCACCTTCGAAAACCACCGAGGACCAAGCTTCAAAGATGGCCAATCGTATCCCTTGAATGAGACCCTCCAATTACACAGAGTTGTTGGAGTCACAGCCAACGGCGCCAAAAAAAACCTTCACAATAGATCTCGACCAGTCCCTACATACACCTCCAAACCCAGTGGAACCAGGATTACCCCTAGATGCACCATCAAAGTTTACTTTGAAACCCATAGCTGGGGGGGGATCCATTATGATGGAATTTCAGGTCTGCAAATCAAAACCTTCTTGCACAGACCCTCCAGATCAGAACGGCAAAGATCCTAGCCTTCTGGAATACGCAAATATCTAGGGGTTAACTTTTTATCTTGATTAGACCATTATTGGCTGCGTATGGTCTCTGTCATATTTTTAACCAATTTTAGCCAAACTGTCTCTTCAGTATTGGAGTGATCTCTAAAAATGCGCTCATTCCTTTTTTTCCATAGAGACCAAAACACCATTCCAAGAAAAAGCTGCCATAGAATCCCGATGATGGGATTGGAGAAAGCTTTAGGGTCCCAAGCATTCAAGGTTTGCTCTCGTTGACCCCTTGCCCGATGACATCTCCTGAAAATGGAAGCTCCCCTAACCGAAATAGCAAAGGCGAAAACACAAGAGTCAAGTAAGTGATCACTAGTTTCCTCTGCATTGGAACATAGAGGGCATCGAGAAGGGCCACAGATCCCATGTTTCTTCAAGTTTTTGCTAGTTAGAATCCTTTTCCAGATAACTAGCCAGCAGAAAATAGTGATTTTAGGCCATTTATTCATACCCCACACCTTACCCCAGATTTTCCTAACCTCCTCTTCTTCCTGAATTCTAAAATCATAAGCCTCCTTGATGCCAAAGGTGCCTTTCTGGGAAAGACCCCAGCGTAGCCTATTCGGGGAAGCACAAGAGCGGATAAATCATTCCTTCATAGTGGATTCAAAGGAATATAGAGAGTCCTCCGTAGAAATACCATCCCAGCTTCTAGCCAAAAACCATTCCTTATGCCATACATGAGCATTATGAGTCCAATATTGATATACCTTGGTTTTACCTGATGCTATGCCTTCTTCTTTTATGGTTTGCCATCTGGGGTCATCACCCAAAATGGGGAATTGGTTCCATGAATCCTCCCAGAAGTTCGCCTCCTCCCCATTGTGAATTTCCCAAAAGCAATGATCTTGGACCAAATGCCTTGCCTCGAATTCCTTTGTCCATATGTGAGATCCCTGCTTAATCTCATTGTGTCTAACTAGTTGCCCAATTTATCTACCTCAAGCATACTTAGTAAGCCAGAGTTTAGCCCAAGGTTCCGCTTGGTGAGTACACCATCTCCACCAGATTTTTGCCCCATAGACTTCACTTAGGAATTCAGGGTCTCTCAAACCTAATCCCCCTTACTCTTGGGCTTGCAGACTTTCTCCCACCCAACCAGAGAGAACTTCGCTTTACTTTCCCTGTTACCCCAAAGGAAAGATCTTTGGATGCTTAGAATATCCCTTAGGATAGACTTGGGTGCAGAGAGCATAGAGAATAGATACACAGGCATGGCCTGCAAAATGGACTTGACCAATATAAGCCTGTTGGGGAAGTTGAGGGGGCGCAATGTCTAGTTGGAGAGTTTTTTCTTCATCCGGTCCACAAGATCTTGCCATGAAACTTTGCGAATCATACCTTTCGAAAGTGGATTTCCTGGGTATTGAGGAAAACACCTAGGATTTTCCAGGGTTTACTTCCAACCTAGAGGCTTTGGAAAAATATCCAAACAATTTTTGAAAGTTCTGACTTCTTGGACTGAAGGGTGCCCCATTAACATGGTGTCATCGACAAACTGTTGATGAGTTTGTTTCTCCATACCCTCGTGTAATTTAAGACCTCTGATTCCTCTAGATTCAGCCATCAAGTGCAAAAATCTGCTGAGACCTTCCGCCATGATAATAAAAAGGAAAGGAGATAGAGGATCACCTTTCCTGATACCCTTGGAGGCTTGTATCAACTTCGTTGGAGTGCCATTTAGTAGGATTGAAAAGAAGGGGGTGGTGATCAAATTCATAACCCAATTAATCCAAACCGAGCTAAAGCCAAAGGCCTCCAATATGCCCCGTATATACTGCCAATTCAATTTATCATAGGCCTTAACTATATCTAATTTCACAAGCATCCTAGGTTTCTTCAGATTCCTAGATTGTTGGTTTAGCTTGTGGTTTGATTTTTGTTTTGTTTGCTTGAGCACCTTGACATTATTGTATCTACACATCAAGCTCATCTTTGGTACTAGTTAACCCCAATTTGGTCTTTAACTACCCTGCATTGGACACGGTTCCCAAGGCAGTGGATTTTCTCATAATTGACTAGTACCCTAATCCTGAATCTTGTTTCAAACATCATAAGTCACTCACATATGCCTATTGGACCAAATCTACACTGACTAACCCCTTGATCCAACCTATTACTCATCTTGTGACTTCATCCATAGATCTAGGATTCACCATACACCTTACGTACTTCACCCATATTTGATTTGATATAGTGTTTTGGTCTAATCTCTCCTATCGGGAGGAGATCTGGGTCTCCCCCTTTGTTGTCTTGGGCTAGATAACATAAAGTAAAGATTGCCTCAATTGGCGTGACAACCATCCATTGGGAGTCGACGCTATCTTGGTTGCACCTCTTTGGTTTCCCATCCCCTCTACCATCCATATTGGATCTATATTTAGGGGCAACTACAAGTTAGGTGATAACAGTACTAATCCTTATTACTTCGAGGGATACTTCTCATGGTCATATGGACCAATCCTGCTGGTCATGTGGACACAATCACCACTACTTTCAGGATTATGTGGATCCATCATCATTATTTTGGGAAATATTTCACACTTCATCCCAAAATTCTTTACACCAACCTTAGGGTATCTTTAGGGAATTCTCCAACATGGATTATGTGACCCCAACGACATGATCATGTGACCCATTATCATGGTCATGTGCACCCATCATGATTTCTTTAGGAAATTCTTAAAACTTCGTCAAGACACTTTAGGAACTCCTTTACACTCCACATCATCACGGTCATTAGGAGCTTCTTTAGGGTATTTGCACCACTTGTATACAAATCAAAGTGTCTTCCAGTGAGGTCCATGCACAACCTCTATGCCATAAGGGGACTGCTTTGGAGTTATGTACACTTGTGACAAGGCTTCTTCTTCAAGGGATTCCTTAGGTTCATTAGGGTATTCTCTATGGGCTTCAAGGTTTCATCAAACATTCCCAAAAAATCTATCTCTAATACAACCACATCATCATGACACCAATGGAAACACCACAGATCTTATCACCCTTTCGACATCAATGACACCTTGTTTGGCATCCATGACAACTTCTTCCAACATTAGGGGCATGCCTCACTTTGCAAATTTGGGGTCCAGAAACTTCTAGGTCTTGTTTGAGGGATTACAAATTATTTTTGGGGAAAATTTTCATCATTTCTACCATTCACATTGATGTTTTTCTACACTATGATATCTGTCCAATGGTGCAAGAATCACCTGAAACGGAATCTGTATGAGAAAGTTCTGCCTCTTGCAACTTGACCTATCTAGTTGACCACCACAATACTGAGTGGATTCTATGTGAGTCTCATTTCTCAAATATGAAAAGCTAATCATGTGTGGTATTTCAAGAACATTCTAGAATATCCAAAACCATAACCCTAATTGAGAATTGAGGCATGCAAAAACCCTAAAATTAACTTTGGACAACTATCAAGCTATGTTAAAGACATGGCCATTAGAAGAAGAGGAGTTCCATTCTTATGATGTTATTGTATTGTTCCATAGATGAAACACTATTGGAACATTTAAAGCCCATTACATACTTAGGGTATATTTTATTAGTCATCTAGATTAATTTTCATAGGCGTAGACTATGTAGTTGGCCTAGTTTTGTCTTTTATGCCTCCATATGACATCCTAAGTCACTAAAACGAATTTGGATAGATTATGGATAATATTTCCTAAGATTTTGTCTAATTTTATTCTATTTTTGTTTTAGAAAGGCACCTTCCTACTTTAGACAGCTTTATCCTACTTTTTCTGCTTTCTAGTGGATAAGGTAAAGCTAATTGACTAGGAAACTATCTCCACTTGGCCAATTTGACCTCCATCTATTTCTTCTCTCCAAAAGTAATCATCACATTCCATTTTCATCACTCATTAGCTTCCATACCATATTTATCTAATTCGTGAGCCTATTGACTGATTTGGAAGGTGCTTTTGCTACCTAAGGGATTTTTATAGCTTTTAGTAAGCCTTCCTTTTTTGTGTTTTACGACTTTCCTTTAAAGCATTCTATTTTCTCTCCTAAAATGTATTATTTATTGTATTCATATTATTGAATAATATAGAGATGATATTTCCATCAATTCAGTTCTTTCTCTTATGTTTATGTTTCAATATTTCTTCTTATTCTTGGATATCTTTGAATAAATTCTTGTGAGGACTTATTTGCTTCAAGATCATTGGCTATTAGAATTCTTTCATGGTATTGATCCTATATATAATTATCACATGGTATCAGAGCCTTGGGATCCCTTGACTAAATTAGTCTTCCAGTATAAGTTTCAGAGAGTTTGTTTTGCAGGTACTAAATATCAAATGGAAGAAATGTATTGTTGAAGAACTCAGATATTTCCATCTCTCATCATTGTTATCCTCTTGCACTTCAGATATTGAGGATACTTTGATGGTTAATGGTATCTAAGAAGGTGATCTATAGTTATTTGGAATTCAATATACAGTTGAGGTTGTTGGTTGCGCCTTCAATTCCTCTGTCCATGCTCCTACTAGTTTCGACATGATTGCCAACACATTTTTCAAGAACTTGGAGACACGTCTCAGTTCTCTCATATGTCTTATGATTTGAATCATCAGCCAGTTGTTGTAGCTACTACACACTCATAACCTCTACTTGGGTTTCTTTTTGGTGTGTTATTGAATACTATGGAGGAAAAATTACAGTTTGGAGTGATTGGTTTCACTCTCTCTCTCTCTCTCCTACTTCTGATCCACTTCATGATTATTGGCACCTATTGCACAGAATATGAAGGACATCATCAAGTCTCATTTGGACCTGATCTCAGGAAGCTCAAGTCTATTGAGCGCATTCCACTTCTTCTCAAGAAGATTATTCCTGCAAACATTTGACCAAGTTCTCACTTGCTTGGAGTTTGGAGAGCCTTATTATGGCGTATTCCATGATCTTGAGGGGATGCTTTCTTCCCACGTAGTGTTCCTTATTTCCTCACTTACATGGACTAATAAATTGGTCAATATATTATTTTTCATCTATTTTGGTGCTTTATGGGTGGAAAGATACGATGAATTGGCTTGCAGGGCCCATTTTCAGGGCATGCCTCACTTTGCAAATTTGGGGTCGAGAACCTTCAGGGGATTGTTTGAGGGATTAAAAAATTATTTTTGGGGTACAAATATAATCACCTGTACCATTCCAATTTATCTTATTATACACTTCGATAGATTTCCAATTGTATAAGAATCGCCTTAAATAGAGTCTGTATGAGGAAGTTATGTCTCTTGCAAGTTTACCTATCCAGTTGACCACCACGGTACCGAGTTGATTCTATGTTAGTATCATTTGTAACACATGTAGATATAATCACATGTGGAATTTCAAGAACATTCTAGAATATCCAAAAACCTAACCCAAATTGAGAATTGAGGCATGCAAAAACCCTAAAATTAATTGTAGACAACTATCGGGCTATGTTAAAGACAAGGCCATTAGAAGAAGAGGGGTTCCATTTTTATGATGTTATTGTATTATTCCATAGATGAGCAACAAAATGGGAGTGGATATTAGAGAATCACAAATGAAGCAGGACATCCTATAGTAGCTATTATGGCCATAGAGGCGTGGGTAACTCCATAAAGAGTACCACTTTCTTTATATTTTCATTCTATGTAAACGAGCAAATCATAGTTCTCATTTCTAGATGGTTTTTCCCCATAGTGCGATTTACTATGGTAAATATTTTTTTATTTGTGTGGAATGTGTATTTATTTTATCTATTTATTTTTCTTTTGGTTCTAGTTTATTTAGAAATCAGTGGAAATAAGTTAATGAACAGAACTATGTTGTAAGATTTGTTGTGATGAACTATTCCAATGGAATATCCATGATAGTTTATGGATCATCGTATAGGGAACCATTTTTGTACTAGTGATATATGGGTACCATATTGAGGTTTATAAGATGAAGGATGGGAATTGACATCTAAAGTATGGTTTAAGGCCAATAACATGCCTTAATATCCAATTTGTGCAATATGTTAGAGCATAGATTGAATATCTAAATCAATTGTGGTAGAGGCAATGCTTCATGGTGTAGAGGCAAATTTAGGGGTCAAATATGGGTAATTATAGGTAAATCAAGGGTAACAAGGGGTAATTTAGTGGTAAATCATGGTCAATTGGGGGTAATTAAGTATATTGTAAGGGTAATTAGTGGTAATTAGAGGTTAATAAGGGGTTAATTATGGGGTAATTAGAGGTCAAGTAGGGGTAATCTGTGGTAATTAGGGGTCAATTATGGGGTTACTATGGATTAAATAGGAGAAATTAATGGTGATTATAGGTCAATTATGGGTATCTAGGGGTCATTTAATTATGAGGGGTTAGCTCAAGTAGTTGTTTCCATTGATGTTAAGAATTCGTCTAGTTTTTTGGTGACAGATGTCCAATTCAAATCACGTTATGTGAGGCACACTAGTCTACAATGACAGGTTTATTAGGGAAAATTACATCTAAGAATGTTTGGAATAATCCTTTGAATTTTCCCATGAGGTTTTCCTGGGGAAAACGTAGGGGTTATTTAGTGGTAATGGGGTTATTTATGGGTAATTAGTGATCAAGTAGGGGTAATTAATAGTCATTTAGGGATAATTAGTGATAATTAAGGATTAATTGGGGATAATTAGGTGTCAAATGTGGAGTTAATTAGAAATCAATTATAGGGAAATTAATGGTCAATTAGAGGTAATTATGAGTAAAATAAGGGAAAGGTTAGTGGTAAGCAAAGGTAAATTATGATGTAATTAGTGATAATTAGGGGTCATGTAAGGGTTAAAACCAAGATATTTGGTGAAATTTAGTGATTATCACCATTAGGTTAGGATCATTTTTTATGATCAATGATTGTCATCATTGGGTCAAGATCTTTGGTGATGGTTTGTGATTGTCATCATTATTTTTAGAGAGTTTTTTTATGATGGGCATGACTCTGATTGTTGCCAAATTTATTTAAAAATAGGAATTGATGATGTGCTTATAAATACTATCATTAATTTACTTTTGAAAACTTGAATTAGTGATGGACTTAGCATGGACTCCATTATTTCAATCACAAAATCCACTTATGGTGAATATGATTATTTAATGGCCATCATCAAATATACTTATGTCGACGGTGTTTTAATGGGTGCCACCATAAGTGTCTTTGGAAATGGTCTTTAAAGGCATGTCACATGCATGTCCGTCATCGATGTGATTTTTTGTTGTAGAGGCAAGTGTCCACTACTACTAAGGAAAGTCATAAGGAAGGTAACCTCACTACTTAATAATTAAGTCGTGAGTAACCTCACTACTCATTAGGCCATGAGGAAAGAAATCTGAATACTCTACAAGTCATGGTTCATGGTAAAAAATCATATATAATGGATGGGGCTTCTAGTCCCACACTCCTTTATTCCATATTTAAACCCATTAATATCTTCTTTACACCCTTAAATATATTATTTCCACCCATTAATAGTTTCTTTCCACACATTAATCTCTTGTGTCCCCCTTTTCATCATACAAATGAAAGACAATAACAATGAAAGATAGGGAAATAATTGTGCATGTAAAATGAACATAATAAAATGTAACTATTGATGCATATCACCAAACTCTATAAAAAAAATTTTTGACATAATTTGCACTTTTTTAGATAACATCCCCAAAACCTTATGCTTTAATCTAAGATATGCCAATGGAAAATACTTACTAGAAAATACACATTGATTGTGTTCAAACAAATGATTGAGTTGAAATCCTATGATGTTTGATGTAATAGAAAACATGGAGGGGAAAAAATTGAGATCAAGCCTACAAACTGACTTAACTCCATGCCATTCAGCCTAACCATCGCATCTATAATAGAAGAGATAATCTACACTAAGAACTTTAGTTAGAATCCTATGGCAATTGGATCATGCACTAACCCAGCCATACCAACCGTTAAATTCAAACATGAGTAACTCTACTTTTCATATGGCTCGAAAAATCATACATAAATCCATGGTGGGAAAGAATTGAGAAAGAAACGTATGGGGAAAATGGAAAGAGCGAAGTTTGGTGGGAAAAGTTTTCCACAATGAAAACTTTTCTAACTTTATTTACCATTCTCACAAACACCATAATCATACATTCTCACGACCACCATAATCGTGGCAGTGAGAATGTGTAGTGACTTTTGACCCTATTACAGGAAAGGAATTTGATATTATTGTAGGACATCCAATATTACCATTTACATTAAATGTCATAAATATGAGGAATCTTATAGTATATAGAAATAAATGTGTTACATTGTAAGTGAAGGAAAGTAAAATATAGTTATCAATAAAAATAAAATATTTTATTTTATCGTAAGTGTGAGTGAGAAATGTAATTCCTTGCTCAACATGGAGTTCAATGTGGCACTTAAAATAAAATAAAATATTAATTAAATAAAAATTTTACAATGTCAACCCTAAACTAAGTTAAAAAAGAAATATATATTTATATATATGCGTGTGTGTGTTTGCGTGCGCTAAAACTTTCTAATTTTATTATAGATAAAGCCGGGTTTCTATTGTAAATAACATATCATAACAATATAGAGTTTATTGTTTTGTTTCTCATGAAGCTCATTCACAATCTGGATTAATTCTTGATTTCTACATAGTATGAGAGCGTGTGTTTCCTACCTTATTGCTTCTTATTTTTATTAGGTGATCTTGATTCTGATTTTTGTTATGATGCTTTGTTTCTAGATTGGTGCTTTGGTCAGAGTTGTTTCTAGTCCTCATATATGTACCATTAGGAATGCATCTTCACACCCACTCGTAATTTGGCATTACTTAGATTTATTAATTTCTTCTTGCATTCAAATATACTGATCACTATTGTTCATTCTCACCACAATAGCATTTGGAAGACCATTTAGCATGATTGTATGATTAAGAATACCATCTAGCATGGTTGTATCGAGGATTTATGCATGGTATCAGAGCAAGTGTTTCTCACCCTTTTGTTTTATGAATTTATGTGGAGGATCTCGCTTGCTCGTTGCGAATTTGGTGTAGGTGTGCTTCCAACAATCAATCACAAACATTTACACTCATGTTCGGTGAGTGCATTGGATCTTGATTACTGTTTGTAGTAGCTCATCTCTGGTATGATATCAAAATAATTGTTTCTTGCCTTGATTTATTCTGAGTGAACCTGCATTTATATTTTTTTGGTTGGCTCTCTTTCCTCTTGATTGTTGATAATAAAGAGTGATATGTGGCATCCATCTCCCCCAAAATTATAACCACTCCTCTATGGATTACACAACCTCAATATTGGATACTTCATTACCTCTTGCTGGTGCGATCTAACCTATGTTGTGGTAGTTCATATCTAAATATCATGCATCTCCGTCCCAGGTTTACAGTTGTGGCCTTTCTAAGGTTTGATACAACACCATGAAGGATAGATGCACCGCCCATTGTAAATGCATATTCACAATTGTTTGTGAGTAAAGATTGGAATAAAGTGAGGAAAATATACCTTTTCTTTGTTGGTAGCTCAAGATTGTTGGTTCTGGTCTAGAAGATTCACTATTGTTGGCCCCTTTATTTTTGTTTGTAGATCTGATCTAGCTCATATGAATTTATTTTTGTTCTAAATTAGCCTAGGACAGGATTTGTTTTGTTCAGGAGCATGAGACTATTATCATTGGATTTTATCCTCTTGATACAGTATTCCTCTTCCCTTTCAAGTTGATCAACAACCTCCTTGTAATGTCCCATTCTGACTCTTAGGATGTATTAGCATTTAATGTAAATGATGTGTACATGTAATGTATGTTTACCTAGCGTGGAGCTCAAGGCCAAGGCCCCGCTAGTGAAAGCCTGAATTTGATTTAAAAGGGCAAGCATTGATATTTGATGCCCATGTGCTCTTAAGCCATGGAAATTGTAATAGGATGTAAATAAACATCATGCAATAAAATTCCAAGACTGGCTATGGAGGCAACGAATGAGAAGGGGCCACGTGTATCCACTAGGGAGTGGTGAGGGGGCTAAGGGAGTGAACCATAGGTTTCCATATGTCATTATGAGAACCCATTTGACTTTTCTAGATGACATTTATTCCTGTTGTAAGAAAGTGGTTGAAGAATTAATTCAATGGCTTTGATGGAGGATGGGCAGCCCTGAAATTCGTATGTGTAGGTATGGGCTCTATTTTCTTGTACAAGAAGTCACTCAATCTCATGGGAGGTTGCTTCATTCTCATCCCCATTCCATGGTGAAAGGAGAGCATCATTTTCCATCCAAAAACAAGTTCCCAGCAGGGAGAAAACCAAAAATCGCGACTGTGGGAGAACCCACGTTTTGGGAAGCCGAAAATGCCCAGATTTGGTATTGGACAGTGAAATCCAATGGGGGATCCATTGGTATGAACCTTGGGGCGAATTTGGGAGCAATAGCTACCCCAATATTCATGGGAAAACCCAGCTTTAAGAGCCCAGAAAATCAGTGACGGATTTGGGGTTATTTGTGACAAAGTTGTGAGAAATCCATGTATGGATGTATGAACAGAGGGTGGGATTGCTGAGTCCAGCTTGAAGTGTATGTGGCTCTGGGATTGAGCTCAAGGGACTAGCATCCTCCTCCATCTCCTATTGCATGCTTGAAAAACCTAACTGTGTGTTGGCTTAGCATGGTTGTTTGAGTGAAACCTTGACTGTGAGTGAGCCATCTAGTTCCTCCTTAGTGGATACACAGCCCAGCTCGGGGGTGATCTCTCAGCTGAAAGAATATAGGCTGGACAGAGATCAATGGTTGGGTGGAACGTTTCCCTCACGTAGCCCGTCGTTGGACATTGCGTTGCAAGATAAGTATTCTTTGTGGATTAAATTATATACAATCTGTGTTCTGCAATGTGCTAAATCTGAATGTTATGTATTCATGAGGTTGGAATCGATATGATGTAGCTTAAGTAGGGGATTGAATTCTCTTCCTATTGATTGCTTGAGATAAATATGCTGATGCGAATCTATGCTTATATGTGTTGTTATGTTTAAATTCCGTTGTGTTTTATTGAAGTTTACATCTGTATAGAGAAGTTTTTAATTGTTAATATTTTATGAGTAAAAATATTGGGGCTAAGTTTACAAAAGCCCGGTGTGTTGTTAATGTTTCCTTCCCTGCATTTGATGATGGGCGAAGGGGACATTACACTCCTTTTATGTAGAAGACTTAGATAAGCACTTAGAAATGAGATTTTCAAGATGTGTAGTGCAGATCCAAGGAAATTCAATTTCGAAGATAGTTTCTCATGGTTTCCTTCATTTCAAATTGGGGTCTCATATATTATAGTTCTTTAATGCACTCAGACTGGCCTCTATAGCATGAGTAGGTCCACTGTGATTGTTACACTTATAGGCTATTTTCAGATCTGTAGTGGGGGAAATATAATGAGCAAGGAATTTTTTGTAGATTGCCGCTACTGTCACTGTGTTCTAGGCCTTGCAATAGGGTAAACCTTAAGCCTTGAGATAATCATTGCTACTTTGCACACCAATGAACTAGAAGCCTTGGTCTTTTTAGGATAGTCCACAAAAAAGTGTTTTGGAGAGGGTTTGTTATTTTGGTATTTTCTTTGTAAGAGTAATCCTTTTGACAAAGTAATTTGTGTTTTGACTAACCAATCAATAATAATAAAACAATTATTGTTGTTGTTTTCCTTTTCTTCCAAGGCGTCATTCAATCTAATGTGGATGCACCTATTCGTGTGTTGGACCCTCTTGCATGGTCCAACTCTGCCTATCTCTATTTGCTTCTTAAAAGGACTACCAGTGCACACATGAGTTATCATGGGGGAGTTGGTATGTAGATTGAGTGTGATGGAAGAAACAATAAATCTATTCCCTTAATCATCATATTTTTTTTCGTTGGAGGCATTTGGCATAGTATTATTGCCCAAATTATTGCAATAAGGTTGTTGGAAACATTGTTTTTGTCATATATTTTCGTTGAAGTATTTCTCTCTATTTCAAATGTGTAGTTGCATACCACATAAATTCATTTAACTGAGATAGCTAGTTTTATCACAAGATCAATGAATATATGTTGAATTCTCTATTGTAAATGGGTACCTAACATGGCCATGTTTGTTTAGGACCCATATCAAGGAATGTTGTCTATGATGATATTTATTTAAATGGTAGCTCTCACTCTGCACCTTTTAGTAGTGGATCATGTGCCACTTGTCCATATACTCTTAGAGTGTTACCATGTGTTTGTGAAAATCCTCACAGCAGATCTAAGAGATGATGTATAACTCACAAGAGTAATTATGATTAAGCAGGAAAATAGAAGAAGAGTGAACAATACAGTATAATGAGCAACAGAATAATATGGTATAGTAGAAGTCAGATAGAAGCAATAATACTTCACACACACTAATTAATCAATCATAGTATGGACAAATAAATAGTACAATGGTAGAGAGGATTCGAATGCCTAAGGTGGCAATTCGAATTAGCCTCTCAAAGTGATCATAAGATCAATAGAGTGTCATCAGAGCACAATTAGGTGTCCTCATGATCATCGGAGCACAACTGGAAGTCTTCATCATCATCAGTGGAGTCATCAATGCTCAAGTAACTGTCAACCATCAGTCAAACTAACTCTGGTAGGTGTAACTGAGTGTAACTCAATGTAACTAAGTGTAACTGAGTGTAACTAAGTGTAACTGAGTGTAACTGAGTGTAACTTAGTGTAAGTGACTGTAACTGAGTGACAACTAAACTGGTAGGTGAAGAAGGGCGAGTTCCTCCCTAAAATCAAGGAAGAAGGGCGCATTAAGCAATTCGAGGGCTAAAACTAAATAGTGAGAAGCTCTTGGGGGCTAGCTAACTGAGGGCTAGGTGCTAGACTGATGACTAGGATGCATGCAAACCCTAGAATGCATGCAAACCCTAAAGGTGCATGCATGACTGAAAATGTAAATGATCAAAATACTGGTGGGACTAGGATGGAGTATAGGAATATCCTAACACCCCCCCTTAATCCATCATGGGCCCTGGTAACTAAGACCAAAGGTCACCCAATACAATGAATAATAACAATCAATAAACCAAGGAAGTGGGAAAATTTCATGGGAAACATACCCCCTCCTCAAAAAATAGATTGTAAGGCACACATAAAAATAAATGCTCCAAACTCAAGCATGTGTGATGCTTGGTCATATGTCTGGAGGTATCTTCTTCTTGGGAAGAAGTGGATCATGCTCAAAAAGCATGTGCTTGTACTTGCTCTTCAAATCGAATGTGATGAGAACAAATCCAACAGTATGAGAATGATCATTGAACCTGTGATTCGAATCAACTGAGGTAGGATCAAATCTGTGAAAGTGCATATAGTCTTTTGTCTTCTGCTTCGAACCACCATGGGTGAAATTATGCCAAAAATAACTATTACATGTTTGCTTGAAATCAAAATCAGATTTCATACTTAAAAAGCAGTTTCTTGAGATCTCCTTTGAACCAGTAGGGGTGAGATCAAAACTATCATATGCATGAGAAATTATCCCAAGCAATAATTGCTTAGAATCCAAATTAGATCCAAGACTTGAATCATGGTTTCTTGAGATCTCCTTTGAACCATGAGAGGTGTGATCAAAACCAGTAGATGCATGAGAAATTATCCCAAGCGAATGGCAATGGCCATATTCTTCAATGACCTTCTGAAAACATGGAATTATGATCATATAGTAGTATAAAAGAGGAGTTAGATGGAGAGGAATGAATGCATTACCTTCAAAAGTTGTTTTGACCTCCGAAATAATCATGTGATCATGATGCAAACCAACAAACTCTGGTGAAAGAGAGGATTTAGGACCTTCTGCAATATCTAGAGTGTGAGCTGGCATAGAAAGAGAAGAAAGTTTGAGCATGAGTGTAGAATCTGAAAGTTCTTTGTCAACAACTTCAATATGAGATGATACTGGTGCATGATCTGAGAGACCATCAAGAGGAGCAAATGCATCACTTTGTTTTCTTTCGAATGGGTTGGGACCAAGTCCTTCATTCTCTCTGCCAAATTTTCCATCCAGGTGAGCCCATATCTCTTTTGGAGTCCATAACTCCTTTGGAGTTTCAACACCATTACGGTATTTGAATCGGAATCTCTGGCATGCAAACAAAGAAAACATTATTGCTTGAAAGTGCATGTCACTTTTATTTAACCAGTCAATCTTCTCTTCAGGGGATTCAAACTCTCTTCAAAATAAGAATAAAAAAGATCATGGATCTTCAAGTCTGCTATCATTCTTGGTTTCCATTCATCATAGTTGAGTGGATCAAGAGGAGTAATTCCTGATGAATACATAGAAGTTGTAGAGGACATACAAAAACAATATAGAATAACTGCAACTGCTACTATTGTAAAAATGCAGAAACTGCTGCACTTGAAATCTTGGTAATAACCTCCAAAAAACTCTCAAGAATGGAGATAAACAATACTCTCAACATGCTCTGATACCATGTGAAAATCCTCACAGCAGATCTAAGATATGATGTATAACTCACAAGAGTAATTATGATTAAGCGGGAAAATAGAAGAAGAGTGAACAATACAGTATAATGAGCAACAAAATAATATGGTACAGTAGAACTCAGATAGAAGCAATAATACTTCACACACACTAATTAATTAATCACAATATGGACAAATAAATAGTACAATGGTAGAGAGGATTCGAATGCCTAAGGTGGCAATTTGAATTAGCCTCTCAGAGTGAGTGGTACATCCCCAATACGCAAGCCATCAGACAACATTGGTGGCCGAGTGAAACCCATGAACTATTAGGAAGCCGAACATACCTGGGGTCCATATCTATTTTCAGTTGAACTGTTGCCAATCACTTCTGCACTGTTCCAGACCCATTCCAAGTCGTTCTAGATCCAGCCATTTCAGATCTATTCTGAAATCCATTTCAGATCCAGCCGTTTTTTATCCATTCAGCGCCGTTTCAGATCCATCTATTGCTGATCCCTTCCGCGCCATTTCAAATCCATCTGTTTCCGATCGCTTCCGCGCCGTTTCAGATCCATTTCTGGAAAAAAACAAAAAAACCATTTTTTCGCCATATCTCCCTTGTTTTAACTCTGTTTCACTTGAAACTTCCCGAACACCCCTTCAATCCCATTCTGCATATTTCATTCCTGAGGACCCTGTCCCAAATTCTACTTCCCAAAGCCAAAAATCTCACATTTGTCTATTTTTAGGGTTTGCCATAACTTCTTCAATTTCACCCACTCATCTACAAATTTTGCCATTGTGTTCATTCCTTATTTTTGCTTCTTTGTCCCTCTTTGAAAAAATTTCTCATTCTTTCACCCCGCTTCTGAAATCCCCATTTTTTGCTTCTGTGCCCATCAGAACGTGTCCAAAACCTAGTCAAACCCTAATTACCCATCCGATTTTTTCCCAAATCCAAATTTCCCTTTACTAAAGAAGCTTTTGTTTGTGATTTTCTATCCATTCCCCCCCAAAAAAAACTCTTGGTTATGGTTGTCACCCGTGCAGGAGCAAAAACCATGGAGGAAGCACTTGCAGCCATCCAAACCAAACTCCAAGATCTGGATAAAAAATTTCTCAGCCTCCATCTTCAGCATTTAGCCATGAACAATAACTAATAGCAGGAATCTTTTGCATCCAATGGGTTCTCTTCTTCCAGCAATTTCCATGGTCCAAAGCTTGAATTTCCTCGCTTCAATGGTACTGATCCGACTGGATGGATCTATCATGTAGAACAGTATTTCAGTCTACATAATACTTTTGATGTCCAAAAAGTTCCACTTGCATCCTTTCATTTGGAACAGGAAGCCCTTCAATGGTATCGTTAGTACATCAAGGCTCATGACGAGCCAAAATGGATAGATTTTTTCCAACTCCTTTTGCAACGATTTGGTCCTAGTGCTTTTGATGACTTCACCAAAGCACTCACTAAACTTCGTCAAAGTGGCACTGTGAGCGAGTATCGGATAGAATTTGAGAAATTATCCAATCACACAAAAGGATTGTCTGATGAATTCTATAGGAGTTGTTTTATCAGTGGTCTTAAGGATGAAATCCGGTTAGAGGTTAAAATGTTTTGCTCCAACACAATGATGGAAGTCCTAGGGTTGGCTAAGTTGGCAGAAGACAATATTGCAGCCCAACAGTGCTCCAAACCCACTTTTGTTCCCTTCTGAAATATGGGTTCTCAACGACCTCCCATCCTGCCAGCTCCTCGACCAACTCCTATCAGGCATTTGTCTGAAACAGAGATGCAGGCACGTAGAGAAAAAGGGATTTGTTATAATTGTAATGAGAAATTCACTCGGGGACATAGATGTGTTCAACATAAGCTCTATATCTTGGATATGGATTCTCCGCCTGCCTCTAAAATTGGTGAAGAAGATCCAGATACAATGGATGATCAGGTCGACATTCAAGAGCCGCCTATCGACCCCCTATCTCAGGATGAACAACCAGAGATATCTCTCCATGCTTTATCCGGCGTCACCACCCCCCAAACAATGCGGGTCAAGGGTTACTTCAAGAAGCTTCCTCTTACACTACTCATTGATTCTGGTAGCACTCATAACTTCATTGACCCTCCGATCGCCAAACATGCTGATTGTTTTGTCCATGCTCCAACTTTGAAGTCATGGTTGCCAATGGGGGCACCTTACCTTGCAAGGGGAAGTGTCACAATGTGCGTATCTCTCTGGAAGATTATAACCTGTGCTCTGACATGTTTTCCTTGTCCCTTGATGGATGTGATGTGGTTTTGGGTGTTCAATGGTTACGCACACTTGGCCCCATCTTATGGGATTTTGCTGAACTTTGGATGCAGTTTTCAGTAAATGGGAAACAACACAAATTTAAGGGCTTACAACAAGGGTCTCTCCACATCATCAGTTCACATCGCCTGGAAAAGATCCTTAAGAAGAATTCATATGGTGTCATTGCTCAACTCGATTCCATTCAGATGCACCCATCAATGGTATCCCCTACTTCCTTGGATAGATATGCAGGTGCCTTTGCCGAACCAGTGGGCTTGTCTCCTTCAAGAGACCTTTCCAGTAATAATTTAGCCGCATCTACATCTCAGTAGGAAATGATGGCTATTTTGCATGTAGTATAGAAGTGGCAGCCATACCTATTAGATAATTATTTTTGCATCAAGACTGATCTCCAGACTCTGGAAAATTTCCTAGAACAATGGGTCTCCTCCCTAGCACACTTGAAATGGGTTATCCAACTCATGGGTTATGCCTATGCGATCACTTACAAGAAGGGTAAGGACAATATGGTGGAAGATGCTCCTTCTCGCACATTTGATGACCCAATTTCTCTTATAGCTATTTCTCTGCTTGTTCCAAATTGGTTGCAATCTGTTCAACAAGGCTATCTCTTCTTTGAACTCCATGCTTCTTCATCAGAAGGGCACTCTGGGTTCCTCAAAATGTATGATTGGGAGCAATGTAACTTCTTTTGGCAGGGACAGAAAATGACAATTCAAGAGATGGTGGATGACTGTGATACTTTCCAGGTCAACAAGGGTGAAATGACACTCCTTTTGGGATTGCTCGAACCCTTTCCCATCCCTACATAGATTTGGACAACTATTTCTATGGATTTCCTAGAAGCGCTCCAGTGGTACAATA
Source organism: Larix kaempferi (assembly GCA_027924585.1). Classification (NCBI taxonomy): domain Eukaryota; kingdom Viridiplantae; phylum Streptophyta; class Pinopsida; order Pinales; family Pinaceae; genus Larix; species Larix kaempferi. The sequence continues at coordinate 2,154,180 of BSBM01000705.1, forward strand.
CCACATCTAAAAGGATACCATATGAAGCAGTCTATAGAAAAGCACCGCCATTTCTTCTTCCATACACCCTCAACAGCTCCCAAGTTCAGGCAATTGCCTCAGTTCTTTGAAACCACAATCAGATTCTTCTCATTCCGTAGGACAATCTTCACATGGCAAGAATTCGACTGAAACAACAAGCTGATCAACACCGTTCTGAGCGCACTTTTCATGCAGCTGATATGGTTCTTCTTTGTCTACAGCCTTCCAAGCAGCCCTCCCTGAAACTCAAAAGGCGTCAGTGGCCTAGAACACAACCCAAGGATGCTACAGGGAAACCACTCCTTCATATTCTGCATCAATTTTCACATCTAAATCTTTGAGGACAAAGCTTTTTCTAAGGGGGAGGGGATGTTAGGAACCCATGTCAACCCTTCTATTTAGTTTGTCAGTATATTGTTGTTGGATGCATATGCTTTGTAAGTCGTCCCGTAGTATTTGTTGATCAATAGTTTGTCTTATTGTTGTTGGACACATATGCTTTCTAAGTCATCCCATAGTAATTGTTGATCCATAGTTTGTATTGGCCCATGGTTTGTACTGACACATGGTATTGACGCCTAGAATTAGTATATAAGTTGTGTTGAGACCAATGAAGGTACCGTGAAGTTATTTGTATTGAGCTTGCTCAAAGGAGGTTGCCCCCTCGAAGTGGCCTACGATCAATAAAAGCAATTCTAAGTTCTATTATTTTTGCTATCTCGTGTATTTTCATTAATTAGTTGTTGCAGGTTCTTCACAGAATGGTGTTCAAGGAAAACAACAGGGGATGAAAACCCAGCCAAAGGCTTCAGATAATCCTACGCAAGTATTACCCTATCCTCGCGTTGTTTGGTGTGGTTAACACCCACAAATACAAAGGCCTCTGCTGGCACTTATGTGTGTTTGATCCTAGAAAGGATCTTTCTTCCCATGAGGAAAGACAAGATTTTTCCTAATCCTAAAAGTTAGTCTAACCTGGGAAAGAAATCTAATCTAAGTCAGGCCTATTCTAAAAGGAGTGATTTATTTGCGCACAAGACAACTTGATCTGAAAAGTACTAAATCCTTTCACCAACTTAACAAACATGCAAAACTGGATCGTGACTCAGTAGCTCAAAATATAATCAGTTAAAGACATTCAACCAATAATAGCTTAAGAATTAAGTGCATACAAGCCTATCCTGTATCCAGAATGTTAATTGAAAAATTAACATTTAACTTAATGCTTTCTGTGAATCATTTGCAGAAATAGATAAAATGTTTTAGATAAAGACATTCATTTATAAAATTAATGACAGAGATCATAAGTTGAGATAAATCTAAACTGTAGATGAATGCAGGTTATTGATTGCAAATAATAAACAGTATTAGTGAATGTGTCGAAGCAAAATCACAATCCATCAAATACATTTGACAAATTATAACAGAAGAGATAGCTGAAGAAAACTGACTGTGTGTTAAGGCTTGCAAAAAATTACATGGTCCGCAACAACAGAGCATCTCCAGTCTCTTTTGGTAATTATGTCCCCTCACCATCCATCCTTTGCTATGAGATCTAAAACCCCTTAAATAATAATTACAAAATAATAATTCCAGGTCAAATCTCCCACAGAGCAGGGATAGTCAAAACTAAATTATCCTAAAAATGGCCAAGGAAAGGCTACCCCTTGACCTAAAACATCTAACAATCCTTATACATAGGAATAATAAACCAATTCGGACCCCAAACTGGGAATCATACAGTTTCGAAAGATTGCACCATATGCTTTCAAGAGTATCCAGTCGTAAGCTAAGGAGAATCCATACAAATCATGAGCTGTTTATGGTACCTGGCAAAGGAACTAGGAAATATTCCTCGGATTTCTGAGAACCAAAGATATCTTTAAAAACCAAAAAATCAGCTAATGGATCATTCTTGAGAGGAATTGTAGGAAACAAAGGTGGCAAATTGATGATTAAATCCCAAACAATTGTATGATCTTGATCAACATATTCTTTATCACCCTTCTTCTTGTTGAAAAGGAGCCACTCATATGTGAATTGAACCTCACCATCTTCCTCTTCAATGTCTGTGCTATGAACAAAAACATCAACATCAAATGGTGTAGAAACAGGTTCAGATTATTCTACTGGCTGAGGCTCTTTCTCAACATAAAGCTTGACAAAAATGGCAGATACTCTTTGCATTTTACTTACATCATGTAATTGTTAGCAAAGATATTAAAATATCAATCTAAAATTGGCATATGTGATCGTAAACTAACAGATTATTCATAACAACCCTTATAGGAAATAAAACCATGGGATTTGACATCGATTGAGTATAACTAACTGGAATGATTGCATGTCTATGACGTGCAGGTTGCAATTATCATTTCTGTGAATGAAATATTAGTCGATCATGCATCAATTGAAATTTGGCACAAGATCAGATAGATTTACATAATAAAACATGTGATTAACAGTCAAATCTCAGAGTTTTAATCATTAAGCAATCATTGGATTCAAAGACTTTATGTTTGATCAAGCATAACGCAGATGAAAACAGGATCAACACTTGGAAACGACGAACCAAGAACGAAAAATAAAAAATTCAAATCATTCTGCCAGATGCAATCAAGGACATTAGATCATCGTATATCAACGGTCAGGATGTGAGATGTGGGATGCGGGATGCAGGATGCCAAGTGCGGGAACTCATTATTCATAAATGTACACCCTTCTGCAATCCGCAATCCACAAATATCGGTTGCGGGATGTAGAACACAATACACAATATGCAATGAAAGTACTTCCCGCATCTCGCAATTGTGGGTTGCGGGAAGTATAAACTACTCTTTATTAAAAAGGTCTTTCCGCATCCCACAATCCACAATTTGCGGGTTGCGGGTTGCAGAAGGAGCAACTTCATGTGCAAACAAAAGCGCCCGCAATCCGCAATTGTAGGTTGCGGGTTGTGGAATGATCGAAATTTTAACCCAAAAAAACTTATTTCCGCAATTCATAAAAACACACTAAAAAAGCATAAATTTGATAAGGAAAGTTTACTAACTTAATTAAATCAAATCAAAAGTAGAAAAATGAATGGAGAACAGGGTGAACAACCCCAAAATCGATTAAGTTACTCTTTGATGTGGAATTGGGGCTCCTGTTATTTGGATAAAACATGGGATCTGTTGTGTCTATAACACTTTGACAAAGATTGTATTGATTCTAGGTGTGTTTCATGGATATTGAATTTGAGAAGTAGCATTTAGGAAACAAAACCCTTGTTGTCCTCCCTTAACCTTGGTAGACCTAGAGACCCACTCTTCTTTCACTAGTAATGTAGTCATGGTACCCATATCACTCTTGCAAGTGATAATTAACATACACATGTGGTTCAAGGCCTTGTACATGGTGCTTGATCCTAAGAAGCAAGGCTTAGCATGAGAGGATATTGTTTCCATATCAACTATTGTAAAGGGCTCAATACCCATCCATGCTACTGAAGACATATTACCCATTAAAGAATCCCCAAGAATGAGAAGGAAGGTTTAATACTTTATGCTCTTGTTTCCCTCCCCCAAGTAGAGTTAAGGACTTGAGACTTATCCAAGACACCCAAGACTTGATCATGGTGTCCATATTCAACTTGGATTCAAAATACTCATATGAGAGGGATTCTGTCATGGTTTTTGAGCTCAAGAATGTTAAGTTTGGAATTAAATCCATTGTCACCCCAACTATGTTTATTCCTCAACACTTATTTATAGTGCACAAAACCTACTAATGGAACTTGTATCCCAGTTATATTTTAAATACCCCCTACAAAGTTCTCATTTTCTAGTTAAAGGACTTTGCCAATGCCCTTAAGCTTTAGAAAATTTAATATGAACATAAGTCACTTGCTTCATCACTTGATGATGGCTAAGGCCCCACAATGCATTCATTATCTTATGTGGAGGTTCAATGACACATTCATGAAGGTTGAGCCTAAGAAGTTATCTTAAAGGCCTAAGGTTTTTGGTTCACTCCTCTAAGCATTTTCAAGGACCTAAGTCTATTTTTTCCCTTCCATGATCATGGCCAAGGCATGAGTACCCATATGTGGAGTAAAAAACATCTTATTGGAACCCGTATCCAACTAGGGTTTTTCTCATTAAGAGGAAAAGAAGATTTTGCATTAAAAGGTCAAATTCATAAAATGTTTGCATGAGAGTTTATGGACAATGCGCTCATGTTGGTCTACCCCAAACACACTTTCCAAAAATTACAACATTCAATTTCAGAAACTAGGGTTTTGCTCAGTCAGGGAGTGTGAAATTTTTGCACATGGGGGCCAACTTTGAAAAATCATCGACTGGGGACTTATGGCTAGCGTCCCCAGCTAGAACCTTCCTAGACACACATGCATGACTTCCCAGAACCCGGTTTTGTTGCACGGTTGGAATTCTATGGCCCCGGAAGGTATCAAAATGGTGTTCCTGAAGGCCTTTTGGATGCGAGATGGAACAAGCCATAGAATGACGACCATGGCTTGAATCGAAAAACCGTCGAATCCTTTGGATTCTGGACATCGGGATAGTGCTCAGGGTGGCCCACTCCATTGGTCCCATATCCCAAGTGTCATCTTGTAGGTTCATTTTGGAAACTAGGGTTTTGCCTAGTGAGGGAGTGAGCAATTTTTGCACATGGGGGTCAACTTTGCAAAATCATCAACCAAGGACTTATGGCTAGTGTTCTAAGCTGGAACCTTCCTAGACACACTTGCAGGACTCCCCAGAACCCATTTTTGTTGCATGGTTGGAATTCTATGGCCCCGATAGGTATCCAACTAGTGTCCCTGAAGGCCTTTTGGATGTGAGATGGAACGAGCCATAGAATGACGACCGTGGTTCAGATCAACAAACTGTCGAATCTGTTGGATTAAGGATATAGGGATAGTGGTAGGGGTTCCCCTCTCCCCTAATCTCATGGCCCAGGTGTCATCTTCTAGGTCCATTTCGGAAACTAAGGTTTTTCTCAGTAAGGGAGTGTGCAATTTTTTATCATGGGGGTCAACTTTGCAAAATCATCGATCGGGCACTTATGGATAGCGTTCCTTGCTGGAACCTTCCTAGACGCACTTGCATGAATTCCTGGAACCCGGTTTTGTTGCACGGTTGGAATTCTATGCCCCTGGTAGGTATCTAAGGGGTGTCCATGAAGGCCTTTTGGATGCTAGATGGAACGAGCCATAGAATGATGACCATGCCTTAGATCAACAAACCATCGACTACGTTGGATTCAGGACATCGGGATAGTTCTAGGGGTTCCCCTCTCCTTCGGTCCCATGGCCTAGGTGTCATATTCTAGGTCCATTTCAGAAACTAGGGTTTTTCTCAGTATTTCTCCAGAATTTTTGTTGTTGGCTATTAATATATTTTATGCGGATTATATGTAGTTATTATTATGAGTCCTGATGTATTTCCCAGTATGGCTGAGATTGTAACTAGTTTTGGGGTGGTTTTGAAACTAGATTGGATATGATGTAACTTTCACATTTTCTTTGATTCACAACAATAGCAAGAAAATGGTATTTTTTTTCTCTTGAAAAATATATATATATATATTTATTTTAGCTTTTTAATAAAACCAACTAAATGTTATTTTTTTTTAATATTAAACTTAATTCTTTTTCAATCTCTAAAATTAATTAATTTTTTAAATCAAAATCTAGATCCTTATATAATCAAGAAAAAATTACCATGAATGCTGCAAGTGTTATTTTAGAGATAAGTATTACAAACTTGTCATGCTTATTGGTCTATTGCCGACTCTTCCACTTACCATACACATCAGTGGTGGCACAGTTCTGTTTGGAAATGGGAGATGCCATTAAAAATCTGATGTTTCTTGTGGATGGCTCTTCACAATAAACAAAGAGGCTAAATGTCCTAGACTCCAATGAGCATGACGGCGACAATGGTGACAATGAGCACAATGATGACGATGGTAATAATGGACGTGAGGATAGATATGGTGATGGTGACAATGAGACAAAGTGCATTAGATTGATGGTGGATGATGGATGATTTATACCATATTTGAATTTCCACCTGTCAGCCAACTCATGGTCTCTCTCATGCAAGAACATCAATTTTACTAATTGTTTATGGGTTAATCCCGTGACCTATTAAAATGAGTTAATAGTTATGTTATCGATTGTATGTGATTCCACCATTTAAAAATAAAATAAAAAAATTCATGGTCTTAATGAATAGGTAAAGGTGAATTGGAAGCACTTTGGCCCAATGATGTTATGTGGGAAATAAAGGATGCCATGAAAACGGTGTACCTAGTTCGGTTTTTATCTCAAGCTGCATTGAAACCAATGTTATTCCAAAGGGGAGGAGATTCATGTAATACCTTGTTTTTGACACATGGAATGTGTTGTATCAAATTGTGTACATATCGTAAATGGGTTTGATCCATGTACAAGATAAAATAAATGACACCATGTGTAAATGTTGTAAATCTTCATCTCAAGGACAAGCCTCGACTAATGAATGGCTAGTCATGTTGATTATGTAAATACACTTGTATGAACGATGTGGTAGGCTTACCACGATGAACTGAAAGCTATGAAAATCTTAATGTTAGAATTTACTATATAGCAATCAAAGATGGTTGCAAAGACCACAGGATGGGTTGTGATTCCATTGGAGAAGAAACATAGAGGGATCTTATGAGAAATTAATCGTCCATTACCAAGTTTCATTCTAAGAACTCCCACCTTTTCATCATGTGCCTTCAATAAATTTCATCCACTTCCTTTACCTGTGAATCCAATCATAAATTCATGTGGAAATTGGTGAGGAAGTCTACCTTGTGTAGTTATGCAAGCTTGGGAAAAGTAAAATTAGTTTGTAGAAGTGTGAGGAGTACTTCATTCTCCTACCTCATTAGGGATCATTATCCCATTATTCTCCAATTCTCAAGTTCATACTCTCTGCTCCTCATGTTGTATTCTCTATATTTGTTACCCATTAACCAAATTTGAAAATGACAGAATTAGTAGTATAAAATAGGAATTTATAGATGTCGGGGGAGAGAGAGAGAGGGGTTGTAGATGAACATATTAAAGCTTAGGAAATGTAGCAATTCTTCACTTGTTGGTTAATGTTTCTTATTGGTTTCTTAGGAAACAAGTTGTATTCTTTATCTAGTTATTTCCTAAAATAATTTATTGGATTTGATTGTTTCTACCTATACTAAAGAGCATTGTAAGGGAACAATATCCCTAAGGCTGAATTATTGAGTAGGGAAAGAGCATATATTCATTGTGTTAAGTAGGGTAGTGGAAGAGAGTGCTATGATTTTTTATGGTTGGATGAGTTGCCTAGAGTACTATCTAGTCAGAATATCAACTTAGCTGTGAGAGAACTTGTCTTGGATTCAAGTGAACTTGATATCCAAATAAAAAAATGGTCCTCCCAGAATCACCTTCATTTTTATTCGGGGTTAAAATTGCATCTTGTTTGAAATATTGGCCTTAATAATTGTTGTTGTTGCAATAAAAACCCTAAAATGGTGCTCTAGGATTCATCCAAAATCGCCATGACATACATTTGAATCCAAATCATTATACGCATATATAGAACAAAACTCGAACAAAACTATATATAAATCCATGAGATAAAACCATAGTGGAACAAAACTCGAACAAATATATAACGTGTCGTAGATCCAAAATACATGGTAACTCGTGCCCTATACAAAATCCGACAACTCATGTCATAGATCCAAAATACATGGCAACTGGTGCCCTATAGAAAATCTGACAACTCGTGCTGTAGATCCAAAATACATGGCAACCCGTGCCGTAGATACAAAGTACATGAAAATTGGTGCCCAAAGGTGCCACATCATGGCTAATGTAGATAACATGGCATGTCTAGCATTGTGACCACCCTGGTCACTCCCTGGTGCATCTCCAAAATCGATCTTTCTCTTCTTGGAGCTCTACTATCCCGGGTCTTCTTCCGTCTAGGAGTAGACCATCTCTCCACGCTCTGAAAAAAAAATGATATAATATACCATTAGTTTCAAGAATTTGTAACATTTACCACATTTATAAAATGAATGTACAATTCAAATCTTAAATAAATCATTGCTGATGCGAGTGGGATATGAGAAGTAGGTGTCCTGGATCTGCTAAGCCTCTCAGCAATTCCACCCTACAACATTTACGACAATCATTTCATTGAAAAATAATAATTGCTTAAATTAATTTTGGTTAATCCATCAAAACATTTTCATAAATTAAATTGATTCTTGCCATGAACACCTCCGACAATGGACATGGTTGGGCTTCTGGGCTAGCAGGTGGAACAGTTGGCTGGACAACCTGATCTGATGTAGTCATGGGGGGGGGGGGGGCAACAGATGTAGATGGAGGAACTATGGGTACGACCACAATAGACACATGGGAGTATGATGGAATAGTAGTTTCCACACTAGTGGCTGGAACTGGAGATGATGTGGTGGAAGAGTACATGGTTGTATGGGGTGGATGAGGACATCGCGGATGATAAATCCCTACCGATTGTGCAATAGGGGGTATTGAACCAAAAGGGCTAGGGTTGATGTTGAGGTATGGTGAATGGGAGGTCGGTCCTAGATAGAGGGAGGAGGATGGATATAAGGGAGGTTGTGGATGAAGGTGAGAAGATGGATGGAATGGGGGGCATGGAAAAATGGGGGAGGATGGATAAATGGAGGTCGTGGATGAATGGGGGAGGATGTATAGATGGGGGGGTGTGGATGAATGGGGGAGGATGGATGGAGCGGGGAGTATGGATGGAGAGGGGAGGGTGGATGGAAGTGAGGGGGTGGATGGAGTGAGGGGTCTGGATGGAGGCGAGGGGGGAAACTCATGGGAGAGGGTGGAAACATGGAACTAAATAGGCCTGCAGCTATTGGCGGCCCCTGCATACAAATCTATAATATCATAGTTTAGTAAATAAAAAGAAATTAAACCATAGTATGTCGTAACATTTCAAATCAAAAGCGTGCTTTTAAATACACATTGTACATTTGTATATGGTGATCTGCCAACCCCTGGCGGAGATGGCTGGTCAACATACTGCGTGCATACCTGTGGACACCAAAAGGCATGCACATTATAAACATATTAAACTAGTAATTATTCAGTCAATCAAAATATTAAAAAATATTGTACGAACTATCATCATGTATGTCATAAATATAAAAATATAAAAATAGAAATGCCATAAGTAATAACAATATTGTGTGGGGCACTGAAAATACCTCTGTGTGAGGTGCTGCAATCTTAGTTGCAGCTGCCATTGCTGCATCCAGGTTGGGAGATGCTGCGTTCTCCTATGATGGTGTCTCAACTCTAAATAGTTGTATATTGAAATAATAGTTTATGTCAAGCACAAATACTTTAAAATTACTTTACAAATTATCAAGTGATTATTGAAAACACATTAAAAAAAGTGCTAACCTGCTCCATATAGCAAACCCTCGATCGAGCCAGCGTAAGTGTGCTCGTAATGGGGACAAAGATGTGGTATTGTCCCCGTGGAACTAGAAGGCCCAACATGGCTACTACCAGTCACAGGTCTATCCTGACTCTATCAGGAAGGCCTTGCACCTGCGTCTCTATCAGGGTCAACCTGTCTCTCCACTGTAGTAGCTACTACAAAGGCAGTGTGTCTAAGCAGTCCACGTGCAACACTCCTCATCGCGTCCTCGATCTGATCAAGTTTGTGGGGTAACTAAGGAACCTTGGGAGAATGGTTGGGCTCATGGCTAGGAGCTGGTGGCCCTCTTAGTGGGTTCCTCCTAGCAGCAGATCGATCTTGGGAAGAGCCATTCCAAACACCCTGGAACTCGGTTATGTCAAAATAGTTGACATGTAAACCGAGGGAAAACTCATCCCACAGTTGCCGAAGGAAGTACTGTGGAACCTCCCTATTATTGCAAGGAGGTTTATCATAAACAATGAACCACCTTTGCATCCAATTGTCCCTCCATGGTTGGAAATGACATCAATCCATGCAAACATGTGGCTTTTTAATGTCTAGTGGTTGTTGTGTTCTTGGATTGGTGAACATACTGTACAATTGGGCCTTTGTAATATTCAAATCTTTTATTTCCTCCTTGCAACTGCCCGTGGAATAATACTCCCGCATCCTCGCTCTATATTCATTCATGTCAATCAATTGGCGATGTGCATGGATGATGGAGTCAATTGATCTCTCAATTGAGGTGGAAAGGGACACTCGAGATGGTTTCCCTGTGTTTCTTAGTTCTCGAGTGTGCACTCTCATCTCATTTACATAATGGTTCAAGTCATCTTGGTCAAAATTTTGTTGGGGGTTTTGATTTTCTTGGAAATTTGGATTTTGTTGAGGGTTTTCATTGGTTCTACCAGACTCCATGTTAAAATTTTGTTCATTCATTGTGTGGGTTTACACTCTGCAATTGAAAAATTCTCTATTGTTTTAATATTTTGGGGATTATTACAAATTTAATAAACAAACAAAAATGAATAAAATGACAAAAACAATGAAAACAACAATGGCATTTACCTATCCAATGCAATTGGTGGATGGATGAAGATGGTTTTTGAGTGGAAATGGTGCACTTGGTTGGCTGTAGCTCCATGCATGTGGTGGTTGATTCACATTCGATCGGAATGGAAACAATGAAAAGAAATCAGGTTTTTTTATTACCTTAATAGGGGTGCATGCGCATATTTGTCCGCGCACGCGCCCCAGTTCGGTACCGAACCTAATGGTGCATGCGTGCTACCTTAGGTGCGTGCATAGGTTTGTTTTTTCCCCGCTAGCATAGCCTTGTTGCAACAATTTTGGGGAGCAACTTTGTGCGCTTGCCCTTGTGCCAAGACTTTATCTTCAACAACTTCTTCAAATGTTAGCGGATCATTAATTTGAGAAAATAATGCAAAAAATGAGAATAAATTAGGTGTACGAGTCTCATATATCTCACACGGAATTCTTTTCTTTGTCGGAGTTGAGGGTGTCAAACTGCGCGAACTGCTTGATGGAGTTTGCTACACACTTGGTGTGCTTGTCGAAGTAGCTTGAACTGTGACTTGTGTCGGAGTTCCTTGTGCTGAAACATGCTACGCAGTCCTGGGAGTAGATGGAGCTGCGACATTCTGATTAACATGCGAAGTCTCAACCACATCTTCTGCGATGTCATCATGTTCGACATGTGACACGATTTTAACAGTATTCTCTATGGTTCCATCCCATGCTTCATTTTCTACAAACTGAACATCTCGACTGATAATAACTTTTCTTGCAATAGGATCATACAACTTGTATGCTTTTGTCTCTTTAGAATATCCAATAAAAATGCATTTTTTTCCTTTATGGTCTAATTTCCTTCTTAGCTCATCTAGAACATGTGCGTATGCTACACAACCAAAAACTTTTAAATGTGAAACACTATGTTTCATACCTGTCCATGCTTCCTGCGGAACTTTGTTCTTCACACTCTTTGTTAGACATCGATTCATGATGTATACAGCAGTTGCCACTACTTCAACCCAATATTCATTTGACATATGCATGGCTTCCAACATATTCCACGCCATCTTTATAATGGTTCTGTTCTTCCTCTTTGTGATACCATTCTGCTGCAGTGTATGTTGTGCAGTGAATTGCTTATGTATGCCATGATTTTTACAGAAGTTTAAGAAATAATTTGAAGCATACTCACCACCTCTGTCTATTCTTAATATCTTGATGTTGTAACCACTATGCTTTTCCACAAGTGCCTTGAACTGCTGAAGAAAAACCAAACACATGAGATTTATGTTTTAGAAAATATACTGAGGTTTTTCTTGTGAAATCATCAATAAATGTGAGAAGGTAAGTGCATCCTCCCATGGACGGTGTTTGCATCGGTCCACAAAATCAGAGTGCACAATTTCAAGTGGTGTGCGAACTCTGTATGACTTTCTGACTGGAAAAGTCTCTCTGTGTTATTTTCCAAAAATACATCCTTCACAAATTCTCTCTGGCTTTTCAATTAATGGAAATCCTTTTACCATGTCCTTCATGTGTAGTAGCTTCAATCCACCAAAATTCATATGTCCAAATCTGAAGTGCCATAACTAGGATTCATCCTTTATTTCGGTTTGAAACACAACTTGCATTTTTTTGCTGTCTTTTTCTTTCTTGTCGCAGTGAATTTCTGCTTCTTTACTTCCCGTTATGAACGCAGCTCCAGAATTTTCATTCTGACTTCCATGAACAACTTGAGTTTTTTCCCCCTTTATGATTGGTCTTATCCTCAAAGGAAACAAGTGATTTCTTGTCATCTGCACTTCGACTATTAAGCGATTGCTTGGATATATGTCCTTGATCAGACAGTGCTTTCCTGTCATATGAACTCTGTAACCTTTTTCCATTAGTTGTCCAATGCTCATCAAATTATGCTTCAAACCTTGAACATAATAAACACCAGGCATAAATTTCTACTCCCCCTGTTTGGTTAGAATATCAACAGTACCCTTACCCAAAACAGTAACTTGAATATTATTTTTAAGTGTGACATGAGTTTGAACTGATTTATATAGACTAGAGAATAGATTTAAATTACCAGTCATATGATTGCTAAAGCCTGAGTCTAAATACCATATGTCATTTGGACTTTCTTGGACAACATTGCATTCAAGTGGAGATGCACATGCTAAGAAAAGTGAGTTGTTTAGAGTGTTGATGTTGCTTGATTGTGATTGGCCTTGCTTTCCTTGGTCATACTGCTTCTTCCTGCATTCATATGCGAAGTGTACAAAACTCTTTCAATACTAATGACATTGTATTTTTGATTTATCATACCTCCGTCCACTTGGCTAACTGGGGATCTGATTCTGATCTCTACCAGCGACATATGCAGGGCTGCTGCTACGACCTCCTCTAAAAGAACTTCTTCCTCTGCCTCTAGAGTTTGATCTTCCCCCGCCTCTTCCATAGCTTATGGATGACTGTGCTACGAATGCACCTTCCAGTGATGTATCTGAATTGTTGATTCTATGTTCATGATTGAGTAATGAGGCTTGCAATTCATCAATAGTAAATTGGGACAGATCTTTGTTTTCCTATAGGGTCACAACTAAAGATTCAAATTTATTTGGAAGAACTCTAAGAACCTTTTCAACAACTCTTTGGTCACTTATAGTTTCTCCATGAGACTTTATTTGATTAACCAGACCAATAACATGAGTATAGAATGATTCTACTAACTTTGTATCTTTCATTGACAGAGATTCAAAATTTCTTCTAAGAATTTGCAGTTTAGCAGTCTTTACCTTGTTCAAACCTCAATAGGAAGTTTCCATTGTGTCCCATGCTTCCTTAGCTAGCTTCGCTGCTGCTACTCTTGGGAGTATGGATTCATGTGTCGCTTGATGTATGTGGAACAACGCGTTTCCATCTTTCCATGTTCCCTCAAGACATCCTTCTTAGCTTGTGTGAGATTGTTATATGCTACAAGATCTGCTGGTTCTGTATAGCCATTCTGGACTATTTCCCATACATCTTGATCTCTGAACAAAGCTTTCATAGTTAGAGACCAATATTCATAATTTTTACCAGAAAATATTGGAGTTTGCAAATTACTAGAAGTGGAATCCATTCTTAATCGCTTTTCCTTTTGTAAATAGAATTCCTACTTTCCATAAACCAGGCTCTGATACCAAATCAAGGGAAAAGCACATCGCGCAATCAAGAATATTGAACTGCGCAGTAGATGAATATTTTCTTTTTCTTTTCTTTAGGACTTCGCTTATCCTAGCATATACTTTGTGAAGTAAACTTCTAATTTTTTCCAAACACTTTACTTCACAGATAAACTGCGCAGAAATTAACTACGCATTTCATAAATTAACTTCGCAACTACACATTTCATAAATTTACTTCGCATTTATGCGTAGTTCTTTAACTTCACGGAACTTGACTTTGCATAAATGGAACTTCGCACTTGGCATAACATTTACTTCGCAAAACTTCTTTAACTTCACGGAGATTAACTTTTCACAAGTTAACATCTCATACTTCTTTAACTTCGCATAACCCAATCTTAAACAATCTTTACAATAAAATATAAACAACTTTTACCACTGTGAACTATTTGGAAATCTTGATTTCTTTTACAAACAGTAAATGTAAATAACATTCACGCACGTAAATCTGGAGAAGATGTGCGACATGCAACATTCAACATTCTTGAGAATGAATACATAAAATTATGAACTTATATATATTACCGTAGTAAAACTGAGCAACTTGACCGTAATACATGGATATGAGATTTTACTATGATCTTTCACTTCTTATAGAGCTTGGACTCTTCACACATTTCACGGTATGAGCTTCTCCTCCTTTCACTCTTCTTACACATCTCTCTCATTGTTTTTCAATTATCTACTTCTACTTATAGAGTTTCATAACCACCGACTTGAGATCGCTTCAAGGTGAAGCTACTGTGTTACATTAAAGACTGCAATTAATTCTTACCTAAGAATTCTTTACATGTGAAATACAAACGTAGTTACATAAATACAAACTTGACGTGTGCTGGATTGGATGCAAACTTACTGACTAATTGATAGAAAAGACTGATAGAGCCGACGCAGACTAGATACGCGATCAGCTCGTAATTATGTTTTTCCAACATCTATGTGGATGCTCTCACCTACTCCTTGCGAATTTGGTATAGGCCTTATTTCCAACAATCAATCTCAAACATTTACACTCGCATTGGTGATTGGATTGGCTCTTGATCATTGTTTGTAGTATCTCATCTTTGGTATGGTATTAAAGTAGTTGTTTCTGAGTGAATCTGCATTTATTTTTGTTTGATTAGCTCTCTTTCTTCTTGATTGTTGAAAATGGCATCCATCTTCTCAACATTATAACCACTCCTCTTTTGTGGATTACACAACCTCAACAGTGGATATTTCATTACCTCTCGCTGGTGCGATCTAACCTATGTTGTGGTAGTTCATATCTAAAGATCGTGTACCTATATATATCCTAGGTTTATAGTTGTGGCCTTTCTCATATCTGATACAACACCATGAAGGATAGACGCACTGCCCATTGTAAATGTATATTTATAACTGGTTGTGAGTAAAGATTGGACTAACTTGAGGCAAATATACCTTTTGTTTGTTGGTAGCATGATATTGTTGGTTGTTGTCTAGCAAATTTGCTGTTGCTATCACCCTTATTTTTGTTTGTGGATCTAATTTGGCTCAAATGGATCGATGTTTCTGTTAAATTGGCCTAGGCTATGGTTCATTTTGATCAGACACATGAGACTGTTACCATTGGCTTGTCTCCTCTTGATATAGTGTTCCTCCTCCCTTTCAAGTTGATCGACAACCTCCTTTTGTGTAGAAGACTTAGATAGGCACTTAGATCTTACAATTTCAAGATGTGTAGTGCAGATGCAAGGCATCTCAGTTTCAAAAATAATTGCTCATGGTTTCCTTTATTTCATATTGTGGCCTCAAATATTAGAGTTCTTTAATGCACTTAGATCATCCTCTATAGCATGATATGAGCATGCCCACCATGCTTGTTTTACTTGTATACTTTTCATATTTGTAATGGGGGGAATAAATGAGTAGGGCATTTTTTGCAGATTACTACTACTGCCATTGTGTTACAAGCCTTCCAATAGAGTTAACCTTAAGCATTGAGATAACCATGAGATAACCATTGTTACTTTACACACCTATGACCTAGAAGCCTTAGTCGTTTCAAGGACAATCCCCAACAAATTGTTGTGGAAAGGGTTTGGTATTTTGGTATTTCATTTGTTATAATAATTCTTTTAGCAAAGTAAAATTTGTTTTGATTAATACTAATAAAAAAAGATTATTTTTTGTTGTTGGATTTTTCTTCCAAGGCATCAATCTATATAATGTAGATGGGCATATTTGTGTGTTGGACCCTCTTGTATGGTCCAAAGGACTACCAATGCACATGTGTTATCATGGGGGAGTTGGTATGTAGATTGTGTGATGGAAGCGGCCATTAATCTATTCCCTTAATCACCATATTTTCTTGTTGGAGGCTTTTGGCATAGTATTTTTGGCCAAATTGTTGTAATAAGCTTATTGGAAACATTGTTTTTGTCATAGCCTTTCATTATTCACTAGGGCATTGAAAGAGTATTAATCTCTATTTTAAATGTGTAGTTGCATATCGCATTGATTCACTTAATTGAGATAGTTAGTTTCCTCACAAACTCAATGAATATATGTTGAATATTCTATTGTAAATGGGTATCAAACATGGCCTTGTTTGTTAGGAACCCATATCAAGTAATGTTGTCTGTGATGATATTCATTTAAATGGTAGCTCTCATTCTGCACCTTTGAGTGGTGGATCATGTTCCATTTGTGCAAATAGTCTTAGAGTGTCACTAGGCATTTACCTCCATGCACTACCTTGTTTGCAGTCTCTTGGAGCTAACCACTTTGGAGTGTTTCTTTCTTAGGTTTATTGGAATTATTACCACTTTTAGCTCAAACCTCCATACTTTCACTATAATCGGTGACATCTATTGTCACCCAAAATGCTCTCAAATTTTGGGGGCCCACCCTCGATCAAATTTTACAAATCAACAAAATGACATATTTGATTGCAAGAGATAGATTAAATAGGTCTATGGGGCTCATTAATCATCAATGAGTTGTCAAAATTCAATTCTGATATTCAAAAGCAGGAAAAATCGTTTTGGCCCACGAGGCCCACCTTGGGTGAAATTGAGTTTTCAATTCTAAAAGGTAGTTCAAGTAAACTGAGTAGCTGAGAAGGGGTTTTTGAGGTCACTAATCATGTTGGAGCTGACAGAATCGATTTTGAGATGCAAAAGTATGAAAACTCGGTAGGGCCCAGTTTAAGCAAAACTAGACATAAAGGCATAATGACTCATCTAATGGAAGGGAAGGGTTCATACGTGTTTATTGGGGTCATTGTACACCATGGAGCTGACATAATTCAATTCAGACCTCTAGAAGTGCAAAATATTGCATTAAAAATTTCTCGCAAAAGTGCCAAGTTGTTATTTTTTATTTTAAAACGTATATCAATCAAGCGCGAAAAAATGTCGTACAACCACTTGTTGAAAATCCCCCATGTCTACTTCACATTGCCTCTGAGGGCACATCATTATCACTCTGTATGAAAAATATACATCAATATTACTCTTAGAAATGAAAGAATGCAATTTTTATGGTGTTGACCAGGTCCCATGCAAAGTTTTGATTGATAGTTCTCCTTCTCTAGTCCATCATTCTACATGAGATTTTAGGACGTTGTTGATGAGGCCGATGATGAGGTGTGGAAAAAATTGCAGCTCTTTAGGTGGACCATAGCTCCCACAATTTCCAACTGAAATCTATAGCCATCTCCTCATTCGCAAAGCTACACAGGGCATTAATATACAACTTTCAGGTTCAAGTGGACCAAGCATCATTGTTTTGGAGATATTTCATGCTTCACATCAAATTGCTTCCGACCAACTTTGGGGAATCTTTAGAGCCTTCTCAACCATGGGTCATGTAACCCCAAATTCATGGGCAAGTGTACCAAACACCATTGTTTCAAGGTTTCTTCACTTTTTATTTCAACATTGTCTTGTGTACCAATCCTTATTACTTTGAGGGATATTTCTCATGGTCATATGGACCAATCCTTTTGGTCATGCGGACACAATCACCACTAATTTCAAGGTTATGTGGACCCATCATCATTATTTTTGGAGATCTTTCACACTTCATCCCAAAATTCTTTACACCAACCTTAGGGTCTCTTTAGGGCCTTCTCCAACATGGGTTATGTGAACCCAACCACATGGTCACGTGACCCATTATCATGGTCATGTGGACCCAACATGATTTATTTAGGAAATTATTCACACTTGTTCAAGACACTTTAGGGACTCCTTTACACTCCACATCATTACTGTCATTAGGATATTCTCTAGGGGATTTGCACCACTTGTATACAACTCAAAGTGTCTTCCAGTGAGGGCCATGCGCAACTGCTATGCCATAAGTGGACCGCTTTGGATTTATGTACACTTGTGACAAGGCTTCTTCTTCAAGGGCTTCCTTAGGATCATTAGGGTCTTCTCTAGGGGCTTCAAGGATTCATCAAACATTCCCAAAAAATCTATCTCTAATACAACCACATCATCATGACACGAATGGAAACACCATATATATATTCACCCTTTTGACATCAATGACACCTTGTTTGACATCAATGAAAACTTCTTCCAATGTTAGGGGCATGCCTCACTTTGCAAATTTGGGGTCCAGAACCTTCTACATCTTGTTTGAGGGATTAAAAAATGATTTTTGGGGCCAAAATCTCATCACTTGTACCATTCACATTGATGTTGTTCTACACTCTAATAACTTTCCAAGGGTGCAAGAATTGCCTGAAACATAGTCTGTATGAGGAAGTTATGCCTCCTACAAGTTGACCTATCTAGTTGACCACCACAAAGTGAGTGGATTCTATGCCAGTCTCATTTCTCACATATGCAAAGCTAATCATGTGTGGGATTTCAAAAACACTCTAGAATATCCAAAACCATAACCGTAATTGAGAATTGAGGCATGCAAAAACCCTAAAATTAACTCTAGACAACTATCGAGCTATGTTAAAGACATGGCCATTAGAAGAAGAGGTGTTCCATTCTTATGATGTTATTGTATTGTTCCATAGATGAGACACCGTTGGAACATTTAAAAACCCATTCCATACTTAGGATATATTTTATTAGTCATCCAGATTAATTTTCATAGTTGTAGACTATGTAGTTGGCCTAGTTTTGTCTTTTTGCCTCCATATGCCATCCTAAGTCACTAAAACGAATTTGGATAGATTCCGTATAAGATTTCCTAAGATTTTGTCTAATTTTATTCTATTCCTGATTTAGAAAGGCACCTTCCTACTTTAGACAGATTTATCCTGCTTTTTCTATTTTCTAGTGGATAAGGTAAAGCTAGTTGACTAGGAAACTGTCTCCACTTGGCCAATTTGACCTCCACCACTTTATTCTCTCGAATAGTCATCACCACATTCCATTTTCATCACTCATTATCTTCCATACCATATTTAGCTAATTCGTGAGCCTCTTGACTGATTTGGAAGGTGCTTTTTCTACCTAAGGGGTTTTTCTAGATTTTAGTAAGCCTTCCTTTTTTGTGTTTTACAACTTGCCTTTAAGGAATTCTATTTTCTCTCCTGAAATGTATTATATATTGTATTCATATTATTGAATAATATAGAGATTATATTTCCATCAATTCAGTTCCTTCTCTTATGTTTATGTTTCAATATTTATTCTCATTCTTGCATATCTTTGAATAAATTCTTGTGAGGACTTCTTTGCTTCAAGATCATTGGCTATTAGAATTATTTCATGGTATTGATTCTATATAGAATTATCACATGGTACCAGATCCTTGGTATCTCTTGACTAAATTAATCTTCCAGTATAATTTTCAGAGAGTTTGTTTTGCAGGTACTGAAGATCAAATGGAAGAAATTTATTTTTGAAGAAGAACTCAGATCTTTCCATTTCTCATTATTGTTCTCTTCTTACACTTCAAATATTGAGGATACTTTGTTGGTCAATGGTATCCAAGAAGATAATATATAGTTATTTGGAAGTAAGTATACAATTTAGGTTGTTGATTGTGCCTTCACTTCCTATGTCCATGCTCCTGCTAGTTCCTACATGATTGCCAAGACGTATTTCAAGAAGTTGGAGACACCTCTCATTTCTCTCATATGTATTCTGATTTGAATCATCAGCCAGTTGTTGCAGCTACTACACGCTCAGAACCTCTCTTTGGGTTTCTTTTTGGTGTTCTATTGAATACCATGGAGGAAAAAATACAGTTTGGAGTGATTGGTTTCGCTCTCTCTGTCCTGCTTCGGATCCACTTTATGATTATTGGCACCTATTGCACAAAATATGAAGGACATCATCAAGTCTCATTTGGACCTGATATCAGGAAGCTCAAGTCTAGTGAGTGCATTCCACTTATTCCCAAGAAGAATATTCCTCCAGACATTTGACCAATTTCTCACCTGCTTGGAGTTTGGAGAGCCTTATTATGGCATATTCCATGATCTTGAGGGGAGGTTTTCTTCCTAAGTGGTGTTATGTCTTTCCTCACTTAGATGGACTAATAAATTTATGTATTGGTCAATATATAATTTTTCATCTATTTCAGTGCTTTATGGGCAGAAACATAGGATGAATTGGCTTGCAGGGCCATTTTAGGGGCACACCTCACTTTGCAAATTTGGGGTCTAGATCCTTCAGGGGATTGTTTGAGGGATTAAAAAATGATTTTTTGGGTCCAAATATCATCACCTGTACCATTCCCATTGATGTTATTCTACACTCCGATAGATTTATAATTGTGGAAGAATCTCCTTAAATAGAGCTTGTATGAGGAAGTTATGCCTCCTGCAAGTTGACCTATCTAGTTGACCACCAGGGTACCGAGTGGATTCTATGTTAGTATCATTTGTAACACGTGTAGATATAATCACATGTGGAATTTCAAGAACATTCTAGAATATCCAAAACCCTAACCCTAATTGAGAATTGAGGCATACAAAAACCCTAAAATTAATTGTAGACAACTATTGCGCTATGTTAAAGACATGGCCATTAGAAGAAGAGGGGTTCCATTCTTATGATGTTATTCTATTATTCCATAGATGAAAAACAAAATGGGAGTGGATATTAGAGAATCACAAACGAAGTAGGACATCCTATAGTAGCTATTATGGTCATAGAGTCGTGGGTAACTCCATAAAGAGTACCACTTTCTTTGTATTTGAATTCTATGTAAAAGAGAAAATCATAGTTCTCATTTCTAGATGGGTTTTTCCCCATAGTGGGATTTACTATGGTAAATACTATGTTATTTGTGTGGAATGTGTATTTATTTTTCTTTTAGTTCTAGTTTACTTAGTAATCAATGGAAATAAGTTAATAAATAGAACTAAGTTGTAAGATCTGTTATGATGAAATGTTCCAATGGAATATCCATGATAGTTTACAGCTAATTGTATAGGGAATCATTTTTGTACTAGTGATATATGGGTACCATATTGAGGTTTATAGGATGAATGATGGGCATTGACATCTAAAGTATGGTTTAAGGCCAATAACATGCATTGATATCCAATTTGTGCAATATGTTAGAGCATAGATTGAATATCTAAATCAATTTTGGTAGAGGAAATGCTTCATGGTGTAGATGCAAATTTAGGGGTCAAATATGGGCAATTATAGGTAAATCAAGGGTAAGGGGTAATTTAGTGGTAAATCATGGTCAATAGGGGGTAATTAAGTATATTTTAAGGGTAATTAGTGGTCATTAGAGGTTAATAAGGGGTTAATTATGGGGTAATTAGAGGTCAAGTAGGGGTAATTAGTGGTAATTAGGGGTCAATTATGGGGTTATTATGGATTAACTAGGAGAAATTAATGGTGATTATGGGTCAGTTATGGGTATCTAGGGGTCATTTCATCGCAAGGGGTTAGCTCAACTGGTTGTTTCCATCGATGTTAAGAATTCGTCTAGTTTTGTGGTGACATATGCCCAATTCAAATCATGTTATGTGAGGCACACTAGTCTACAATGACATGTTTATTAGGGAAAATTCCATATAAGAATGTTTGGAACAATCCTTTGAATTTTCCCATGAGGTTTTCCTAGGGAAAACGTAGGGGTTATTTAGTGGTAATTAGGGGTTATTTATGGGTAATAGTGATCAAGTAGGGGTAGTTAATAGTCATTTAGGGATAATTAGTGATAATTAAGGATTAATTGGGGATAATTAGGTGTCAAATATGGATTTAATTAAAAATCAATTATAGGGCAATTAGTGGTCAATTAGAGGTAATTATGAGTAAAATAAGGGAAAGGTTAGTGGTAAGCAGAGGTAAATTATGATGTAATTAGTGATAATTAGGGGTCATTTAAGGGTTATAACCAAAATATTTGGTGAAAGTTAGTGATTATCGCCATTAGGTTAGGATTTTTTTATGATCAATGATTGTCATCATTGGGTCAAGATCTTTGGTGATGGTTTGTGACTGTCATCATTATTTTTAGAGCATTTTTTATCATGGGCATGATGTGATTGTTTCCAAATTTATTTAAAAATAGGAATTAATGATGTGCTTATAAATACTATCATTAATTTACTTTCGAAAAATTGAATTAGTGATGGCCTTTCCATGGACACCATTGTTTCAATCACAAAATCCACTTATGGTGAATATGATTATTTAATGGCCAT
Organism: Larix kaempferi; assembly: GCA_027924585.1. Taxonomy (NCBI): domain Eukaryota; kingdom Viridiplantae; phylum Streptophyta; class Pinopsida; order Pinales; family Pinaceae; genus Larix; species Larix kaempferi. The sequence continues at coordinate 2,176,586 of BSBM01000705.1, forward strand.
CATAAAATATACTTATGTCGATGATTTTTTAATGGGTGCCACCATAAGTGTCTTTGGAAATGGTCTTTAAAGGCATGTCACATGCATGTCCGTCACCAATGTTATTTTTTGTTGTAGAGGCAAGTGTCCACCACTACTGAGGCAAGTCATAAGGAAGGTAACCTCACTACTTATTGTTAAATTTTGAGAATTAATTCACAATACTCTAGGATCTTTACTGAGAGAATAACATGTACAGTATATCAATGCATGTCAATCATAACAAGCATGTCAATCATCACAAGAATCAAAAGCATGAGAGACAATAGACATAGAGAGTTTCCGTGGGGAAAACCCTATGGTGAAAAACCCCACAAATTCCTCAGAGATAGATAGAGCAATAGCACAACCAAAGTACAAGAGATAGACTCCTCTTAGCAGTTGATCCTCCTCCTCACAAGTGCGCCACTTTTCGAGTGAAGGAAGAATAAGTTTCTGAGTGATCCAAATAGAGATCTCCCGATCTCTATTTATAATTGTTCTGTTTTCCCAATAACCTTATGGGACCTACTTGTCTAGCTAGGTACAATAACCACATATTACATAAATCCAGGACGACCCCTTACAAGGTGGTCTAATAACCCATCGGCAAGTTAACACACTTGCGACACTTGTCAATACAAATGACGACACTTTCTTATAGAGGAATAACACATCTCTATATAAGGGTACAATAAATATATAACTAGAATACATTCCAAAGTTACATATACATCAGCACTCCCTCTTAACTAGGAAGGTATTTCTCGACACAGATCTGCTAGCACAAGTCTTCTTCTCTGGATCATTATCATCAATGCATCAACCTCGAATCATTGTCATCGTCACTGTTGCTGCTATCTCAACCAATCTTTGAATATACTCGTCATAGGAAGTTCTACAGAGCCAGTCCTTTTTTATACTGGATGTAGGCCCACCACCTGTAGGTCTTCATCATTGGCCATACTGTGGAATCCTCGGGACTTATTACGTGCGTCACAAAACCTCGCAAGAGCATCCCAAGCTGTTACGAGCACACGGCTCTACCTATAGGATCTCCCAGGGCCATATTATATGTGACCTCACCACAAAACCTTGCAAGAGCATCCCAAGCTATTACGAGCACATGACTCTACCTATAGGATGTCTCAGGGCCAAATTACATGTGGTCATGGCAAAAACTCGCAAGAGCATCCCAGGACTTATTACGGGCACACAGCCCAACCTATCGGATCTCCCAGGGACATATTATATGCCATAGGACAAAACCTCGAAAGAGCATCTGCCAGATATCCTAGGGCCAAATTATATGGCATAGGAAAAACCTCTAAAGATTATCTGCAGATGTCCCAAGGCCAAATTATATGTCCTCCCAAAGCAAAACCTCGAAAGAGCATTTGCCAGATATCCCAAGGCCAGATTACATGCCATAGGAAAAACCTTGAAAGACTATCTGCAAATCTCCCAGGGCCAAATTATATGCTTATCTGCACAACCTGTTCCACGGCCATAAAGTATCAACCTGATACTCACCATACATCATCCTGATGTACACATGATCATCCTGATGCATGTCATTTAAAGAAACATCCTAAAGCTCGTCATCAATGATCATCCTGATCATATAATGCATATACCTGATGCATACCAAGTATCTACCTGATACATATCATCATACATGATCCACATGATCATACAATGTATCCACCTGATATATATCAACATACATGATCTACCAGATCATACACAGTATCCACCTGATACATATACAGATACATGGTCCAAGCATCCAACATGATGCATATACAAATACATATAAATGATCCAACTAATCATATCCAACATCCAACATGATGCGTACATACATATACAAATAAATGATCCAACTGATCATATCCAGCATCCAACATGATGCGTATATACATATAAATGATCCAACTGATCATATCCAGCATCCAACATGATGCGTATATACATATAAAGAGCAGTAACGAGAGCATCGTCCTGATGCTCATCATCCATCACTTACATCCATAGCCATGTGAAGGATCCTCCTTCCAACATGCTTGGAATGGATTGTGCAAATGTGTCCATCACTTCTTCCTCGAAGTGTCATCAATCTAAAGAACACCAAGCCTCTCTCTGAAGTACTCGAACTTCACTCTGGCTAGTGGTTTCATCAGCACATCTGCAATCTGCTCGTCCGTCGCAACATACAGGAGCTTTACTGCTCCTCTCTGCACCATATCCCTGATATAGTGATATTTGATCTCTATGTGTTTTGATCTGTCGTGAAACACTGGGTTCTCAAACAGCTTCACACAACTCTGGTTATCACAGAAGATACCAGTAGCATCCAACGAGAGATCAAATAACTCAAACAGTAGCTTCTGAATCCATACTATCTCACAACTAGCCGAACAGGTTGCAACATACTCTGCCTCGGCTGTACTCAGTGCTATGTAGGACTGCTTCCTGCTAAACCAAGAGATCACACCTGATCCCATACTGAAGCAACACCCAGATGTGCTCTTCCTATCTGCAGCACTACATGCCCAATCTGAATCAACATAACCCTACATGTTAATCTTTTGATTCGCTTCATACTTGAGCCCATAATCAACTGTACCATTCAGATACCTCAGAATATGCTTTACAACAACCAGGTGAACACTCCTCGGATCCGTCAGGAACTAGCTCAATGTGTTCACCGCAAAGCAAATATCTGGTCTCGTGTTTGTCAGGTACATCAAGGACCCAATCATCTGATGATACATAGAGACATCAACCCGCTTAGATGAAGCATCACATACAAGCTTCAGATTCGATGCCATAGGTGTGGCCATGGCCTTGCAATCCATCATCCCGAACCTATGCAGGATATCTACTGTATACTTCCCTATCCAAGGAAGATCCCATCTGCACTTTGCCACACCTCCATACCTAGAAAATAGTGCATCATCCCCAATTCCTTCATATCAAACTCAGTAGCAAGCTTACTCTTTGTATCGGCAATCAATCTGTCATCTCCTATTACAAATAGGTCACCTACATACAGGAGTAGAATCACAAGATTTCCTTCCTCAACCTTGTAGTAAAGGTTGGAATCCGCTTTACTCTTGGTAAAGCCCAAACTAGATAGAAAACTATCCATCCTACCATACCAAGTTCTAGGAGCTTGTTTTAAACCATACAAGGCTTTCTTCAATCTGCACACATATGACTCCCTGTCATGTGTTTCAAAACCGAGTGGCTTCTCCACATACACTTCCTCTTCAACTACACCATTCAAGAAGGCAGTCTTGACATCCATCTGGTGTATCTTCCATTTAATTGCTATATCCGGGGAAAGTACTGATATGATGGAAGTGTACCTGGCTACAGGAGCAAAGGTTTCTTCATAATCTATTCCCTCTTTTTGAGAGAAGCCATGAGCTATGAATCTTGCCTTGTATTTCTCTATGCTGCCATCTGCAGCATGCTTGATCTTGTAGATCCATTTGGAAGTCACAACAGACTTCCCTTTAGGTCTTGGAACAACATCCCAAACATCATTCTTCATTATTGATTGGTATTCTTCTATCATGGCATCCTTCCATTCTTTCTTTTCCACTGCTTCTTCATAACTAGAAGGTTCTTTGTTGATTATGTCATAGAGTAAAACAACATAGCTGGTATGTGATCTGGTTCTCTTCTTTGCTCTGTGTTCTTCTTCTGGAATACCATATCTTTCTGCATATTGAATTAGCTCTCTAGCCCATGTAGGTTTTCTCTTGTGAGAGTTATTCTCACGAGGTGGATCTATAGGTTGTTGCGGATCTTCAATTTCATGATCAACATATGGAATTGCTTCAGTCATGGTAGTGTCTTGAAATCTAGTTTCCTTAGGTTCTTCATAAACTTCAACAGGTGTCTTCGTTGATTTGATGAATGCTAAACTTTCATCAAATGTTACATCCCTGCTGACATCAATTTTCTTGAACCCTGGAAAGTATATTCTGTAAGCCTTCGAGCTTTCACTGTAACCCACAAAGATACCCTTCTTTCCTAAAGGATCTAGCTTGGTCCTCTTTTCCTTTGGGACATGAGTATATACTGGACAACCAAATATTCTGAGATGGCTGACTTCGGGTTTCTTACCAGAGAAGATCTCTTATGGTGTCTTCTTGTCCAATATCTTGTGGGGTGTTCTGTTCTGCACATATACAGTTGTTCTAGCTACTTCTGCCTATAGATGCATAGGTAGATCCTGGTCATGTAGTATTGCCCTTGATTCTTCCATGATTGTTCTATTCTTTCTTTCTGCAAATCCATTTTGTTGTGGATTGTAAGGAGAAGTCAACTCCCTCTTAATCCCTGAATCACTGCATAGCTTCTTGAAGTCACCCGAGGTGAATTCTCCACTATTGTCGGATTTGAATGTTTTGATCTTCTTATCAGTTTGGTTCTCCATCAAGGTTTTGAATTCCTTGAACTTATCAAATACTTCATCTTTGTTCTTCAAGAAGTAAACCCAAGTCTTCTTGGAGAAGTCATCAATGAAAGAGACATAATAAACATACCCACTCAGAGAACTGGATGACATAGGACCGCATACATCGGAATGGATGATTTCCAAGATACCTTTTACCTTGCTTTCACTGCTTGGAAATGCCTTCTTAATGTTCTTTCCTTTTGCACATCCTTTGAAAACACCTTCATGCTTGGTCTTAATTTCAGGAAGACCTTCTACAGCCTTACTTGCAATTGGTAATGCTCTATAGTGCATATGTGCAAGTCTTCTATGCCAAAGTTCACTTGGCTCCATGGAATCATGTACCATGGCATGTTCAAGTTGTCCCTTCAATTTATACAAACCTCCCTCTTGCTCTCCAATCACCACTGCATCATCAATAGTTTTACCCTTTGGCCACATTAGGACTTGGCCATCTACAAATGCAACCCTCATGCCTTTTGCATCCAAAGTAGAGATGATGAGAAGATTCTTCTTAAGCCCAGGTACATAAAGAACTTCTTTCAACTTCAAAGACTTTCCATAATCTAGGTTGTAGGAGGCTTCACCACATCCTTTGATAGGGTATTGATAATCATCCCCAAGTTTCACCTTATGGGGTGATTCATGTTCAGATAGGTTTACAAAAGATTCTTTAAACCCAGTCACGTGTTTGGAAGCCCCACTATCAATAAGCCAATCATTACAACCATGAGAGATAGTACCTATGAGAGCAGATATTAGAACATACTCTTCTTCACTTGATGAGTCATCATCACTTTCTATCCTAGCCTTCTTCTTTGGAGGTTCATCATCCTCGACAGCATGAGCATGGTACCTTCTTTTGTTTCCCTTCTTCTTCTTGTCGAAGTTGTTGTTGTTATCCCTTTTGTTCTTGGAACAATCTGAAACAAAGTGACCTTTCTCATTGCATGTGAAATATCTTAGATCCTTCTTATTCTTTTGTTGGTTGTGATAGGATCTCTTGTAATGAGAGTGCTCCTTCTTCAGCTTGCTTCTTTTGGTGAGAGCTGTGAGAGCTTGATCTTCACCTCCCATCTTTTCTTCTCGAGCTATAAGCCTAGCTTCTTCTTGAGAGCATTTCTCCCACAGTATACTGAAAGAGATCAATTTCTTTCTTGCACAGATTCCTTGAATAAAGGAGTCCCATGACCTAGGTAGGCCATTCAGAGTGGTCATCACAATTTTTCCATTCTCCACTACTTCATCCATAGCTTCAAGTTGTTCCTTGATCTGAGAGACCTTGGAGAAGTAAGATTGAATGGTCTCTCCATTCAACATCTTGACCCCTTTCAATTGATTCCGCAGAGTCATATTCCGATTTATGTTCTTCCCTTCAAATAGCTTGGTCAGGGAGTCAAACATCTCCTTGGGTGTCTTTAGAGATGACACATGTGGTATGAGATGGTCTTTGATAGAATCAACAATGATTCTCTTTGCCTTGACCAAGTTCTTCTTATGAAAAACCTCAGCCTCTTCATCCTCTGGGATAGGGACCTCAGAGCTGATGTAGGAGTCCAATTCATTTTCTTCCAGGATTAACCCAATCCTATACTTCCAGGCTCAAAAGTTATCAGCCCCTTCAAGCTTATCCTCAAGCTTGGTGTGGTGAGACATCTTAAAGAGTACTTCAAATGGAAATAGAAAGGATTTAGGTCTTACCACTTGCTTTGCTGAAAACTGGATCTGGTCCCGGATTAAGGTTTGTTGGAAAAACCCTAAAAATTCAAAATGTGAATTTCAACTTTTTGAAAGGATAGAAAGATGTGATTTGATGATATGATCAGCCTGGTGTATTCAAAATTTGAGATCTGCAAAGCATCACCCTTCAGAAATGTCTTTTAGTCTTCCCGGGTTCACTAGGGAGGATACTAAATTAGGGTTTTAGTTTCTCGGAGATTTATTCAGCCAAAAATCTCGATCCAAAGCTCTAAACTTTGATTTTTTTCAAGGATCTTCCAGCTATGTTTTCAGATTTCAAAGATTCCTATTTTTGTGGAAACCCTAATATTTAGGGCCAAATCTAAAAATGCTCAGAATTGAATTCTGATTGGACAGATAGATTCTCCTTGATGAGTAGAGTCAATCTACTATACTGCTTTCCCAAAATCTGTGGAGAGAAACCCAATAAACAAGAACCCCTAGTTTCCATCACTGCACAATGTCTTCTTCTCAGGTTAGCTCTGATACCGTGTTAAATTTTGAGCATTAATTCATAATACTCTAGGATCTTTACTGATAGAATAACATGTATAGTATATCAATGCATATCAATCATAACAAGCATGTCAATCATCACAAGAATCAAAAGCATGAGAGACAATAGACACATAGAGTTTCCGTGGGGAAAACCCTAAGGTGAAAAACCCCACAAATTCCTCAGATATAGATAGAGCAATAGCACAACCAAAGTACAACCAAAGTACAAGAGATAGACTCCTCTTAGCAGCTTATCCTCCTCCTCACAAGTGCACCACTTGCCGAGTGAAGGAAGAATGAGTTTCTGAGTGATCCAAATAGAGATCTCCTGATCTCTATTTATACTTGTTCTAACTTCTGTTTGCCCAATAACCTTATGGGGCCGACTTGTCTAGCTAGGTACAATAACCACATATTACATAAATCTGGGCTGACCCCTTACAAGGTGGTCTAATAACCCATCGGCAAGTTAACACACTTGCGACACTTGTCAATACAAATGACAACACTTCCTTATAGAGGAATAACACATCTCTATAAGGGTACAATAAATATATAACTGAAATACATTCCCAAGTTACATATACATCAACACTTATTAAGTCATGAGTAACCTCGCTACTCATTAGGCCATGAGGAATGCAACCTGACTACTCTACAAGTCATGGTTCATGGTAATAAATCATAAATAATGGATGGGGCTTCTAGTCCTACACTCCTTTATTCCATATTTAAACCCATTAATCTCTTCTTTCCACCCTTAAATATATTATTTTCCACCCATTAATCTCTTATGTCCACCTTTTCATCATACAAATGAAATACAATAACAATGACAAATAGAGAAATAGTTGTGCATGTAAAATGAACATAATAACATGTAACTATTGATGCATATCACCAAACTCTAAACAAAAATATTTTTTTAACATAATTTGCACTATTTTTAATGTAACATCCCCAAAACCTTATGCTTTCATCTAAGATATGCCAATGGACAATACTTACTAGAAAATACACATTGATTGTGTTCAAAAGAATGATTGAGTTGAAAGCCTATGTTGTTCGATGTAATAGAAAACAGGGAGAGGAAAAACTTGAGATCAAGCCTACAACCTCACTTAACTCCATGTCATTCAGCCTAACCATCGCATCTACAATAGAAGAGATAATCTACACTAAGAATCATAGTTTGAATCCTATGGCAATTGGATCATGCACTAACCCAGCCAGACCAACCATTAAATTCAAACATGAGTAACTCTACTTTTCATATGGCTTGAAAAATCATCCATAAATCCATGGTAGGAAATAATTCAGAAATCAAACTAAGGGGAAAATGGAAAGAGCGAAGTTTGGTGGGACTTACTAGAAAAAACACATTGATTGTGTTCAAAGAATGATTTCGTTGAGAGCCTATGTTGTTCGATGTAATAGAAAATAGGGAGAGGAAAAACTTGAGATCAAGCCTACAACCTCACTTAACTCCGTGTCATTCATCCTAACCATCGCATCTATAACATAAGAGATAATCTACACTAAGAATCATAGTTTGAATCCTATGGTAATTGGATCATGCACTAACCCAGCCAAACCAACCATTAAATTCAAACATGAGTAACTCTACTTTTCATATGGCTCGAAAAATCATCCATAAATCCATGGTAGGAAATAATTCAGAAATCAAACTATGGGTAATATGGAAAGAGCGAAGTTTGGTGGGAAAATATTTCCACAATGAAAACTTTTCTAACTTTATTTTCATTCTCACGACCACCATAATCATGGCAGTGAGAATGTGTAGTGAATTTTGACCCTATTATAGGAAAGGAATTTGATATTATTGTAGGACATCCAATATTACCATTTACATTACATGTCATAAATATGAGGAATCTTATAGTATATAGAAATAAATGTGTTACACCGTAAGCGAAGGAAAGTAAAATATAGTTATCAATACAAATACAATATTTTATCTTAAGTGTGAGTGAGAAATGTAATTCCTTCCTCAACATGGAGTTCAGATGTGGCACTTAAAATAAAATATTAACTAATTAAAAATTTTACAATGTCAACCCTAACCTAAGTTAAACAATAAATATATATTTATATATGTGTGTGTGTGTGTGCACGCGCGCTAAAAATTTCTAATTTTATTATAGATAAACCCGGGTTTCTATTGTAAATAGCATATCATAACAATATACATTTTATTGTTTTATTTCTTATGGGGCTCATTCACAATCTGGATTAATTCCTAATTTCTACACAATATGAGAGCCTGTGTTTCCTACCTTATTGTTTCTTATTTTTATTAAGTGATCTTGATTCTGATTTTTGTTATGATGCTTTGTTGCTAGATTGGTGCTTTGGTCAGAGTTGTTTCTAGTCCTCATATTTGTATCATTAGGAATGCAGCTTCACACTCACTCGTAATTTGGCATTACTTAGATTTATTAATTGCTTCTTGCATTCAAATATACTGATCACTATTGTTCATTTTCACCACAATAGCATTTGGAAGACCATTTTACCTACGACGGCGGCTGCTACCTGCTCTTCGACGGCGGTGCAAACCTTCGACGGCGGCTGCATACCTCGATGGTGGTGGCGACTCTTGGCTCCCTACGTCGAGCATCCAGATCTGAAACCGGTTTCACCTGTTGATCAAGATTTCGTTTCATCTTCTTGTGGCAACGCTTTCTTTGGGTTTCTCTTTGTTGTTTAAGATTTTGTTCATCTTCTTGTGGCAACGTTTCATTTGGGTTTTTTTTGGTTCACCAGATGTTGTTTATGCTTATATGGGATAGAAATATGTGAAAATGTAGGGATCCTTGTGATTCTACTACATGTGCAGAATGTAATTTTGATCATCTTTTTGAAATAAAATTACGGACTTTTTCCAAGGAAACCAAGGAAAAAAGCATTTGGAAGACCATTTAGCATGATTTTATCATTTGGAATACCATCTAGCATGATTGTATCTAGCGTGATTGTGTCCAGGATTTTTGCGTGGTATCAGAGCAAGTATTTCCCACCCTGTTGTTTTATGAATCTATGTGGAGGCTCTCCCTTGCTCGTTGTGAATTTGGTGTAGGCGTGCTTCCAACAATAAATATCAAACATTTACACTCGTGTTCAGTGAGTGCATTGGATCTTGATCACTGTTTGTAGTAGCTCATCTCTGGTGTGATATCAAAGTAGTTGTTTCTTTCTCTACTTTATTCTGAGTGAACCTGCATTTATATTTGTTTGGTTGGCTCTCTTTCCTCTTGATTGTTGATAATAAAGAGTGATATGTCGCATCCATCTCCCCCAACATTATAACCACTCCTCTATGGATTACACAACCTCAATATTGGATACTTCATTACCTCTTGCTAGTGCGATCTAACCTATGTTGTGGTAGTTCATATCTAAATATCGTGCACCTATGTCCCAGGTTTACAGTTGTGGCCTTTCCTAGGTTTGATAAAACACCATGAAGGATATATGTAGTTGTAAATGCATATTCACAATTGTTTGTGAGTAAATATTGGAATAAAGTGAGGAAAATCTACCTTTTATTTGTTGGTAGCACAAGATTGTTGGTTATGGTCTAGTAGATTCATTGTTGATGGCCCCTTTATTTTTGTTTGCATATCTGATCTAGCTCATATGAATTTATTTTTGTGCTAAATTATCCTAGGCCAGGGTTCATTTTGTTCAAGAGCATAAGACTATTATCATTTGCTTGTCTCCTCTTGATTCAGTGTTCCTCCTGCCTTCCAAGTTGATCGAAAACCTCCTTTTATGTAGAAGACTTAGATAGGCACTTAGATCTGAGAGTTTCAAGATGTGTAGTGCAGATCCAAGGCAATTCAATTTCGAAGATAGTTTCTCATGGTTTCCTTCATTTTAGATTGTGGTCTCAAATATTATATTTCTTTAGCGCACTCAGATTGACCTCTATAGCATGAGCAGGTCTACCGTGCTTGTTACACTTATAGGCTGTTTTCAGATCTGTAGTGGGGGGAATATAATGAGCAAGGAATTTTTTATAGATTTCCACTACTGTCACTGTGTTCTAGGCCTTCCAATAGGGTAAACCTTAAGCATTGAGATAATCATTTCTACTTTGCACACCAATGAACTAGAGTCATTTTAAGGATAGTCCACAAAAATTTGTTTTGGAGAGGGTTTGTTATTTTGGTATTTTATTTGTAAGAGTAATATTTTTGACAAAGTAATTTATGTTTTGACTACCCAATCAATAATAATAAAAAAAATTATCTTTGTTGTTGTCCTTTTCTTCCAAGGTGTCATTCAATCTAATGTGGATGCACCTATTTTTGTGTTGGACCCTCTTGCATGGTCCAACTCTGGCTATCTCTATTTGTTTCTTAAAAGGACTACCAGTTCACACATGTGCTATCATGGGGGAGTTGGTATGTAGATTGAGTGTTATGGAAGCAACAATCAATCTATTCCCTTAATCATCATTTTTTTTTCATTGGAGGCATTTGGCATAGTATTATTGGCCAAATTATTGCAATAAGGTTATTGGAAATGTTGTTTTTGTCATAGCTTTTCATTGAAGTATTTCTCTCTATTTCAAATGTGTAGTTGCATACCACATAAATTCACTTAACTGAGATAGTTAGTTTTCTCACAAGATCAATGAATATATGTTGAATCCCCTATTGTAAATGGGTACCTAACATGTCCATGTTTGTCTAGGACCCATATCAAGGACTGTTGTCTATGATGATGTTTATTTAAATTGTATCTCTCACTCTACACCTTTGAGTAGTGGATCGTGTGCCATTTGTGCATATACTCTTAGAGTGTTACCATGTGTTTACCATGGGGGCTTCAGTAGAAGGCAATATAATATCACGTTCATTCATATTGTAGTATTTATAAATATTCATGAAAACCAAATGGAGATGGCGGGATCACGACCGGATGAGAAATCGGGTTGAGGCAAGGCTCAGGCTTACCAGTACGCAGGGAAATTGCATCTTGAGGCATGCTTGAGTCCAGGGGTTTCGTGGTGACGTGGGTTTCCAGTCGATCATAGTCAAGAGACAGTGATCATTGATAGCCAATTGTTACCAATAGCACTCAGCCAGTTGTTACCAATAGCCTTGGGAGGCTCTAAGCCTCAAGGGCTTGTTATAGGCCCTTGATAGGCCTTGGGGGCTTGAATACCCAATCACGCGTGCCTATTACAGGCCTTGGGAGGCCTAGTCAGCCTCTTAGAGCTTGTTACAGGCCCTAGGGGCTTGGATACCTATCCCACAACAGGCTTAGTCAGTGATTGGGGAACTACAATATGCAATATAAATGTTGTACTATGTGCATTGGCTCTAGTGACATACAAGAAGTTATCTCCTATCTCTTCATTAGACCATTAGATGTTGCAAATCATAATGATATGTGGTTGAGTAATTGCAATGCGGGTGAAGTAATGTGCATCCACGATATACATCAAAAGAAGCAAGGTGCATTGTAGAATGCATGTGGGGTCATAAGAGGGGTATCATATCAATATATTAGGTAGAAATATAAAGGGGTATAAAAAATGTTAATGAAAAAATTGATACATACAATATCTAGTGAAAATAGGGTTTTTTTTTAATTGGGAAGGCATATTGGGAGGGGGTTAAAAAAAATGATATTAGAAGGTATTGTCCAATATTTAGTGAAATTAGGGGTATTGTTTCATATGCCACGATCGAACGTGCTATGATAGTTGTTTATTGAGTGAAGCCCCCGTGGTGTTTACCTACATGCACTACCTTGTTGGCAGTCTCTTGGAGCTAGCTACTTTGGAGTGTTTCTTGCTTAGGGTTCTTGGAATTATTACCGCTTTTAGCTCATGCCTCCGTACTTTCACTATCATCCATGACATCCATTTCCATCATCTTGTCCACCTAGTCATCCTTGTGTGGGAATGGTATGAAATGCTTCCTTGATGTATTTTGTATTCACCATTTTTATAAAAATCAACAATCTTCATAGTGAACCTTGTACACAACATCGATTCCTATATTGACTTAGTAGTTGTAGAGGTTGGAAACCCATGCACTTCGGCAAGATGGATTGGCTTCCATAGGGACACTCAATTAATGATGTTTGCTCGATGTACATAAGTACATAACCACGCCTTTTGTGTCATGACTCATTTTAGAGGATTACAGATGGTGTGCTTTCAATTCTCATTGCCTCAATAGTTTGAAATGTTCATTTTCCAACATTGATGATTGACTTTTTTTTGGAGAGGAGTTCTTATCATATGTTTTTTTATCCTTTACTCTTCTTATGCGAGTTTGTATGTGAGTGCCTTAGCAAGCCACGTTGTCAGGACCCATTTTTGTTCTTTTATGTTTACTCCCTAAATTTTTTGTAAGGGGGGTGTTAGTGTACATACAACTAGTTAAGCTTACATATACTAATCTATCAACTAGCTTGGTACACCTTGTTGCCTGGCTAGCATTCCATTGTATTTTAAACCTAGATTTCGCTTGTAAAGAACATATCACAATAACATACAATTTATTGATTTGTTTCTTATTAAACTCATTCATAATCTAAGTTCATCCTCAATTTCTACAATAAATAAATAAAAAACCAACACCAATCCTCCATAGACATTTAAATCATTCATTACTAAATATATACTCCTTCATCAACTCATAAAGACTTAAAACGCTCATTAAATGTTACCATATATCTATATAAATTTTATGCATGAGCTACTTTAGGGTGATAGTAAAGAGAGTAACTTCCATCGAATCGAAATGGGGCCGCCGTTATGGCCGGGTGGCTGGGGCGGTCGGCTGTGGCCGTCCCCACCCAGGATCGACCCCACGACCCCATCAGATTCGGCCCTTTCGCGGTATTGAGCTGCCAGCTACACTACTCATATGAAAATAAAAACTTCCATCGAATCATAAATCTATTTGATGAATATCATTGTTGTGCCTCCTCTCTTGTCAAGTACGTTCTTTTAGTAGTTTACGGGAGACATAACAAGCATTCTCATAAACACTCTCTCCTACGAATAAGTTTTATCGTGAAGGAAAAGGAAGGGGAAACGTCTAAGTGGTAATTAATTATATTAAATTGCATTGGTTAATAAGCTGTTTTTTTTAATATTAAAAATTATAAATAAATTATTATATTAATTATATTAAATTGCATTGGTTAATAAGCTGTTTTTTTAATATTAAAAATTATAAATAAATTATTATATTAAAAAGAATTCAGATACTTATTTTATCAAAATTATACATGTTATAAATTTATTTAATTTAAAAAATATTAAACATTTAGTATAATTAATTTAAATGATGAGAAGTGAAAATATATATATATGATTTAAAATGAATTTATAAAAAAAGCTAAATGAGTTGTTGAAGAAGTTATATAGAAGTAGTTTATAATTGTGAAAGTGTAAAAAGGATGAGGTAGCACTTATTAATATTATAGTTATACATTGAGTTAACCAATCATTCATTCAGCAAAATGAACTATAAATTATCAAATAAGAAATAAAATAAAATAAATAATAAGAATAAAGAAAAGATGAAGATGATGCTATCAACAACACACTAAATGGAAATGGAAGGGGAAATGAGGTAGCACTTATTAATATTATAGTTATACATTGAATTAACCAATCATCCATTCAACAAAATGAACTATAAATTATCAAATAAGAAATAAAATAAAATAAATAATAAAAATAAAGAAAAAATGAAGATGATGCTACCAACAACACACTAAATGGAAATGGAAGGGGAAATGCCTTCTATCTACCTAAAATATCCTAGCATTATCTATGCAATCTTTTAAGACATTAAAAATGGTACTAATTATTGACTAATAACAAAGTCATTATATGTTATTTTTTTCATTTAAATTTTAATGATAAAAATATTTGTGATTATGGTGTGATTCATGGTTAAAACATAATTTGCAGCATGTGGACTGTTTCTTGAAATTACGATTTTGATTGTTCGTATTAAAATTTTGACTAAAAAAAATTTCACAATATAGCTTACCTAATAATGAATTATTTTTATTTATTTTGTCTAGCTAGCAACTAAAATTGATTTTTGATTTCAATTTACATTTGAATTAATATCGTGATGGGAGGTGTTCATATGATCATCTACTATCTTTTTATTTATTGATTGATTGAACTTGTTCATATTAAATAATTATATTTATTTAATTAATATCTCAAAATATTTATAATAACATTGATTAAAGTAAAATATATTATATTAAACAATTATATTTGTTTAATTAATATTTCAAAGCGTTGAGTTATATCATAGTGAATTCTTTTGCTTGGACTTATGTAAACTACTTGTAAATACTCATATTACAACATTGTTATTCTTCAAAATAGAAATATTAACTTCTTTTTCATTGAGCTAGCATAATGTTATATTCAAAAGAAAAAAACAAATTACCTCACTTTTTAGCATTGTTATTAATTCCTTATAGCAATGTCAAGTACACCTAAATTTAAAATTTTGATTTTGAGTTCAATAACTGGTAATACTTCATAGGTCGTTCTTCTTTATCAATGACACAACTTGTTTTTCTCATGGATATGAATTTTTCGTTATTTATAATGTTTACCTTTGATGTTACATATCTTATCCCACTTTTATGTTTAAAGCACTTTATTATCTTAATAGAATAATATAACCAAGTGGAAAATCATAATGTTCAGCGATACATATTAACAAGTCGACAGTGAACGCGAGTGATTCCAAAACTACAGTTGACATTCAAAATATTCATGTAACAAAACGAACAGGAAGAAACACTAAAGCTTGCGATTCTTTTATAACTTTTACACAAAAGAATATATATCAAAGTTCAACTGGGTGATAGATTTTGAAAACATTGAGTGACCGGATCGGATCGGATCGGGGAGAGGTTGCAGTTCCATTGTTTAGTGTTGGCCGGACACGGCTTGTTTGTTTACTGACTTCTCACAGGAGATGAAAAACAGAGAACGATGGGAGTCCCAGGAGAAGATGACAACATCATTCTCCATCAAACCTTTTGTTTGTACGTAGTCGGGCCAACCCGTTGTGAAGACGTAGGATTTAGTGCTGGGCCACCGTTTGAACAACATCGGAATTATTATATCTCCATCCGCACCATCCTCATCAATTAGATAAAGCGTGCATCCCACGCCTTCAGCAATTTCTTGTTGTTGCATTTCATTGCAGAATGGCAATATACAGCGCTCCACAGAAGCTAGTGGAATAATCAACCTGCTGGAATGTCTTGTTGCGTCGCTCAGAGTCAAAATTTTTGAAAAGCACTCACGCCTACATTTAATCCACGTCAAGGTAATGGCTGCTTGTCTGTCTAATATATCCATAACCTTCTCAATGTGTAAATGAAAGAAACTATGAAAATAAGCTTCCAGATAGCGTAAACACAGTTTGGCTTTGAATGTAGCCCCTGCGGCCAATAATCCGATCTGGCTGAAGGCAGTTCCAGAACGAGTAGCTTTGATAATGGATGCAGCACTATGAAATTTGATGCAGCTCCTCCAACTACAATGGACGTCACAGAGAATGTTATCTTTCAGATTCCAATGTTAAATGAAATATTAATAATCTTTATCTTTGATTATCTTGATCTTTATCTTTGATTAATTCATATCCAGCCACAGAGAAATTCCAAGGAACTTTTTCAGATTCGAATGTTAAATGAAATATTGAGAACGGGCAAGCAGTCTACATACCCCAGGGATTTAGCTCCTCATCCAAGAAAGTTTGTGACGATGACGAACGCTGGCTTGAGCTAGGACTTGGTTCAGGCCAAGCAACAGAATATATAGATTTAATAAGAAATGTATAGCGCCGGCCGTGCAACGAAGCTGACTACCATGTTTAACCCTTCATTTTATAAAATAACTTGAACAAATGCTAAAATGACTTGAACAAATGCTGCATGCAAACAAGTACATGCAGCTATCATGAAATGTTTGAAATGCTTACCTGATAATACAGATTGAGTGTATATTTGCATGAATGCTTACCTGATCATACAGATTGAGTCTAAATTATAGAGCCATCCTCTGGTTCAGGTACATGATTGGGTTCATTGATTGAGCGGCTTACCTTGATCCCATTTCAGTTTACCTATCACCAGTGGCAGCAAGGCTGGACTCAGTTTTCCCTTCTTCTCATGAACAGGCGGACAGTCTCCAAGCCCCTAGACCTAATTGCTTTTTGGTATAGCTTTTGCAAATACTCTATTTATAAGTAAAGTCTAAAGTGCTCAAAGCATAAGACTTAATAATCACTTTGTTTGCATGCTAAACACATTAACCGTAATTACATTAACAGTAATTTGCATTTAAATAACAATTTGAAAACAGTTTGCATGCATGTAAATACATCTTTATGACCTCAACTGATAGAAAAGATAGCTAATAAAACTAGGTATATTGCGGGTCATATAGCTTCATGCCAAAATGCACTTGCAGTTCTAGCTTCATGCATACAGTTTGGGTTCTAGATTCCATACTGGGTTGGATCAACCTTAGACAGCCAAATTTCATCCCAAGTCTTTTTTATATATTTTTTTCATAAATTTCGTCAAAATGTAAATAATATTATATTAAGTTAAAATACAAAATAATATTATATTAAAGCTAAAATGGAAAATATTATTGTATTAAGATAGTGTTTCTTTCTATGGAAAAATTGGAATTAAATCTCATCCTAAGTGTTAAGCATGTATAAGTATAGCTACTAACTAATAAAAAGTACCAAGGAAAATTACCTTTATATTAAAAATAAATCATTTAAATTTTATTATTGTTTTGAGGTTGTTTGTAACATGAGATAATTCCATAATAACATGGTATGTAAAGAAACTATTTATAAAAATAAATTTTACATATTTTCATTGCATTGATGGTGAGAATGACCCTTTTTCATGAAATGATTTAATCAGTAAAGTTGAGATGACACTTTCCTTTCAACAAACCACCTTATTAAAATTCAATACTTTTATTAACTTGTATATTACTTGCAAGAAGTTTAACAAATGAACATATTTTTAGTATTATTATCTTATTTTAAATTTTAATTAAGATTTTAAATAACAATAATAAATAAATAAGATATGTGTATATTTTGTTTAAACAAAAACTATTTACAATCCATATTGTATTTCACAAGTACATCTCCTTTCCCATGTTTTTAGGCATCGAATTAAGCCATACACTATCACCACTGGATTTTCCCTCTTTCATGGGCATGCCACATTAATAAAAAATATGTGAATTCAGTAGATCAAAATGTTTCTTGTTTCTCATATTCCATCATTGCCTTCTATTCATAAAATTGGCCCTGCTTTTTGATGGATAGACTTCTTATGGAAAAACATTATTTTGGGATGATGTTGTGTTTGTTGAGCACACCTTCAGTCTATTGTATCGTGACTATATATTGGATATGCATCAAAAATTTATTTTATCTACATTATGAAACCATGGAATGAATTGAATTGATCACCTTTAGCCTCTCTAGGTATTTAAATATGTTTTTGAACTAATCAACGGAATTTGTTGGGTCGATGATTTGATGGCAATGAAGCAACCCAATTTGTTAGAATTGGGACATTCTCAAGTGACCCAACTTGTTAGCATTGGGACATTCCCACTCAGTAAAGTTGGGGGGGGAGGAGTTTTCCTCCCTGCCTAGGTTTAATTCTTGTTTAGCGACATGTTGATATCTTAACAAGTATATTGTTGTAACAAATTTGTTCCTTGTTGTTGACCTTGCCTTGTGCCTTGGATAATCTAGAAGTTACCTTGGAAACAATCCTGAGAACGAGGGGATATCCTTAAAGGTTTTCTTTGGGATCTGTTACTCCCTTATTGTTTTTTTGAATGCACAACTTTGAAATTAGAGCCATATACATAACACCTTTGCTAAGAAAAAATCTCGTTGATACTAATAAACACTAATATCTAAGGTTTTTTTTCGTTAGGGAGGGAGGTATTTCTCTTTTAGGGCATGGGCACCTCTCTCTTCTGAAATTTTCTCCTCCCACTGATTGAGCTCAGCGAAGGCTTTCTAGGGGTTGTTGTTTTTGGAGGGATCTTTCTCTATTAATTTTTTTATGATCTCTAAGATGTAGGAATCTCTGGTTTTTAGTCAATAGGTTAGGTAGTTCTTCATTGCATAAGACACGCGATCAAGGCGACGTAAGTTTTTTTAGGTTGGCACTTTTATGGATGAATAGTTTTTATATTACGAGGAGTTTAGCCTCGATCATGTTCAAATATTTTTCTCAAAAGGTGACTTCAAGTCATGTGCATCCCCAATCTGTAACTCGTCGTCAACAACAAAATATTCTCCAAGTGGGATCCTTATCTCAAGCTTCGATGGATCTTAACATATGGAAAAGAGGGAGACATCATTTCTCATTTTGAACTCCTCGATAATGTTTAGGAGGTTCCTCTTTCATCCTCTCCTCCCTCCCCCCTGATTTCTTTTCTCTCGTCCCCACCCATATCCTAACACAAGATTTCTGAAACAAAGAAGAAGGAGGGGAAAAAATGAAAAAAGAAAGTGATGAGCTCAAGTTAGAAAATATAAAGTCTCAGTGGTGGTTGGTAAGGATTTATCATTGGAGGATATTATGTCCATGCTTTCCTACGCTTTGGTTGGTATATTATGTAGCAAGTCAGTTAAAGAAAGCTGGCTCAAAGGGTGGCTAAGAGAAAATTAGCTTCCTCCAATGATTAGTTTATGAGCCAAAATTCCATATTTTGGAGAGAATTTGGATTTGTTTTATCCTAAGCTTGATAAATGATTCTAAAAGAATTTTAAATAAACAATGGAGTTGGGTCACATTAAGACTAGTGCTAAAGAGATGGATGGTAGACTTTGACCCCCTGAAGGAGCCTCATAATATCCAAAAATTATTAGCAATCCTTCCCATATTTCCTCTTTCGTTCTTGAGGAAGGAAACCCTCAAAGAAATTGGTGACAAAATAGGCAAGTTCTCCAACCTTGAAGAAAACTAGGATTCAAAATCTGATAGGTGATGGGCTTGGTGTCAATTGGAATCTGATCCCAGAGATGGGCTCTTGGTGGAGATAGACTTGGTTGGAAGAGGGAAAACTTGGTCTCAGAAAATTTATTATTGGAAAATTTGTTTTTGCTATTTCTTGTGCTATGAAGATGGTCATCTACAAGTGGATTACAGTAAGAAAATTTAGCCTTTCCCAGCTCCCAAAAAAATCTAGGTGAGAAATTTTGTGGGAATAAAAGTGCTTGTAGATGATCCCCATGGATATGTACTTGCTCCTTTGGTTCCATCACAAGTGCCCCAAAATGTCGGCAAGCTCTCGGAAATCCCAATTACGGCTACTTTTTCTCTAGAACTTCATAATGAAGTTTCTTCCAAAGAAGAGGGTTGGGAAATTTTAAGAGTTCTCTTTACTTCTACTATCTAAGTGGTGTGTTTACCGCTTATCCCAGTTGCCAAAGCCAAAGAGTCCCTTCCAAAGTACACACCATCCTCCAAAAAAGAGACATGTTCATCTTTGGCCAAAAACACCGTGCCTCTAACAATCACATTGATGTCGAATTCTCTAAAAGTCTCAAGGTTCTAGCATGCATGTATTGGATATCCCCCCCTAGGTCATACAACCTATGGTTGTCGTTGAAAGACAAAGAGAACATTTTTGTTGAAGGAGGTTTATCCTTAGACAGTTCCTTGGCTCCTATAGTAGGGAGAAAATCGAATCTTTTGAAACTATAGTCAAAATCCAAATTAGAAATTCTGAGTGGAAAAAAGGAAACAATATTCAGGGCCCTTAATTTGGGAAAATACCAAAGAAGGGATTTCGGTAATCATCCTCTCTTTTAATTCTCATGGGGTGGGGTCTCCTAGAAAAATACCATCCTCAAAAGGCTCATTAGAGACTCAAACACATACATAATTTTAATTCAAGAAATAGTGGTGATAGGTGCGAAGGGAAAAGAGGCTCTGGAACCGTGGTTAAAATGGTGGTACTTTGCAACTATGGATGCAGACATCCTTTCTGGAGATCTTTTAACATCACAGAACCAATCGGTTTAGGCCCTATCCTCTTCCTATGGTAAATTTTTCATTGGCATGGGTTTAGAAGTCAAATAACTAGGGCTTGAATTGAAATTTCTAAACATATATGGCCCCTATTTAGATCAAAAGGAATGTTGGCCTACGCTAGAGGAATCCAGAACATTTGACGCTCAACATATTTTACTAGGGGGGAATTTAAATTTAACCTAGTCAATTAAGGAGGTATGGGGAGCGAACCCAAGGAAATGTTGGAACCAAAGTTTATGCATGTTCATCACACCTCTGGATCTTCTGGAGACAGTGAGTCAAAAGAGAATAGTCGAATAGTAGAGTAGTTGACTGGAGGCTCAACTGAGTGGTTGTCTAATTGGTCAATTGAATCGTCAAGGAGGCAGTGGTTGGATCAACTAAAGTAGGTGACTAATCTATAGGATGTTTTGGATTTCCTAGAAATAGATAGAACTGACAAACCTTATTTGTGGACCATATTATCCTCACTTCAAGGGAGTGTGTTATATCTAGAGACTATAAAAGAATGACCCTATGGGTTGTATTGATATCGACTTATGATGGTGATATCTTGTGAGATCATGCATTGTGATGTTCTAATCATAATGGGTTGTGCTAAAGTGTCGTAAACAATGTCTTTAGAAAACACCCATATTCCTGGAATACTTATCCTTTTTGTTTTCTTCTTTTATATCCTATTGTTCAAAGGAGTATTTCCCAACATGGTATCAAAGCTATTAATTTTAACCTAGCTTTTTTTTTTGTGAATTGTGTTGAGACAAATCTAGGGTTGATCGACTCTTGGATAAATATTTGTTGATTGATATCTTTTCTTTGAACTTATGTAAGATCTATTTTATTTTAGAAGGATGGATTCCTGCATGATAGAACTTGTTATTCTAAATGGGCATAACTACACAATCTAGGTGATAGATATTGAAACTTTGTTGAAGAGAAAGGGGACTATGGAAATATACTAAAGTTGCTATTCCAAATATGACCAATGACCAAGCTAAATTTATCATCGATGGAAAGAAATATGAGGGTGTTGGGATCATTAAGAACTACATTTCAAGGAAGAGTCACTTTCATACAAGAGGGATCAACTACCCTCATGCCATTTGGAGTAAGCTAAGGTCGTTGTTCTTCAAGGTTAATGAAATCCAAGTGATGTGAATAGAGAAAGAGTTGATTTATATGGAACTCAATTCCTTTGAAAGGATTGAGGACTATTTGGTTCATCAAAGAGCTACAGTTGAAATTTGATGAATGTGGAAAGAGTTTTCTGAAGAAGGATTGACAACTCATTAAACTACTCTTGATGAATCCAAGGACACCTTATGATGCATTTTTCTCTTCATTTGATGCCATTTGGATGTCAAACAAAGAATATGGTAAGGATTTCACCTTTGATACATTTTGTTATTTATTAATCAAGGATCAATAAAAGTTTCTTGATGAAGGGAAGCTTAGTAGTAGACACTAGGATCAATTGCTCAAAATCAAGGTCAAGCAAAATTATCAGGAACATGTCCAATCAGATAAATGACAGGAATGTATCGACCAAACTACTAAAGGAAATACTGACGAGTTGACATCGACCAAGAATAATCAAAATAAGAAAACATGTCACTATTGTGGAAAGGTGGGACATGTAGATAAAAACTATTGGAATAAGATAACTTAAGTACTTGGAATAAAATGCCAATCGTCTTGAAGAAGTCACATCAACTAGTCCTTCAATCAACCAAACTACATAAATATTTACCTTTTTTGTTAGCACTTCGTTGGAATTACATGCTTGTGCCACTTAGACGGAAGATGTAGTCGATTCTAGTTGCACTCATCATATCGATAATGATGCTTCATTGTTCTCTTCCTGAAGTGGATCTCCATAATAGAAATTTATGTAGATGATGGTTAAGCTCTCATAGTTGTCGGAAGTGGTGATGTTGAATTCAGACATGGTTTAATATACAATTCTTTTCATGTACCTATAATGAGTGCAAACATGATGCTGATTGGTCAACTTACACAAACTGAGAATACTATTGAATTTGGGCCAGATCACTTTATTGCAAAGTATCTGAGTATTTTGGAGATGAATGTTGCTTCAAGATATTTTGATCCCAAATAATGACTATATAAGTTCTATGACTCTCCCATAAATGATATTTGACCAACTTGTCTGACTCCACTCATTGCTCAGAATAACGAGAGAAGTCGAATTTGGCATGAATGAATTTGAAATTTGAACTTTCAAAGTTTGAAGATGATGGTAACAAATAATATGGTTGTCGGTCTCCCAAAGGTTGTTCCACTGTATGGATTTTTTAGAGGATGTGTGCTTGGAAAGCATCATTAGGAAACCTTTGATTCCGATAAAGCATGGCGAGATCAATACTATGATGATCTCTATTGCATGAACAAACCCTCATTAGTAGGTGCAAAGTATATTTTAACCTTCATTGATGAGTTCTCTAGATTTGCATGGGTATATTTCTTGAAAAATAAAATTCAAGGAATTTAGGGTATTGGCTGAGAATAAAATGTGATCGACCTATCAAATGCTTGAGATCAAACAATAGTTGAGAATATGTGAGTTGACAATTTCAAGCATATCTCTTTAAAAATGATATTTCTAGGCAGAGATCTATCCCTCACACCCCTCAACATAATGGAGTTGCATAGCGAAATAATAAGAATTTACAGGTAGAAATGTCTCGTTTTCTACTATAAACCAAAGACCTTTCGACTAAATTTTTGGTAGAAGTTGTTTATTTCTCAAACTATATCCTAAACCTTGTTCTGACTATATCTATCAATGACATGACTCCAGTCGAGAAGTGGTGATTTAAAAAAACATTTTCCAAACACCTTAGAACCTCTGGATGTGTTTCTTGGGTGCAAATCAGTGATAACTGTAGGAAGAAATTGGATGCAAAGAGTCATGCATGAATCATGATGGGCTATTGTGATGAATCAAAATCTTATCAACTGTTTGATCCAATCAAAATACAATCAAACTACAAATCATTTTGAGTATAAATATGATCTTTGATGAGAATATTTTAGGTACTAATTTATTTAATTCCTCTGGTCTATTGCAAAGTGATCATGTTTATATTTCTAAAGAATCTGGATCAACTATACACTTCTTTGAATTTTTGTCTAGACATTCGAATTTTACTCGAGTCGACTAGTAGTAAGTCTACCTCGGTTGATAACATCAACACACTTTCTCATTCGACTAACAATTATGGAATGAAATCATTGTTGAATTTTCTACCAAGGTGGCCTGCTAAAACAATTGAAGCTGAGGATGATAATATTGGTTAGCAGACCTGTAGTTAGAAACAACATGGCAGTTCAGCACTGATTTCACATGTTGTTGAAACCTATGATCTTGACACTTATGTTGATGCTCAAAGAATTCATGAATGGGAAAATGCTATGGCCAATGAAATTGATTCTTTGAAGAAGAATCGCACTTGGGAACTGGTTTCTCAACCAAAGGGAAATATTGTTATGAAGTGTCAATGGGTCTAATAAATGTCCAATTTTACTTTTGATGGTGTTGTTTATCAACATAAGGCTTGATTGGTAGCCAACGTATCCTCTTAGTAATAAGGCATTGACTACACCAAAACCTTTTCCCATGTTGCAAAGACGAACTTCATTAAATTAATTATTTCCCTTGCTGCTCGTTTTGGATGGGAACTCCATCAAATGGATGTTAAAAGTGCCTTTATTCATGGATACTTGTATATAAAATATATATATAGAACAACCTCCTAGTTTTGTGATAGATTCTAGTCTTGTTTGTCGACTGAAAAAATCATTGTATGGTTTGAAACAAGCAGCCTGTGCTTGGTATAGGAATATTGACAATTTATTTATCAATCTTGGCCTCAAACGTTGTGAATAAGATCACATTATTTATGTATTATATGTTCATGGTGATAATTTGATTGTGGCATTGTATGTTTATGTTTTCTCCATAACAAAAAACAATGTCAATCTGATTTTGGGCTTGAAGAAAAAACTCACAGATACATTTGAAATGACTGATATTGGCCTGTTACATTTATTTATGGGAATTCAAGTTTTGCAAATGAATGATGATATATTTATTTATCAACCAAAATGTGATTTGGATCTTTTAAAACAATTCAAAATGGATGACTGGAAGTCTTATTCTACACCTTATCGATTAGGTGTTAAATGGTCTAAGGACTATAACTCTACTTGATTCGACGCCACTCTTTATCAACAATCGGTTGATAACTTGATTTACTTAACTCATAGTGGACCAGAATCTCTCATTTTTTATTAGTGTGGTTTCTTGGTTCATGCAGGATCCTTGAGAAAGCCACTAGAAACCAACGAAGAGAATTGTTCGCTATATTGAGGGAACTTATCATCAATCTACTAAATATTGTTACAATTTAGAACCACTGGATAGGTTTATTGATTTTAACGGGGGAGGTGATATTGATGACCAAAATTACACCTATGGCTATGTGTTTCAACTTAGTTATGGATCCTTTCTTTGTTCATGTAATAAATAGAAGGTAGCCTCCCTTTTGACTACACAAACATAATATTGTGGAATCGTCAATGTAGGTACAGAGGCAGTCTGGATCAATCAACTTTTAAAATAGATTGGTATTCTTGTTCTATCCTTGACTATTATCCACCATGACAATCAGAGTACAATATAGGTTGTTGGTAATATTATTGCTCACAACAAAATGAAGCATGTTGAACTTCATGTTCACTATTTGAGACAATTGGTACAGGACAATGTTGTCACACTTGTTTATTGCAATACAGATTACCAGATTGTTGATATATTTATGAATCCTCTACCAGAAGCTAAGTCTGTGGAACTTCGGGCTTTGCTTGGACTTCAGGAAACTGCAATTATGGGGAGGGGTTGGACCAGAGAGAATAATTCCACCTCCTAAATCTCAACAACATTTTGATGGTGAGGGGGTGTTGGAACCAAAGGTTATGCAGGTTTATCACACCTCCAAATATTCTGGAGATAGTCAATCAAACGATAACATTCGACTAGTAGAGAAATTGAATGGAGGATCAACTGAGTGGTCGACTAATCGATCGATTGAATGGTCAATGAGACAATGGTCAGCTTGACTAAAGTACGTGACTAATTTGCAGGATGTTGCAGATTTCCTAGAAATGGTTAGAACCAATGACCCTTATTTGTGGACCAAATCATCCTTACTTCAAGGGATTCTGTTAGATCTAACACTATAAAGGAAAAACCCTATGGGTTGTATTTATATCAACTTATGATGGTGATATATTCTAAGATAATGCATTGTGATGTTATGATCATAATGCATTATGCTTAAGTGTTGTAAATGATGTCTGTAGATACCACCTCTCTTATTGGAATACTTATCCCTTTTTCTATTTTAGTTTCTATATTATTGTTTAAAAGAATATTTCCCAATCGACAAGATTCCATTGGATATTTTTTGCCACATTTTTGCATCTAATAACTTGGATTACATATATCCTCAAAATCTTATTCCCACTTGGAAGAACTTTCGCATTACAGAAGAGGTGGTTTCTGATGAGCCTTATATTTAGCATATTTTTACCACCATTTCACCTTATCTATAATCTCTTTTGCCTATCCATATTCATGCATTAATCCCTTCTTACGCTCATATATGGGTTTTTATGCTCAAGTAATTTTTCCATTACATGTCTTAGTATTTCATTTGATTTTTTACTAACATTGAGTGAATTAGTGTACTATGTATTTGGTTTGAATATTGAATCAATTGTTGGAAGTAGCTACAACATATTTGAGGGAGTTCTATAGCAGTGCAGAACCTTTGTTGCAGCATTATGGAAACTCTACAGGCATCTGTAGCATTACAGAAAGTCAATAATTCAAATTTACCTTCAACCACCAACTTTGGAGAAAGATATTCATTAGGAGTAATGGATTTTTATAAATCCATTATTTCTATTATTTTTATATGTCTCAAATCATGATGTTAAATTAAAGTTGGTAAATGGAAGTGGATATGAGTGCATAGTTGGCTTATCCACAAAGATTTGAAGATCTCTATCAAATATATGATGGACTTAAGAAGTCAAAAGTTGTTAGGAGACATTTGGGATGAGTTTTGACTATTTTATTATAGCCTCTACCCCTAAATTCGAATTTGACTTCAAAGGTATTCTAAATAGCATGTAGCTAGTAAGAATCTTGGATTAGTTTTGAGATCCAAACTTTTAGGAATTTGTTGAGGATATTTTGGATCCTCATTTATTATTTGTTATGGAGAAATCATGTATAAATAAGAGTTCATTCTCCATTCTATGAGAGGACTCTTAGAGCAACAGTCCAAATGATGATGGGATAAAGCTATACTTTCATCTTGATTCAATTAGTTCTTAGTTTTATAATTTCTTTTGCAATATGATTTTATTTATTTTATGTTGATGTAGTTGTACTTCATTGCTTAGTTGTGATTTCTTATGAAGTGTGAATTTTATTTCTGCAATTTGATTTAAATGCATAGATAGAGATTTAAATGTTTATTTTACAATCATTGAGCATAATGCAATAATGTTATTTACTCCATTGGATCATAAACAGTAACTTGTATTTGGCAATGATAGCTTTTAGATTTTATTTCTGCAATTTACCTTTCTGTCAAAGTGTGTTGTGAACTTCGATTTAGAATTTACTTTCTTGCACAGTGTGAACGTAGTATTACAATTTACTTTTCCCGCAAAGTGTAACAAAGTCCTAGGATTTACTTTTCTGCATAGTGTGAATGTAGTTTTAGAATTTATTTTCAAGTGTAAATTTAATTTTAGCATTTACTTTCATGTCGTGTGTTTTACTTTCATGTCGTGTGATTTAATTTCCTTGCAACTTAGTTTCGATAGTTGTTTAGATGGCTAGTTTCTTGCCAAGACAATGTAACTGCTCATACCATTGTTTGTAAATGAGGTTATTGAACTACAACTTCAAGTAGATAAACCAATGTAAGAGGAGATTGTGTTTTGCACATACAGTGCACAGTAACTCGCAAGTTATCAACGAACCCCAGGTTGACAATTAATGTACACTTCTTAGTTTTTTTCTAAGTAATTAGAAGGCAATTACAAAGTTCGTGAGTTTCCAAGTGTTTCGACTCTTGGTGTATTTTCCTCTAGCAAGTGACATCATAAGATGTTAGTATTGGGTGGAATTGGGAGGCCTTATACCATATTCCTATTGGATTGAAGTTTCAAAAGGATAATCCCAAAACTTTAATGCCATTAAAATTCAATCGAACTTGTTTGTTAGATGAAGATTACAAAAATATTATCGTTCAGGATACTTGCGTTCAGTTAATTTGGGATTCTCTATAATACTTTATGGTTCAATTCACTAATAATAATTATCGCATGAAAGTGGTTACAAAAAAATGGTATAAATTTTGGAATATTCACCAATACTGAGGGGGGTGAATCAATATTGGACAACTTTTGTCAATTTTTACTTCATTACTTCAAGAACTCATTGCATAAACAATCGCATCACATTATTATATTAGCAACATGAAATAGCCATACAAAGTACACCATGAATTTACGTGGAACCCAAATAGGGATAAAACCATGGAAGATATATCATTTATTAATCAAGATTTTCATTTACAGGCTTCAACCTGTGAGGGACAACCATCCCTATTGTAAGTTCCAACTTACAGAAATGAAGGAACCATCCTGTCACAACAAGCACCTATTTGTTAATTGTAGGTAGTCATTTTCCAAATACAACATGTCACGTCCCCTCCCATCATACCAGTGTGATGGAGAGGATGTGATGCTAAAACTGGGCATCTATACCCATACTAATTAAATAAAGATTCACATAATATAAAAAGACATGTGCAGATGTATATATGTAAGAAACATAGCAGAAGTAAATTCAATTACACATCCATTATACGTTCAAGATATTCATGATAACATCAAATAAATACATTGCAGAGTTAACACAAGAGAGTACTTATCTTAAAGCAAAGTAGTCCCAAGCAACTGGCTATGCAACTGCAACATTCCACCCAACCATAGGCCAATTGTGCTTGTCAATCTCACAACACAACTGCCACCCCCCGAGCTGGGCATGATCTCTACAAGGAAAAAGGGAACAACAGACTCACACATAGCCCAATATGCACCAAAATCAACCAAGCCAATCTACAGTTGGGTTTATCAAGTTGCTAAGGAGATGGAAATGAATGAATTGCTAAGCTAGTGGCTCACCCACAAAGCTATGGATACCTCTATCAGATATATCTAGCTTGGTACCCACATTACATACACACCCAATACAAGGAAGTATTCCCTTGACCACTACAAAGTCCCTCAGGCCATACCTTCCAATCTAGTATTGTTCAAGGTGTGCATAGAAGAGCAACCAGCCTTTTTGATCTTCTTGAGAGGTTACCTCCTCACTAGGTTTGTCAAGCGAATTTTGGTCCACTTCCACTCCTAATTCTTGCTCACAATTTCAAACCAACATAGGGATGCACCCAACAACAAAAACATAAGAGCTGAAAAACGTGGGCAACCAAAAACTAACTGGTAGATGGGGAATCAACCCTGGGAGAGCAAATTCGTTTTCAAAAAACGTTTATATGCATTCCAAGGGCAAAAACAACCTCTATAAACTCCCAAAACGTGACCCCCTTTCTCCCAGGCACTCTACAATACAAAAACGAGCTCTCAGCTGTAAAAAAATGCAGGAAAATGGTAGAAAATGTGAAGGAGACAGACCCCACTAGCTCATACTGCATGAGAGAGCAAAGACCATGGGTGAAGAATGGCTCTGGGCAGAATTTCGTGGGTTTTTTCTTGCCTCAGAAGCAAAAGTACATTTTCCCAGGTTGATGGCTTGCCCATGCACGAAATTGGCTGCCATACCTCTTCATTCCCAAGGCATTAACTACTTCAACCAACTCTTAGAAGAATTAAATGATTGGGTGCATTTAAGTCAAAATGGGTAGTTGGGGTTCATTCATTGACATTTGGCTTATCACCATTGGCTCAAGGGTTTGAATAATTCCCCTCCCTATTCCTTGTAGAATCATGCCCCCATCTCTTTGTTGCATTGCATAGCCAGTTGTGGGTATTTCATTAAAATTCATATTTACATGATGTCTTAACTTCTATTGTGCATGGCTAGCACAAGAACCATGGGAATCTATTTTTAATTTCTGATACATAAAACGCTAAATCAACGGCGGGGCCTTTGCCTTGAGCTCCTCACCATGATTTGATAATGATATTTACATCATTTACAATTTTAATGAAATAGGGTCAAAATCGGGATATTACACAACAATCCTTTCTACAAGCACCAACTTGCAAAACTGCAGGCACCAATCTTCCATTACAAGCACCTACTTGTTGATATGGTGAAAGCGCTAACCTTTAATGTAAGCACCAACTCACGAATTTATAGGAACCAACCTATTGAGGACTACAATCCTCTCCCAATAACCACCCTATAAGAACAGAAGCACCAACTTGCAGACAAGCACCAACTTATACACAATGAAAACCTATATGATAAGGACACTGGATTCCTTCCCAAGAACCACTCAACCACCCTGAAGTATATATTTTTGTGTTTTGTATTTGTAGTCTCTGTCTTTTGGTCTTTTTTCTACATTGTCGTTCTTTGAGAGAGTTTCGGGATTGAGTCCGAGGGTTGAAGTACTATTTTAAAAAAATTAAAATGATTTCAAACCAATTAAAAAATTAAAAGAATATAAAATTGTAAAGTGCATTTTGTATTTAGTTGTTTTAGATGTACATAAAAATATTAAAATTAGTATAGATCCATCTCAAACTCGGATCTATCAAGCATCAAGAGGGATCCAATTTCTTAACATGTAACTGCTTTATAAATCCATGTTTAAGATTGATCTATGCTTTTTATTTTTAAATTTTATAAGCCACGTGGATTTTTTTAATAACTTTTTATTTGGTTTTAATTTTTTATTTTATGAGCATACTTTTTATGTGTTGAATCTATTTATGGATTCAAAAACACAATTTAAAAACTTCCAAATTTGGATTTTACCAAAAAAAAGTTTTACGGGATTCTGACTAAAACCCACGGTAAAGTCCAAAACTTAGAATAAATAGACTACTCCTAATCAATATTATTTAAGAATATATAACAATATTAATAATAATATTAAATAATAAAACAAATAAATATAATAAATAATAAAAAAATACAAGTAAATATATTTATATATTTAATTTAACTATTGTTTATTTAGACTATTTTTAGTTATGTGGATTTTCTTGTTTAAGATATTTAAAACAAAGATACTTTTTTTATCTTCAAAATTAGTGTTCATGATCTCTTTGTAATATCTTAATTTTATTTTATCCTCCAAATTTTAACCACTCACTATAGTTTTTCTTAGAACTTCAAAGTGACGATATTTTTAATTCATCTATATTTTGCAAAGTAAACATTTTTTAAATTCCCCACACATCTTTAATCAAGACAAGGCATCTCTACACCCATACATGAGAACATGAGTGACCAAAGTTTCAATTTTTTTTTTATATATATACATATATATAATTGTAATAATTTTTAAAAATATAAATTTCTTTACAATAATTTTTCCAATAAATATGGTTTCACAATTTTTAATGTATTTTTATCTTTATTTTTTCATCCAAACCCGCAATGCTTGCAATATTGGCTTCCCTACCCTAACAAAAACACCAAATATACCTTCTACATAATAGAACTATTGAATTCAATTAATGAATAGGTTGGTAAGGATTTTTAAAAGGGGCTTCTATATGATATTCCTCCAAAAGCATAAAATCAATAGGTTGATTTTATTTTGTCACAACAAGCACCTATTTGTTAATTGTAGACAATCATTTTCAAAGACAACAATCCTTTCTACAAGCACCAACTTGCAAAACCATAAGCACTAATCTTCCATTACAAGCACCTACTTGTTGATATTGTGAAGGCACCAACCTTTACTGTTAGCACCAACTCACGAATTTATAAGAACCAACCTATTGAGGACTACAATCCTCTCCTGAGAACCACCCTATAAGAACACAAGCACCAACTTACAGACAAGAACCAACTTATACACAATGAAAACCTATATGATAAGGATACCATTCCTTCCCATGAACCACTCAACCACCCTGAAGTATATATTTTTGTGTTTTGTAGTTGCAGTCTCTATCTTTTGGTCTTTTTTGTGCACTGTCCTTCTTTGAGAGAGTTCTGGGCTTGAGTCCACGGGTTGAAGTACTATTTTTTTTTAAATTGAAATGATTTCAAACCAATTAAAAAATTTTAAAAAATATAAAATTGTAAAGTGCATTTTGTATTTAGTTGTTTTAGATGTACATAAAAATATTAAAATTAGTATAGATCCATGTCAAACTCGGATCTATGAAGCATCAAGAGAGATCCAATTTCTTAACACGTAATTGCTTGATAAATCCATGGTTAAGATTCATCTATGCTTTTTATTTCTTTATTTTATAAGCCACATGGATTTTTTTAATAACTTTTTATTTGGTTTTAATTTTTTATTTTATGAGCCTACTTTTTATATGCTAAATCTATTTATGGATTCAAAACACAATTTAAACACTTCCAAATTTGGATTTTACCAAAAACGTTTTATAGGATTCTGACTAAAGTCCAAAACTTAGA
Source organism: Larix kaempferi (assembly GCA_027924585.1). Taxonomy (NCBI): domain Eukaryota; kingdom Viridiplantae; phylum Streptophyta; class Pinopsida; order Pinales; family Pinaceae; genus Larix; species Larix kaempferi. Next base: position 2,209,207 of record BSBM01000705.1, read on the forward strand.
ATAAATAGACTACTCCCAATCAATATTATTTAAGAATATATAACAATATTAATAATAATATTAAATAATAAAAAAATTAAAGAAATAAATATAATAAATAATAAAAAAATAAAACAAGTAAATATATATATATATATATATATAATTTAACTATTGTTTATTTAGACTATTTTTTAGTTATGTGAATTTTCTTGTTTAAGATATGTAAAACAAAGATATATTTTTTATCTTCAAAATTAGGGTTAATGATCTCTTTGTAATATCTTAATTTTCTTTTTTCCTCCAAATTTTAATCACTCACTATAGCTTTTCTTTGAACTTCAAAGTGATGATATTTTTAATTCATCTATATTTTGCAAAGTAAACATTTTTTTAAATTCCCCACACATCTTTAACCAAAACATGGAATCTCTACACCCATACATGAGAACATGAGTGACCAAAGTTTAAAAAAAATTTGTTATATATATACATATATATAATTGTAACAATTTTTAAAATATATTTCTTTACAATAATTTTTCCAATAAATATGGTTTCATAAGTTTTAATGTATTTTGATATTTATTTTTTCATCCAAACCTGTAATGCTTGCAATATTGGCTTCCCTACCCTAACAAAAACACCAAATATACCTTCTACATAATAGAACTATTGAATTCACGTATTGAATAGGTTGGTAAGGATTTTTAAAAGGGCCTTCTATAATGATATTCCTACAAAAACATAAAATCAATAGGTTGATTTTATGTTGTCACAGCAAGCACCTATTTGTTAATTGTAGACAGTCATTTTCCAAAGACAACAATCCTTTCTACAAGAACCAACTTGCAAAAATGCAAGCACCAATCTTCCATTACAAGCACCTACTTGTTGATATGGTGAAGGCGCCAACCTTTAATGTAAGCACCAACTCACAAATTTATAGGAACCAACCTATTGAGGACTACAATCCTCTCCGGAGAACCACCCTATAAGAACACAAGCACCAGCTTGCAGACAAGCACCAACTTATACACAATGAAAACGTATATGAGAAGGACACCATTCCTTCCCTAGAACCACTCAACCACCCTGAAGTATATATTTCTGTGTTTTGTATTTGCAGTCTCTTTCTTTTGGTATTTTTTGTGCACTGTCCTTCTTTGTGAGAGTTCCTTTTTTGTGCAAGGACTTCAACCCTTGGGCTCAAGCCTAGAACTTTATCAAAGAAGAAACTGTAGAGTATGCTTCCAAAGTCGAAGTTCCTTGCCCTACCCAACTTGCACTCCGTTAGCTGGCTCTTCATGGTAACCAACAATGTTGTGCACCAGTCATACACAGTCGGTCTCATACATTCTGTTTCATAGAATATCATCGGCCTCGAAGGCTGATGTAGAGAAGCTGAACCTGATATCCTCTCGAGTGTGAGAACTATGATCTTCACTCTCAGGCTCGCAATAACACCAATAGGGATCTAGTTTCCCACCTTCTGGGTGTCAGGTAGGCAGTACCTGTCTATGTAATCATTGATAGTGATCCCACCTCCAACGTTGCGAGACTTGAATCTTGGCATTGCCCCTCGGTGGGACAACCCTGTGATGAAATAGATATCCTCCACCTCCAACGGAAGTGGTTGACCATCCAGGTTGAAGTTCTGTGCATCTGCATCCTAGTAATCGATCAATTTGCGGAGGAATTGGTTTTGGGCCTTTAAACCCCCATTGCTCCAAAACTTATATAGACAACATGCTTGTAGCGCCTATTGGGCGAGCAAATCTTGCTACACTTGCTCATCAACGATGTCATGTTTCCTTTCTCTCCACTCTAGGACCATCCTGGAGGCAAAAACAAAGGAATTTTTAGATTTTAACCATTAAAAAACACCCTCACGGCCCTGTATGCGGTCAAAAACTATGACAGTCGCATCTGTACGTGGTCAATGCATGTGTTGACTGCGTCTAGGATGCCCTATATGCTACCCGCAAAGCTGTATCCTGCATATAGTGCCGAGAAGATGTAGGGCTTGGAAATAATAAAAATTCAACCACTAAAAATTGAAATAAAATCTATAAAATGGAAGTGGGAGATGTGACTACCAACCTACTCCTGATGGCTTGATGATCCAATGCTCGTAGCTCCCAGAATTAGCAACTGAAGACTTGAGGTGAAAACTAACCAAAAACTCTATTTTGGGTGAAATGTGAAAATCGAATAGTAATTGTAATTTTTTATTACTATTTGTAGTTTTTAAAACCCACTTTCCTATAGTTTTTACCATTTTGAGCTATTATTTTACTAATATGTCATTATGGAGTACCATTTTGAATAGATTTTTCCGATGAGAGTTGTTTTTCGACCATTTCGCGCCTACGACAAGTATATTTTATACCCATCTTATAGGTTAGATGACATTTTCACTTGCATTGTGCATTTTGACCTTTGACCATTTTTTCATTAACCCTAGGTGCGACCCCGCTTTTTAGCCGACAGAAATCCTTCACATTGTTATAGAAGTGTCATTATTTGGTGGTAGGGCTTGTCTGAACATGGGTACCCTAGTTCTATAGCCTTTTTATGCCTTTTGGCGCCCATGGCATTGTCTCTCCTTAGGATTGGGAGTCCTTCATAGTTATGCCATGACTTTGTGATAAAGACTCATACTCTACTTTGTCTTATGCTGGCTATCTCCCATAAGGACTCCCCCATTTTATATCAAGTTGTGATTTGATTGCATCATCCTGCTTGCCGCTTGAGCCTTATGTCGACTCCCACTTACTCCATTACTATCCATGTGCCTGAGCAATTTCCATTTTGAGCCAAGCAGATCTTTCATTTTCCTTTCGCAATTTGATGACCCTTTACCCTGAGGGAACACCCCTCCGAGTGTCCGCATCCTACACATGATTCCTTGCATTGATCGTAGGTATGTTCCACTGCTTGGGACTAGTTTGCTTGCTATTTGACACTCGTTCACTCACTTGTTGTACTATAAGAAATTTTATTCTTTTTCAAGCTTTCCAAATATGAAAAATACCCCCCCCCCAAAAAAAAAATCGAGAAAGCCGGACGAGAAAATATTTACTACTTCTTGTTGGAAGCTGTTGTGTTGCCTTTGAATAGAACATTCACTCCACTCCATTCATTATGTGTCAAGACTATAGTAGGTCCTTAGGAGCTGTACTCGTTTCTCAGATTTTACTCCACTAGCTGATTAAGCTTCCAGTCATTATGGAGCTCTTTGTTGATGACTCCTGCATCGCACAATGTTATTATCATCTAGTACTTGAGTCTATGCTGCATGTGTCTATCCATCTTCTCATGCTCTTGTTCAAAGGAAGTCTTGAAACCAAATCTGGACACTCCTCAGATCTCTTGACTATTGCATGTCAGCCATCCTTATTGAGTCAGTCCGTTCGTCTGGGTTCTTCCAAATATTTCAGCGTAGCTGTTACCTCATGTTGGTTGATGAGGGATGCATTAATGCTCTCCTTCCAACGAGTTTCATTTCATCGGATTCAACTCATTTATTTTGGAATTGATACTTAGAGTCTTGTTGAGTACCTTGAGGCTTCCAGTCATTAGTGGTAGGTTATCTCGCCATCGACAGTTTTGGGAATGCATCAATGTCCCCTGATCGATGGATTCATCCTAGTGTTCGAACTCAACACATCTATTCACACTTTGATGATTGTACTCTATTCCTTGATGCCCATTTTCATTATTGGTGGGTTATCTCGCATTTGTTAATGGTATACATCATTGATCGGTAATCAGACGATGTCACATCAGGTTTGAAATCAACACCTTTATTCACTTGATGGGACTTACACCATAGATGATTTGTGTATAAGACCCCAGATGGTAGTGGCATTCAGTATGCTACTCATGATCGTGATTGTACTTATGAGATCTCATTTCTCATACATCAGCAGTTTGTACCTCCAGTTTGCACCAGTTGTTTCCTTTTTAGCAGGAGACCGTATCTTACTATATAGGGATCATGACTATGATCACCCATGACATGTATTTACTATATACTACCTATCATGGCCATTGTATCAGATTTTTGTATTGTACCGACATGTATCCAGAGATATTATTGTATTATTACGAGTGGGATACTCCTTCCATTTGTGTGTCCATCACTCCACTTCTGAGATTACAATGTATTTCGGCCATCGTAGTACCTTCTCTGACCTCACGCATTAGGGGGCATCTGTTACGGTGTATTTTTCCACCTTGTGAGCATCAACACTTATTGGCCTTCAATATCCATTGTATTGACTCAAATCCATTATTTTCTCTCCAGGAACACATTATTCCCTATTTTTGTTTCTATACGCTAGTTGTTCCACTATAGCCAGCGTACACGGAGGTCGTTCCACTATAGCCAATGTACACCTAGTTAAATGGTGAAAAACAATAGAAATTTACTTTTTACTCCCAAAAAGCGTTCTTAGGGTGACCTTTGGCCCTCTATGCACCCCGAAATGACTCGATTTGACCTTTCACCTACCTTTGGAGGGTTATATATTGAGCTCTTATGGTGTATGGAAGGGAGGAGAAAGAGTGAGCACCGTAGCTGTTGAAATATTGTAACTTCAAAGAATATTATATTTGTACTTTATTATTCCAGAGATGTTTCATTCCTCCGATGGGACTTTGTTATGTATCCGGAGATGTTTATTCCTCCAAGAGATTGTGGTAACTAGGGTTTTTAGATCTCCTAGGAGAGGTGGGCCCTGAGTTAGTTATTTGAGGGTTATTAGAATCTCCTAGGAGAGGTCGGTCCCATAGGGTAAAAAGTCAGTCGAAAAACAAGTATAACTAGAGGAGGGAATTCCTCACTTATCTCATTCATTCATCCACTTGGAAGTAGCGCACAAGTGAGAGAGAGGTTTGCATAGGAGGAGGAGGAGCTCTTGTTTGGTTTATACCTCTTGTATTGTTTGATCATCTATATTGAGGAAAGCTTTGCTGGGTTTTCTACCCCATGATGGTTTCCCAGGGTAAATCTTTTTCTATGTTGTGATTGTGTTTCTTTCAGTGATCTTGCTAGTCAAATTAGTATAAAATTAACATGGTATTAGAGCTAGCCTGAATAGGACATCTTTCACAAGGTCAAATTACCTCTCTCTCCTCCTCTGGTGAAAATTAGGGTTTCTACAAAAGTTGAAATTTTTGGATTCTAATTGCATGGCTAGATAACCCTCCTCAAAATCGAAGTTTTGAGCCCTAGATCGAGGTTTTTGGTTGGGTAGAACTCTGGGAAAGTCAAACCCTAGTTTGACCAAAAGTGCAGAAAACCAGAAAACCAGAGACCAGAAAAGCTGTGCACCTGTGCACCAGTGAACCGGAAAAGCTGCACACCTATGCACTAGTGAACTAGAAAAGCTACAAACCTATGCACCAGAAAACCAAAAATTTGTTGCAGATCCGGAAGGTGAAAAGTTGAAGTTTCCAGAAGCAGAACACACCAGAACCTTCAACTCAATCAAGCACATCTCCTGGTAAGTGTTATTCTATTTCCTTACAAACTTCAATCTCTTTGATCCCTGAATAAGATGGCTCCAAGCACTAAGCTTGAAGACAAGCTAGAGGGTATAGAGAATTTTCAGGCATGGAAATATAGGATTGGTCTCATTCTTGAAGAGAATGATCTTGCCCAATATATCAAGGATGAAATTGCAGAACCTGAAGAAGATGAATCCAAAGAGAATTATAGGAAGGACTTGATTAGGGAAAAGAGAATCATTGATGATTCTATAAAATACCACTTGATTCCCCAAGTGGCATCCAAGAAGACCCCAAAGGAAATGTATGATGCCCTTTCCAAAATGTATGAAGGAAAGAACATCAATAGGAAGATGAACCTGAGAGATGAATTGAAGAGCACCAAGATGAATCAAGGAGAATCCATTCAAGATTATTTCTCAAGGGTTTCCCAGTTCAAGGAAAAACTAGATGCCATTGGAGATACCCTTGATGAAAATGAACTAGTCATAACTGCTCTAAATGGTTTCACTAGACCATGGGAGTCATTTATCCAAACCATGTGTGCCAGAAAAGAGAGCATGAAGTTTGAAGTGGTATGGGAAGATTACATCCAAGAAGAAGCTAGGGTTGCCAACAGAGAAGCCTTGCTCAAAGAAGGTGACCAAGCCTTGGCCACCCACACCAAGAGAAGAAGGAATAAACCTTACTTCAAGAAGGATAGTCACAAGGAGTCTCAACCTCCACAAAGATTTCAGAAGAAAAGAGGAACTACTCAAGGAAGAAAGTATTCCACATTCCAATGTTTCAATTGTCATAAAATAGGACACATTGCTAGGAATTGTCCTTCAATGGAAAAAAAGAAGGGATTCCACCATAAAAGACATCAAGCACACCTAGCAGAAGATGAAAGTGAAGAAAAAGAAGAAGAGGAAAGGCCTCAGAAGAAAAGAGCTAGAATAAAAGAAGAAGATGCAAAAGAATATGTTCTATTCTCTGCACTCTCTGGGACTCTAACACCTCGAGAAAATACATGGCTCATTAATAGTGGTGCTTCAAAGCACATGACAAGTCAAAAGAAAACTCTTACAAAACTTGAAGAGGATACCTCTCCACAAAAGGTATCTCTAGGAGATGACTATCAATATCCAATCCAGGGAATTGGTGAAGCAAGCTACAAGCTTGATTCAGGAACACCATTAAAGATGAAAGAGATATTATATGTCCCAGGATTGAAGAAGAACTTACTTTCTATCTCAGCTCTAGATAAGAAAGGTTATAGGATTGCATTCATAGATGGACAAGTACTCATGTGGTCCAAAGCAAAATAAATTGAGGATGCAATTGTTATTGGTGAAGAGGAAGGAGGTCTATACAAACTCAAGGGACATCTAGAAGATGCCCTTGTTCATGAAGCCACTAGCCCTAGTGAACTATGGAATAGGAGGCTTGCTCATACTAACTACAAAGCACTACCTCATGTGAGTAAAGTAGTCATAGGACTACCAGATTTGAAGATTGATCATGATGGCACATGCAAAGGATGTCCAAGGGGAAGAATATCAAGAACCCATTTCCAAAGAGTGAAACAAAGACTAAGAGTATTTTGGAATTGATTCATTCAGATGTATGTGGACCAATTCCCTCCACATCTTTGAGTGGATATGACTACTACCTTACATTTATTGATGACTACTCCAGAGAGACTTGGATATACTTTCTAAAAGGGAAGAATGAAGTCTTTGGAAAGTTCAAGGAGTTCAAAACATTGGTAGAAAATCTTTCAGAAAAGAAGATCAAAATACTCAGGACAGATAATGGTGGAGAATACACTTCAAAATATTTTGAAGTCTTTTGTAAAGAAGCTAGAATCAAGAGGGAGTTAACCACTCCCTACAATCCTCAACAAAATGGTGTTGCGGAAAGAAAGAATAGAACCATTATGGAAGCAGTGAAGACAATGATACATGATCAAGACCTACCTATGTATCTATGGGTTGAAGCATCCAGGACAACAGTCTATGTGCAGAATAGACTATCTGATAGTTCTCTTGAATTCAAGACCCCAGAAGAAGTGTTTACATGGAAGAAGCCTGAGGTAAGCCACCTCAAGATATTTGGGTGTCCTGTATATATTCACATTCCAAAAGAAAAGAGAACTAAATTAGACCCTCCCGGAAAGAAGGGAATATTTGTTGGATATTGTGAAACATCCAAGCCATTCAGAATATACATCCTAGGGTTCCACCACATGCAAATTAGTATGGATGTGACATTTGATGAAGAGACAACTCTCAAGAAATCTAGGAAGTGCTAGTATGAAGAAGTATATGAAGAAGATGCACCTCCCAAAATTACAGAGACTATTCCCATCCCTGAAGATGTTACACCTGAAGACCATGATATGATAGAACCACAAGAACCCCCCATTTCAAACATTTCAAGGAAAAGAAAGCCAACATGGGCAAGAGATATTATACTAGGAGCTGAAAAGTATGGAGCTCCCGAAGGCTCCACTAGAGTGAGCAAGAAACCAAAGCCCTTCTCCAACTATATGGATTTGGTGTGTGATCTTGTAGATCAAGAACCTACTATTTATGAAGAGGCAGTTCATAAGAAAGAGTGGGTAGAGGCAATGACAGAGGAATACCAGTCAATAATGAAGAATGATGTTTGGGATATAGTTCCTAAGCCTAATGACAAAAGTGTGGTATCCTCCAAATGGATATACAAAATAAAACATGCTGTGGACGGTAGCATTGAAAAATATAAAGAAAGATTTGTGGCTAGAGGATTCTCTTAGAAAGAGGGAATTGACTATGAAGAGACATTTGCACTAGTTGCAAGGTACACTTCCATTAGAACCATCATGGCACTTGCATCCATGATGAAGTGGGATTTACACCAGACAGATGTGAAGACAGTTTTCCTGAATGGTGTGATTGAGGAGGAAGTGTACATAGAACAACCTCAAGGATTTGAGGTGGAAGATGGAAGAACCCATGTATGCAAACTGAAGAAAGATTTGTATGGGTTGAAGCAAACTCCCAGAGCTTGGTATGGAATAACTGACAGTTTCTTGACAAGCTTGGGCCTTACCAAAAGTAAAGCTGATCCTAATATTTATCTCAAGGTTATGGATGATGAACCTATCATATTGTTGCTATATGTGGATGATCTATTTCTGACTGGAAATGAGAAACAAATTATCGAGTGCAAGAAGAAGCTCTCATCAGAGTTTGAGATGAAAGATATCGATTTGATGCACTACTTCCTAGGACTGGAAGTGTGGCAAGGACCAGATGGAATCTTTCTCAACCAAGGAAAGTATGCTGTGGGAATCTTGAAAAGATTCGAGATGTTGGAATGAAAATCCATGGCCACTCCCATGGATTCCAACTTGAAGTTGTTAGTTGATGACTCTTCAGAGTTAGTGGATGTGACTCTGTACAGACAGATTATTGGGTCATTAATGTATTTAACAAATACTAGGCCAGACATATGCTTTGCGATGAACACCCTGAGTTAGTATCTAGTGGAACCTAGACGAGTTCACCTGATTGATGCAAAGCATGTGATGAGGTACCTAAAGGGTACGATAGATTTTGTCCTATATTATCGAGGAGATCATGACTTCAGATTGTATGGCTACACACATGCTGATTGGGAAGGAAGCGTATCAGACAAGAAGAGTACATTGGGTGGATGTTATTGTCTGGGATCTACCATGATCTCGTGATTTAACAGGAAGCAGTCAAGTGTGGCTCTCAGCAAAGCTGAAGTGGAATATATAGCTTCCTACTCTGCTAGTTGTGAAGCGGTATGGCTTCGGAAGTTGTTATCAGGATTGTTTGACTTAGAGATGGACCCCACTGTGATCTTATGTGACAACCAGGGTTGTATCAAAATGAAAGAGAATCCAGTATTCCATGATAAGTGAAAGCACATAGATATCCGATATTTCTATATATGGGATATGGTGCAAAAATGAGCTATCAAGCTTGAGTATGTAGGCACTGATGAACAAGTTACTGATGTGTTGACCAAACCTCCGTCTCGAGTAAAGTTTGAGTATTTTCGAGACAAGCTTGGTGTAGTTCAAAAGGACCCTCCTCGAAAGGGGGAGTGATATGGTCGATAAAGATATCTTTGGATACTGGTATCGATGTGGATACCTGTATCGATGATGAGATTGCCTATATTGACGGTAAGGTCAAAGATGAGGATACCTATGGATATGTGGATTCTGTATTGATGAGGATGTTGTATCGATGATGTGGATACCTGTATTGATATGGATACTTGTATCAATGATGAGGCTACTTGTTCTGATGATGAGGTCAGTATATGGGTACCTAGTTTATATGATAGGACTACATCATCCCTGAACACCTAGTTCAAAATGTATGTGATGGGAATTGCATCATCTCGAAACCACTGGTTCAAAATGGACAAGATGGGGATTGTATCATCCCCATACTTCGGTCCCAGAATTGATCCGTAGACAGATGTCTCCGAGAAGTGGTCCCTAGTGGACGAGAGGGGATTGTGTCATCCTCGGACTTCAGTCCCTAAATTGATCTATAGAAAGATGTCTCCGAGAAGTGATCCTTAATGGACGACAGGGGATTTTATCATCCCCAGACTTTGGTCCTTGAATTGATCCGCAGACATATGTCTTTGTGGTCCCTAGTGGACAAGAGGGGATTGTATCATCCTCAGACTTTGGTCCCTGAATTGATCCGTAAACAGATGTCTCCGAGAATTGGTCCCTAGTGGACGAGAGGGGATTGTATCATCCCCGGACTTTGGTCCCTGAATTGATCCATAGACATATGTCTTCTAAAAATGGTCCTTAGACTTTTTCTAAGTTGACGAGTGGACTGCATCGTCCCTAGACATGTTATGGTGTCTTAAATGGATCATTTGTATTGCAGGGTATGTTGCTATGATGATGTTGATCGTGATGATCTAGATGACGATGATGTTGATCGTGATGGTCTAGATGACGATGATGCTGATCTAGATTATGATACTGTTGATCATGATGATCTATATGACGATGCTGTTGATCGTGATGATCTAGATGACGATGCTGTTGATCGTGATGATGATGTTGTTGATCGCAATGATCTAGATGACGATGTTGTTGATCATGATGATCTTGATGACAATGTTGTTGACCGTGATGATCTTGATGACGATGCTAATGATTGTGATGATCTAGATGACAATGCTGATGATCATGTGATGATGATGCTGATGATCGTGTGATGACAATGTTGATGATCCTGTGATGATGATGTTGATGTATCATGTATCATGTAGTTGATGACTCCTTGCTCCAACAGATGTTGTTATAATATCCTTCTCGTTAAGGGGGAGTGTTTAAATATTGTAACTTCAAAGAATATTATATTTGTACTTTATTATTCCGGAGATGTTTCATTCCTCCGATGGGACTTTGTTATGTATCCGGAGATGTTTATTCCTCCGAGAGATTGTGGTAACTAGGGTTTTTAGATCTCCTAGGAGAGGTGGGCCATGTGTTAGTTATTTGAGGGTTATTAGACTCTCCTAGGAGAGGTCGGCCCCATAGGGTAAAAAGTCAGTCGAAAAACAAGTATAAGTAGAGGAGGGCATTCCTCACTTATCTCATTCATTCATCCACTTGGAAGTAGCGCACAAGTGAGAGAGAGGTCTGCATAGGAGGAGGAGGAGCTCTTGTTTGGTTTCTACATCTTGTATTAGTTGATCATCTATATTGAGGAAAGCTTTGCTGGGTTTTCTACCCCATGAGGGTTTCCCAGGGTAAATCTTTGTCTATCTTGTGATTGTGTTTCTTTCAGTGATCTTGCTAGTCAAATTAGTATAAACTTAATAGTAACTCTTATGGGATTTTGTTGTGACTTGAGTCTACATCCATTGATCCTTGTTGTTGTGAAATCCTTATGTTCACCTACCAAAATCCTTTCATAGTTTGAGTTTGCCATTGCATGGGGGAGGCACAAGTGGAGGGACCTAGTTCTTGGTTCAGATGGGTTGCCTGCAAGAGGCTGTATCATGTACTTCTTGTTATCATTAATGGAAATACTCATTTTCTCATCCAATTGATGTTGTGAATGTTGTTTAAATTACATTGGGTTACATTTACTTGTTATATCATGGACCATGTTATTGATTATGCTAATGTATTTCATATATTATATGCACTTGCTTGTATTTGTTGTTGAGACTAATTTGCAGGGTCAAGTGTAGAGATTGAAAGCTCAACGGGGATCTACTTCGAACATCCAGTTGAAGGTTTGTCTTATTCTCCATTATCTTATCATTTTCATTTATATAACATTGTTTGAGAATTGAGTTGATTTCTAGCAATCATCTATTTGTTGTGGTCTGCCCCATACCATAGGAATTTTTTCTCCATAACATAAATTATGATGTAATTAGTGACAATTGTGGTTCATTTAAGGGTTACAACCAAGATATTTGGTGAAAGTTAGCGATTATCGCCATTAGGTTAGGATATTTTTTTATGATCAATGATTGTCATCATTGGGGAAATATCTTTGGTAATGGTTTGTGATTGTCCTCATTATTTTTAGAGATTTTTTTATGATGGGCATGATGTGATTGTTTCCAAATTTATTTAAAAATAGGAATTGATGAACTATCATTAATTTACTTTCAAAAACTTGAATTAGTGATGGCCTTAGCATGGACGCCATTGTTTCAATCACAAAATCCACTTATGGTGAATATGATTATTTAATGGCCATCATGAAATATACTTATGTCGATGGTTTTTTAATGGGTGCCACCATAAGTGTCTTTGGAAATAGTCTTTAAAGGCATGTCACATGCATGTCCGTCACCGATGTGATTTTTTGTTGTAGAGGCAAGTGTCCACCACTACTAAGGCAAGTCATAAGGAAGGTAAGCTCACTATTCATTAAGCCATGAGGCAAGCAACCAGACTACTCTACACTTCATGGTTCATGGTAATAAATCATATATAATAGATGGGGCTTCTAGTCCCACACTCCTTTATTCCATATTTAAACCCATTAATCTCTTATTTCCACCCTTAAATATATTATTTCCATCCATTAATAGTTTCTTTCCACCCATTAATATTTAATGTGCACCTTTTCATCATACAAATGAAAGACAATAACAATGACAGATAGAGACTGTGAATGCAAAATGAACATAATAAAATGTAACTATTAATGCATATCACCAACCTCTAAACAAAAATATTTGTTAAATATTGATATGCTAATGGACAATACTTACTAGAAAATGCACATTGGATTGTGTTCAAAAGAATGATTGATCCTATGATGTTCGATGTCCGATGTAATAGAAAACAGGGAGAGGAAAAAATTGAGATAATTTGACTTAACTCCATGTCATTCAGCCTAACCATCGCATCTATAATAGAAGAGATAATCTACACTAAGCATTGTAGTTTGAATCCCATGGCAATTGGATCAAGCACTAACCCAGACAAACCAACCATTAAATTCAAACATGAGTAACTCTACTTTTCATATGGCTCGAAAAATCATCCATAAATCCATGGTGGGAAAGAATTGAGAAAGCAAACTATGGGGAAAATGGAAAGAGCTAAGTTTGGTGGGAAAAATTTTCCACAATGAAATTTTTTGTAACTTCATTTACATTCTCACGACCACCATAATCATACATTCTCACGACCACCATAATCGTGGCACGAGAATGTAAACTTTTCTAATTTTATTTACATTCTCACGACCAACATAATCATACATTCTCACAACCACCATAATCGTGGCACGAGAATGTGTAGTGACTTTTGACCCTATTATAGGAAAAGAATTTGATATTATTGTAGGACATCCAATATTACCATTTATATTACATGTCATAAATATAAGGAATCTTATAGTATATAGAAATAAATGTGTTACATTGTAAGTGAAGGAAAGTAATATATAGTTATCGATACAAATAAAATATTTATTTTATTTTATCTTGAGTGTGAGTAAGAAATGTAATTCCTTGCTCAACATGGCTCAGATGTGACACTTAAAATAAAATAAAATATTAACTAAATAAAATTGTTACAATATCAACCCTAACCTAAGTTAAAAAAGAAATAACATTGATGAATGACTTTCTTTCGGAGTCTTCTTATGAGAGTTTGTACATGAGGACCCATTTTTGTTCTTTTATGTTTACTCCCTACATTTTTTGCAAGGGGGGTGTTAGTGTACATACAACTAGTTAAGCTTACATATACTAATCTATCAACTAGCTTGGTACACCTTGTTGCCTGATTAGCATTCCATTGTATTTTAAACCTAGATTTCACTTGTAAATAACATATCACAATAATATACAATTTATTGATTTGTTTCTTATTAGACTCATTCATAATCTAAGTTAATCCCGTATTTATACAATAAATAAATAATTTAAAACCAACACAAATCCGTACTTCTACAATAAATAAATAAAAAACCAACACCAATCCTCCTTAAACATTTAAATCATTCATTATTAAATATATATCCTTCATCCACTCACGGTAAGTGGTAATTTAATATACAATTAATTATATTAAATTGCATTGGTTTATACGTTTTTTTTTTTAATTTTAAAAATTATAAATAAATAATTATATTAAAAAGAAGTCAAATTTTTATTTTATGAAAATTATAAATGTTATAAGTTTATTTAATTTAAAATTTATTAGATTTAGTATAATTAATTTAAATGGTGAGAAGTGAAAATGTGTGTATAATCTAAAATGGATTTATAAAAGAAGGTAAATGAGTTGTTGAAGAAGTTACATTAAAAAATAGTTTATAATTGTGAAAGTGTGAAGTATGAAGTTGCACTTATTAATATGATAACTATACATTGAGTTAATTAATCACTTTTTCATTAAAAGAAACTATAAATTATCAAATAAAAAATAAAATAAAATAAATAATAAGAGCAAAGAAATGATGAAGATGATGCTACTAACAAGACACAAAATAGAAGGGGAAATGCTTTTTATCTACCCAAAATATCTTAGCAGTATCTATACAATCTTTGAAAATAACAAAGTCATTATATGTTATTTTTCTCATTTAAGTTTTAATGATAAAAACATTTTTGATTATGATGTGCTTCATGGTTAAAACATAATTTATACACTCAAATTTGTTGGTTTAAGTGAATGGTGAAGCATTGAAATGGAGAGAGCTAATGTCTAGATGATTTGTACTTTGTTCGCAAGCGGAATTCAGCATGTAGATTATTTGCTGAAATTGCAATTTTGATTGTTAGTAAAAGCTCATCAGATATAGCTTACTCTAGTTAAAATCGTTAATAACTAATTATGCTAATGATTGATCTATGTATTATATATATCATAATGAATTATTTTTATTTATTTTATCTTTGCTAGCAACTAAAACTGATTTATGATTTCAAATTTCATTTGAATTAATATCTTGATGGGAGGTGTTCATATAATTATCTACTATCTTTTTATTTATTTAATGATTGAACTTGTTCATATTAAACAATTATATTTAATTAATTAATATCTCAAAGCGTTGAGTTATATCATAGTGAATTCTTTTGCTTGGATCTATACAAACTACTTGTAAATATTTATATTATAGCATTATTATTCTTCAAAATAAAAATATTAACTTATTTTGTATAAACTACGTGTAAATACCCATATTACAAGCATTGTTATTCTTCAAAATAAAAATATTAACTTATTTTATATTGGGCTAGCATATTTGATTAGCATAATAATCAAATATATTGACATATTCAAACAAAAAATCAATTGAAATAAACCAAATTACCTCACTTTGTAGCATTGTTATTAATTCTTTATAGCAATGTCAATTACACATAAATTTAAAATTTTGAATGGTTGACTTGAATCGCTAGGAATACCTCATAGCTCATTCTTCTTTATTAATGACACAACTTGTTTTTCCCATTGATATGAATTTTTTCTTTATTTATAATGTTTAACTTTTATGTTACCTATCTTATCCCACTCTTATGTTTAAAGCACTTTATTATCTTAATAGAATAATATAACCAAGTGGAAAATCATAATGTTCAGCAATACATATTAACAAGTCGACAGTGAACGAGAGTGATTCCAAAACTACAGTTAACATTCAAAATATTCATGTAACAAAACGAACAGGAAGAAGCACTAAAGCTTGCGTTTCTTTTATATCAAAGTTCAAGATATAAAAGTAGAGATGACCGGATCGGAGAGCTTGCAGTTCCAAAATAGAAAGTAGAGATGAGCGGCAAGGATCGGGGAGAGGTTGCAGTTCCATTGTTTAGTTTTGGCCGGACGGGCAAATGACGGCTTCTTTGTTTACTGACTTCTCACAGGAGATGAAAAACTGAGAATGATGGGAATCCCAGGAGAAGATGACAACATCATTCTCCATCAAACCTTTTGTTTCCACGTAATCAGACCAACCCGTGGTGAAGACGTAGGATTTAGTGCTGGGCCACCGTTTGAACAACATCGGAATTACTTTGTCTGCACCCTCATCAGTCACATTAAGCGTGCATCCCACGCCTTCAGCAATTTCTTTTTGTTGCATTTCATTGCAGAATGGCAATATACACCGCTCCGCAGAAGCTACTGGAACAATCAACCTGCTGTAATGTCTTCTTGTGTCGCTCAGAGTCAAGATTTTTGAAAAACACTCACGCCTACATTTAATCCACGTCAAGGTAATGGCTGCTTGTCTGTCTGATATATCCATGGTGTCTGATATATCCATAACCTTGTTAATGTGTAAATGAATGAAACTATGAAAATAGCGTAAACACAGTTTGACTTGGAATGTAGCCCCTGCGGCCAATAATCCAATCTTACGGCTCAACAAATGGCTCAAGGCAGTTCCAGAACGAGCAGCACTATGATATTTGATGCAGCACTATGATATTTGATGCATATGATGCAGCTCTTCCAACTACAACGAGTAGCTTTGATAATGGATGCAGCTCCTCCAACTACAATGGACGCCACAGAGAATGTTATCTTTCAGATTCGAATGCTAAATGAAATATTGAGAACGGGCAAGCAGTATACATACCCCAGGGATTTAGCTCCTAAACCAATACAGTTTGTTCAGGCCAAGCAAATTCTTAACAAACAGAATATAGATATAATAAGAAATGCCAAGGATCAATTCTAAGTCGAAAGTTGAACAAAGTTGCAAGAAATGTATAGCGCCGGCCGTGAAACAACGAAGCTGGGTAACAGTTTATTTTATAAAATAATTTGAACAAATGCTAAAATGAGTTGAATAAATGCAGTCAAACAACAGGCAGGTTTCATGAAATGTTTGCAATGCTTACCTGATAATAGAGATTGAGTCTAACTTATAGAGCCCTCTGGTTCAGGTACAGATTCGGTTCATGAACAGGCGGACAGTCTCGCAGAGCCCCAGGACAACTAGACCTTACACATCACACCCGCTAGAGCTGTTGAGAGATCGAACACCTGAACTTGTTGGATTAGCTTTCGCATATATTCTATATATAAGTAGTCTAAGGTGCTCAAAACATAAGATTTAGTAGTTACTTTGTTTGCATGGTAAACAATTTGAAAACAGTTTGCATGGATGTCAATTTATTTCAATCTTTACTCACAAACAGTCAGTTTGCATGGATGCTAATAAAATTATAAAATTAATTAGGTATTCACTTGTTGTTTATGTTTCTAGTACTTGTTATTTTTTTTATTTTTTTTAGTTAAATAGATTGTGTGGTACTAAATGTATTTATGCATGGGTATTTATGCATGGGTTATAAGTTATTTATGCATCAACTATCAGTTACTTTTAATATTTCTTTTTCTTTATAATTATTTATTTTGAATTTTAAAATATAATCATAAAATCAAGGTTTCATTAAATATTTACAATACTTACTTGATAATACAGATTGGATTGATAATATAGATTGGACAGACGAATAATCTGGCAAAGCCCAGGAGCTAAAGCTTACACATCACACCGACTAGAGCTGTTGAGAGATCGAATCCTGAACTTGTTGGATTAGTTTCGCATATATTGTATTTATAATTAAGTAGTCTAAGGTGTTCAAAACATAACATTTAGTAGTTACTTTGTTTGCATGGTAAACACAACAGTTTACATGGATGTGAATATATCTCTATGACCTTAACTAGTAGATAAGATAATTAGTTTATTGAAAACAGTTTGCATGGATGTGAATATATGTTTATGACGTAGGCTTAACTAGTAGAAAAGATAACGAATAAGACTATAAAACTACGTATTCACTTGCCGTATCTAACTTCAGGCACGTGCAGTTCTAACTTCATGCAAACAGTATGTGTATCTAACTTCATGCAAACAGTTGGATCAATGCAACTGTCCGTCTAGCGTTTTTGTTGGATCAATGCAAGTGTCCACTACTACTAATCTCATTGCTTATTAATGGTGATTTTTTTGTTGTAGAGGAAGTGTCCACGAAGACTATGGCAGGTCATAAGGAAGGTGATACCATTGTTTATTAGGTCACGAGCAAACAACCTGGCTATTCTCCAAGTCATCGTTGATGGTGATCAATCATATATAATGGATGGAGCTTTTATTATAGCACCCCTTTATTCCTTATTTAATTTCATTAATCTCTTCTTTTAACTTATTCATTAATTTCTTATAGTTTTTTTTCATTCCTTTTTTTTTTAAAGTAAGTATTTAAGGAGATTTGAGTTTGCAATCTTTCATTTATAACTTTTTTTATCTTACATTATATGAACGGAATTTGATATTATGGAAGGACATCTAATATTAACATTTACATTATATGTCAAAAATTTGATGAATCTTATAGCATACACAAATAAATTTGTTACAATGTAAGTGAAGAAAATTAAAATATAGTTACCAATACAAATAAAATAAAATATTTTATTTTATTTGAAGTATGAAGGAGAAATGTATTTCCATGCTCAACATGGAGCTGACATGTAGCATTTAAAATAAAATAAAATATTAACTAAATATATATATTCATGTTGGGAATTTTTTAGGTTTCTATTGTAAAGATCATATCATAACAATATACAGTGTATTGTTTTGGTTGTTATGAGGCTCATTCACAATCTAGGTTAATTCTTCAATTCTACTCTGTATCAAAGTGGGTGTTTCCTACCTTGTTGTTTGTAATTTTTGTTAGAATGGTGCTCTAGTTAGAGTTATTTCTAGTACTCATATATGTACCATTTGGAATGTAGCTTCACTCTCACTTGTAATTTGGTGCAAATTAGATTTATTAATTGCCTCCCGCATTTAGATATATTGATCACTATTGGTCATTTTCACCACAATAGCATTTTGAAGACCATCTAGTGTGATTGTATCCCAGATTTCTACATGGCATCAGAGCAAGTGTTTCATGCCCTATTTTTTTATGAATCTATGTGGATACTCTCGCCTGCTCCTTGCGAATTTGGTATAGGCCTTGTTTCCAACAATCAATCTCAAACATTTACACTCATGTTGGTGATTGTATTGACTCATGATCATTGTTTGTAGTAGCTCATCTTTGGTATGGTATTAAAGCAGTTGTTTCCTACCCTGCTTCATTTTGAGTGAATTTGCATTTATCTTTGTTTGCTTAGCTCTCTTTCTTCTTGATTGTTGAAAATGGCATCCATCCTCTCAACATTGTAACCACTCCTCTTTTGTGGATTACACAACCTCAACAATGGATATTTCATTACCTCTCGCTGGTGCGATCTAACCTATGTTGTGGTAGTTCATATCTAAAGATCGTGCACAGGTATATCCCATTTTTATAGTTGTGGCATTTCTCATATATGATACAACACCATGAAGGATATAGATGCACTGCCCATTGTAAATGTATATTCATAACTAGTTGTGAGTAAAGATTCGAATAAATTGAGGCAAATATACCTTTTTTTATTGGTAGCATGAGATTGTTGGTTGTTATCTAGCAAATTCATTGTTGCTGGCACCTTTATTTTTGTTTGTGGATCTGATCTAGCTCAAATGGATTTACTTTTGTACTGAATTGGCCTAGGATATGGTTTGTTTTGATCGGACGCATGAGACTGTTACCATTGGCTTGTCTCCTCTTGATACAATGTTCCTCCTCCCTTTCAAGTTGATCAACAACCTCCTTCAGTGTAGAAGACTTAGATAGGCACTTATAGATCTTACCGTTTCAAGATGTGTAGTGTAGATGCAAGGCATCTTAGTTTCGAAAATAATTGCTCATGGTTTCCTTTATTTCATATCGTGGCCTCAATGATTAGAGTTCTTTAATGCACTCATATCATCCTCTATAGCATGATATGAGCATGCCCACCATGCTTGTTTTACTTGTAGAGTTTTCATATCTGTAATGGGGGGAAGATAATGAGCAATAATTTTTTTGCATATTACTACTATTTCCATTGTGTTACAAACCTTCCAATATCATTAACCTTAAGCAATGAGATAACCATGAGATAAAAATTGTTAATTTGCACACCTATGACCTAGAAACCTTAGTCATTTCAAGGACAATCCCCAAAAAATTGTTTTGGAAAGGGTTTATTGTTTTGGTATTTCATTTGTTATAATAATTATTTTAACAAAGTAGTTTTTGTTTTGATTAATACCCAATCAATAATAAAAACAAAATTATTTTTGTTGTTGGCCTTTTCTTCCAAGGCGTCAATCTATTTAATGTGGATGGGCATATTTGTGTGTTGGACCCTCTTGTATGGTCCAAAGGACTACCAATGCACGTGTTATCATGGGGGATTTGGTATGTAGATTCTGTGATGGAAGTGACCATTAATCTATTCCCTTAATAACCATATTTTCCCATTGGAGGTTTTTGGCATAGTATATTTGGCCAAATTATAGTAATAAGGTTATTGGAAACATTGTTTTTGTGATAGCTTTTCATTATTCAGTGGGGCATTGAAAAGAGTATTAATCTGTATTTTAAATGTGTAGTTGCATATTGCATTGATTCACTTAATTGAGATAGTTAGTTTCCTCACAAACTCAATGAATATATGTTGAATCCTCTATTGTAAATGGGTATCAAACATGGCCTTGTTTTTCATGAACCCATATCAAGTAATGTTGTCTGTGATGATATTCATTTAAATGGTAGCTCGCATTCTGCAGCTTTGAGTGGTGGATCATGTGCCATTTGTGCAAATAGTCTTAGAGTGTCACTAGGCATTTACCTCCATGCACTACCTTGTTTGCAGTCTCTTGGAGCTAGCCACTTTGGAGTTTTTCTTGCTAAGGTTGTTTGGAATTATTATTACTTTTAGCTCAAACCTCCATACTTTTACTATCATCTGTGACATCTCTTGTTAGCCAAAATGCTCTCTGCCCAAAAGCTAATTTCGCATGTGGGGCCCACCCTCAGTCAAATTTTACAAATCAACAAAATGGCATATTTGATTACAAGAGATTGATTAAATAGTTCTATGAGGCTCATTAATCATCAATGAGTTGTCAAAATTCAGTTTTGACATTCAAAAGCAGGAAAAATGGTTTTGGCCCACGAGGACCACCTTGGGTGAAATTGAGATTTCAGTTCTAAAAGGTAATTCAAGTACAATGAGTGGCTGAGAAGGGGTTTTCGAGGTCACTAATCATGTTGGAGCTGACAGAATCAATTTTGAGCTGCAAAAGTATGAAAACACAGTAGGGCCCCGGTTTAAGCAAAAATAGACATAAAGGCATAATGGCTCATCTAAAGGAAAGGAAGGGTTCATGGGATGGTGCAAGCTAATGCTGGCCACTCATGAGGCGTTAGTCGCAATGGACTTCTGAAAAAACAGAAATCTGAACGTCAAAAAGAAATATTAAAGCTACCTACACAACTTTGTAGAATATGGCGTAAGAAGATGAAGCATAGACAATCGGATTACCTTCCGGAATATATAAATATTATTTATGGAAATTAAGTATAACTCCCCAAAAATGGGGTTCTCCTAAGGTTGGTATGTAATTTTTTTAAGAAAACATAATGAATATGTTTGCGTTGGTCCCCTGGTTTGGTATGCAAATAGTGGAATTTTGTGAAAAAAATTATATACAGTCGTAGATAACAGGCCATTCTAGTGCAACTCTATTTTTCCATATTTATTTATGTTAATTTTAAATTATTTTTTAATTAAGGAAGTCAGCCAAGCCCTAAAATGATAGGTCGAGCGTTGGTCCCCCACATCATGGGCTTAACATAATCAATGAACTTGTTTTTTTTTAGGATGTAGGTCTTTGTATGTACTTGTGCAGGTTTGTTTCTATTTTCAAAATAGGTGAGCCAATCAAAAGTTATAGACGAAAGAAATAACCTACTTTTTGTGTAAGATTGATGTTAGTGCAATTAAAATGAATTAAAAAATAGAAAAAATAATAGATTTAATAAAAAACTACATATTCAGAATCTGCACACATAGTTCTACAAGTGTGTACAATTTCATTAGCAGTGGACAAGTGTAGCATATGCAGAATCATGCTTGAAATAGAAGAATTTATGTTGGCACGGGATAAGTCCACAGGAAGCATGGAAGCCGACAGGTCCAAAAGGGTTATTCCGCGAAAGAAGGACCATTCGCGGAGTTCGCGGAAGCGTAAGAATTGTTAGATTAGTTAATTTGTTCATGTGGACCATTTTGTAACCAAATAGAAGCATATAAATAGAGTAGGATTGTAAGCCTAAGAGCATCCAGTTTTTGATGATTAATGTTATCTTTTGGGTCTGTTTTGAATCCGCAACATGGTGTATTGACTGTTTTTGCGAGGTTCATTCCGCAGGGTTAGTGAATGAATGAAGATGTTCGATTACGGTGTAATCTCTGTCTCTATTTTTATGCAATGATGTGATGATGAATGTGAATGTTCTAGAGTACAGTTAATACGGATATGCTATAGGTTTAGGAAGTACTGCTAATCTAAATAAGTAGGTTGAGTATGTTGTTCCAAAGGTTTATTATCTGTTGAATCTGCGAATAGTCTATGATGAGTCCAATTTTCAGGTATTTGATAACCCTTTTTCCCACAGTCAAGCTCAAGCAATGGTGAAGAAACACACTCAATTGTGGGGAAAATGTTTTACTTTAATTATTTAATGAAATTGTTTTGATGATTATTCTTGTATGTTAAAATGCATATTTCAATGAACTAATTATATGGAAACCATGCATGATTGAGTAGGTTCAGGGCATTAAAGGATGAACGCGTAGAAGACTGAGGGATCACCAAGCTCAGCACCCTATTCCTGACTTATAGGGAACGCACTCCAGTTCAAGGAGAATCGACATTTTGACAATTAGTTAGGATCAACATTATATCATATAAATATGGACCTCTTGGGTAGCGAGAGGCCCCTGCTATTATTTTGGAGAAACATTGTTTAAGTTTTCAGCACTATTGAGATACTGCGAAGTACAAACCTCTGTTTTGACATGGATTTTATATTTTAATAAGAGATTGATGATGAATTCCAGCCAACATTTATAAGTTTTAATCTCTCCTGAGTACGGGTTGGAGAGGGCCCCTCCAACACGTGAGTCAAGAGATTTCTATTTGCAGGTATTTTTCCAATTATGTGTTTTACATTGATGAACAGTTATATTTCATATGGAAGCGCTTGAATGATTTCTTATTTCTGTAGTAATTTATAATACATTCTATAGTACAGCAAAATGGTTTCAGTAGTCCTGTAGGTGCTTTCTTTCAACCCATATTTTAACCAACGATTACATGTGTATTAGCTTTGCTTTCAATATCATGGTTTAGACCTGAGGTTTATGACTATTTCTCATCATGATTAATCTCTTTGACTCCTTAGTAATAGATGGATAGCATGAAATGATCACACTTCAATTTTTAGCTTTGGTGTTTAAAAATGATTTAGATCAAGACTCCATTTTTATGCACAGATAGTAGTTACAAGTTTTGTTTCCCCAATAGTAGAATAGCTCTGTGATGGCATTTCATTTTCAGCATTTTAATTATTCTACCTTAAGTAATTTCATAAGATTATCTCTTTCACTCTTAGCATTTTAAATTATTTAAAATAGATTTACTTCTTTTGGCATCTTTATTTCTTTTAAATAGATTTATTGCTTTCCAGTATTTAATTCCATAGCATAACCAGTTTTACATATTAAGTAGGAAACCCTTAGGACATAGATACCGACATCCAATTGTGAAAAATATTATCCTATAAGAGCACAGATAGTGCCTGCACCTCTAAAGTTTGTACGTCCCCTGGGTTGACATTTAAAGTAGGCTTTTAGTATAGCTACCCTCATTAGGCATCCATATTGGGAGCTCACCAGTATAATGTGCGAATGATGAGTTAATAGCATGCTGCGAATGTTATAATCTATGCTTATTGCTAGGGTAATGTGTGTTGAAAGCATATCCTCAACTCCACTGTGGAAACTTGGTTCCAACAACCCCCTTATCCATCTTGGGTGAGACTACACTTGCTCCGCAAGTGTTGCTGGAAAGGGTTACACCTTTTCGGGCCGGTGTATAAGGGAGATTAGGTTGGTAGTTTGTTGGCGATAGTGCGAAGTGAACCCCTGTCGATAGACGTTGCGTCAACAAATGGTTCCATTGCCAGGACCTCTAGGAAGGAAAGAAGAGGATATGTTGTGGCATCCGATAAAACCAGAGATCCAAGAGTGGTTCGACAAGAAGGAAGAGGAATTCGTAGAATGCGAGAAACAAGATCCTAAACAGACAGCAACCAGTTGGCTACAAAGATACATCTACTAAAATATCCATGAAATATTTTTCTATGAATTCCCAGTGTTGTTGCATGAGTGGTTAGCACAGTTGGCGTTTCGAAAGAATCACTGCCAGAAGACTAAGCCTGATTGTTGGACCCCAAAGTTCATTCGACAGTTGAAGCAAGTAAATAACAAGGTATCATGAGCTGTTGATTTCTGGGTGGATAGTATCCTTGAGGGATACGTGACTGAGTTCACGGTAGACACTATCAAGTTGTATAGTGACGCCGAGAGGTACTTCTTCAGGGGGCCAAGGGGGAGGTTCTTGTCATTGTTAAAACTATGTATTAAGATGCTTGTCTACGAAAAAGGAATATTGACGATGTCTTTCAACGAGTAGAAAAATCGATGTGCGAAGGGTGAAGGTGTCGCGTGAATGCGAATCTAAAAGAAAGATGTGGAGTAGATGGACATGAGTGACGATGAGTTTCTAAGGGAAGCTGACGAAGAGTGTGGTACCTTGAGAAGTGGAGCAATATTCCGGCGTCCTGAGAAGAATAGGAGTACTGAGAGAGAGTCTCCTGAGAGGACCAGAACAAAGAACTACGAAACAAGACCACAAGGGAAGAAGCGACCTTATTGCAAAGGAGACGTCGACCAGGATAGCCCAGAAGAAGAAGGAAGACAGATCGTAAGTTACAACATACCTTCAACCCCGCACACTACTCCAAATTTTATAGGAAGAAATCCAAACTACTCACAGAGTTTCCCTACGTGCAGTGGTAAGAGTAGCGCTTCAGTAAACAAAAATAGTAGTAACGTTAGGATGGTAGACGAGGAGAAGATGCCCACCTTTCAAGGAAATGGGACTGAGGATCCCGAACAATATTGGTTCATATGCGAAGCAGTTTGTACTGTAAAGCAGGTCCAAGATGATGCTATAAATATGGGACAACTAGCGATGACCCTTAGGGGTCGGGCATTAGATTGGTACATGAATTTTGTAAAGGTTCCAACAAGAACAATATCCAAGATGTTGGAGCAGGTCAGAATGACGATGATTGATGAATTTAGAAAACCAAAATCTAAGTCGCAGTATGTCACTGAGCTTAAGGAGATTAAGCAATTCTTGAATGAATCGATGTGGGAATTCGATCAGCGGTACAATAAATTGATAGAAAAAGTGAGTTTTCCGATAAATGAGATGCAACACAAAGAATGATTCATTGCAGGACTAGTACCACGTATCCAAAGGCCACTAATTCAACAAAAATTCGCGACACGGGTGGAAGCATCAGAGATTGCAATGAAGCTGTATGTTTCACCAATCAGTGAAGTAGGGATAGGAATGGACAGAGTCCAGGCGCATTTGGCCAACTTAAAACTTCAATTGGAAGATATCAAGAAGAGAAAAGAAACCCATAGAGACATATGGTGCACCAGATGCAGAGCTGAGGGACACCATAAGGATAATTGCCCAGAATTCCATGAGAATTTGCAGTCGGGAGCACCAAACTCCCTTCATCAATGAGGCATGCCATGGTGTCTTGTCTATTAGACCAGAGGGCATCGACCGAAGGAATGTGTATATCTGCAAAATATGGTTTCAAAGCCAACAAACCTATACTGCAAGTTTTTTCGATCGGTTGGCCATGATGAGAAGGACTACAGGACCTATGACCTGCTGCAAGATCGGACAACTGACACATATTTTATGAAGGGAGAAGAGTCACTGGTGGTGTAGTAGAAACCGCAGCACAGCCAGCCACAACCGCAGTTTAACCAACCGCAGCAATACGACCAGGGGCAATATGGGAAACCATAGTACAGACACCCGCAGTATCCACCACCACCGTGTGGCCAGCCACAGTATGGGAAGCAACAGTATCAACAACCACAATACGAGAAACTGCAGTATCACTGATATGGGCCACCACGTGGAGTTTGCAGGGGAGGATTCTGTGGACGTTGAGGTGCTGGTATGGGAGGTGGAGGATATGCAGGATAAGGAAGAGGACAGATCATCTATTACAATTGTGGCCATCACGGGAACTACCAGAGGGATTGTCCAAACACATCACCGTCGTGTACATACTGCAGCATTGTAGATCATAGTGTATAGGACTGCCCTCAGCTCATTGCGAAATGGCATACTAAGAATCCACCCCAGAACTAAAACCAAACTAATCAGAATGCACCATCAGCTGTGCAGATGATATCGACATAAGCTATAAGTAGCCATGCGACGGTTGGAATAGTAACACGAGGAGGGGCGATGACAGGTGGCGATATGTCACACACCAATGTTAGACCAACACAAACACAGCGGAAGCAGGTCACCTTTGATGTAGAATTCGAAAGGTATGTCTTCTTGAAAGAACAGGAGGCAATGAAGAAAAGGAGGCCGCTACCTCTTCAGGAAGAAATCTATGACATGCCACTAACGTTCGATTCGACGAAGTCATGAAGGAAGGAAAACACTCTAAAGGCCTTCTTGGAAAGTTGTCTGGACTTGGAAAAGGATCCGGATGCATTGGAAGAAATAGATAGTCTACTGCATCGAAGGAAGGGTGCATGACTGGAACAAAGAGTTAATTGCATACATAATGTTAGTTTTTCATCATTTAATTCATAATTTGGCCTTTCACTAGACTACACTTTCCTAAAATACATGCTTAATTGATTACATATCTGTTCACCATATTTACATGCTTTGTCAACAAGAAATAAACAAATATTTTCCTTCCAATCACACAAAAATCATAAACATTGTATGTAACAACCATATTTCAAGGAAAAGGGCAGATAACCTACAAATAAAAGAGCATTTTTCAAAGAGTTTGAGGTGGGGATTTATGCCATTTTTACATACATGTTTCAAGAATGCACATCCATTCTAAAATTCATGCATGTTAATAATGCACACGCACTCTAAAACACATGCATGTTCCTACTACAATGGTACTAAACCTATATAACCTACCATACTTCCTACCTCAATTCTCTCAACCTTAATCCATAGCCTATAACACCTAAACAATATCACCACAAATAGAATCTATGGGAAATTTCAATCCTCTTATTACAGATATGGGAAGCATTCATAGTATTTTCATAGTAGGATTTGGTATCAAGGTCAGGTGTGGTGTTTAAGACATTGTGTTTAGTGCTAGATGCCTAGAATTTCATTTATGAGATAAACAATTTAGGCTATGTTGACTACCATTTAGGTCATTTTTGTAACCTAAAGTGACTAATTTGAAACCTTTAAGAGGTTGGGTGGCATCATGTTTGGCCTTGGTTTCTCATAAGCTTTATTTATATGATAAGGCTTGGATTTCCTTCCTTAATGTTACACCCAAAATATACTCATCATAAGATTCAGTGTATACACCCCTGAAGATACCTGGACTAAGTAATCATCCTGGGAGGATTTGTACCCAATTGTGCTAGGTTTTGAAGGGTCATCGTAGGTTTCACACTAGAAACATGCGACATCGCATCTTGCTTCACTGCAGGGTGCAATGAGGTGTGTTAATGGGAAAAAATAGCTTATTCGAGATCCTTCTTGAAACTTGCTCATTTAGGGGCTTATCCATGACCTCTAGGGGAGCTAGTACTCGACTCCTAACTCTTTGGGAGGATCCCCTATCTCTCTCCTACCATCTCTCAACCTATCCTATCCATAACCTATCCACTTAGTCCTATATAAGTGAAGCCTACTCCCATTCCAAAGGGAGGAAGACTATGGTATCTACATGCTGGTGAAATCTCTCTTAAAACATCTCCACTCGCCTATTGGAGAACTCATACTTCCTTGGAAGGATATGGAAATCGGCTTCGGCGAAGAAGGGCTACAGCATTAAGCCTTGGTTGTGGTTCTATATCTCTATCATGTACTCCTCTATTTGTAGTAATACAAATGATTTCCACCAATATTGTTCATGTGTGCAATGATATTGAGTAGTTTACCTGCTTAACTGTTTACTTAGATCGCTTATTGTATAGATGTCTTTTACTGGTTTCTCTCGTTTCTTGTATTGATAGGTCTTGCAGCTTGGATCTGACGACCGTGGGACGTGGAGCAACATTTAGGAGAAAGGATTGCATAGTAAAAAGGTAAGACATCTAGTACTTGATCCTTAAGTAGATCTAGGAAATGCATTGGTAGTCTGTTCTATTCGTTCTAGACTCACTTTGAGCTAGGGAGATCCGGCTCGCGTCTGCTCGAGTGGATTGTCCGATAAAAAATACGGAGACTATACTGGGGACTATATAGAGTTTGGTTAGTAGTTGTTAATCTGAGAGTCATTTTCAGTTGATTGCTTGACACAAGCCTTTTATTTTTTTCCATTTACTTCTTAGGATTGATTTCATTGTCAGATCTTCATGTTGAAGATTTTGATCTACTTCCTCTGAGTTTATACAACTCATTCCCAAACCATTTCATGGTTCATTGTTGAAAGATCTGATTCATTTTTTAATCTAGACTTCACTTGTCACACCTGGGAAGTAGAAACAGAGCGACACTATCATTCTAAGTCTCTGTTCTTTACCTATTGGATACTCATCGTACCCCTTGCATTGGCAGACAACAACATCGTCGAACTTCCCGTGTAAGCAAACTGGGACGTCGCACTGTGTACAAAGACAGAGTGCACCGATTTGACAAATTTTTGGCATGCAGACATCTCCTGTCCATTTGACAGTCTGGACTTTGGTTTGATGTATGAACTTTCTCTGTGATGAAAGATCCAGCCAGGGACCCCATTTATGATTTGTGTTTTGAGTGTTTGGTTCTGTTTGGATTGATTTTGGGTTCCATTTTGGACAAGCTTGAAGACTGGTAGTGGTGGATACTTTTTCCTCCTCCACCTTCATCCATTCACCCTTTCATTCCCTTCTTTCCATCCTTGATCTGATCAGTACATTAGATCAGCTTCCAGACCTCATTTACTTCTGTTTTGAGCTTTGCTTGCTTATTTTTCTTGCTGCTGCTTGATTTTGAGTTAAGTGTGTCTTTCAGCTTGGTTGAGTGCTTATCTTTTCTTGAGTTTTTTGAATGTATGAGTGCTGCAAGTAGTTTTTTCTTTTCAGTCATTTAGATCTGAAAGCTCAGATGTTATCAAGTTTATTCTTTGATACATCCATCGAAAAGTGAAAAAGTGCTTCTTTCCCATAATTTCTTGAATGTTATTGAAGAAAAATTGTTGTGCATTGGAAAATTCTTGCTTATGTTTGGAAAAGTTGAATGAATGTATGATCTATTGTGTTTTTCTCGAATTATGAACTGCTCATTTTCTTGAAAGGCTCAAAATATGCTTCAATTTTTGCAAAAAATGATTCCATGCTAAGGAAAGATAGACGCATTTTTAATTTTTGTTGCTTTTATATCATTGAAATTGAAATTGAAAAGCTTGCATATTTCATTTCAAAATCCTCTATTTTCATCACTTAGGGTCATTTTACTTTGAAAAGGAAAAGAAAAGAAAAAAGTTGTTTTGATTTGGTTTAGTAGTGTTGTGCTTTTGCGTTTCGCATAAAAGGAAAAGAATACTTTCATTGTCAAATTTGTTTGAATTGGGAATTGTGTTGCATTGAGTTTGGTTTGGCAATACTATTGGAAAAAAAATCTTTCTCCTTCCCATAGCTAGAATTCATTGAAAGAAAAGAATATTTTGTGCATGTAGCTAGGGCTTGCATTATGCTTTTGATTATGTAGTCACCTCATGCATTCACCTAACCGTCCAAGATAAAATTAACGGTAAAACTAGGTATAATTTTTTGCAACTTGTGTGTAAGTTAGAGACGTGTTTCGGCGTCGTTAAGTGTGGTAGATGTCATTATTTTCCAGCACTGTATCCCAGGGGTATTGTAGTATTCCATGTACATCAGTTCATCGAGCTCCTTTATGTACCCACCAAGTACCATAATCCGTACTTGGCGTATATCGAAGGGTGTATCACGTACTCGACACGTATATCGAAAAGTCTCTTTCTGAATAGTTGTGCATTAGACAACACCACTACGGATTTGAGCTCCCACGTACCTTGCGTATATCGGGAGACACCATTAGGATTCCTGAAACCAACCGAGTTAACCATTTGGCCATCTTGGCAAAGAAATACACCGAGAACAACACTAGGGGAGATTAGCACGCACGTACTGTCCAGGTAATCGGGTATGCAGGAAAGGGTACGGTCCCAATCCTCCTTGTCGCATCATATTGTTGGACCTTGCAGTATATCGTGGTTTGCGATGCCTTGATAATCCCGTGAGGTTCTAGACTTTTGAATCCACTCTGTCACATAAGTTTGCTTGTTGACTTAGTTTGAGTAGGTTTTTCTAGATTGCTTTTCTTTTAGCATACCCTTAGGAGAAACATTGTTTCAGCCATCCTGGCTGATCATCCTGATGCTCTAGTGGATTTTCCTTGGAGAAGGTCCTGTAGGATCTTAAAATTATCACCCGAATATCCCCTTAATCTGGAGGTTATTTCTAGGGTAAGAATGGATCAGCGTAACGCGGTCGTAGTTACTAAAGTGGAAAACCCCACTTTGAATGTTGGAGGACTCTTCTTTCCAAAAAATCCTCCAAATTCACCTGCCTCTCATCCCCTGCAGGATGAAGGAGCACAAACCCCTGCTTCACAAGACCTTTCTCCCGTCATCCCGGGAGAACTTGGATCATTGGAATGGATAAACCGACCCCAGGACGACCCTATAGCAGCTGTTGGTCCTTCATCATCTTATTGGACGTCTTCTACAGACCACCCTGTGGCTCATTTTTCCATCTCATCCCCACCTAATTGGACTACTCCAGAATTCTCTACACCTTACTATAGGCCTGAACCTACCAACACTTTCAACCCCATCCATGAACATTTGGAACAGTTACGTATTAAAGGTGATGAGCTTCGAAGACAAAGTCTCGAGCAACACTCTGAAGAGTTTCGAAATCGCCATTTCCAAATAAGATTTGACAACGAAAACATCCCAGTTCATCCGATATCTTTCGGATCACCTGAAGTACCCCACTATGAGACCACTAATAAGACTGGTCAACCCTCACAAGAGTCCAGTCCTGCACCTCAAGTGAACCAACCGGTGGAAGGACAATAGTCCAACAAACCTGTCACTACCATAGTTACTTTACCAGTTCCTTCCCCACCTCAGAATTCAAAGGGAGGGTATTCCATTCCCATAGATTATCTTTCTAGTAATGTTATTACTACAGTAGCTAGTCAACAACCTACGTTGGTTCAACCTTTGAATAGTGGTCAACATGTTGTGGCTGGGGGGCAACCCCCATTTCCTAACCAGAATACAGGCAGTGGAATCCCCAACGGACCTCCCGTTGGACCTTCCCAACCCGCTAGACCATCCACCATGGGATTATCTCATATTGGGGGGTCATCAAATATAACTCAACCCTGATGGAGTCAAGCATATCCAGGTTCTGTTAACCATGTGCCAGGCGAACCTAATCCAGGAAACACACCATATGGGATACCGTATCCCGAGAATCCATACACTCTATGGGGGAAACAACCTGTGTTACAACACAGACCCCAACCGATTATCCCTCAAGTACCACCACCCCCGATCAGTCCTCCCCTAACTCCTGTTGGATGCGGCAGGCCCCCACCTAACCTTGGTGGAGGCCCACCTCATTTTTCCTACAATATCCCTCACTCCTCCAGCGGTGGCGGGAATGGTCCACCACCCCCTCCCAGTGGAGGCGACGATGGACCACCCTATCATGGTGGAGGAGTACATTTCCCTTCAGGTAGTGGAGGTGGTCCACCACCCCCTCCAGGCAGAGGCTATGGAGGACCTAATTACTATGGTGGTGGAGGTAGTGGTGGAGACCCTCATCCTTCTGGTGGTGGAGGTGTTGGGGGCCCCCATCCTTCTGGTGGTGGAAGTGGCCCACCACCCCCTCTAGGCGGAGGCGGTGGTGGGACACCTTATTATGGTTATGGACCCCCACCTCCTCCCAATGGTGGCGGTGGACCTCCACCCCCTCCAAGTGGTGGAGGTGGACCCCCACCTTATTGGAATGGACCACCTTATGGTTGCAGACCTCCTTACGGTCTAGGTGGCACACCCCCCTATAGTCAGTTCCCTCCTGGTACACCTTACGGTCAGTTTGTTCATTACACACCTTATCCATATTATCAATACGCGCAGCCTAACCCACAACTGCCCTTCTTGGCTACTTTGGGCCTGCCTAACCTATCTCGTTTAACCAATGATCCTATTTACCATGGATCTAACTGGCCACCAATTACGGTGAAACTTCCTTCTGATATCCCCAAGTTTGATGGCAAGCCGAGTGAAGACACTAATTACCTCATGATGACATACCACTTATGGTGTTCATCTAATTCCTTAATCGACGATTCAATTCGTCTTAGATTGTTTCAAAGAACTCTCACCAGTTTGACTACCAAGTGGTACATAGAATTGCCACCGCACTCTTTTCCTGATTTTGGTTCTCTTGCCATGAACTTTTTGACACATTTCCAGCTGCCCATATAGTATGCGACTAGTACTGAGCTTTTAACCTCACTCTGTCAGAATACCGCCACTCACATTTCGAATCATATCCATGAGTGGCGAAGGAGACGACGTCTCATTAAAGCTCCCATTCCAGATTAGCTCCTAGCAGACTAGTTCAAAAAATCCCTCATCCCTACCATAGCAAGAGACATTGCTATGTGAGGTGCTATCACCGAAGAACGGTCATTATGAGTGCTCATGTGCTATCACCGAAGAACAGCCATTACGAGTGCTCATGTGCTAGACCTAGTCTACACTCAATCCGACACTTTGCTTAATATTCTGCTTGATGCACCCCATGATGTTAATGACCCTGTGAAACCACATAAGGGACTCCAAACTGATGGAATCATTGGTTCCCTTAACACCCAGCCTGCTGCTAGCACTAATGGATCATCCAACTCGACTCTGGCTAGCCATAGCACTACCAAGTCCACCGCTCCTGCTGTAACTAAGAAGGTGAATTCTGTCCAATCAGCTTC
The DNA here is from genome assembly GCA_027924585.1 of Larix kaempferi. Lineage (NCBI taxonomy): Eukaryota > Viridiplantae > Streptophyta > Pinopsida > Pinales > Pinaceae > Larix > Larix kaempferi. The sequence continues at coordinate 2,242,521 of BSBM01000705.1, forward strand.
ATCTCATAAGTTTAACGGCAAGAAGAAGAACAAAGGGAAACCCAAAAATTCTTTTGCCCAGCAGGAACAAAAGAGCACTCCTGACGATACCAAGCAGAAATGGAAACTAAAATATCCTTGTTTACTATGTGGAGATGACCATTTCTCCAAAGAATGTCCCCATAGAGACGAAGTAAAAAGGTTTCTTATTGGTAAACCAACTCCCGCAATCCTCAATGATCCGTTTCCTACTCAAAACAAATAGATGATTGCTCAACCCTCGCCAGCCCAAGGGGAACCATCCAATACCGCACATGTTCTCATGCTGCATAACGAGACGATCAATTTGAACACTCGCTCACAATCTTACGAACCGGTCCCTTCAAAGGAATCCACTGGAAGTAATGTTGAAAAAGCTTCCGACTCCTTAACTAATGTCACTGTACCATCAACTTCTCTTACCATTGAGAAGCCATCCTTAGATTCGATATTGCGTCCGCCCAAAAGTACGATTCAAAAAGTTGTTTTCAATCCCAACGCTCGGGCATCACAAAATTACAATATCGTAGAGGACTTGGCCCAAGCTCCTTGCGCCATGTCTACCCTGGAAGTTTCGCAAAATTGTCCTAATCAATGCAAAACTCTCCTTGCAGCCATTGGTGCAGTCGACCTGGATTCCTCGAATACCATCATGTTCTGACTTGACAACTTTAAGTCGAGGCTCTCACACCAGCTCGCATTCCAAGTTTCAGCGAACATTGCTAGGAAGATTGTCCATCATACCATTTTGGACGAAGGTGCCTCCACTTCTGTCATGTCGATCACCTGTTAAAGATCCATTGGCTACCTCGAATTGAATCGTTCTCCTACCATGTTGAAAGCATTCGACGGGAGTGGCTTTCAACCTCATGGGCTCTTACAAGCTCTTTCAGTTGAGTTGGGCAGAAAGACCGTAACCATTAATGTGGAAGTGGTCTCGGCCCCGTTAGATTATAATCTCTTGCTTGGTCGCAATTGGTTTTACACCATGTAGGAGGAATCCTTTTCAGTCTTCCGCATAGTACAATTCCCCCTCCAAGGATGAATTGTTACTATCGACCAATTAGATTTTTGTACACCAAACCCTACTACTCATCCTAGTGACCATGTCCCTTCCATTGGACAAATGTCAAAATAGCATGAGTGTAGGGGTTGGCCTTTTGAAAGATTCATCTCTCATGGGCATTTTTCCAGCCATAGACCCCCCTAACCATGTTGCTACGGTGAACATGATCTCCACAGATATTTTATCTCACTCTACCGATGCTTGGCTTGTACCGGATGAAGCCACAACACACCTGCTTGGAGATATAATGCCTCTTTCACTCGCTGAACGTATTTACAAGGCTATCCACACATCACCGGAGGACCATTTAACCATGGCCTCTCCATCCTATTCTCTACGACGGACATCATCTCTACCTGATCTCTGTGTCCGTGGGATGATCTCCACCATAGGTCATCTTTTCTTCCACCTTTGGAATACATAGAGGACAACATTCACACCCTTTTTTCACCAGATATCTACCCATCCCCTCATTCCCCCATCCTTACATGTCTTACGGACATAGAGGGAAACTTGGCTAACATTGAGCCAACCACCCCGATAGACATCGCGCTGAAACCTGGTATAGTGGAACACATTCGCATAGGCCAGAAGTGTTCCCCTGAAGAAATAATTGCTGGCATGGCCTTGTTCAAGCAATTTCGAGACGTATTTTCTTGGTCCTATGAGGAGATGCATGGGATAGACCCCGCAATTGTTTCTCTCGAAATAAAAACCTATCCCGACATCAAACCTGTACGCCAAAATTTGCAACCGGTACACCCCCGGAAGACTGCGGCAATTAAGGCAGAAATTGAAAATCTCTTAAAGGTTGGTTTATTTATCCTGTCCCATTGATGGATTGGGTCTCAAACATCGTCCCTGTGAACAAAATGCAAGGCACCAATTGCGTCTGTGTTGATTATCGGGACCTTAACCGGGCTTGTCCAAAAGACAACTACCCAACCCCCTTCATTGACCAAATCATCGACAACTGTGCTGGAAGAGTCATCTTCTCATTTATGGATGGCTTTTATGGTTACAACCAAATTGAGATCAACCCAGTCGACCAACATAAGACGGCTTTCATCATCCCATGGGGAACATTTGCATACCGCAAACTCCCATTTGGCCTTAAAAATGTTGGTGGCACATTTCAGGGGGCTATGTCGTATGCCTTCCATGACATTAAGGACTTTGTGGAACCTTACCTGGATGATCTCCCTGCTCACTCAAAGCAGTGCGAGTTCCACATTGATCATCTAATGGCCATTTTCCTCAGATGCTGACAGTAGAATATCCATCTGAATCCTCATAAGTATATCTTTTGCATTGATTCCAGACACCTCTTAGGATTTATCATTTCGAAGGATGGGATCCGCATTTATCCCTTAAAGGTGGAGGCCATCATCAACCTACCACCCTCGACTGATGTGACGAAACTTCAAAGTCTCCAAGGGAAGGCGACTTATTTAAGACATTTTGTTTGCAATTTCGCGAAGAAGACTCAGGGGTATATGAGACTGCTCAAGAAGGAAGTCCCCTTCATTTGGGATGACCAAGCTCCAAAATCCTTCGACAGTATGAAACATGCCATCACGCATGCCCCCATGCTCTAAAGGCCGAATTATTATCGAGATTATATCTTATATCTCGCCACTTCTGCTACCACTATTGCCATGGTTTTGGTACAGGAGGATCAAAACGCCCAGGAACATGTAATATACTATGCAAGTAAGGGTCTGGCCGACGTTGAAACTATATATTCACATGTCGAAAAACTCGCATTCACGACGTTCATCGCCGTCCAAAAGTTCTGACACTATATCTTGCTATGTACCACCACTATCATCGCCGACTCGAACCCCATGTACCACGTACTGACACGTCAGGTGCTTGGAGGCAAGTACTCACGCTGGATCATGATACTGTAAGAATTCGATCTTCTTTTTGAGAAAGCCAAGTCTAAGAAGTATTTGGTGTTTTCCGAGCTCATTTGCGACCTTCCCCGTCATGATGTAGAAGTTGAGCACAATGAATCCTTTCCAGACGAATCATTGTTTCTCATTAGTACGACTGACCCATGGTATGGAGATATCTTATTGTATCTTCAAACCCAATGCTTCAATCCTCAACTGTCTCGTGACGACCGTCGTAAGATATGTCACCATGCAAAATATTATTCAATTGTCAATGATACTCTGTATCGCCATGGAATTAATTCAATTCTTCGACGTTGTCTCACTCATGATGAGGCCGAACGCATTGTGAATGACTGTCACGCTGGGGCATGTGGCGGTCACCTCTCTGGGATGGCTACATCCCATAATATTTTGCACACAGGATATTTATTGCCTACTATCTTCAAAGATTGTATTGAGGCCATCAAAAAATGTCCTCCTTGCCAACACTTCCATACAAAGAAGCGCACCCATCCTGCCCCATTACATCTGGTTATTGCCGTTGGCCCATTCACAAAATGGGGCATTGACTTTATGCATTGTAAGCCTACCTTGGCCGGGGGGCATAGTTACATCATTGTAGCTGTGGATTACTTCACAAAGTAGGCCAAAGCTATGCCTACATACCAGAACAATAGCAAAACCACCGCACTCTTCATGTTCAATCATGTAATAGCTCGGGTTGGAGTTCCTGAGGAAATTGTTACCGGTCATGATTCTCACTTTCAGAACCATATGGTTGATGAATTGAGTGACAGGTTGTGTTTTCGCCATGAAAATTCAATAGCCTACTACCCGCAATCCAATGGATAGGTCGAGGCCATTAACAAGGTCTTGAAAATTGTGGTCCAAAGGATGGTAGGGACACATAATTCCAATTGTCACAACATGCTCTTCTCAGCGTTATGGTCCTACCAAACTTCTGTCAAATCCGCCACAGGATTCACTCCTTTCTAATTGGTATATGGATTGGAGGTTGTCCTACCTATAGAGTGCGAAATTCCATCTTTACAACTCGCTATCGAACTTCTTCCTACACTACTGCTGAGGAAGAACGTGTCTTGCACTTAGAAAAACTTGATGAGTCTCGCCGAGATGCCGCTCTTGCTAATGAAGCACACAAGAAACACATCAAATCCCAATATGATAATTCGGTTGAACCTCGTATCTTTAATGAGAGTGACCTGGTCCTCACTTATGACCAAAAGCACGATAAACTAGGAGCAGGAAAGTTCGAATCCATGTGGCATGGACCTTACATAGTCAAATGTGTTTTGGAGAAGGGAGCTTATGAGCTTGAAGACTACGACGGAATCTCTTTGGGTGAACCCCGCAATGGGATTTACCTGAAGAGATACTACGCCTAAATTCATCATGCTTAGACTTTCTTGTATACACTGTACATGGCATGTTTTTTGTGTTTTTGTGTGTGCTGTGACGCTTTTGTTTTTTAGAGTCTTTAGATCTTGTTTTCGCTTCTTATACCATGTTCTGTCTGCGTGTGCAGATGGCAAGGTGCTATGGATTCATGGATGGCACCAGTCGGCATACCCATAACCTTTCTTCGGTAGCCTGGGTACTATATTCCCCAACAGGTGATCTCATTAGCTCAGGAGGAAGTTTCCTAGGGTTTGCGACCAACAATGCCGCAGAGTATCAGGTAGTAATCATAACCATAACTAACGCCATTTCCTTGGGTATGAACCACATTGTCATCCACATGGATTCTCAATTAGTGGTTTCCCATCTTAACCGGGTTTATGCCATCCGTGATCCCACCTTGCTCCGTCTCTTCAAACGAGTATGTCTCTTGGAAAGGTCATTTGAATCTATTCAATACCTGCAAATTCCACGAGAGTTAAACACAGTTGTTGACTCGATGGCCAACTTCATTCTGGATTGGTACATCACACACACATAATATCCATAATACGTAAAAGCATTCATGACATGTAAATACAATGTGTAAAAGCAAACATGTAAACAAGATCACATCACTAATCATTTTTGAAAAATTCATAATGTATAAATCGTCGATAATGTCTGTATATATATATATATATCGCTCAAAAGTAGTGCTACTACAAAATCTGAAGCATGATGGCTTTCAGTGAGTCTCTAAAAAAATATGAAGCATCGTAGCTTTCAGTGGTACAAAATCTTAGGCCTCTAAGCTCTCAGTACAAGTATAGAAGTGTCATCGGGCCTAATGCCAAACCCATACACCACCCCTAGCTCAAACAGCTCGTTGTCGTTGGGTGAGGAAACAGTCCACGGTCCGAGCTACCTTGCGGAGTAAGGCATTGAAGCACATGGACGCTGCAACCCCAAATCTATGCATGGGCCTCGGTAAGTCATCAATAGCTGGCTCCAGTACCTCCACAGTCAGTTGGGATAGGTTCCTGTACACCTTCTCCATCTCCTTGATGTCAGTATGAGCACCTACAGGAATGACTGCCTTCCTGCCTCTGTCTCTCCTCGCCAAAAGGGAGAGACCCACTGGCCGTACGGGACCCACATCTGCACACACATATTACGTACTTGTCAACACTGCATCAAAAAAATGATATAATATACAAAACTAAAGATACAAGGGTAGTTTTGTTCTCACCTATGTCACCCCATGCTGCACCCTCCAGTAGCATCAAGTCGGGATCCTCTCGGAAGTCCGTGCTACTGTATGGAAAGTCCTCGACCATAAGTAACTGGCCCTCTAGCCAATTGAAGAACTCGAGACCAAATCTAATGATGGGCCCACCACCATGACGGGTCATGACCTCAACCCATCTGAGCATGTGGGGATCCATGAATCCCTGTCATCAAGTAGCAACTGCGGACGTAGAAGAGGAATCCACTCCAAGAGGAACGATACCACGATGCTACGAATATAAATAGCATATTAAACAAATAATAATTGTTAATCATTAAAGTAGTTATCTTTTAATGTGAAAGGACATAACCTTTCATTAGGAACGCTCAAGCCATATTAAAGGCGAGCTCTTGTAATACATCAATCATCCATTTTATCAATCATTTTTATCATATATATTTTTATATTCAATTATGTGAAGTCGGATTCGCTTCTCAACTTAGTGAACGGATATGTTCACTGCATTTGGTATTAGAGCCCTTTTCTGGGCATTCTATGGATACTTGGCTTTTGGCCAATAATCGTCGAAGTTTCTCCGAACTAGGCCTTTGGCCATTAAAATTCAGATTTTTTGAAAAAAAATAACATCCGCTACAACCCCTTATCAAGTCCGTTCTCCTCCCATCTACACCCTACATTCCACTGCATCACGCACTCACCACTGCACCACCTCTCACCTCTTTCACATCACTCCCCATCGCCACCATCCACCTCCACAAACTCCCCTTTTTGCGCCTTACCCCCACTCTCCTTCGCCATCTCCCCCCCCTTCCCAAGTGCATCCCCCCCTTCCCTCCTCACCCCCCCCCCCCCCCCCGCGTTTCTCCAGCTCCCATGTCCACCCAGTGACATCAGCCAGCCGCTCCACCTCCACGCCCTCCAACTACACCTCCAGCTGCACCTCCGAGCTCTCCGCAGCTCCCCATCTCCCTCCCTCTCCCTGTGCCCAGAATCCTCCCTCTCTCCCACGTCGAATCCTTCCCCTCCCGTGCAGGCCTCTACCACCACATACGTCTTCCCTCGGCTCCACGCCCTCCCCCTTCAGCCACCCACCCCCATGCTCTTCCCTCTCGAAAACTACTCGCTTTCCTATAGCTCACCCTCATGCACTCCCGCCCTCTCTCCCACTCCCACCTCCACACCGCTCCTGCACTGCATTTCTGTACTGCATCCTCTCGTGACACATCCACTCTCCTCTGCCACCCATTCCATTCCACCATCGCTACTCCCTCCCTCCGTGACCTCCACACTACACCCCACCAACCCTTCCTCTGCGCTGCCACCACCGCCTTCATCGCCGCCTCCTCCAACCTGCACAAATCAAAACAAAAAAAAATATAATAGTATTGTTATATATTATTATAATATTTCAAAACCCATCATTCCTTGAACTTACAAAAAAAGTGGTTAATAATTTTTTTATAATAATAAAATATTATTTAAAAATAATAATTATTATTATAATTATAAAGTTCTCCATTTTCACCATTTATCCCAAAGAAACTCATTATTATTATTATTATTATATAATAATTATTAATAATCATACTAAAATTATTATTATAACTTAATAATAATAATTACTCTATTTAATAATTGTAAGATTTATTACAATTATTAATTAAAAAGAAAATCGAAGAAGCCAAGAAAATCAAGAAAAGACAAAATCGAAAAATTCAAAAGACCATTCATCGTCAAAGAAGTCAAACTCAAAGGAAGATTCCTTTGTCAAAAGAAATCAAAGACCAAATAAAAAAAAAGGGTCAAAGAAGATCATCGCTCGTCAGAGAAGAAAAAATTGAAGAAGTCAAAGTTAAAGTCAAGGAAGACTCGTCAAAAAGTCAAAGACCCTCTATCGTCGACAAATTCGAAGACTATCTATCTCTGAAGAAATCAAAGAAACACCATCTATAGCCGGAGAAATCAAAGACCATGGAATCCAGTTTGTGGCTACAAATAGAAAAATTAGAAACAAAGTTAAAATGTTATCGAAAAGACAATGAAGGTTTGCGCAACATAAATAACAATTTAGAAATAAGAATGGAATTACAAGCAAGGTCCAATGAAATAAAGATCTCTGACCAGGAGAGGTGTATAGAAAAATTGTATGCGCAAATTGATGAATTAAAAGCTGAAAATGAATTCTATCAGAGGTTAGGAAATCAAGATATAAAGAAGGAAATAAAAAATTACGAAGCAGAAATAATACGTTTGAACAAGATCCTTAACGACAAGGATGAAGAACTGAAGCAGATACGACATAATTTAGGAGATCAAGAATCAAAGGTCGACCAATGTCGACAACAGATACAAGTTCTTCAAACACAAAATGATGACTCTAAAAAAACACACAAATCAAAGATCGTAAAGAATAATAAAGCATTATCCAACAATGCTGAAGAAATTTTCAGACTAAGAAATCATAACAAGATACTAATCACAAAAATTAAGAAGTTGGAAAATAGTCGAAAGACGGAACAATCTACGGAAGACATTGAACGAAAACTTCTAGACAAGCAGGAAGAAAATAGCTGCATCAGAAGTCATAATGAAGATCTTAAGGAACAACTTAAGAAGTCTAAAGATGACAGGAAATCACAAGTCAAATTGATTAAGAAGTTTCAAAATGATAACATGCAGTTAGAGAACAAGTAGAAAAAATACAAGACGAAACCTTAAAACCTCAAGGGACGAAAATACAACTTCCAACTCAGAGCAATGATCAAAAGATGAATTTCGTAAAAGAAATGAACAGTGTGAAAATTTCCTATCAACACCCCAACCATAAAAATTGATACCCTAAAAAGGTGGAAATGTCAAAATATAAAGGTAGTAAAGTGATCAAAACTCCCGATGACATATCATTACGGAATCCCAACAGTCAGCAACAAATCAATCTGGGATGGATTGACCCATCCACATATCGGAAGTTATGCTCTAAACTTAGCAGTTCATATCAACATGTTTAATCAGCCATGACATCGCAAAGAATAATGCGACAAAATTATAAGGCTTTGAAGACAAAGCCTTTCTAAGAGAGTGGCAATGCTACGAATATAAATAGCATATTAAATAAATAATAATTATTAATCATTAAAGTAGTTATCTTTTAATGTGAAAGGACATTACCTTTCATTAGGAATGCTCAAGCCATTTTAAAGGCAAGCTCTTGTAATACATTAATCATCCATTTTATCAATCAATTTTATCATATATATTTTTATATTCAATTATGTGAAGTCAGATTCGCTTCTCAACTTAGTAAACAGATATAGTCACTGCACACGATCGACCCATAACCAAATTTCTTAATCTCTGTAATGTCCCTTGTTAGGAATTTTATTAAAATGGCAATTTTCCACTTTTTTTCCCTAGTTCGACCTTTGACTAGTTTGATCTCTAGGTCCCAAATTTGCCCCAAATGATTTCAAATCTTCTGAGAAGGTATATGAATGATATTAGAACATAAATATGTGTTTTAAGGATGCCTTTGGACCTTTAAAATACTTCTGCAAATACTCTTTCAATTCTGGCCAATGTAGGGAACTTTACTAGTAATTTGCCTTTGACTAGTATTGGTCTCTATGTCTCGAATTGACTCCAAATGCCTTCAAATCTTCAAGGAAGGTGTATGAATGATATTAAGAATTGAATATGATGTTAAGGGATGATATATGGCCACCAAAATACCTCTGCAAACTCTCTTAAGATTCTGGACCAAGTATGCAATTTTACTAGTAATTTGGGGTTCAAATCCCCCTGGGGTAAGTATTGAAAATGGCTTCCCAAATGCCTCCAAAGCCACTCAAATTTCTGAACAAAGGTAGGGAATGTATTAAGGATTTTATTAAGGTCTCATGTGCACCATTAATTGATTATTATATCTGTTCCAACCCTCTCCCATTCAACTGCAAAAATCACCAATTCGACCCTTGGGGAAATGGCACTATTTCTTCTCCCAGTGCAATTAAACTAAGTAAAAATACTTCAAATGCTCAAGTACAGTACATGAAACTTTTAGAATACATCCATGGAATTATATTGACCACAAATATATCAGAGAATCATCCATCCATTCGAAATCATCATCAATACATTGGCTCACAACAAGGTAGTGGGGAAATGGCATTGTTCTTCCATTAAAAATGAGATTTATACATTTCTACTTGGAATTTCGACCTGAAAATTTTTGTAGATGAAGAACAGAGTATTTAATTCATATTACAAAAGAAATGGGGCATTAAAAGCTTCCCCAAAGAGTACAATAGCTCACCAAAAACGCCCTCCCTCAAGGATCAAGAATATGCCATCAAAACCGGAAATGGTTGAAGGAGTGAGCTGCAATAGAAGAAACCATGAGCTGCCCTGTAGCTTACACCTGCAAATAAAGACTCCATTAAATCTCCAAATGAAATGTCTGAATGGCCTTTCCAATTACCAACTTGGATGGGAATCTTTCACCCTCGAAATTGGCTAAGGCAAGAAACTAGTCATCCACTAGCTCTCCCTCTTCACAAATGCAATTGCAAATTCTACAAATGATCAAAAGCTGGTTTCATTCTTTGTTATTGACATTTATAAAGTTCTAATGTGCTCCATGGGTCGAATTCCTTCCAAGAGACTCATGCCAACTCAAGTTGGGAAGAGATTCCAAAGAACGCCACTTGTACAACAATTCCTAGTCTCCCACTTCCACCAAATCACATGTGGAAGCATCTTAGCTGCCCTAACACCCTTGAGCGCCCTATTGGAGTCTATTTTTAGCCATGACATGTCATATATGTCATATGTCAGCCTTCAAGTCTGATTTGTGTCATAGGTGTCATAGCATCTTCATCATTGTTGTCATAGAGCTAGGGAATCTAGCCCAAGTGTCTCACTAGCTCCAAATTGCCTCTTCCTCTTCCATGGGAGTTACTCTTCCTCTATATTTCGACCTTGGATGAGTTATGCCATGAATAATACCTTTTGTACTTCCCCAAGTATGTTACCATTCACCTTGAATTCGAATTGGTGAGAGAATGATGCCAAATGTAGTGGGGAAATCTAGCCATATGTGGGTCCCACTTCCTCCATGTGTCTTCATGATGAAATGCCACTTTGATTTTCACTTGTATATATTTATTTAGATCCTTTATTAAATATTTATGCCATTCTAATGTTCAAACATCATTTATTATCCCCATTATTCCAAATCCCAAAGCTTCCACCCCAAACCTAGGAAACTAGTAATTTTCCTCCTTGGCAATTATTTGACCCTTAACATCAACTTTGCAAACTCTAATGAATATGGCTAATGTGATTAGGCCATTGTGACCCAATTCCAAATTTGGGACATGACAAATCCTCCCTTCCCAATATTGCTTGTCCTCAAGCAATTTCAAACATGGGTGTTGAAGAACCTGCTTTCTGTATAATTCTTTGAAGTTGCCATTGAATTGCCAAACCTTGAGTCTTTGAGTTTCCATGAATATTTTAGAGAGGAACCAACATGCTTGCTGCTGCACTACTCTGATAAAAATCACTTTATTAAGTGGGGAAATCCATCTCCCATACTACTTGTTTCCCCAAAAAATTTGAAACCAATGAGATAAAAATTATTCCAGGGTCCCATTGCTTGTATTGCACCCCAACAATTAAGAGTGCTCTCCAACCTACACCATTAGATAAGAGGATTCCTGGATCCCATTTTCTTGTATGCATTCTTCCAAACATCATGAGTACCAAATATATATCATCAAAGTACATAACTACATAATGAAAATTAATATCAAGGAGGTGCTTCATCAAAGAATCATGAAAGTGCTTATACCTCCAAGCAAGTAGACCACCGTTTTCCAAGTGCATACAAGCTTCAAGTGACCAATCAAATCTGCTCCAATGACATAGGTGAGGATCCCATGTCTTATAAAGCTGCTCCAAAAGGATGTGATATGCATCAAAATATTCAGCCATGTATTCTTTCATCCGAGAAGTGAATGGAGAATCTCCATTAAAATCTGAACCAAATAATGAGCAGAAAAAACAAGGAGACTTCAAAGGACTCAAAGAAGTCTCATCCATACATCCATGAGGATATGTATCATCATAAGGTAAAGCAATATGCTGCTGCAATTCTAAATAATGAGGTGCTCTATTCATGTCATCATCAAAAGGAGAGGTAGGAGTTTCATACCCCTCATGTGGCACCACTAGAAAAAAACCTTTCACCCAATTTTCATCCCAAAGTGATGTGGTTGGAAAATAAGTGTGGGGTGAGGAATTATGAACCAACTTTAATTCTTTACAACTCTTACCCATTGAAATATTTAATTCATCTTCTCCATAATTGCTTGGTCCAACTATTGTGAGATCATGTACCTCTTCCAAGGCTTTGTAACTCTCTCCATGAGGCAACTCATAATCCCTTTGAAAAAGGACAAGTTCTTATCCTTCTTCTTGTTTTAGTGTAGCATCTTCAAGCACCTGCATATCAACATGTACCTCATGTTCCACAATTACATCAGGTTCCTCTTTTGTGGCATAAACTGTTTCATCCTTTTCCTTGAAAAGAGAACCATTGCTCATTATTTTTTCCGATTTGCTTCCAATTTCACTAAGCAACAATTTGAACTCTTGAAAGTATTGCCTCCACTTGTATTCAAAGGAAGGTTCCAATAATTTTCTAAACTCCTCATTCTCCTCTGAGGTTCCTTTCTCATCCTTACTCATGGTGACCAATGAATGCACTTCTTCTCCTATTTCTTCCCTTTCACCAAAGTACATCCAGTTTCAGTTTCTAAGGGTGGTGGATTATTTATTTGACTCCTGGTCTTCATTAATGTTCTACCACATAATGTGCCAAGACCATGCTCTGATACCACTGTAATGTCCCTTGTTAGGAATTTTATTAAAATGGCAATTTTCCACTTTTTTTCCCTAGTTCGACCTTTGACTAGTTTGATCTCTAGGTCCCAAATTTGCCCCAAATGATTTCAAATCTTCTGAGAAGGTATATGAATGATATTAGAACATAAATATGTGTTTTAAGGATGCCTTTGGACCTTTAAAATACTTCTGCAAATACTCTTTCAATTCTGGCCAATGTAGGGAACTTTACTAGTAATTTGCCTTTGACTAGTATTGGTCTCTATGTCTCGAATTGACTCCAAATGCCTTCAAATCTTCAAGGAAGGTGTATGAATGATATTAAGAATTGAATATGATGTTAAGGGATGATATATGGCCACCAAAATACCTCTGCAAACTCTCTTAAGATTCTGGACCAAGTATGCAATTTTACTAGTAATTTGGGGTTCAAATCCCCCTGGGGTAAGTATTGAAAATGGCTTCCCAAATGCCTCCAAAGCCACTCAAATTTCTGAACAAAGGTAGGGAATGTATTAAGGATTTTATTAAGGTCTCATGTGCACCATTAATTGATTATTATATCTGTTCCAACCCTCTCCCATTCAACTGCAAAAATCACCAATTCGACCCTTGGGGAAATGGCACTATTTCTTCTCCCAGTGCAATTAAACTAAGTAAAAATACTTCAAATGCTCAAGTACAGTACATGAAACTTTTAGAATACATCCATGGAATTATATTGACCACAAATATATCAGAGAATCATCCATCCATTCGAAATCATCATCAATACATTGGCTCACAACAAGGTAGTGGGGAAATGGCATTGTTCTTCCATTAAAAATGAGATTTATACATTTCTACTTGGAATTTCGACCTGAAAATTTTTGTAGATGAAGAACAGAGTATTTAATTCATATTACAAAAGAAATGGGGCATTAAAAGCTTCCCCAAAGAGTACAATAGCTCACCAAAAACGCCCTCCCTCAAGGATCAAGAATATGCCATCAAAACCGGAAATGGTTGAAGGAGTGAGCTGCAATAGAAGAAACCATGAGCTGCCCTGTAGCTTACACCTGCAAATAAAGACTCCATTAAAGCTCCAAATGAAAGGTCTGAATGGCCTTTCCAATTACCAACTTGGATGGGAATCTTTCACCCTCGAAATTGGCTAAGGCAAGAAACTAGTCATCCACTAGCTCTCCCTCTTCACAAATGCAATTGCAAATTCTACAAATGATCAAAAGCTGGTTTCATTCTTTGTTATTGACATTTATAAAGTTCTAATGTGCTCCATGGGTCGAATTCCTTCCAAGAGACTCATGCCAACTCAAGTTGGGAAGAGATTCCAAAGAACGCCACTTGTACAACAATTCCTAGTCTCCCACTTCCACCAAATCACATGTGGAAGCATCTTAGCTGCCCTAACACCCTTGAGCGCCCTATTGGAGTCTATTTTTAGCCATGACATGTCATATATGTCATATGTCAGCCTTCAAGTCTGATTTGTGTCATAGGTGTCATAGCATCTTCATCATTGTTGTCATAGAGCTAGGGAATCTAGCCCAAGTGTCTCACTAGCTCCAAATTGCCTCTTCCTCTTCCATGGGAGTTACTCTTCCTCTATATTTCGACCTTGGATGAGTTATGCCATGAATAATACCTTTTGTACTTCCCCAAGTATGTTACCATTCACCTTGAATTCGAATTGGTGAGAGAATGATGCCAAATGTAGTGGGGAAATCTAGCCATATGTGGGTCCCACTTCCTCCATGTGTCTTCATGATGAAATGCCACTTTGATTTTCACTTGTATATATTTATTTAGATCCTTTATTAAATATTTATGCCATTCTAATGTTCAAACATCATTTATTATCCCCATTATTCCAAATCCCAAAGCTTCCACCCCAAACCTAGGAAACTAGTAATTTTCCTCCTTGGCAATTATTTGACCCTTAACATCAACTTTGCAAACTCTAATGAATATGGCTAATGTGATTAGGCCATTGTGACCCAATTCCAAATTTGGGACATGACAATCTCTCCCCACCGAAACTTGGTTAGCTGAGCTCGGAGGTTTGCGAGGAGACCCTCGCACCAGTTGAAAACCATGGGGGACATACAGTCCTCTGCATAAAGCATCTGGGTCCGAATAGCCATTTGTGGGGATTGGCTACCCGCCGCTCTAGTAATAGTAAGCAAGATGGTACATAGTGGGAGGCTCACCACATCCCTAATGAGTATCTTCCCACTAGAAGGTTGAGAGGTAGCAATACAGTGTTGCGATATCATGTCATCAATTGTATGGTCACTGGCCCGTGTTTCAGTAAGATTCACAGTGTCCCCTCTTCGGGACAAACCGGTAAGAAAGTAGATATCCTCAATGTCTATCGTGAGGATATGCTCACTAATCACAAAGTATTGTTGGGACGCATCCCAACTCTGGAGCATGTGTATCAATAGTGGGATCTAGGATCTCATCCCCTGGATCTCAAAGAACTTCAGTAACCCGCAGTTTCTCAAAGCATCCACGCATTGTGGATCGTTCGCAGCTTGTTCATCTTCTAATTCATGTTCTCTCTCTCGCCACTCCAATACCATATTGGCTAGCTGGTAACCTGCCAAGAAGGACATTTAAACACTCTTAGGTCCTGCTTCAATCTCCAAAAGTCCATTTTTTGGATTCTTTTTGATGTTTGGAATTTGCAACTCTGTCATCCCACTTCACCCATTAGAGTCTTGCGACGACTCGGTCTCATCGCAGGTCCCAAAAAGTCCAACTGCGACGAGCCAAGAGCGCAGTAGCCCTCCATGAACTCATCAAAAAACCCAAAAATGGACCTAAAATAAAAAAACTAATCCACTGGAAAGTTGCTGGATGAAGTTTAGGCCTACCTGATCCGGACGGTTGGTGAAATGGCGGATTGTAGCTCCCAGAATCGGCAAAGGAAGTTTTGGCTCCAAATTGGTACTTCTACACCCAAATTGGCAATTGAAACAATGTTTTCTATTTTTGGCCCATACTTCTATTTATAGATAGAATGGAATATTCATTTTCAAATATTTTGATGTCCTTGGGCCATTTATCATAGTTTTTAACCATTTTTGTCATATTTGAGGCTATTTGACACATTCTCTAGTGTGCAGGAGTTGTAAGTGGTCTCTTTTGTGCCGTTTCTCATATCATAACGGTCATCACAGGTATGAACACTCCCTTGAATGTTTTGTCGTTATTTTTGCAATGGTTAGTCTGTAATTATTGCGTGATGATTAGTTTACTCTTCGTTTGTTCTTGTACTCATGGAACTATGAGAACAAGTACCGATTTATGATTTATCACTTTTCCAGGCTCGTTAAAATTCCACGAAAAAGGACACCCCCCAGAGTCTACCATTAAGCTCTTTTCAGGCTCTCGAAAAATGAAAAAGATTGCCAAGCAAACTTGTCACATTCACGCTTGTTAAAGTATTTGGATGGTTGTCTTCCTGGTGATAGTTTACCCCTTTTTTGGACCAGGAGGCACTAATTACGAGAAAGGTATACTCCATCCAATCATAACTAGAAGAGTCCTCTCCCGTGTTGTTTTACCCTTTTTTGGGCGATGAGGCTAACTTTATGAAAAAGGACCGTTGGAGTATTCTTTAGTTCTTTTCAGACTCTCTAAACATGAAATGACGACCGAGTTTACCTTCTATGGACTCATTAAATTTTCACATTGAAGGGCCCATCATGGGACGAACCCCTCCTATCCCAGGTTTGGAAAATATTTGGGATTCGACTCATCTATGAGATGATCTATACCGAGCCTTCGGTTACCCTCATCAAGCTCGTAAAAAACACATGAGGCACCAATCATTCATGATGGGGAAAAAGGAAAGTGTCTGTGTTACATACCTTAGTGGCAATATATAGTCGTTCTTGAACATGGTTGTCATCTGCATTTGCATACAATACTTGGGTCATCTGTTTGTCTATGAGTCCCCGCTTACTTTCTAAGTTCTGTTACTTCTCTGAGACATCCTGAGAAATTTTCCATCATCAGTTGCATTAGAAGTTTGCACCATTCTCATTATGTCAATACTGCCGAGTCATGCCATGCCCATGTTCAAGAACACATGCATCATTTATCATCTACAGTCAGTACATGCGTCATCATGATGTTGTTACTTTGAGTCAGTCTCACATGTTACTGTACCATCTGATCCACTCTACACATCTTTCATCGTGTTTCGTGTCAATTGATGGGGGATTCATCACGGCCCTCCTTCGACGGATTCATCCTTGTTGACTTCAATACATGATTCGATGATCGAATCTAGAAACCAGTCAAGTACCTTGGCCCTACATGCCTCAATGGCAGGTTACCTTGCTTTGATCATGAGTTTACATCATTGAATCTTGATTGAAATATTTCATCTTGCATTCGACTTCAAATCGTTTATTCGTGCTTGATGATATGTACTATGATACCTTGGGAATCATTGACATCAATGGTGATCTCCCTTGCACTTGTTAATGGTTTACATCAATGGCCAGTAATCAAGTGGTTTCTACCATGTTCGATGTCAAGACATTTGTAATCACATGGATAGATTTGTATCATCGCAAGTTTAGCTTGAATACCCTAGGGAGTCATGTTTTACCCAGGTTGCGATGGAGTTTGTATTTGAGTGATATTACACGGATCCACTCTTGTATTGGTCGTGGTTGTGTTATCATCTCATCATGGATCTAGATTTGTGTCTAGTAGCCATGATTGTGTTCAGTTGGTCATTACTACCATGGATCTACAATGCATTGGTTGGCAGCCATGTTGTACTTCATATGAGATGTCAGTTCAGAGTCAGCTGTACTACATCAGTGTCCTTCGTCCGACGAATCTATTGCAATTACTTCTATCAAAGCACTTCACCTGTCTATCTTCAACAACTTCATGCTTTGGGGGGCATTCTGTTAAACCCAAAATTGACTCATCATAAGATTCAGCGTATACACCCCTGAAGATACCTAGACTAAGTAATCATCCTGGGAGGATTTGTACCCAATTGTTCTAGGTTTTGAAAGGTCATCGTAGGTTGCACACTAGCAACATGTGATGTTGCATATTTCTCCACTGCAGGGTGCGATGAGGTCTGTTAATGGGAAAAAATAGATTATTCGAGATCCTTCTAGAAACTTGCTCATTTAGGGGCTTATCCCTGACCTCTAGGGGAGCTGGTACTTGACTCCTAACTCTCTGGGAGGATCCCCTATCTCTCTCCTACCATCTCTCAACCTATCGTATCCATACCCTATCCACTTAGTCCTATATAAGCGAAGTTCACTCCCATCCCAAAGGGAGGAAGACTATGGTATCTACATGCTGGTGAAATCTCTCTTAGAACATCTCCACTCACCTATTGGAGAACTCATACTTCCTTGGAAGGATATGGAAATCAGCTTCATCGGAGAAGGGCTACAGCATTAAGCCTTGGTTGTGGTTCTATATCTCTATCATGTACTCCTCTATTTGGAGTAATACAAATGCTTTCCACCAATATTGTTCATGTGTTCAATGATATTGAGTAGTTTACTTAGATCACTTATTGTATAGATGTCTTTTACTGGTTTCTCTTGTTTCTTGTCTTGACAGGTCTTGCAGCTTGGATCTGACGACCGTGGAACGTGGAGCAGCATTCAGGAGAAAGGATTGCATAGTAAAAAGGTAAGACATCTAGTACTTGATCCTTAAGTAGATCTAGGAAATGCATTGGTAGTCTGGAAACCATACTGGGGAGTATATAAGGTTTGGTCAGTAGTTGTTAATCTGAGAGTCATTTTCAGTTGATTGCTTGACACAAGCCTTTTATTTTTTGCCATTTACTTATTAGGGTTGTGTTGATGCCTCGGATATCGTAGCATCAATCAGAAAGGGATTCTCCCCAATAGATTGTCCCAATTAGATTATCTACCGTTTGGTATAGGGAATCCGTCCGGTTAGTGGTTCCGGCAACCGTGGGTTTGGAGTTTTATTCCAATTATACCGGTTATGGCCCGATCCACCTTTCTTTTGGGTTTTATGTTTTATAATGATATGCAAGTTCCTAATCTAAGTTTAATCTATATGCAAAACTGGAAACAGATCTAAAAACTAAAATAAATCTAACTATCCCTGCAAGGAGCAAATTTAAAACATGAGCAATGAGCTGCAGGAGTTATCTAAAGAATTAACAGATAGCCATTAAATCTGAAAGAGAAAGCTACAACAAAGATAAGGATATCAGAAGATAGCTTCTAATTTAATATGAAACACATTCATTACTCATGAAATAGAGAATTCGTTTGCATAGAAAGGAGTAAAATCATTAGTCACAAAGAAATAATTCAGACAACAAGAAAGATCTCACATTAAAGCATTGAAGCCACCATAATAATCCAATACACATCCATTCTTTATTCCCATGCAAAACGTCCTCTCCAGGCTTTCATTAGAAGATTTTATTTTCTTAAAACATGTGCAGGACAGCCCGTACAAGTCTAGAAAATAATTCCCTGCCAAAAGTCCTGTTCATTACTTCCTAACTTCTATTTATAATTACAAAAATGCCCTTTGGGCTGCCACCTGGCCTTTTACACTTGTCATCTACAGAAATTTTCTTCTATAATAGACAAAATGTGACTCCCTTTTCATTACAGAAATTATTTTAAAAGAAAATAGGGACAGCTGTCCCATAGCTCCACGTATCATACATATGTAGGCCCAAAAAACAAAACAGCAGAAATAATGCTCTATCATCAGCGCTTTTACTCCTGTACACGTGCTTTAGCTGGAAGAGAGTCGCTCAACTGGCTGTGGATGTTGATACCGCTTGAAGAGAGGCACTCGAGCCCACTGGAGCTGCTGCTACTGCTTGGGAAGAAGGAATTGAACCGGTTGGAATATCCGCCATTGCTGGGGGAGAGGGAATCGAGCTCACTACTGCTGCTGGAATGGTTTGGGAAGAAGGAGTTGAGCCCACTGTTATTTCTACTGCTGCAGGGAGAGAGGAAAATGAGCTAGCTGGTACAGCTATTGTTGCCGGGAGAGAGGACTCCGGGTTTGCTATCACAGCTGTTGCTTCTACTTTTTTCTCCACCTCTGCAATATAACTATACCAAATGCCAGTGTCCCTTATGACTACGTTTGCGGAAGCAGGGAGCAAGATT
This sequence comes from Larix kaempferi, assembly GCA_027924585.1. Classification (NCBI taxonomy): domain Eukaryota; kingdom Viridiplantae; phylum Streptophyta; class Pinopsida; order Pinales; family Pinaceae; genus Larix; species Larix kaempferi. The sequence continues at coordinate 2,262,231 of BSBM01000705.1, forward strand.
TTCTGAGAAGTCACATTTTTTCTAAGCTCTGCTCCAATGCCTTGAACTTCCGTTACTGCAGCCTGATGCACTTCTTTAAGCAAATGGCTGTGGACTGATGACATTCCAATATAATGTTGTAGGTCATCAATTGCTAGGACATCAATTTTCTTCACATATTCGGTTTGAATTCCCAGTTCTTCCTTTAGTTCAGCCAAGCGTTGTTCTTCACTCGGGAAAGCATCCAGGGATTGCGGGAAACTCAATTTGCACCTGTCATGCACTCCCTGGATTCTTTGATACAGACCGTTGATCTTATCCATTGTCCCTTGTACACTGGCCATTAGCTTACTGCCACAGTTTCTGCAAAAGTCCAAAAGAGATACGTCTTCATTAAAACCCTCCATAGACTTGAATGGGAGATGCGTGGGGAAATCCATCTTTCCTTCTCGCCATTCTATCTGGCTCAGGATATTTTCCTTAACCCGAGTATGATTAGCTTTAAGCCTATGGGCCTCTGCATTAACTTCTTTTAGTCTGACCACCATGGCCGTGAGCTTGCTAACTTCATTAGTGATTAGCTCCTGAGTGTCATATATTTGCTTCAGGATGCTGCAGGATAGCTCATGGAAGGGGGACATGTACATCATTCTGCTCTCAGCTTGCTCTAATTGCTCAGCTAATGCCAGCTTGTCTGCTTCTAGCTGGGACACTCTGGCTCCTACATCATTCTTTTCTGCTTCCACAATCATCATCAAGATTGATAGTTGTTCATTTTCTTCCTCCAGCTAGTTATACTTGTTTGATAGCTCTTTATGCTCGACAGATAAGTGATTATACTTGTTCACCACAAGATCCTTGTAGGCTTGCTCATTAGCCACAGTATTTTGTAGTATACGAGCTCTCCTCTTTGTCGATTCATTCTCTTTGACTATATCACTTACATTGTCCAGTGAGGTTTTTGCTGTCTCTGCAACTTCGAATGCCATAGCTAAGGGATCCTTATTTGTATTCCGCATTACAGTGATCTCCCGGTGGGTAATGATATCCTCCTGGAAGAGTCTTTTGATCCTCTCTTCTGATTTAAGGACCATTGCTTTCCTTTTCTTATCATAGACAAATTCATCCCACCTTGACACCGTATGTTCTCCTGGTGGAGTGTACGGGACAATTGGGAGGTCCATAATGTCTATTTCTACTTCCGCTAGTGGGGTCTGGACTACCTGAGCTTGATCTGTTTCCACATTTTGGGTACCATAGACACCTGCCTATGCTACGTCTGCCTCCACATTTTGAGTGCCGGAGACACTTGTTTGAGGTATGTCAATTTCCATGTCTTGTGCACCGGAGCCACCTGCCTGGGCATCTTCACCTGCTTTAAGCTCTTCTTCTGCTTTTCGCTCTACCTCAGCTCGTTGCCCTTTCTCTTCTTCCTCAACTTTCTGCTGTCTTTCATCTTTAGCCTCCTTTTGCTGCTGGGCTTCCTCAGCTTCCTTCCGTAGCCTCTCACTTTCTGCTTCTTGCTGCAATCTGACAACTTCAGCTTCTTGCAGCAACCTCACTTCCTCAACTTCCTGCTGTAATCTAGCTTCTTCAGCTTCTCGTAGTAACCTTGCTTCCTCTTTTAATCTGATCTCTTCCTGAGCTCGGGCCTCATCTGCTTCTTTGTCTTTCTGCTGGCTAGTCTTCTGGGTCCTGGTAGAGCTAGAACTTGCTCCACTACCTTGGCGAAAGGTTCGCAGCTCAGCCATGTTGCTGATGCCTCTGAATACCTCCTCCTCGGCATCATGATAATGACAGTAATCAAAATGAGCATAAATTTCCTTACAATGCTCATCCACTTTTCCCTTCCTGTATTTCCTATGGAAGATCACCTCGCCAAAGTGGAAGGCTTTCAATTCCTGAACAAACTCCTCGGCTGAGGCAACCCCTGAGAATTTGTAAGCCCCTATGCAGAAAGGTAGAGGGGGAAAAGAAGCCTTATGCTATTTGTTGAGCATTGCTCCAATTCCATCCAGGAAGATTTGTCTTACTACTTCCTTAAGGACCACATAGTCTGTAGCATATCCTGGCAAAATATATGGAGCTTTAGTTCCTCCAAACATTCTAAGATAGGTGCCTTGCTCCGAGAAATAAAAATCTCCATAATTTTCAAGGACTTCCATGGCATTCTCCGACAGGCAGTTGGGCTCTTCCTTGAATAACTGCTCATATAGGGGCATGATGAACCCCTCACAGATGAGCTTATAGCTGGGTTTGTAATTCTTAGCCCACAACATCCTGAAAGCGGTATAAACCAGGGTGTTGGCCTTATCCCATGTGCAGCCCAATTGGGGAAAAGATAACTTGGCCAAAACACAATCAATAAGATATGAGGACATGTAAAATTCTGCCTTCTTTAAGGCCAGTCCTTCTCTTGCAACAACTATCATTGAGGCTAAACTGTCTGACAGGAGAGTGGCCCAGTCAAACACAGTTCCTTTAAATGCCACGAAGTGCATGATAGGGACCCACTGAATCTTGTACACGGTGCCATCGGGCATGCTGAAGATTCTGCACAACATCAAGGTGATCAACTTGAAAGGAGGTCTCAGATTCTGGACGTCGTATTCGTCATTACCTTTCTTTCTCAAATGCTTGCCTGCGACTAGTAGCTTTTTGGCCATTTCAACGTTGTTTGTCTGGCCCAGCCATTCATCAGTCAGAGATTGCTGGACGCGGGGAAATTTGTAGGCCACGGCCATTTATGTTGGGTGAAATGAGGCAATGGCTATCTTCCCCTTGTCATGAATTACTCTTCCTTCCGCATTGGCATGTTGGAGTATCCACCCGATTACTTCAGAACATGGCAACAGTTCAGGGCGGGTAGCAGCTCTAGCTATGCCTGAGGTTCTGATATTGAGATAGATCTGCCCCTCTTCTAGCAACATGTCTGGGACATCCTGGTCTTGGATCATCCTATAGATGTCACCCCAGCGGATTTCTGGAGGAATACCAGTGGTGCACCTAGTATCCTGGAGTGTGGTCTCAGTTCTAAGGGGTGTAGGCTGTTTTTCTGTCATCTTAGCCTTCTTCCTACCACCTTTTGGCATTTTGACTTATCCCTGATAGCAACCAAATACCAGTCATTATAAAAATGTGCAACATACTGTGAGATTTTAACAGAGAGCATCACCATTTTAATATGTCAATGAGATAAATAAAATGTGAAGCTGCATGTTGGGAAGCGAAATACACCATTCCAAACAGGAAATCTAGATTTAATCATCCTAATTCTTTTAAAGGGGTGGGTTTGGAATGCTCCTGAGAGGATAAGCATGTTTCGGAAGAAACCTGCTCTCGGTCCAGCATCTAGGAGGGATGGTATCCTTCACCATGGTGCCTTTTCAAATGGCTAATAGCGGGTGGGATCAGACTGAGGTAAACTTAGGACAAAGTCAAGGATGGCTTCCCGCGTTGATGAATAAGCGAGGGATCCAGACGCCCCCCATGGTTATTTATCGCACTAGATGAGAAACTCCATGGCCAGCTAGGAATTTGAACGGGGTGTTGGCTGGTGAATACTTGGGCGGCCACTCTGTGGTTTCAGCTGATAGGAACGAGACCTTAACGGGGTTTGGTGACTTTAAATGCGAACAAATAACGATGTACGCGATCAGGGTAGGAAGTTGGAAACATTCCACCCGTCAAAAATGACGGTCTTTACACAATATACAAACGTTTTCACAATTTCTTTGTTTTATATGACGGGAAATATGAAATTTAGACCGTATTTGACGGGCAAAATAGCCCATGACGGGCATTTTTCCCGTCAAAATCCAACCCTGTGACCAATGCCTATCGTCTTCAAAAAAGGACAACCCAACAGTAATCTGACACGTAGAAGAGACAAAGTTAACGGTTGAAAATCCTACTTGGCACCGTGAAGATAGCTGAATGAGGTGGACGCAGATGTGGACGAGCGAGCTGAGCTGGAGCGGTTGCGCGGCGTTCCACGACGTTTGCCAATCGAAAAATAACAATGTCTTTGGCCCAAAACCCCACCGGTTATTTAAATGAAATGGGCACGTGCGGGGTGGGTGGCGCATTTAAAACGGGTTTTAATATATCGTACGTTGTGGTCATGTCGAGCAATCTCGATCTGCGTGCGTGACCGCCACCCACGGGATGAACTCGTGAACTTCACCCGCCATTGCGGAAGGTTACGCTGAACTCCTTCGGCGTTTCGGGAGATATTGGTGAATCTTTCCTTAATTTTAATGAAGCTAAGTGGATCACTTGCGGAATCATTCCGTGAAGCTCCCCGTCGTTTCGGGAGGAATTGGCAAACGGCTTCCACAAAAAATGAACGTGAACGTCTAAGCCTTTCGGCGGCCCTTTTCGGGATGATAACGTGAAAGCCTTCGAAATTGCGGAAAGCTTTCGCAAATGGATTCCACAGTTTCGGAAGGCTTCCGCCAATGCTTCCGTAGAAGGCTCTCGTAAACTTGAGAAATATTTCTAAGTCTCGGCCGGGCTTCGAGAGCGCTTCCGACGTTGCGGAAAGCTTTCGCAATTAGCTTCTGCCGTTTTGGGAAGATAACCTGAAGGTCTCCGCAAACGGCTTCCGCAATTGCGGAAAGAAAACTCGAACGGTTCCACAAAAGGTCTAAGTGCCTCGGCGTTTTGGAATGATAAGCTGAAAGGTTCCGCTGTTTCGGGACGAAAAACCAAAAGGTTCCGCAAAACTTTCTCGGTGAGGTTTCGGAACGAAAACGTGAAGGTTTCCGCAGTTGCAGAAGGCTTTGGCGAATGGCTTCCGCAACTTCAAGACATAAAAATTTTCAAAAAAAAAACTAAGTCACTTAGCATCCCTGGGGAAGGTTGGCGAATGGCTCCCACAAGTTTCGGGCGGCTTCCTCGAATTCTTCCGCCGTTTCGGAAGGAATTTGACAATAGCTTCCGCAATTTTTTTAACCATAACTTCTAAATCTTTTCGGGAGACTTATGTAAACGGTTCCCACCGATTCGGGAGAAAAAGCTGAATGGTTCCGCAGAGCTTCCTTCTTATGTTTCACAAACTTTCAAAAAGTCTCTAAGCCCTTTTCGAGAAGCTTATACGCAAGACTCCCGTCGTTTCGGGAGGGAAAGTCGAATACTTTCGCAACTGCAGGGATTTCTCCAACGATTCCCCGATTTTCAGGGAAACCTCACGAATCCTATCTTTGGGAAGAAAACTTGGAAATTCTTTTAAAGAAAGATTTTCAATTGAGAAACAGAGCAAAAAGTGGAAATGGCCCCTTAAGGAAGCCTTTCTAAAAAATTAAAGGATGGACCCAAATATGTACAAAATTTGGGGGGGGGTTGTTGCTGCAACAACAATGGCGAGTCGCTATCAAACACAGATCTCTGAAAAATTCCTCTCCATGGTCCGACACCTTATCAGAGACATCCATCTTATGTGCAATATTCAGCTGAGCGTTTGAATTTCTGCGAAGGAAAAAAGGCACTTTACCTGCTAGCCATTGGGGAAAGGGGAGCTTAGACAGAGACATCTGTACAAATCTCAAAGGGCCGACATATGAGATTCATTTTAGAAGGGTCATCTTTCAGATGGTTACTATTGTCGGACTCCACAGGATTTGCAACACTTTCTCATGGACATCATTGCTCTAGTTCCTCATTCCCATGTCGCTTGCATCCTTTTGGATGTTTGTACTTTAGTTGTTTGAGCCTTTCAAAGATATTTTCTTTGGACATGATCTTTGATTTAGGCTCCTCAATCTATAATGTCCTTTTGTGTGAGTTAGAATTTTTATTGATTTGATCAGGCCTCACGGACGGAGAGGAGCCCATTTTGGGCTGAGCCTTTTGGACAACCTTCTTGATTTACATGTCTTTTGCTTTTGTCTCAGCCATGCTTTAATTGAGGTGAGAATCTCTGGAAAACAGACCCTTGAATATAAGCCATTTTGGCTGTTAAATTTGCAGCATGGAGTCATTTCAATACCCTATGTCCTCGAGATGTGCTACTTTCCATGGGTCCAACTTTAACAACCTTCTTAAGATGCCTTTTAGTGTGAGAGTGGGTGGAGCCCAAAGATAGTAGTGAAGATGGTCATAGGTCTCTGCTATTTAAACAGGATTAGTGTGACTAGCAGAGTAGGCTTTATTTCTTCTGAACATTTCAGTGAGAGCACAACAGACAGACTTTATTCGAGCATAGTTCCGGACTCATGGGCTGTGAGATTTCTTCGAGAGACCTATCATTGACGAGGAACTCCACCATAAGGGCTTTCAGAAAACAAAACCTGTTGCAAAGGTTCAAATGAAAATGAAAGAAAAATGGCCGAAAATAAAGCAAATAAAGGCTAAAGCAACAATACAAGAAAACTTCATTTATGTACAGGAAGTCTCAGCGAGACTATGCAAAGTATTGTTTCAGGGCGAGGCCATTGAAAGGAAGGGTTACTTCTTCTCCCTCGAGATTTGTCAATTTATAAGTGGATGGACCTAATTTTGCCGAAATTTGGTACGAGCCTACCCATAGATGTTGGAATTTCGTATGCATTCCTTTACCTTCATGATTATGGTCCCATTTCAGGACTAAGTCCCCACATTCAAAACTTCTTTTACCGGAATTCCTCTTATCGAACCATCGCTTAACTATGTGTTGGTGTTGATGGAATCGATCTTTCGCTTTCTGTCAGGCTTCTTCAAGTTGAAGCAGGGTATTGATCCTGGATTGTAAGGCTTGGCTACCAGAACCCCGAGAGGCTTGGGATAACTGCAGGGATGGGAGCAAGATGTTTGGGGGCAGGATGGCTTCCTTTCCATAGACAAGAGCGAAAGGGGAGAACCCTAATGCATTCTTTGGAGTTACCCTGTCTGCCCATAAGGCGTTTGGGAGAGCTATATGCCAACTTCTCTGGTTTTCTATCACAGTCTTCTTAAGAATCTGAATCAGATTCTTGTTTGAGGATTCAGCTAATCCGTTCCCTTGAGGATAATAATTGGTTGAATAATGCAGCTTAATTCCCCATTCATAAACAAATTCATTTATCTTGCAAGACGAAAAATAAGTAGCATTATCAAAAACAAGGGAAATTGGAACCCCAAACCTGGTTATGATGTTCTATTTCAAGAAGCTGATGACCGCGTCTTCATTGATCTTGCACAAAGGGATAGCCTCCGTCCATCGAGTGAAGTAGTCGGTAGCCATCAGGATGTATCGATGTTGCAACGAAGAATTTGGATTTATCTCTCCGATAACATCTATACCCCACTGCTCAAAAGGCTCAGAGATAATAACTGGCTACAAGGGCCCTGCTGCCTTAGGTAATTTCCCAGCACTTCTTTGACATACATCACAGTTTCGTGCATACATGTGGGCATCTCGGAACAGAGTGGGAAAATAATATCTGGCTCTCAATATCTTGTGTGTTGTTGTCTCTCTTGAATAGTGTCCACCTACGGGGCCATCATGCAATTCTTTAACAACCTTACCTGCATCTTCCTTTTCTAGACACCTAAGTAAAACTCCATCATAATTCTTCCTAAAAAGTATCCCTTCAATGATTTGATAGGGTGTTGATTTCAAACGGAGTGCCCTTCTTTGTTTAGAGTTCTAGTGCTCAGGTAGATATCCCTGCTTTAAATAGTGCACCAGATCTCTATACCATGACTGGGGAGTCAAGAAGATGGGACATACTTCAACCGAATTTAGCTCAGCTTCATTCTTCCAATGTTGTTCTTCATCAGTCGAGTTTCCCGCAAGTAATTTGCACAGGCCTTGCCCTTTAATGATCGTGGATGGTTTAAATTCTAAATCATATTCCTGTAGAGCTGTGACCCAGTTCCCTCTCCTTTCTCCCAATTCCTTTTGAACGAAAAGGGATCTAACAGCTGGGTGGGGAACTATGACTTTAGTTCTACTCTTAAGGATATATGGCCTGAACTGTTTGACTACTTTGAAGACCGCATATGCATGCTTTTCAACCATGGGATAGTTCAGCTCAGCCCCTTGCAGACCAGTGCTCATAAATGAAATTGGGTATTCGTCTCCCAGCTCCACCTTTTGCATGAGTACAGCTGCGAGGGAGTCATCCGAAGCAAAGGTATACAAGATGAAATCCTTATCAAAATCTGGGCTTCTTAAGGAAGGAGCCTTAGCTATAGCTGCCTTGATGTCTCTAAATGCGTCCTTTTCCAAGTCTGTCCACTTGAACTGGATACTTTGTTTAACCATTTGTTGCAACGGTTTAACAATTTGTGCGAAATCCAGAACAAATCTGCGGACAAAATTGATAGTGCCCATAAAGGAATACATAGCTTTCTTGTTGTAAGGCATTGGAATCTTATTAATTGCTTGGACTCTTTCTTGATCTATTGACACTCCCCTTTTAGAAATGATATGACCCAAGAGCTTACCTTCGGGAACTGCAAACACACTCTTCTTGGGGTTAAGAGAAATACCATATTTCCGACAACGATAAAAAATATGCTTCAGATGAACAACATGATCTCCCCTTTTCTTTGAAAATACTGTCACATCATCTAAGTATACAACAACACATTGCCCACCCAATCCTCGGAAGGCGATATCCATCGCCCTTTGGAATGTAGCTCCTGCGTTTATCAGACCAAATGGCATCCTTCTGTATGCGAAAGTTCCCCACTTAGTTCGGAAAGTAGTCTTGAGTCGATCTTCTTCTGCTACTAATACTTGATTGTAGCCAAAGAAACCATCGAGGAGAGAAAACAGCTTAGATCCTGACACGATTTGAAGGATTTGTTCCATTGAAGGGACGGGGTAGTTATCTTTATCCAAAGCTCTGTTTAAATTTCTGAAATCTACACATAGCCTTATCTCTCCTGACTTCTTTCTTATGGGAACCAATTTTGCAACCCACTCAGAGTGCCGGACCTTAAAGATTATTTTAGCGTCCAGGAGCTTCTTTAATTCCTTTTGAATTAGCGGTTCTAAAGTAGGATGCATCCTTCTTAACTGCTGTTGAAATGGTTTGACACCCACTTTCATTGGTATAACATGCTGAATAATGCGGACGTCATATGTCTTCAGATCTTCATAGGTCCATGCAAAAACATCCTTGTATTGTTTAAACAATTTGATGAACCTATCCCTTTCTCCTGGTGAACAACATTTGCCAAGGTTGACAAATTTTGGTTCTGCCTCGGTACCCAAATTAACTAACTCATGTTGCATTGATGAGCTGTTAGTTTTGGTATTAGCCAGCCTTTTGAACTTATTTTGAAGATCGAACAACATTTCGAGGGACCTTACCCCTTTGGGAATGAAATTTCCTTTCTCCTCATCCTTCTTCATCAAATCATCATCATGCTCTTCTTCATCTATTGCAGCTCCTTGGAAGCTATCTTCGTTCGTTAGAAAGCTGATAATTTGTTCATCATCATCGAAGACTCTGAAGTTTGTGATGTTATCGGGAACGGAAGGCCTGAAAACCAATTCAATTGAGCATTTATTATTTGACGGCACCAACCTAGAAGCAGATGTTGCTAACAAATCAACAGCAGAATTTTGCAATCTAGGAATAGATTTTATATTGAAAGCATCAAAATGCATAATTAAATCCCATACCTCAGCCTGATAACCCTTCAAATGAGGTGAGAGACAATGAAAGGTGTCCCTTACCTGTCTTACAACTATCTCAGAGTCACCAAAAACTTTCAGGTACTTAACATTTAAGCCAATGGCCTTCTTTAGTCCATGTACCAGAGCTTCATATTCAGCGGTGTTGTTAGTACAATCGAATTCTAATCTACAAGACAAAAAATACTTGCTTCCTTTTGGATCCATTAGAACACAACCGGCTCCGGATCCTTCCAGAGTTTTAGAACCATCAAAGTATAATGTCCAGAAAATATCTTTTGATTCAAGTAAGTTAGTCTCTCTGTGATCTAAATTAGTAACTAAACTAACTATGTTACAATCAACATCATCAGTCCGAGAGAAATGAAGGAGATCGGACTGTTTATTTGATTCATGGATAATGGCTTCAGACTGATAATTACCCGGATCCATTTCTAAGAAATAATTCCCCAGAACCGAGGATGAGAAAGCTATAGCCTCATTTTTTTCTTCTAACTGAGTTATGTTTTGCTTCTGCTACGAATATTATATGTATGTTAATTAAAGTTATTAATTATTAAGTGAAAGGGTGTAACCCATGAAGAAAAGATACAATGGAATGGAGTGCACCAATATATGGAGTGTGGGGGGTGCATGAGTGTGAGGAGTGGAGGTAAGGAAGAGGAGCAAATATGAAGGGTTGCGTTGGATGGGAAGGGGGAGTGGCTTGAAGTGTGTGAAGGTGTAGGAAAATATACGGCAAGAGAAAGTTGCAGAATGGCACGTAGGGATTTGGGAGACTGTGGTAGAGGTTGGTCGCGGCGACCCTATCTATCATCAGAAAAGTCAAATTCAAAGAAACACTTGTCAAAAAGTCAAAGACCCTCTATCATCGAAAAAGTCGAAGACTATCTATCGCTGAAGAAATCAAAGAAAGATCATGGAATCTGGTTTGCGACTACAAATAGAGAAATTAGAAGCCAAGTTAAAGCGCTATCGAAAAGAAAATGAAGAATTACAAGACATAAATACACAATCAGAAGTAAGGATTGAACTACATAAGATACAAGAATGGTTCAATGAACAAAAAATGTCCAACCAGGAAAATCACATAGTAAAATTATGTGCAGAAATCAAGGAATTAAAAGATGAGAGTGATTTCAATCATAGATTAAAAAATCAAGATATAAAAAAAGAAATAGACAATTACAAAGCAGAAGTAATACGCTTGAGCAAAGTCGTTAATGACAAGGACGAAGAACTAAAGCGGATACGCAAGAAATTTGAGGATCAAGAATCAAAGGTCGACCAATGCCGACAACAGATAAAAGTTCTTCAACAACAAAATGACGACTCTAAAAAGACACATAAGTCAAAGATCGTGAAGAGTAATAAAGCATTATCTAACAATGCTGAAGAAATTTTTAGACTAAGAAATCATAACAAGATACTAGTCACAAATATTAAGAAGTTGAAAAATAGCCAGAAGATAGAACAATCTATGGATGACACTGAAGGGAAACTTCTAGACAAGCATGAAGAAAATAGTTGTATCAGAAGTCATAATGAAGATCTTAAGGAACAACTTAAGACATCTGAAGATGACAGAAAATCGCAAGTCGAATTGATTAAGAAGTTTCAAAATGATAACAGGCAGTTAGGAAACATGTTGGAAAAGATACAGAATGAAACCTTAAAACCTCAAGAGACGAAAATAAAAGTCCCAGCTCAGATCAATGCTCAAAATACGACACTCGTAAAAGAAAATGACATTGTGAAAACTCCCTATCGACACCCCAACCATAAAAACCGATATTCTGAAAAGAGGGAAATGTCGAAAGACGATGGTACTAATGTGATCAAAGCTCTTAACGACAAATCAGTGGGGAATCCCAACAGTCAGCAACAAATCAATTTGGGATGGATTGACCCATCCACATATCGGATGTTATGCTCTACACTTAGTAGTTCGTATCAACATGTTTCATCAGCCATGACATCGCAAAGAACAATGCGACAAAATTATAAGGCTTTGAGGACAAAGCCTTTCTAAGAGAGTGGCAATGCTACGAATATTATATGTATGTTAATTAAAGTTATTAATTATTAAGTGAAAGGGTGTAACCTTTCACTATACCCTCTCAAGCCTATAAAAGCGAGCCTCATTGTAAATTATTAATCATCCATTTTATCAATCATTTTATCATATATATTTTTATATTCAATTATGTGAAGTTGGATTCACTTCTCGATGGAGACAACCGAATTCGGTTGTAGCATAATGCTACGAATATTATATGTATGTTAATTAAAGTTATTAATTATTAAGTGAAAGGGTGTAACCCATGAAGAAAAGATACAATGGAATGGAGTGCACCGATATATGGATTGTGGGGGGTGCACGAGCGTGAGGAGTGGAGGTAAGGAAGAGGAGAAAATATGAAGGGTTGCATTGGATGGGAAGGGGGAGTGGCTTGAAGTGCGTGAAGGTGTAGGAAAATATATGGCGAGAGAAAGTTGCAGAATGGCACGTAGGGATTTGGGAGACTATGGTAGAGGTTGGCCGCGGCGAAGGACACTTGGGTGGAGAAAAAACTGCGGGTGGGAGAAAGCGGGATGGTGAAGGTGAGAGGGGGATGGGGATAGGGATAGGAGAGGAATTGTTGTGGGCAGTGCTTATAATTTTATGGTCAATGACCACCGTTCAGGGAAACCCTGGAATAATGGCTAAAAGCCGATAAAATGGTCAAAGGCCGGAATCTAGCCAACGAGGCTCTGATACCAATGCTACAACCGAATTCGGTTGTCTCCATCGAGAAGTGAATCCAACTTCACATAATTGAATATAAAAATATATATGATAAAATGATTGATAAAATGGATGATTAATAATTTACAATGAGGCTCGCTTTTATAGGCTTGAGCGGGTATAGTAAAAGGTTACACCCTTTCACCTAATAATTAATAACTTTAATTAACATACATATAATATTCGTAGCAGCTTCATATGAGGTTCTCTCAGGACTTTAATCTGATTCTGCCTGTTCTGATAAGGCAACCACAGATGAGACCAATTAGTAGCAAAGTAGCCACTCAACTTGGTAGACCAATCCCTACTTAAAATCATCCCATAGGCTTCAGGAATATCGACCACCATTATGTCAATGAATTGACAGACTCTAGGGTCAGCTGATAATCTAATGAGGACGTCTTTCATCTCCCCAATTACTTTGACAACAGTCCTATCTAATTGGATAATTTGGGCTGGAGATGGCACAGGCTACCCATTAATTTTTTTACAAATGGACAATGGCATGACATTGGAAGATGCCCCAGAATCTACCAAATAGTTGTGAACATTATGGTTGAAAATTTCAAAAGTCAATAGGAATGGCAATGTTTGAGATTTAGATTTCCCACCGATGCTAGCCTCATTAATTTCGGGATTGTCTTGAGAGTCCGTTAATGGAGTGCTGATCTGGGGTTGGAGAACATGCAATAGTTTGTCTCGTTGATGGGGCAAGCTGCACATGTCAAATATCGACACATTTGCTTTGACCTTCTTGATATCTTCAATAATATCGTATCCTATGTCAGATTCGTTCCCAATTCGAGTTGGCTGATCTGTTTTGCTCCTCGTGACCTTAGGTGGCTGAACTATGGTGTCAGCGTTTGACTGCTTGGTCGCTGTTTGGCTAACTTTTGGCTGTGGTGGGATAATTTTTATATGCCTCCTAGGCGGTTCTTTTGAAACTTTAGGCTTATGAGGAGCTGCGCTTGGCACAGGATCCGCAATAGGACCTTTGCTACGAGTAGCAACGTTTACGGTAGAGGGAGAGCTTTCTATGGGATCCTCTTCTGCTAATTCAGTCATAGGTACCCAATCCCATAGCACCATAGTAGTGTCTGGGGTTGGTTCCTCTAAGTCAGGGCTCGATTCCTCTGGAGAATCATCTTGGTCTGGGATCTGTGAATCTAGCATTTGGTTCATGACTAAGCTCATGGAATTAATCCATTGCGGGGAGCTCTTTTCCGAATGCGGTTCTTGATGAAAAGTGCAGAAATTTCCATCCTGATTTCATTCAAGTTTAAGACAGGAGAAGTATTCATTGATGGATGAGTTTGATCACCGTCTTCCCTTCTTTTATAAAATGGCTTGAAAGGTTTCCTAGATGTGCTAACAGCCTTGTCTTTCTCGAGATCTACAATTCTATTAGATAATTTCTGCATCATCTTGACTACATTTTCCATGTCTGTAGATGGCTCTTCTTTACCTCTAGTGAGCAGCAAGGTCTTTTTACTGGCTGCTGGTTTTGGTTCTGCATCTAAGGCATGTTTGGCAATGCTATCAACTTCTTATTCTACCTTTCTAGCTTCCTCAAAGTTTTCTATCAGGGTAGTTTTCTTGGACCTTTTTACGAACATTGCTATGGGTCCTTCAAGAGCTGTTGTATAGTATTCAATCAGAGATTCCTCTGCTGGTTTATTAGCTTCACTAAAATTATTTAAAAGCGTTGTGAATATTTGATTAAAATCTTGAACCTTTTCTTTCTTTTCATTCTCATGGATAAGAGTTCTTTCCTAAGTGTGGCCACAGTCTTTTGGTTTCCGTATTTCTTTAAAAAATAGTTTTCGAATTCATCCCAACTAGAGATCGAGCTGGGTTGTAGGCTAAAGTACCAGAATGATACTTTTGGCTCGAATGTATATGGAAATAGCCTGCAAACTACATCTTCATGCTGTACATTCAAAATATTCAGAGCTAAGTAGAAACTCTTGAGGTGATCTTCTACTGAGATGGCTTTCCCTGGGTCGAACTTAGGTAAGACCTTTTCTGGATTTTTTGGAAGATTATGGAATGGCCCAGCTAGGTTCAGCGCTCCCCTTGCTCTCCAAGCAGGTACAGCCATGTTCATATGCGGAGAACCTGGTGGGGAATTGTAAGGTGAATTGTGTGGGGTATTCTTTAAAGTAATTAGTTCTTCAAGGTTTTCTTGGTCTGAAATATTTTCTGAGTTTTCAAGATCTGCCTTGTTAAGAGGGTTTGAAATTTCTTCTAGAGTTAAATTCACAAGTTCTTCAAAACTTTGAACAAGAAATGAATCTCGGGTATATTGTGGCTCTTTTCTAGGGGTAGTTTTCCTAGGGAGAAAATTCACAGCGTTTAAACCGCCTAGTTGTCTAACGTAGGATCTTGTATGCCTTCTCAAATCCTCTATTTATGTAAAAGGGACAGCGTATAAAGTTTCTTGAGGCTCAGGATCAGAAATAAGGCATTCTTGATTTAATAATTCAAGATCTGGGCTGTTTGAAATGCTTTCTTTAAGCGGGTTTTCAGTGACATCTATGACAGTGGGAGATTTTCCTCTAGCAGCCATGCACTTTCAGGCCCTCCTTCTAGCGCCAAAAACTGTTGATGCCTCGGATATTGTAGCATCAATCAGAAAGGGATTCTCCCCGATAGATTGTCCCAATTAGATTATCTACCGTTTGGTATAGGGAATCCGTCCGATTAGCGGTTCCGACAACCGTGGGTTTGGAGTTTTATTCCAATTATACCGGTTATGGCCTGATCCACCTTTCTTTTGGGTTTATGTTTTATAATGATATGCAAGTGCCTAGTCTAATTTTATTCTATATGCAAAATTGGAAACAGATCTAAAAACTGAAATAAATCTAACTATCCCTGCAAGGAGCAAATTTAAAACATGAGCAATGAGCTGCAGGAGTTATCTAAAGAATTAACAGATAGCCATTAAATCTGAAAGAGAAAGCTACAGCAAAGATAAGGATATCAGAAGATAGCTTCTAATTTAATATGAAACACATTCATTACTCATGAAACAGAGAATTCGTTTGCACAGAAAAGAGTAAAATCATTAGTTACAAAGAAATAGTTCAGACAGCAAGAAAGATCTCACATTAAAGTATGGAAGCCACCAGAATAATCCAATACACATCCATTCTTTATTCCCATGCAAAACGTCCTCTCCAGGCTTTCATTAGAAGATTTTATTTTCTTAAAACATGTACAGGACAACCCGTACAAGTCTAGAAAATAATTCCCTGCCAAAAGTCATGTTCATTACTTCCTAACTTCTATTTATAATTACAAAAATGCCCTTTGGGCTGCCACCTTGCCTTTTACACTTGTCATCTATAGAAATTTTCTTCTATAACAGACAAAATGTGACTCCCTTTTCATTACAGAAATTATTTTAAAAGAAAATAGGGATAGTTGTCCCATAGCTCCACATATCATACATATGCAGGCCCAAAAAACAAAACAGCAGAAATAATGCTCTATCATCAGTGCTTTTACTCCTGTACACGTGCTTTAGCTGGAAGAGAGTCGCTCAACTGGCTGTGGATGTTGATGCTGCTTGAAGAGAGGCACTTGAGCCCACTGGAGCTGCTGTTACTACTTGGGAAGAAGGAATTGAACCGGCTGGAATATCTGCCATTGCTAGGGGAGAGGGAATTGAGCTCACTGCTGCTGCTGGAATGGTTTGGGAAGGAGTTGAGCCCACTGTTATTTCTGCTGCTACAGGGAGAGAGGAAAACGAGCTAGTTGCTACAACTGTTGTTGCCAGGAGAGAGGACTCCGGGTTTGCTATCACATCTGTTGCTTCTTCTTTTTTCTCCACCTCTGTAATATAACTATACTAAATGCCATTGTCCCTTATGACTACGCTTGCGGAAGCAGGGAGCACGATTTTCTGAGAAGTCACATTTTTTCTAAGCTCTGCTCCAATGCCTTGAACTTCCGTTACTGCAGCCTGATGCACTTCTTTAAGCAAATGGCTGTGGACTGATGACATTCCAATATAATGTTTTAGGTCATCAATTGCTAGGACATCAATTTTCTTCACATATTCGGTTTGGATGCCCAGTTCTTCCTTTAGTTCAGCCAAGCGTTGTTCTTCACCCGGGAAAGCATCCAGGGATTGCGGAAAACTCAATTTGCACCTGTCATGCACTCCCTAGATTCATTGATATAGACCATTGATCTTATCCATTGTCCCTTGTACACTGGCCATTAGCTTACTGCCACAGTTTCTGCAGAAGTCCAAAAGAGCTACGTCTTCATTAAAACCCTCCACAGACTTGAATGGGAGATGCGTGGGGAAATCCATCTTTCCTTCTCGCCATTCCATATGGCTTAGGATATTTGCCTTAACCCGAGTATTCTTAGCTTTAAGCCTATGGGCCTCTGCATTAACTTCTTTTAGTCTGACCACCATGGCCTTGAGCTTGCTAGCTTCATTAGTGATTAGCTCCTGAGTGTCATATATTTGCTCCAGGATGTTGCAGGATAGCTCATGGAAGGGGGACATGTCCATCGTTCTGCTCTCAGCTTGCTCTAATTGCTCAGCTAATGCTAGCTTGTCTGCTTCTAGCTGGGACACTCTGGCTCCTGCATCATTCTTTTCTGCTTCCACAACCATCATCAATACTAATAGTTGTTCCTTTTCTTCCTCCAGCTGGTTATACTTGTTTGATATCTCTTTATGCTCGGCAGATAAGTGATTATACTTGTTCACCACAAGATCCCTGTAGGCTTTCTCATTAGCCACAGTATGTTGTAGCATACGAGCTCTCCTCTTTGTCGATTCATTCTCTCTGACTATATCACTTACATTGTCCAGTGATGCTTTTGCTGTCTCTACAACTGCGGATGCCATAGCTAAGGGATCCTTATTTGTATTCCGCATTACAGTGATCTCCCAGTGGGTAATGATATCCTCCTGGAAGAGTCTTTTGATCCTCTCTTCTGATTTAAGGACCATTTCTTTCCTTTTCTTATCATAGAAAAATTCATCCCACCTTGACACCGTATGTTCTCCTGATGGAGTGTACGGGACAATTGGGAAGTCCATAATGTCTATTTGTACTTCCGCTGGTGGGGTATGGACTACCTGAGCTTGATCTGTTCCCACATTTTGGGTACCAGAGCCACCTGCCCGTGCTGCGTCTGCCTCCACATTTTGAGTGCCGGAGACACTTGTTTGAGGTATGTCAATTTCCATGTCCTATGCACCGGAGCCACCTGCCTGGGCATCTTCACCTGCTTTAATCTCTTCTTCTGCTTTCTGCTCTACCTCAGCTCGTTGCCCTTTCTCTTCTTCCTAAGCTTTCTGCTATCTTTCATCTTCAGCCTCCTTTTGCTGCTGGGCTTCCTCAGCTTCCTTTCGTAGCCTCTCACTTTCTGCTTATTGTTGCAATCTGACAACTTCAGCTTCTTGTAGCAACCTTGCTTCCTCAGCTTCCTGCTGTAATCTGGCTTCTTCAGCTTCTCGTAGTAACCTTGCTTCCTATTTTAATCTGAGCTCTTTCTAAGCTCGGGCCTCATCTGCTTCTTTGTCTTTCTGCTGGCTAGTCTTCTGGGTCCTGGTAGAGCTAGAACTTGCTCCACTGCCTTGGCGAAAGGTTCGCAGCTCAGCCATGTTGTTGATGCCTCTGAATACCTCCTCCTCGACATCATCATAATGAGAGTACTCAAAATGAGCATAAATTTCCTTACAATGCTCGGCCACTTTTCCCTTCCTGTCATTCCTATGGAAGATCATCTCTCCGAAGTGGAAGGCTTTTAGTTCCTGAACAAACTCCTCGGCTGAGCCAACCCCTGAGAATTTGTAAGCCCCTATGCAGAAAGGAAGAGCGGGAAAAGAAGCCTTATGCTGTTTGTTGAGCATTGCTCCAATTCCATCTAGGAAGATTTGTCTTACTGCCTCCTTAAGGACCACATAGTCTGTAGCATATCCTGTCAAAATATATGGAGCTTTAGTTCCTCCAAACATTCTGAGATAGGTGCCTTGCTCCAAGAAATAAAAATCTCCATAATTTTCAAGGACTTCCATGGCGTTTTCCGACAGGCAGTTGGGCTCTTCCTTGAATAGCTGCTCATATAGGGGCATGATGAACCCCTCACAAATGAGCTTATAGCTGGGTTTGTAATTCTGAGCCCACAACATCCTGAAAGCGGTATAAACCAAGGTGTTGGCCTTATCCCATGTGCAGCCCAATTTGAGAAAAGATAACTTGGCCAAAACACAATCAATAAGATATGAGGACAGGTAAAATTCTTCCTTCTTTAAGGCCAGTCCTTTTCTTGCAGCAACTATCATTGAGGCTAAACTGTCTGACAGGAGAGTGGCCTAGTCAAACACAGTTCCTTTTAATGCCACGAAGTGGATGATAGGGACCCACTGAATCTTGTACACGGTGCCATCGGGCATGCCGAAGATTCTGCACAAGATCAAGGCGATCAACCTGAAAGGAGGTCTCAGATTCTGGACGTCGTATTCGTCATTACCTTTCTTTCTCAAATGCTTGCCTGCGACTAGTAGCTTTTTGGCCATTTCAACGTTGTTCATCTGGCCCAGCCATTCATCAGTCAGAGATTGCTGGGCGCGGGGAAATTTGTAGGACGTGGCCAGGTATGCTGGATGAAATGAGGCAATGGCTATCTTCCCGCTGTCATGAATTACTCTTCCTTCCGCATCGGCATGTTGGAGTATCCACCCGATTACTTTAGAACATGGGAATAGTTCAGGTCGGGTAGCAGCTCTAGCTATGCCTGAGGTTATGATATTGAGATAGATCTGCCCCTCTTCTAGCAACATGTCCGGGACATCCTGGTCTTGGATCATCCCATAGATGTCACCCCAGTGGATTTCTGGAGGAATACCGGTGGTGCACCTAGTATCCTGGAGTGTGGTCTCAGTTCTAAGTGGTGTAGGCTGTTTTTCTGTCATCTTAGCCTTCTTCCTACCACCTTTTGGAATTTTGACTTATCCCTGATAGCAACCAAATACCAATCATTATAAAAATGTGCAACATACTGTGATATTTTAATAGAGAGCATCACCATTTTAATATCTCAATGAGATAAATAAAATGTGAAGCTACATGTTGGGAAGCGAAATACACCATTCCAAATAAGAAATCTAGATTTAATCATCCTAATTCTTTTAAAGGGGCGGGTTTGGAATGCTCCTGAGAGGATAAGCATGTTGCGGAAGCAACCTGCTCTCGGTCCAGCATCTAGGAGGGATGGTATCCTTCGCCATGGTGCCTTTTCAAATGGCTAATAGCGGGTGGGCTCGGACTGAGGTAAACTTAGGACAAAGTCAGGGATGGATTCCCGCATTGATGAATAAGCGAGGGATCTAGACACCCCCCATGGTTATTTATCGCACTAGACGAGAAACTCCATGGCTAGCTAGGAATTTGAACGGGGTGGTGGCTAGTGAATACTTGGGCGGCCACTCTGTGGTTTCAGCTGATAGGAACGAGACCTTAACGGGGTTTGGTGACTTTAAACGCGAAAAAATAACGACGTACGCGATCATGGTAGGAAGTTGGAAACATTCCACCCGTCAAAACTGATCGTCTTTACACAATGTACAAACGTTTTCACAATTTCTTTGTTTTATATGACGGGAAATATGAAATTTAGACTGTATTTGACGGGCAAAGTAGCCCATGATGGGCATTTTGCCCGTCAAAATCCAACCCTGTGACCAATGCCTATCGTCTTAAAAAAAGGACAACCCAATATTAATCTGACACGTAGAAGAGACAAAATTAACGGTTGAAAATCCTACCTGGAACCGTGAAGATAGCTGAATGAGGTGGACGCAAATGTGGACGAGCGAGCTGAGCTGGAGCGATTGCGCGGCGTTCCACGACGTTTGCCAATCGAAAAATAACAATGTGTTTGGCCCAAAACCCCACCGGTTATTTAAATGAAATGGGCACGTGCGGGGTGGGTGGCACATTTAAAATGGATTTTAATATATCGTACGTTGTGGTCATGTCGAGCAATCTCGATCTACGTGCACGACCTCCACCTGTGGGATGAACTCGTGAACTTCACCCGCCATTGCGGAAGGTTATGCTGAACTCCTTTGGCGTTTTGGGAGATATTGGTGAATCTTTCTGTAATTTTAACGAAGCTAAGTGGATCACTTGCAGAATCATTCCGCAAAGCTCCCCGTCGTTTCGGGAGGAATTGTTGAACGGCTTCCGCAAAAAATGAACGTGAATGTCTAAGCCTTTCGCGGCCCTTTTCGGGATGATAACGTGAAAGCCTCCGAAATTGCAGAAAGCTTTCGCAAATTGCTTCCGCAGTTTCAGAAGGCTTCCACCAATGCTTCCATAGAAGGCTCTTGTAAACTTGAGAAATCTTTCTAAGTCTCGGCCGAGATTCGAGAGCGCTTCCGACGTTGCGGAAAGCTTTTGCAATTAGCTTCCGCCGTTTCGGGAAGATAACCTGAAGGTCTCCGCAAATGCTTCCGCAATTGCGGAAAGAAAACTCGAACAGTTCCGCAAAAGGTCTAAGTGCCTCGGCGTTTCGGAATGATAAGTTGAAAGGTTCCGCTGTTTCAGGAAGAAAAACCAAAAGGTTCCGCAAAACTTTCTCGGTGAGGTTTCGGAACGAAAACGCGAAGGTTTCCGCAGTTGCGGAAGGCTTTGGCGAATGGCTTCCGCAACTTCGAGACTTAAAAATTTTCAAAAAAAAAACTAAGTCACTTAGCGGCCCTGGGGAAGGTTGTCAAATGGCTCCCACAAGTTTTGGGCGGCTTCCTTGAATTCTTCCGCCGTTTCGGAAGGAATTTGATAATAGCTTCCGCAATTTTTTTAACCATAACTTCTAAATCTTTTCGGGAGACTTATGTAAACAGTTCCCGCCGATTCGGGAGAAAAAGCTGAATGGTTCTGCGGAGCTTCCTTCTTACTTTTCGCAAACTTTCAAAAAGTCTCTAAGCCCTTTTCGAGAAGCTTATACGAAACACTCCCATCGTTTTGGGAGGGAAAGTCGAATACTTCCGCAACTGCGGGGCTTTCTCCAATGATTCCGCGATTTTCAGTGAAACGTCACGAATCCTATCTTTGGGAAGCAAACTTGGAAATTCTTTTAAAGCAAGATTTTCAATTAAGAAACAGAGCAAAAAGTGGAAATGGCCCCTTAAGGCAGCCTTTCTAAAAATTAAAGGAGGGACCCCAATATGTACAAAATTTTGGGGGGGGATGTTGCTGCAACAACAGGTTGATTTCACTGTCAGATCTTCACATTGAAGATTCTGATCTACTTCCTCTGAGTTTATACAACTCATTCCCAAACCATTTCATGGTTCATTGTTGAGAGATCTTATTCATTTTTGAATCTATACTTCGCCTGTCGCACCTGGGCAGTGGAAACAGAGCAACACTGTGTCATTCTAAGTGTTGGTTCTTTTCCTGTTGGATACTCGTCACACCCCTTGGATTTGAAGGCTGTGACATCGTCGCACTTCCCGTGTAAGCAAACTGCGACATCGCACTGTATACAAAGATAAAGTGCGCCAATTTGTCAAATCTTTGGCATGCGGGAATCTCCTCTCCATTTGACAGTCTGGACTTTGGTTTGCTTTATGAACTCTCTCTGTGCTGCAAGATCCAACCAGAGACCCCATTTATGATTTGTGTTTTGAGTGTTTGGTTCTGTTTGGATTGATTTTGGGTTCCATTTTAGAGAAGCTTGAAGACCGGTAGTGGTGGATACTCTTGTCACCTCCACCTTCATCCGTTCACCCTTGCATTCCCTTCTTTCCATCCCTGATCTGATTAGTACATTATATCAGCTTCCAGACCTCATTTACTTTTGTTTTGAGCTTTGCTTGCTTAGTTTGCTTGCTACTGCTTGATTTTGAGTTAAGTGTGTCTTTCAGCTTGGTTGAGTGCTTATCTTTCTTGAGTTTTCTGAATGTATGAGTGCTGCAAGTACTGTTTTCTTTTCAGTCATTTAGATCTGAAAGCTCAGTTGTTATCAAGTTTATTCTTTGATGCATCCATCGAAAAGTTAAAAAGTGCTTCTTTCCCATCATTTCTTGAATGCTATTGAAGAAAAATTGTTGTGCATTTGAAAATTCTCGTTTATGTTTGGAAACATTGAATGAATGTATGATCTATTGTGTTTTTCTTGAATTATAAACCGCTCATTTTCTTGAAAGGCTCAAAGTCTGCTTCGATTTTTGCAAAAATTGATTCCATGCTAAGGAAAGATAGACGCATTTTTAATTTTTGCTGGTTTTAGATCATTGAAATTGAAATTGAAAAGCTTGCATATTTCATTTCAGAATTCTCTTTTTTCATCACTTAAGGTCATTTTACTTTGAAAAGGAAAAGAAAAGAAAAAAGTTGTTTTGATTTGGTTTAGTAGTGGTGTGCTTTTGCGTTTCACATAAAAGGAAAAGAATACTTTAATTGTCAAATTTGTTTGAATTGGGAATTGTGTTGCATTGAGTTTGTTTTGGCAATACTATTGGAAAAAAAAACTTTCTCCTTCCCATAGCTAGAATTCATTGAAAGAAAAGAATATTTCGTGCATGTAACCAGGGCTTGCATTATGCTTCTTATTATGTACTCACCTCATGCATTCACCTAACCGTCCAACATAAAATTAACGGTAGAACTAAGTAAAAAATTTTGTAACTTGTGTGTAAGTTAGAGACGTGTTCCGGCATCGTTAAGTGTGGCTGCTGTCATTATTTGCTAGCACTGTATCTCGGGGGTATTGTAGTCTTCCACATACATTGGTATATCGATCTCCTTTACATACCCACCAAGTACCATAATCTATACTTGGCATATATCGAAGGGTGTATCACGTACTCGACACGTATATCGGAAGGTCTCTTGCCGAACGGTTGTGCATTAGACATCACCACTACGAATTTGAGCTCCCACGTACCTTGCATATATCGGGAGACACAATTTGGATTCCTGAAACCAACCAAGTTAACCATTTGTCCATTTTGGAAAAGCAATACACCGACAACAACACTCGGGGAGATTAGCACGCACGTACTGTCCAGGTAATTGGGTATGCAGGAAAGGGTACGGTCCCAATCCTCCTTGTCGCATCATATTGTTGGACCCTATAGTATATCACGGTTTGGGATGCCTTGATAATCCCATGAGGTTCCAGACTTTTGAATCCACTCTGTCACATAAGTTTTCTTGTTGCCTTAGTTTGAGTAGGTTTTTCTAGACTATTTTTCTTTTAGCATACCCTTAGGAGAAACACTGTTTCAACAATCCTGGCTGATCATCCTGACACTCTAGTGGATTTTCCCTGGAGAAGGTCCCGTAGGATCTTAAACTTATTTCCTGAATATCCCCTTAATCCAGAGGTTATTTCAAGGGTAAGAATGGATCAGCGTAACGCGGTCGTAGTTATTGAAGTGGAAAACCCCACTTTGAATGTTGGAGGACTTTTGTTTCCACAAAATATTCCATATTCACCTATCTCTCATCCCCCGTAGGATGAAGGAGCACAAACCCCCGCTTCATAAGACCTTTTTCTCATCATCCCGGGAGAACCTGGATTGTTGGAATGGATAAACCTACCCCAGGATGACCCTACAACAGTTGTTGGTCCTTCAGCAGTTTATTGGACGTCTTCTAAAGACCACCCTATGGCTCATTTTTCCATCTCATCCCCACCTAACTGGACTACTCCAGAGTTCTCTAGGCCTTACTATAGGCCTGACCCTGCCGATACTTTCGGCCCCATCCATGAACATTTGGAACAGTTACGTATTAAAGGTGATGAGCTTCAAATACAAAGTCTCGATCAACACTCTGAAGAGTTTCAAAATTGCAATTTCCAAATAAGATTTGACGATGGAAAAATCCGAGTTCATCCGATATATTTCGGATCACCTGAAGTACCCCACCATGAGACCACTAATAAGACTGGTCAACCCTCACAAGAGTCCAATCCTGCACCTCAAGTGAACCAATCGGTGGAAGGACAACAGGCCAACACACCTTTCACTACCAAAGTTACTTTACTAGTTCCTCTCCCACCTCAAAATTCAAGGGGAGGGCATTCCATTCCCACGGATTATCTTATTGGTAATGTTATTACTACAGTAGCTAGTCAACAACCTACGTTGGTTCAACCTTTGAATAGTGGTCAACCTGTTGTGGCTGGGGGGAAACCCCCATTTCCTAACCAGAATACAGGTAGTGGAATCCCCAACGGACCTCCCGTTGGACCTTCCCAACCTGCTAGACCGTCCACCACGGGATTATCTCATGTTGGGGGGCCATCCAATGTAACTCAACCCTCATGGATTCAAGCGTAACCAGGTTCATTTAACCCTGTTTCGGGCCAACCTAATCCTGGAAATGCACCATACAGGATACCTTATCCTGGGAATCCATACACTCTATGGGGGAACAACCTGTGTTGCAACACAGACCCCAACCGATTATCCCTCAGGTACCACCACCCCCGATCGGTCCTCCCCCACCTCCTGCTGGAGGCAGCAGGCCCACACCTAACCCTGGTGGAGGCCCACCTCATTTTTCCTACAATATCTCTCACCCCTCCGACGGTGGCGGGAATGGTCCACCACACTGTCCCAGTGGAGGCAGTGGCAGACCACCCTATCATGGTGGAGGAGGACATTTTCCTTTGGGTGGCGGCGATGATCCATCACCCCCTCCAAGCGGAGGCGATAGAGGACCTAATTAATATGGTGGTGGCGGCAGTGGTGGAGACCCTCATCCTTCCGACGGTGGAGGTGGTGGGGGCCCCCATCCTTCTGGCGGTGGAAGTGGTCCACCACCCCCTCCAAGTGGAGGCGGTGGTGGGCCACCTTATTACGGTTATGGACCCCCACCTCCTCCTGGTGGTGGCGGCGGACCTCCACCCCCTCTAGGTGGTGGAAGTGGACCCCCACATTATTGGAATGGACCACCTTATGGTGGCGGACCTCCTTATGGTCCGGTCGGCACACCCCCCTATGGTCAGTTCCCTCTTGGTACACCTTACAGTCAGTTTGCTCCTTACATGCCTTATCGATATTATCAATACACGCAGCCTAACCCACAGCTGCCCTTCTTGACTACTTTGGACCTGCCTGACCTATCCTGTTTAACCAATGATCCTATTTACCATGGATCTAACTGGCCATCGATTCCAGTGAAAATTTCGTCTGATATCCCCAAGTTTGATGGCAAGCCGAGTGAAGACCCTAAAAACCACGTGATGAAATACCACTTATGGTGTTCATCTAATTCCTTAATGGACGATTCAGTTCATCTTAGATTATTTCAACGGAATCTCACTGGTTCGGCTTCCAAGTGGTACATTGAATTTCCGCAACACTCTTTTCCTAATTTTGGTTCTCTTGGCATGAACTTTTTGACACATTTCCAGCTGCCCATACGGTATGAGACTAGTACCGAGCTTTTAACGTCACTCTGTCAGAATACTGCCACTCACATTTTGGATCATATCCACGAGTGGTGAAGGAGACGACGTCTCATTAAAGATCCCATTCCATATCATCTCCTAGCAGACTGGTTCACAAAATCCATCATCCCTACCATAGCAAGAGACGTTGCTATGCGAGGTGTTGTCACCAAAGAACAAGCCATCGCGAGTGCCCATGTGCTAGACCTAGTCTACACTCAATCCGACACTTTGTTTGATATTATTCCTAATGCACCCATTGTTGTTAATGACCCTGCAAAACCACATAAGGGACTCCAAACTGATGGAATCATTAGCTCCCTTAACACCCAGCCTGCTGCTAGCACTGTTGGATCATCCAACTCGACTACGGCTGGCCATAGCACTACCAATTCCACCACTCCTACTGTAACTGAGGAGGTGAATTCTGTCCAATCAGCTTCATCTCAGAAGTTTAATAGCAAGAAGAAGAACAAAGGGAAACCCAAAAAGTCTTCTGCCCAGTAGGAACAAAAGAGCACTCCTGACGATACCAAGCAGAAATGGAAACTAAAGTATCATTGTTTACTGTGTGGAGATGACCATTTCTCCAAATAATGTCCCCATAGAGACAAAGTACAAAAGTTTCTTAAGGGTAAACCAACTCTCACAGTCCTCAATGATCTATTTCCTACTCAAAACCAGCAGATGATTTCTCAACCCCCCCAGCCCAAGGGGAACCGTCCAATACCGTGCATGTTCTCATGTTGCGTAACGAGATGATCAATTTGAACACTCACTCGCAATCTTACGAACTAGTCCCTTCGAAGGAATCCACTAGAAGTAATGCTGAAAAAGCTTCCAACTCCTTAACTGATGTCACTGTACCATCAACTTCTCTTGCCATTGAGAAGCCATCCTTAGATTCAATATTGCGTCTTCCCAAAAGTACGATTTGAAAAGTTCTTTTCAATCCCAACACTCGGGTGACACAAAATTACAATATCGTAGAGGACTTGGCCCAAGCTCCTTGCGCCATGTCTACCCTAGAAGTTTTGCATAATTGTCCTAATCAACGAAAAACTCTCCTTGCATCCATCGATGCAGTCGACCCGGATTCCTCAAATACCATCATGTTCCGACTTGACAACTTTAAGTCGAGGCTCTCACACCAACTCGCATTCCAAGTTTCTACGAACATTGCTGGGAAGATTGTCCATCGTACCCTTTTGGACGAAGGCGCCTCCACTTCTGTCATGTCGATCTCCTATTGGAGAGCCATTGGATCCCCCGAATTGAATCGTTCTCCTACCACATTGAAAGCATTCGACGGGCATGGCTTTCAACCTCATGGGATCTTACAAGCTCTTGCAGTTGAGTTGGGTGGAAAGACTGTAACAATTAACGTGGAAGTGATCTCGGCCCCGTTAGATTATAATCTCTTGCTTGGTCGCAATTGGTTTTACACCATGTAGGTGGTAGCCTCTTCAGTCTTTTGCATAGTACAATCCCCCCACCAAGGATGATTGTTACTATCGACTAATTATAATTTTGTACACTAGACACTACTACTCATCCTGGTGACCATGTTCCTTCCATTGGACAAATGTCAAAACAATATAAGAGTGTAGGGGTTGGCCTTTTGAAAGATTCATCTCTCATAAGCATTTTTCCAGTCGCGGACCCCCCTAACCATGTTGCTACGGTGAACATAATCTCTAGAGAGATTTTATCTCACTCTACCGATGCTTGGCTTATACAGGATGAAGCCACAACACACGTGCTTGGATATATAATGCCTCTTTCACCCACTGAACGTATTTACGAGGCTATTCAAACAGCATCGGAGGACTATTTAACCATGGCCTCTCCATCCTATTCTTTACGACAGATGTCATCTCTACCTGATCTCTTACTTCGGACTTCTCATTTAGACGAGTCCATCAAGGAAGTAATGAATATTGACGACAGTCCATGGGATGATCTCTACCATAGGTCATCTTTTCTTCCTCCTTTGGAGTACATAGAGGACAACATTCACACCCTTTTTTCACTAGATATCTACCCATCCCCTCATTCCCCCATCCATGTCTTACGGACACGGAGGGAAACTTGGCCAACATTGAGCCAACCACCTCGGTAGACATCTCAGTGAAACCTGGTATAGTGGAACACATTCGCATAGGCCAGAAGTGTTCCCCTAAAGAAATAGTTGCTGGCATGGCCTTGTTCAAGTAATTTCGAGATGTATTTGCTTGTTCTACTGAGGATATGCCTGTGATAGACCCCACAATTGTTTCTCATGAAATAAAAACCTATCCCAACATCAAACCTGTACGCCAAAAGTTGCGACTGGTACACCCCCGGAAGACTGCAGCAATTAATGTAGAAATTGAAAAGCTCTTAAAGGTTGGTTTTATTTATCCTGTCCCATTGACGGATTGGGTCTCAAACGTCATCCTTGTGAACAAAAAGCAGGGCACCATTCGCATCTTTGTTGATTATCGGGACCTTAACCGGGCTTGTCCAAAAGACAACTACCCGACCCCCTTCATCGACCAGATCATTGACAACTGTGATGGAAGCATCATCTTCTCATTTATGGATGGCTTTTCTGGTTACAACCAAATTGAGATCAACCCTGCCGACCAACATAAGACGGCTTTCATCTGCCCATGGGGAACGTTTGCATACCACAAACTCCCATTTGGCCTTAAAAATATTGGCGCCACATTTCAGCAGGCTATGTCATATGCCTTCCATGACATTAAGGACTTTGTGGAACCTTACCTGGACAATCTCCCTACTCACTCAAAGCAGCGCGAGTTCCACATTGATCATCTGACGACCATTTTCCTCGGATGCAGATGGTACAATATTCGTCTGAATCCTCATAAGTGTATCTTTTGCATTGAGTCCGGACGCGTCTTAGGATTTATCATTTTGAAGGATGGGATCCACATCGATCCCTTAAAGGTGGAGGCCATCATCAACCTACCACCCCCGACTGATGTGATGGAACTTCAAAGTGTCCAAGGGAAGGCGACTTATTTAAGATGTTTTGTTTTCAATTTCACAGAGAAGACTCAGGGGTATATGAGACTTCTCAAGAAGGACGCCCCCTTCATTTGGGACAACCAAGCTCAAAAATCCTTCTACAGTATCAAACATGCCATCATGCATGCTCTCGTGCTCCAACCGCCTAATTATTATCAATATTATATCTTATATCTCGCCGCTTCTTCTACCACTATTGCCATGGTTTTGGTACAGGAGGATCAAAACGCCCAGGAACATGTAATATACTATGCAAGTAAGGGTCTGGCCAATGCTGAAACTAGATATTCACATGTCGAAAAACTCGCGTTTGCGGCAGTCATCGCCATCCAGAAGTTTCGACACTATATCTTTCTCCGCACCACCACTATCATCGCTGACTCGAACCCCATGTACCACGTACTGACACGTCAAGTGCTTGGGGGAAAGTACTAATGCAGGATCATGATACTGCAAGAATTTGATCTTCTTTTCAAGAAAGCCAAGTCTAAGAAGTCTTTGGTGTTTACCGAGCTCATTTGTGACCTACCCTGTCCTGATGTAGAAGTTGAGCACAATGACTCCTTTCCAGACAAATCATTGTTTCTCATCAGTACAATCGACCCATGGTATGGAGATATCTTATTATATCTTCAAACCCAATGCTTCAATCCTTAACTGTCTCACCATGACCGTCGTAAGATACGTCACCATGCAAAGTATTATTTAATCATCAATGATACTTTGTATCGCCATGGCATTGATTCAATTCTTCGATGTTGTCTCACTCATGATGAGTCTGAACACATTCTAAATGACTGTCACGGTGGGGCATGTGGCAGTCACCTCTCTGGGATGTATATATTTTGTGCGTAGGATATTTCTGGCCTACTATCTTCAAAGATTGTATTGAGGCCGTCAAAAAATGTCCTCCTTGCCAACACTTCCATACGAAGAAGCGCACCCATCCTGCCCCGTTACATCCGGTTATTTCCATTGGCCCATTCGCAAAATGGGGCATTGACTTTATGCATCGTAAGCCTACCTCGGACAGGGGGCATAGTTACATCATTATAGATATGGATTACTTCACAAAGTGGGCCGAAGCTATTCCTACATACCAAAACGATGGCAAAACCGCCACACTCTTCATGTTTAATCATGTAATAGTGCAGTTCGGAGGTCCTCAGGAAGTTGTTACTGATCATGGTTTGCACTTTAAGAACCATATGGTTGATGAATTGAGTGACAGGTTGGGTTTTTGCCATGAAAATTCAACACCCTACTACCTGCAATCCAATGGACAAGTCAAGGCCATTAACAAGGTCTTGAAAACTATGGTCCAAAGGATGGTAGGGACACATAAGTCCAATTGGCACAACATGCTCTTCTCAGTGTTATGGGCCTACCGAACTTCCGTCAAAACCACCACAGGCTTCACTCCTTTCCAATTGGTATAAGGATTGGAGGTTGTCCTACCTATAGAGTGCGAAATTTTGTCTCTATAACTCGATGTTGAACTTCTTCCTAACACTACTGCTGAGGAAGAACGTCTCTTGCACTTAGAAAAACTTGACGAGTCTCGTAGAGATGCCGCTCTTGCTAATGAAGCACAAAAGAAACACATCAAATCCCAATACGATAAGTCAATTGAACCTCGTATATTTAACGAGGGTGACCTGTTCCTCACTTATGACCGGAAGCACAATAAACTAGGAGCAGGAAAGTTCGAATCCATGTGGCATGGACCTTACATGGTCAAACGTGTTTTGGAGAAGGGAGCTTACGATCTTGAAGACTACAACGGAATCTCTTTGGGTGAACCTCGCAATGGGATTTACTTGAATAGATACTACGCCTAAATTCATCACGCTTAGAATTTCTTGTATATACTGTACATGGCGTGTTTTTTGTGTGTGCTATGACACTTTTGTTTTTTAGTGTCTTTAGATCTTGTTTCCGCTTCTTATACTATGTTCTGTTTGCGTGTGCAAATGGCAACATGCTATGGATTTGCGGACGGCGCCCGTCGGCATACCCGTAACCTTGCTTCGGCAGCTTGGGTACTATATTCCCCAACAGGTGAGCTCATTAGCTCAGGAGGAAGTTTCCTAGGGTTTGTGACCAACAATGCCGCAGAGTATCAGGAAGTAATCGGAACCCTAACTAACACCATTTCCTTGGGTATGAACCACATTGTCGTCCACATGGATTCTCAATTAGTGGTTTCCCATCTTAACCGGGTTTACGTAATCTGTGATCCCACCTTACTCCGTCTCTTCAGACGAGTACGTCTCCTAGAAAGATCATTTGAATCCGTTCAATACTTGCACATTCCATGGGAGTTAAACATAGTTGCTGACTCGATGGCCAAATTCATTTTGGATTGGTACATCACACACACATAATATCCATAATATGTAAAAGCATTCACGACATGTAAATACAATGTATAAAAGAAAACATGTAAACAAGATCACATCACTAATCATTTTTTAAAAACGCATAATGTATAAATCGTCGATAATGTCTGTATATATATATATCGCTCAAAAGTAGTGCTGCTACAAATTTTGAAGCATGATGGCTTTCAGTAAGTCTCTACAAAAATCTGAAGCATTGTAGCTTTCAGTAGTACAAAATATGAGGCCTCTAAGCTCTCAGTACAAGTATAGAAGTGTCATCATGCCTGATGCCTAACCCATACACCACCCCTAGCTCGAACAGCTCGCTATCGCTGGGTGAGGAAACAATCCACGGTCCGAGCCACCTTGCGAAGTAAGGCGTTGAAGCACATGGATGCTCCAACCCCAAATATTTGCATGAGCCTCAGTAAGTCATCAATAGCTGGCTCTAGTACCTCCATGGTCAACTGGGATAGGTTCCTATACACCTCCTCTATCTCCTCGATGGCAGCATGAGCACCTACAGGAACTACTGCCTCCCCACCTCTGCCTCTCCTCTCCAAAAGGGAGAGACCCACTAGCCGTACGAGGCCCACATCTGCACACATATTACATACTGGTTAGCACTGCATCAAAAAAATGATATAATATACAAAACTAAAGATACAAGTGTTTTGTTCTCACCTATGTCACCCCATGATGCACCCTCTGGCAGCATCAAGTTGGGATCCTCTTGGAAGTCCATGCCGCTATATGGAAAGTCCTCCACCATAAGTAACTGGCCCTCTAGCTAGCTCAAGAACTCGGGACCAAAGGTAATGATGGGCTCGCCACCATGATGGGTCATGACCTCAGCCCATCTGAGCATGTGGGGATCCCTGGGCTCCCTATCGTCAAGTAGCAACTGCGGATGTAGAAGAGGAATCTGCTCCAAGAGGAACGATACAAGGATCGACCCATAACCAAATTGCTTGAGCTCTCCCCGTCAAAACTTGGTCAGCTGAGCTCGGAGGTTTGCGAGGAGACCCTCGCACCAATTGAAAACCATGGGGGACATATAGTCCTATGCATAAAGCATCTGGGTCCGAGTAGTCGTCTGTGGGGCTTAGCTACCCGCTGCTCTAGTAATAGTAAGCAAGATGGTACATAGTGGGCAGCTCACCACATCCCTAATGAGCATCTTCCCATTGGAAGGTTGAGAGGTAGCAATACAATGCTGCGATATCATGTCATCAATTGTACGGTCACTAGCCTGTGTTCTAGTAAGATGCACAGTGTCCCCTCTTCGGGACAAACCGATAAGAAAGTAGATATCCTCAATGTCTATTGTGAGGATATGCTCACAAATCACAAAGTATTGTTGGGCTGCATCCCAACTCTTAAGCATGTGTGTCAGTAGTGGGATCTGGGATCTCATCCCCTAGATCTCAAAGAAATAGAGTGACTCGCAGTTTCTCAAAGCATCCATGCATTGTGGATCATTCGCATCTTGTTCATCTTCTAGTTCATGCATACAGTAGTTGGTTCATATGTTTGTCTATGAGTCCCCGCTTACTTTCTCAGTCCTG
This sequence comes from Larix kaempferi, assembly GCA_027924585.1. Taxonomy (NCBI): domain Eukaryota; kingdom Viridiplantae; phylum Streptophyta; class Pinopsida; order Pinales; family Pinaceae; genus Larix; species Larix kaempferi. The sequence continues at coordinate 2,295,042 of BSBM01000705.1, forward strand.
TTACTCCTTTGAGTCATTCAAAGAAAGCTCCCATCAACGGTTGCATTATAATTTTGTGTCATACTCATTGCGTCAATACTGCCAAGTCATGCAATGCCCATGTTCAAGAACACATCTATCCTTTGTCACCTTCAGTCAAGTGTACCCGTTGCCATATCGATTTACTCTGAGTCAGTCTTACATGTTACTGTACCATCAGATCTACCCTACACATCTTTGTCGTGTTTCGTGTTGATTGATGGGGGATTCATCATGGCCCTCCTTTGACGGATTCATCCTTGTCGACTTCAACACATCATCCGAGGATCGAATCTAGAAAGCAGTCAAGTACCTTGGCCCTGCATGCCTCAATGGCAGGTTACCTTGCTTTCATCATGAGTTTACATCATTGACTCTTGATTGAAATATTTCATCTTGCGTTCGACTTCAAATCATTTATTCAGGCTTGATGATATGTACTGTGATACCTTGGGAATCATTGACATCAATGGTGATCTCCCTCGCACTTGTTAACGATTTACATCAATGGTCAGTAATCAAGTGGTTTCTACCATGTTCGACATCAAGTCATTTGTAATTACATGGATAGATTCGTATCATTGCGGGTTCAACTTGAAGACCCTGGGGAGTCATGTTTTACCTAGGTTGCGATGGAGTTTGTATTTGAGTTATATTACACAGATCCACTCTTGTATTGGTCGTGGCTGTGTTATCATCTCATCATGGATCTACACTTGTGTCTAGTAGCCATGATTGTGTTAAGTCGGTCATTATTACCATGGATCTGCAATGTATTGGTCAGCAGCCTTATTGTACTTCATATGAGATTTTCAGTTCAGAGTCAGTTGTACTACAGCAGTGTCCTTCGTCCGATGAGTCTATTGCCATTACTTCTATCAAAGCACTTCACCTGTATATCTTCAACAGCTTCATGCTTTGGGGGGGCATTCTTTTACACCCAAAATATACTCATCATAAGATTTAGTGTATACACCCCTGAAGATACCTAGACTAAGTAATCATCCTGGGAGGATTTGTACCCAATTGTGCTATGTTTTGAAGGGTCATCGCATATTGCACACTAGCAACATGCAAGGTCGCATCTTGCTCCACTGCAGGGTGAGACGAGGTCTGTTAATGGGAAAAAATAGCTTATTTGAGATCCTTCTCGAAACTTGCTCATTTAGGGGCTTATCCCTGACCTCTAGGGGAGCTGATACTCGACTCCTAGCTCTTTGGGAGGATTCCCTATCTCTCTCCTAGCATCTCTCAACCTATCCTATCCATACCCTATCCACTTAGTCCTATATAAGTGAATCTCACTCCCATCTCTTGCTGGTGAAATCTCTCTTAGAACATCTCCACTCACCTATTGGATAACTCATACTTCCTTGGAAGGATATGGCAATCGGCTACGTCGGAGAAGGGATACAGTGTTAAGCCTTGGTTGTGGTTCTATATCATGTACTCTATTTTCAGTAATACAAATGCTTTCCACCAATATTGTTCATGTGTGCAATGATATTGAGTAGTTTACCTGCTTAACTGTTTACTTAGATCGCTTATTGTATAGATGTCTTTTACTGGTTTCTCTCGTTTCTTGTCTTGACAGGTCTTGCAGCTTGGATCTGATGACCGTGGGACGTGGAGCGGAATTTAGGAGAAAGGATTATGTAGTAAAAAGGTAAGACATCTAGTACTTTATCCTTAAGTAGATCTAGGAAATGCATTAGTAGTCTGTTCTATTTGTTCTAGACTCACTTTGAGCTAGGGAGATCCGACTCACGTCTGCTCGAGTGGATTGTCCGATAACACTTGACCATATCAATGTCTTGAGACCAATATGTAATGCTTAAAATGTTGACATGAAAGAACTTGCTGCATGATTTATCAGAGGCTAAGGATACCCTTGGTAAGTCATATGTGGTGATTCGAAAAATTACTCATGGCTTTGGATTTCTCAATTTTTTTTTATGGATTAAAGTATGGCCTTATTCCCTATGTCTTTTTCAAGGCCATAAGACACATACATGGTGTTCAAAACTACCAAATGGCACCGACATCCCCAATCATAGGCCAAAGATACCCTCAATGTGAGGCCATGTCTAGTTGTTCAATGAAACTTATTTGGCATTAGATGTCTAGAAGATTCCTTTAGGGCTTGAGGTTCAACTTTCCTTACCTAACCATGTCCAAGGACCTAAGACTCATAATCATGACAAGAAGCTGGCCTTAGCTGTCATTTTTACGGTTTAGAATCTCTGTCATTACATCCTTAAGATAAAAACCAAAGTTGTTGTGAATATGAACTCCATGTTTGATCTCTTGATCAGAAACCTTATTCAAGGAAAGGATGCTAAGTGGATTATTATCCTTCAATAATATGACCGTGACCTCATGAATCCAAAGAGTAAAAAGGATTTAGACATGGCAAACTTCATTTTGGATTTACCTTCCGATCTTAAGAATCCTTGTATCAATGACAATCTTTCAGATGAACATTTGTTCATCATTTCTTTGGATGGACCTTGGTATGGGGACATCCTCATTTACCTCCACACTCATAATTTCATTCCTCATCTCTCTTGTGAATATTGTTGTCAAATTCGTCACAAATCCCCCTGATACCTTCTTATTAGCAATATTTTATATCGATGAGGATTCAATACTATCTTACAACAAAGTCTCACTTTCGATGAGGTTGTAGAGGTCTTGAATGATTACCATAGTAGTAGTTGTGGTGGCCACCTCTTTGGAATGGATAATGCCCAAAGGATAATCTGTGTCGATTATTTATTGTCTACCTTATTTTTTGTTTGCATAGAGGTAGTGAAGCATTTCCAGAACTTCTAGATCTTCACTCCCAAGGAAAGAGTGATTTTTGTGGGTGAGTTTTATCTCTATCATATTTTTCGTTTCTTCATCACTCCAATTCATCAATATTCCTCGCACCAACGTTAATGTGATGGGTGTGCTTGTGACAAGTGTCATGCTATGGGTGGGCATAATTGTCATTTTGGACCATACTTTGGGTTAATATCTGGTTAGGGTACAAGTTTATCTTCTTTGTGTTGTGGATGATTCCACATACATAATCTAGTGTCCTTTCCAGCTTTACTCACTAGTTTCATGCCCTAAATCTCCGCATTAAGAAAGAAGCTTATCTGTTATCTCCCCAAATAAACATAGACTAGTCAAGTCATCTAGGTGATAGGAAGTCTTTTATTTTTTATGATTTTGGTCTACACATGTCTGAGTTCTAGTCTGGTAGGTCTGAGAAGGTAACGAAGTATGAAGTGATATTTTTGCGTCAGCCTCCTTCCGAAGACAAAGGTTTAGGTTTCGGTAGCTTAGGTGGGCGTGGTTGTGTCTCATTAGCTACCGAAAGCATGGTTTATAGCTGTTTATGGTGTAAAAAGACAGAACACTCCAATCACTGAAAGCGGTGGAAACGTTACAGCATAAAGTGGAGAGACGGTTTTCAGTGGCTTGGGAGAACATGACAGTGTTCGTTAGCCACCAACAGATCGAACATTTTCCGTAGCTCGAGGGGAAAAGTCGAAATCTTCCTTAGCTACCGAAAGGAAAAGAGTTACGCCCACATTCATGAACCTGTTTCGGGGGTTTGGGCGAACAAAACGGTGTTCATTAGCCACCGAAAGCCAGGCATACTTCCCACAGCTTGCCGTCAACTGGGTTGGGTTAGCTTCAGCCGCCGAAAATAGAAGGCATTAGCGAAAATCGTTTTCCGATGACATAGCAGGTTTGAAAACAAATTGTCGGCTGCCAAAAGGGAATTCACGTGAAATGGGGTCATTTCAGCAAAATTCTGACGCACTCCGAGAGTAGTCTGGATGCCACCACCATACTTCTGACCAGACGGACCTCTTTCCCATCAACTTCTTTTCTCAATTTTCGTTCCACTGCCGCAATCATATCTCAGCCACCATCATTTCACCCTCATGATTACCCACCTTTTCATACCATTGGAGTTAGCTCTTGAAAGGCCACACCACCTTCCCATTTTCGCCCCCACCGTGTCGATTGAGCCCATTTTTCCTTGTTCCCTATCACTTTCTCAGTCTGGGTTTGAGCAGCAAGCACCACCAAGTAGGTCATCGATGCCGAAAGGGGGAGGAGCAGTTTTGAGAAAGGAATTGAGTGACACCTACTACCTGGAGGCACACACCGAGGTAGGTTAGTTTTTCAAAAAAGTTGGTTGTTATAACTTCTGTAAAAAACTTCAGGGCTCTCACCAACAGGTGGCTGAAGCTTTTGTCCTCACATATGACGGAGAAAAGGCATTAATAGGAAAGGAAGACTTCCATGTGAACGAGGCCCTCATTGCCCAGGTAACAGAATTGCCTACGACTGGGGAGAGCTAGTTTAAGACCACGATTAAGAAGGATTTTGAATTTAAATCGTATTTGAAACCGGAGTACAGGAGTCAGGTTTGGAAGAAGGACATCCCTATGTCATACCTGGAGGACAATTGGCAGCTGTTATTGAAATCCATACTGGCCTATATAACCTGTGAGGGCAGGTATAACAAGGTGTTAATCTACCACTTTAAATTGCTAGATCATTTCACGGGAAAGAACCCTCTAAATCTCCCTTTCGACCTCTACAAGAGCCTCACCAAAATGGCTCACCAAGTAAAGGATCAGCCCTCCAAAAATGCAGGGAGGCTATTCCACCATGGTCTGATCAAATTGTTGGTCTCTGAGTTATTGCAGAGAAAGGGCATGAAATGGACTTTCTTTCTTTTCTAGAGTGGGCTCGAAACCGAATTATAGCTAGAAGGTGGGAAGAAATCCTCAAACCCCAGGAATGGAAAATGGAGAAGGAGGGCTCTTCCCCCATATTCAGTTAAACCCATTTCCTCAGCTCCACCGACGAAGAAAACCAAAAGGAAGCTGACATTTGATGACAGGGCTGAGGATGAGGGGATGGTTTCAGAAGAAATTCCTTTGAGAAGTGAAAATCCTTTGAACCTCCCTTACACTGATTCTGAAGAGGAGGGGGAGTTGCAGAGAGTGTAAGAAGAAATTGATGAGGTGAAAACAGAAAAGGTGCCCCAGGAAGAAGCCCCAGCCCTGATGGAGTAGGAAAGTGACTATGTAAAGTTGTCCCCATCTACCTTTATGGAGGAGCAAGGCTTGGACTGTCGAAATTTACCCTTCCCTACACCCGTGGAGGAGAAGAGTCAGCAAGTGGCAGACAGGCCAACCCAAAAGGCAAAGATTTCAGCTTCACAGAGAACCAACTGGCTCCTTCAGCAGGATTATGAATGTGAGTTCCTCCAGAAGGTTATTAAAGAGAAAAACAAAAGGCTGACAGAGAGGTACAATGAGCTTTACAGATCCTTTCATGGATTGACCAAGAAACATGGCAAGATGAGGGGCAGAAACATCAGGCTTGTTAGAGATAACATCCGATTGAGGAGAAAGGTCAAGGTTTTAGAAGGCAAGGGAGGAGCCCAAAGTCCCCAGCCCATGGCACATTCAAACCTGGAGACCTTAGCTGCTATCGCGATTGACTTGGAAAATCCTCCAACCTCGGCCCAGGAGGAAGAAACATCCAGGTAACATGAGGATGTAAACATAGTTTTGACATTTCTTTTTGCAGTTGAATCTTACATGGTTTTCGGCACCTTGGGCGAACACTAGAACTGTTCATTAGCTGTCGAATCCCATTCTACTAGATTATGGTGTGCAAGCAACGTCCTCCCAGATACCAAAAGGGAGATAAGGTTTTCCAGCACCCTAAAGCGTTTTGGTGGTTTAGGCGAAGCGTTATTATGATTCATTAATCACCGAACGTTAGGCTTTCGGTTGCTTGTCACCTTCAAAGCTCAGTTTTGTTAGCTGCCGAAAACTAAAATAAATGCACGAATATATCAGCAGGCAGCAAACCTTTTGGTATGGTTCCTAGCACTTTGAAGACGTTTTCCAAAAGGCTGATAGGCATCCAAGTGTACCACGATCACCTCTGTTCACAGACTGGGAGCACTGGTAGATTCGACAGCAAAATATTCTTGCCTATTTTTGGAAAACACCCCTATAGGTTTCTGCAGAATGGCATTTTCACACCTGCCCCAGCTCCAAGATGCTCATCTCAAACTGCCAAACGTGGTGTCACTTACAAAGAGTAGTTACTTTGATCATGATGCATTCCTGCATCTATCATTTGCTGTTGTCAGTTGTTATTTTTAGTATATTCGATCCATCTATTTGGGATCTAAAAAAACTGTGTAATGGCTATAAAGCTGAAGATTGAAGTAGAATACTGGTTCGATTTTGGGATATTTTGACACATTTGTAAACTCAGACATTTTATGTTATAGCAGTAAAACCAATTTCTTTCGCTATTAACTGTTCAGTTTTCCATCTTCTTTCTATTCTGCACTTGTGTTCGAATGTTACATTCATGCTGTTATGTTTGCTTGCATTTCATGACTGTCATCTTATCTTTGTATTCACAAGCTTAACTCTGCAAGTGTCCTGTGACTATTATAATCTGCCATTCATATATAGGTTTTGTGTATGATTCTGCTGATATGATAGTTATTTCTCCATGCAATCACTTATTTTTGAAACCTCTGAACGCTAGTGGTTGAGAGCCTCATCTATCTTAGTGCTTTAGATATGTTTTGAGTGGAAAAGAGTGTTTGAATCATCCAACTTGATCCACCCCCTTTTATATTATTCATATTTTTGTCAAGTTACCATGCTCTTTTGACTACAACCTAGAAAGACTCCTAGAGTGATAACAAATTGGCACCATTTCCAGGGAAAGATTTTTGAAGCAACAGCTTCCCTGGGAGATGAAACAGTCCTAGCTTTGATGATAGACAAAGCTTGGGCACTTTTTTGGTTGTAATCATCTATCTGACGACTCCATTAGAACCCAGTGGGTTTGAGAAGACCAAGTACCAAATCGAACCCTCAAAGGCCAATAGTAACACCTGTTTCGGACCCTGAATAGGTTATAAGGAGAGGAAGGACCACGCAGAGGAAGATTTCCAGATCTATTAGAAGGACCACATCGGGCCTTACTAGAGGTATTTCTGCTGTCCCATCAGATGAGTTTCCTTTTGAATCTCCTTTTTCTGAAACAGACGAGCCACAAGGAACTATAAGTGGAGCAGAAGATTTATGGGCCCAAGTATCTTCATCTGTTGCTGCTGCCCAAGTCCCTAACCCTGATCCTGCTACACGAACTGACTTAGGAAAGGAAGCCCTAGAATCCATCGAAGAGGAAGGCTGTTCCTTCTACCTGCAGCCCACATTGACTGAACCAGACGAAAATTTTCCTTCGTTTACACCAATGTGCTTGCTATAGAAAATATATTCCAGGACCTTTTAGACCAGCATGAGCAAAGGCTGTCCTCTTTTCTTGCACAGTCTTGTGAGAATACTGATAGCCCAAAGCAACCATCAACCTATTTCACCCCCACGTTTGGTGACTCTACTGAAACAAAACCTCCACTTTCATCATTTCTTGCACCTCCTCAGCCACTGTCCATACTCAAATTGCTGTCTACCATCCCTTTGATATTGACACCTACAATGGTTGTCCCTTTAACCAAAATGGAGAAAATCCTCCTTGCTAGGTATGCCCCTCTAAATCTGCCTAATCCTCTTTCTGCTATGCCTACCGGAGATTATCATAAATATATGCCAAAATTCACCGAGGAGGTGGACTTTATAGCCGAGGAGCACTTGGAGGCATTTTACAGCTATGCCGAGAACATAAATATTGAGCATGAAGATGTATGGACTAGGGTTTTTGTGCAGAGCCTAGATGGTCAGGCGAGAAAGTGGTTTAAAGAACTACCTATTGGGTCAATAAATGACATCGAGGCACTCGATGAACTATTTCTGAAACATTGGGGGGAAAGAAGAGATCACCTATATTATCTCACGGAATTTGATAACTTGAAGAGAGAAAATGGTGAGTTTGTGGTAGCTTTTACAAAGAGGTTTAACAAAATGTTTAGCAAAATCCCTGTTGAGATTAAGCCTACAGATACCTCTGCCAGAATCAGGTATGCCAATGCTTTCGACCCTAATTTTTTCCTTCATCTCTGGGAAAGAAGAGACGCCTCCTTAGTACGCATGCAAGATGCTGTGCTCGAAGTGGATTCAAATATGGTCGTGTCCAAAATCTTAAAGGGGAATATTGATAAAAAAAGCAGACCCCAGATTCTTCTTCCTTGTCAAAAACTAAGTTGGAAGAAATGGCCAAAATGCTAGACAGCTTGACCTCCGAAATGTCCAAGTTGAAAGTGCAAGGCTCACCAGCCACGAGAGTTAAAGGTCCACATGATTTTATCCCCAAGAATACAAATGCTCCCCCTTACAGAAGAAATGGCCCACCGGTTCAGACTCTTCAGAGACATAGGAATCTCGCTGAAGAACAAAGAATCAGAGCTCCTTTCTAGCATGCAGTATTAGAGGAAGAAGAGAAAGAGCTTACTCAGGGAGGGGCAGAAGAAGAGGAGGATGTCAACTGCATAGAGGATAAGGTTGACCTTGCCTTCTTGACATAGTCCGAATATGAGGAAGCCCTCATGACCGAACCAATCACCGAGGAAACACTATGTCATGCTGATGATCAGAGGAGCTATGACTTGAGGTCCAGGACTGTCGCTAAGAAGCCCTTAAATCTTGCTCTTGCAAGGAGGACTCCCCCCTCCATGAAGCATCCCGCTACTCCTGCAAAACAACTTGTCACTCCTTCAAAACAACAGACTGCTGCTAACACAAAGCAGGTTACAGCTCTCACAAAACAGCAGCAAAGAATATCCCAATCAGCTACCCCAGACCCTGTCCAACTTACAACTCCATCCCAAGAGACAAGGCTCCTTGACAAGTTTCCCTATTCCTTCAATCTTGAGACGGAGATCCAGAAAATAAAAATCCCTTTTCCTCTAATCGAGCTGATGAAAAATGATTCTTTCAAGTCATCCATACTGAAGTCCCTCCAGCCAAGAACATCCATCGATGCTAACTTTGTGAACCTCCAAGACGATAAGCCTACCATGACCCTAGGTCCCATGGTTGAGAAGCAGGATGGGTCTTGCCCACCCTTTTACATATCCTTAAACATCCATGACAAAATCCTTCACAATTGCTTACTTGACTCAGGAGCCTCCTACAACCTCATGCCTAAAGCTGTGATGGATGAACTTGGTCTTAACATCACGAAACCCTACCATGATCTCTTCTCACTCGACTCTAGAAAAGTTAAATATCTGGGCCTCATCAAGGATCTCGTCATAAACTTAACTCAGCTTCCTTCAAAGAGCATGGTAATGGACGTAATGGTTTTTGACATCCCACCGAAATATGGTATACTTCTGTCCCGACCATGGAGCAAACGATTAGGGGGGACTCTGCAGATGGACCTAACTTATGCTACCATTCCTATGTTTGGAGGTGAAACTAAAAGGCTCTACAGGGAAAACTAGCTGGCTTATGTTATCAATAATGAGCAAAAATCTGTGAAGCACCCCATTTATGCTGTAGATACAGATTTCGGATCATGTATCATGTAGATAGATGATGAAAAACCAGCCCCTTTGCAACTCACCAAGCCCACTAGTCAGCAACCCGAGGAGGTAACCACTGCTGTGTGGAGCATGCTTTTTTATGGTGCCAGCTCCCAAGCTTCAGTGGGTGCAAGTGTAGTCCTGATCTCTCCTCTGAAGGATGTTACTCATATGTCTTATAAACTGGAATTTAAAGCCACGAATAATATAGCAGAATATGAGGCCTTGTTGTTAGGAGTCTAGGCTGTGAAGGAAATGGGAATCATGTGCCTGAAATTTTTTGGGGACGCAGAGCTCATCATACAGCAGGTGAACGGGAACTATCAGGCAAAGAACGTCAGGCTGCAGTCATACAAAGATGAGGTATGGAAACTCAGGGATTCCTTCATGTTTTCCGAAATTTCTTATATTCCACAAGCTATGAACCATCTGGATGATTCCCTTGCTGTATCCGCCAACACTTTCCTTCCTCCCATGCCTCCCAAGTTGAAATATGATATCCAAGTCAGGTACATACCATCCCTACCCGATAACGTCAAATTTTGGAAGGTTTTTGAGAACGATGATGAGCTCAGCAGATTCCTCCAGGTTGTTGATGAATTTTTTGATATCCACATTGACCAAGAGAACCTGTACGTAGAAGAGTCCCAGAAATCCAAATTGAAGGGCAAAATAGGCCATCATGACATTGTCCAATTGCCAGGAAATCATATACCCAGGGGGTTGGTACCTCTTGAGAGGCTTTTTGACCATAATGAATTCCCCGTCAAACCCATGAATGAAGAGAAAGAACCAACTATCCATGAGAAGAACATAGGCATCCAGGACCACCCCAAATTTATAAACCTGTCCACGGAATTGACAACTGATCAACAGTCAGATTACTGCAGCCTGGTTGTTGATGTATATGTAACTTCAGAATGTATTTCACATATATGTATATTGTATTCCTATAGAGATGGTATTATTCCTCTATAAGGAAGTGTCGTCATTTATATTGTAAGTGTCGTAACTTATACTTGATGGGTTATTAGACCACCTTATTTGGGTTCGGACCTGTATAAGTCATGTGGGTCAAAGGGTTATTAGACCACCCTATTGGGGGTCGGCCATGTGGGTCAAAGGGTTATTAGACCACCCTATTGGGGGTCGTCCCACTCAGCATTATGTTATGTGGTAAAGTTTGAGCCTACATGAGTTAGGTAAAAAGGCAAGTCAAGTCAAGTATAAATAGAGTGCGGGAGGCACTCTATTTGCTCACTCACTTCTCACTCATGCACTCAAGGAGGAGTGGCGCACTTATGGAGGAGGAGGATATGCTGCTAGGTTATGTCTATCTCTCATGGTTGGTTGTATCATTTCTCTATCTATCTCTGAGGAAGTTATTGGGGTTTTTCACCTTTATGGTTTTCCCCAAGTAAATCTTTGTGTCTCTTGTGTGCTTGCATTATTGTCTCCATGATTGATATGTTGTAGATATGCTGTACATGTTGTTCTCTCAGTTAAGATCCTAGATCATATTGAAGTAAATTCTGAAAATTTAACATGGTATCAGAGCTAGCCTGAAAAAAGGCATGATATGGCACGTATGACACTTGTTGCACTTACGATGCTAGGGCTTGATATAGCAAAAACCAGTCATCGTAGAACTTTCGCTATAAATCCGTTTTGGAGAAGTTTTCGGATCTGAAATTGTTACAGGACGAATATTAAATCTCCAGGTACCTTGTGTCCAAAGGAAAACCTCTAATTCGTTGTACTTTGTGATTTATGATCTGTACAATATAGGGTTTCTGCCTCTTCCAGATCTGAGTCAAAATCAGGTGACCTTGGGAAAAAGGTCATATCTTGGGATAGGAAGCTCCAAATGAAATTTCGTAAAAAGTGACAGGTATTACACAGTCTGTACTATCTCAGGAAACGTTTTCAGAGGCCGAAGTTAAAACAGAGACACGTGGAACGCCGTACAAGTTCGCTCTCCTGTATTATCCCATAAACAGGTCATGTTGCGACATTTGGCATAACTCTCTCTAGGAGAGTCCAATTTAGGTCATACCTGTCAAGATGGAAAGGTAACAGGCCTATATAGCTCAGGAAACGTTTTCAGAGGCTGAAGTTAAAACAGTGACACGTGGCATGCCGTACAAGTTCGCTCTCCTGTTTTATCCCAAAACAGGTCACGTTGCGACATTTGGCATATCTCTCTCTCAGAGAATCGAATTGAGGTCAGACCTGTCAGGATGGAAAGATAACAGGTCAGGCTATCTCAGGAAACTTTTTCAGACCCTGTGGAACAAAAATTTCGGAGTTACACCAGAAACAATCAGGTACATATTTCAGTCAAAACAGAAATATTTTTTGGTACCTTCATTCATGGCTTCCGGAATTTAGGGCTTTGGAGAAAGTTGGAATTTTTTTAATCGGAGACCACGGCTGGATGATACTCATCAAAATATAAATTTAGAGACCAAGATCATAATTTTTGGTTGGGCAGAAGGCCGGGCTTGATTAGACCCTAGTTCGGGACTTTGATCAGAAAAGTGGAAAATTAGGGCTTCTGTAAAAATGGGAATTTTTGAAATCTGTGACCACGGATGGAAGCTCCTCAGAAAAATAGAAGCTTAGAGCTTTGGATCAAACATTTTGATTTGGAAGAAGAGTGAGCTTCTTCAAACCCCAGTTCAGGGTCACGTCCAGTGAATCCAGAAGTTTCAAAAGCAAAATTGAGTGAAACTTTGGAGTTTTCAAATTCTGAATATACCAACTTGATCAGCTCATCAAGGCACTTATTTCTATCCTGTCAGAAGTTTGAAATTCAAAGTTTGAATTTTTGGGGTTTCTCTGACAAACCCATATCCAGCTCAAGGTCCAGTTCTTGCAAATCAAGTGGATTGGGTTAATCCTAGAAGAAGATGGATTGATCACCTGCATAAGTGAAGAAGTTCCTGTCTCAGAGGGAGATGAGGATAAGGCCTTACATAAGAAGATTACAAGCGATCTCGACAGGTATGACTCATCGAGTTATGTTTCGATATTTGTCCATGATTAAGTTTATGGTATGTTTGTCTTCATGTTATTACGGTTAGTACAATTTTGATTTTAGATTTGTCGTATAACCTTAACAAAATTATGAATGCATGATAGAAGATATTCACTGGTTAGGGTGTTGACACTTATGATTGTACTAATGCATTATGGTGTTGTATGAGGTGTATGTTGTCTACTAACATGAAAGGTACACCAAGAAAGACAAATCATGTTCTGGTCCAAGAACATATGATCATGATAACATGAGGACAAAGATTCATCCATTGTCATGGATCTCATAAAAGATCCATTTACGAGGTATGTATAACTTGGTTTTATAATGGTTAACCTATGAGATATACAGGTTACTAGCACAAGTCATTGAAGAAGAAAAAGAAGACATCATGTGAGTATGTTAGACATAATTAGCTAGCATGCTAATCCAGGTATGTTTTTACTATATCAAGTTAGAATCTCACCTTGTGATAAGATCCTTTATTTAAGTATACTTGGCATGATTGATTATGATTATTCATTGAAGTTAATAATCATGGTTGTATGCATATTATGTTTCTTACCATAATTGATGATATGACTAACCAGAAGAATCATGAAGGTATAGGTTTTAATAATCACAGGTTTTATGCATTTTATATCTCTTATCTTGATTGATGATTCAACGAACCTGAAGAGTCATAGGTTTGAGTAATTACAGGTTTAGACATGTTATGTTTATTATGATTTGACTAACCATAAGAATCCTACATAAACCTTGAACGCTAATGCTTATTATTTATGTTTGAAATGATCATGACTATACATGCTTGAGATTATTGTGTTTTAATAGTATACTAATGAATGTATGATTTTATATGAGATCACAAGGATAACACATTCATGATACTAATAAGCATGCATAGGGACCAAGGATGAATATGAGATTCAAGAAAAGGTAATCCGGGAAGCAAAGATCAAGAGGGAGTACACTCCAGTGGTTTATGCAAGGATGCAGATATTCAGAGGGAGTTGACCATCTCTCTACATCCCACAACAGAAAGGTGTAGAAGAAGCTACTTCAGATTAGGACTCCAGCAGCTCCTGCAAGGAAGTGAATAATCAGAGGGAGTCCACCCAACGAACAAACAAAGATAAGTATTTGAATTGTCATTTCTTAAATAATACTGTTCAATAATGATGTTCCTGGAATTAGGTTGTGTATTATGCATATTAGAATAATTGCATTGATGAATAGTATACTCCTAATATGCATGGGTAAGTGGCCTATGGCACTGTACAACATTCCATTGCTACTTATCTAGAATGAAACCTCTTTGCTGACATGTTGGGAGTTGTGCACACTCTTAACAATGTTCTGGTAGAGATTGGAAGGCATCTAGAAAGTTACGGAATATGGATAAATGTTGTATTGAAGCATTGGATAAGATAATTGCATGACTGTATGGCATATTTCTTTATGTGTAAGAATTTGTTCTGAAAACTATGAGATGTTTTCTAATCATGCAATTTAACTTGTTGTGTAGGAAAGATCGTATGCCATCTCCTACAAAAGAAGAACTACAACATTTTGTTCCAGCAATAAAGATATCTATTGAATATATTGAAGATATTGAAGTTCCCAGGATCTGGGATGAAGAAATGAAATACCATGATCTGTTGATCATGAAGAATGATGTTTGGGATGTAATCCCAAGACATGAAGGGAAGTTTGTTATGACTTCCAAATGGAACTATTAGATCAAGCATGTTGCAGATGGCAGCATTGAGAAATATAAAAGTGATACACTAGATGGATTCAAGTCAGCTTCCTTGAATGGTGTAGTTGAAGAAGAAGTGTATGTAGAGCAGCCACTTGGTTCTGAGACACATGATAGGAAATCATATATGTGCAGAACTTGGTATGGTGAAGATATATTGATTGCCGACATGTAGTGGAAGCTTACTACCGAGTTCGAGATGAAGAACTTGGGGATGATGCACTATTTGTTTTTGGCATGGAGGTGTGGCAGAGTGCAGATAGAATCTTCCTTGGACAAGGGAAGTATGTAGTAGAGATCCCAAAGAGGTTCGGGATGATGGATTGCAAGGCCATGGCCACACCTATGGCATCAAATCTGAAGCTTCTATGTGATGCTTCATCTGAGTCGATTGATGTCTCTATGTATCGCCAGATGATTGGGTCCTTGATGTACCTGACGAACACGAGACCAGACATTTGCTTTGCTGTGAAGACATTGAGCCAGTTCCTGACGGATCCAAGGAATGTTCACCTGGTTGCTGTAAAGCATATTCTGAGGTACCTGAAGAGTACAGTGGATTATGGGCTCAGGTATGAGGCAAATCAAAAGTTTAACCTGCAGGGTTATGTTGATTCAGATTGGGTTGGCAGTGCTGCAGATAGGAAGAGCACATCTGGGTGCTGCTTCAATATGGGATCAGGTGTGATCTCTTGGTTTAGCAAGAAGCAGTCATACGTAGCACTGAGAGCTGAGGCAGAGTATGTTGTAGCCTGTTCAACTAGTTGTCAGGCAGTATGGCTACGGAAGCTACTGTCTGAGTTATTTGATCTCCTGTTGGATGCTACTAGTATCTTATGTGATAACCAGAGTTGTGTGAAGCTGTCCGAGAACCCAGTGTTTCATGACAGGTCGAAACACATAGAGATCAAATATCACTATATCAGGGATATGGTATAGAGACGAGCTATGAAGCTCCTATATGTTGCGACGGACGAGCAGATTGCAGATGTGCTGACGAAGCCACTAGCCAGGGTGAAGTTCGAGTACTTCAGAGAGAGGCTTGGCGTGCTTCATATCGAGGATACTTCGAAGAAGAAGTGATGGACACATTTTTTGAAGCCATTCCAAGCATGTTGGAAGGGGAACTCTTCACATGGCTATGGATGTAAGCGCTAGATGATGAGCATCAGGATGATGTTCTAGTTTCTGCTTGGATATGATCAGTTGGATCATTATATGTATATATGTATGCATCATGTTGGATGCTGGATATGATCGGTTGGATCATGAGTATGTATCTTGTATATGCATCATGTTGGATGCTGGATATGATCGGATGGATCATGTGTATGTATTTTGTATGAACGCATCATGTTGGATGCTGATGGATACATTGTGTGGATCATGTACCTTTGTATGATTAGGTAGATCATGTATGCTGACGGATACATTGTGTGGATCATGTATCTATGTATGTATCAGGTGGATACTTGGATGATCGTGGATGACGAGCTTCTCCAGATGACATGCAGCAGGATGTTGCAGTGATGATGATCAGGCAGATCATGTATGTTGATGGATACATTGTGTGGATCATGTATCTTTGTATGATCAGGTAGATCATGTATGCCGATGGATACATTGTGTGGATCATGTATCTATGTATACTTGGATGATCGTGGATGACGAGCTTCTCCAAATGACATGCAGCAGGATGTTGCAGTGATGATGATCAGGATGATCATGTGTACATCAGGATGATGTTTGATGAGTATCAGATGATACTTTATGGCCGTGGATCAGGTTGTGCAGGAAAGCATGTAATTTGTTCCCTGGGAGATTTGCAGATGGTCTTTCGAGGTTTTGCCTATGGCATGTAATTCGGTGCCCTGGGACATCTGGCAAATGCTCTTGCGAGGTTTTGCTTGGGAGGACATGTAATTTGTGCCCTGGGAGATCTGCAGATAGTCTTTCGAGGTTTTTCCTATAGCATGTAATTCGGTGCCCTGGGATATCTGGCAGATGCTCTTGCGAGGTTTTGTCCTATGGCATGTAATTTTCTCCTGGGAGATCTGGACAGGATGAAAAAGGCCTCAGATGCTTCAGCCAGGTTTTGCCATGACCACATGTAATTTGCTCCTGGGAGATCTGGACAGGATGAAAAAGGCCTCAGATGCTTCAGCCAGGTTTTGTGGTGGACCACATGTAATGTGCTCCTGGGAGATCCGACAGGTAGAGCTGTGTGCTCGTAACAGCCTGGGATGCTTCAGCCAGGTTTTGTGGTGAGATCACATGTAATGTGCTCCTGGGAGATCCGACAGGTAGAGCCGCGTGCTCGTAACAGCCTGGGATGCTTCAGCCAGGTTTTGTGATGGGTCACATGTAATGTGCTCCTGGGAGATCCTACAGGTAGAGCTGTGTGCTCGTAACAGCCTGGGATGCTGCAGCCAGGTTTTGTGATGCACGTAATGAGTCCTGAGAATTCCACAGTATGGCCAGTGATGATGAAGACCTGCAGGTGGTGGGCCTACATCCAGTATGAAAAAGGACTGGCTCTGTAGAACTTCCTATGACGAGTAGATTCAGATATTGATTGAGATAGCAGCAGCAGTGACGATGATGATGACTCGATGACGATTATCTAGTGACGATGATCCAGAGAAGATGACTTGTGCTAAAAGAACTGTGCTGAGAAATACCTTCCTAGTTAAGAGGGAGTGTTGATGTATATGTAACTTCATAATGTATTTCACATATATGTATATTGTATTCCTATAGAGATGGTATTATTCATCTATAAGGAAGTGTCGTCATTTATATTGTAAGTGTCGTAACTTATACTTGATGGGTTATTAGACCACCTTATTTGGGTTCGGCCCTGTATAAGTCATGTGGGTCAAAGGGTTATTAAACCACCCTATTGGGGGTCGGCCCACTCAGCATTATGTTATGTGGTAAAGTTCGAGCCTACATGAGTTAGGTAAAAAGGCAAGTCAAGTCAAGTATAAATAGAGTGCGGGAGGCACTCTATTTGCTCACTCACTTCTCACTCATGCACTCAAGGAGGAGTGGCGCACTTATGGAGGAGGAGGATCTGCTGCTAGGTTATGTCTATCTCTCATGGTTGGTTGTATCATTGCTCTATCTATCTCTGAGGAAGTTATTGGGGTTTTTCACCTTTATGGTTTTCCCCAAGTAAATCTTTGTGTCTCTTGTGTGCTTTCATTATTGTCTCCATGATTGATATGTTGTAGATATGCTGTACATGTTGTTCTCTCAGTTAAGATCCTAGATCATATTGAAGTAAATTCTGAAAATTCAACACTGGTAAAATATTTTGCAGACGTCCTGGCTTGGGAATACAGAGACCTGAAGACCTATGATGAAGACACCATTCAGCACAGAATTCCATTGGAGAAGGGCATTACCCCTTTCAAACAGAAGCTATGGCCTATCAACCCTCTTCTGTTTCCTGTAATAGAGAGGGAAATCAAAAAAATCCTTGAGGCTAGGATCATAATCCCGCTGAGGTATTCTAGATGGGTACCAAATCTGGTCATAGTAAGGAAGAAGAATGGTGAATTCAGGCTATGTGTTGACTTCAGGAACCTAAACAAGGGCTCCCAAAAGGATAACTAACCTCTTCCTAATATGGAACACTTGCTGCATAGAGTGTCGGGGGCTAGGGTCATGTCATTTCTTGATGGCTTCTCAGGCTATAATCAAATTTTTTTGCACCCAGACGATCAGAAAAGACATCATTTACCACTCCCTAGGGTACTTTCATGTACGCCAAGATGCCATTTGGATTGATGAACGCCGGGGCCACCTTTCAGAGGGCCATGGATATCGCATTTGTGGGGATTAAGGATAAATTTGTTCTCATATACCTTGATGATATCACAGTATACTCAAAAATCCACAAGGAGCATTTGCAGCACCTGAAAGAGGTTTTCCTGAAATGCAGACAGTTTGGAATTTCTTTGAATCCCAAGAAGTCACAATTTGGTCTTGAGGAGGGAAAGCTCCTGGGCCACATAGTTTCAACACAGGAAGTAAGGATTGATCCAGTTCGAGTCAAAGTGATTCGGAAGCTATCAATACCAAGGTCAAAAAAGGACATCCAATCTTTCCTTGGTAAGATAAATTTCGTCAGAAGATTTATCCCGAATTTTTCTGAGTTGGTAAAACATATAACGTCTATGCTGAAAAAGGGAGCTGAAACAAAATGGACTGATCAGGCAAGACATTCTTTCGAAGCCATCACGGAGGCTCCTACTCTGGTTATCCCAGATTACACCAAGGTATTCTATATTTTTTCTTTTGCTTCCCATGATACAGTGGCGGCAGTCTTATTACAGAAATACGATGAAGGGATTGATCATCCAATCGCCTTCTTCAGCAAAACTTTGAGGGATGTTGAGATGAAGTACGATCCCATAGAAAAACAGGCCCATGCTCTGGTAAAATCATTAAAAGCTTTTATAATTTATATCTTGCACGCAAAAATTATAGCTTACGTCCCTTCAGCTTCTGTGAAGGATGTCCTAACTCAGCCCGACATTGACGGCAAGAGGACCAAGTGGATCGCCAAGCTGATTGAATTTGACATAGAGGTGAAACCCACCAAGTTGATAAAGAGTCAAGGTCTATCCAAATTGATGGTTGAGGAAAATTACAAACTGTTAGACATCAACTTCGTCGGAACAAATTCTGAAGATCTTCCAATAGAGATAGTTGCAGCTAGACAGCGTGACAGCCAGCAAGTGGCTGAAAATCTGCTTGCCTGCGAGTGGTATTCAGGTATCATTCGCTTCCTGCAAAATTTAGATGTTCCACCCGGACTTGGCGCCACTCAGTCGTTGTCTCTCAAGCTTAATTCTGCAAAATTCTACATAAGTGATTTTTTACTGTACTGGAAAGATCTCGCTAGCGTCCTGTTAAGGTGCTTGGATAAAGAAGAATCGGGGCAGGTCATGCAACATTTCGATTCCAGCATATGTGGGGGGCATCACTACTGGAAAACCACTTCCCATGAGATTCTCAGGGCTGGGTACTATTGGCAGTGTCTTTTCTCTGACGTATATACTTTTGTGAAAGTTTGTGACAAGTGCCAAAGATTCACGGGAAAATAGCAGCTAAAATCTCTCCCCTTGAAGCCTATTGTGGTAAAGGGTCCTTTCTAGCAATGGGGCCTCGACTTCATAGGGGAGATCAATCCCTCATCCATCAGTCAGCACCAATGGATCCCAGTGGCCATGGATTACTTCACTAAATTAATCGAGGCAATCCCTACCAGAAATGCTAACCATCAGGTTATCATCAAATTTCTGTATGAAAACATCATCACCAGATTCGGCTGCCCGAAAAGGATGGTAACTGATAATGCACCTGCTTTCAAAGACAAAGAGTTAGTCCATATGTGTGAATCAACGGGAATTTAGCTAGTTCAATCCACTCCCTACCATCCTCAAGGCAATGGCCTCACTGAATCTTCCAATAAAATCCTAGTCAGGATCATCAGAAAACTATTGGAGGAAAATCAAAGGAGTTGGGATTCGAAGCTGAAATTTGCTCTTTGGGCCAACAGGGTGACAAACAAGAAATCCATAGGCACTTCTCCTTTCAGCTTGGTTTATGGCACTGATGCCATTTTTCCAGTTCAGTTAATTCTGCCAGTGACCAAATTCATCCAGGAGGAACAGGATGAGCCGAATGCTATGGTAAGAAGGATGTTGGATTTGGTCAAACTTTAACAAACCAAAGAACAGTTGGTGGAAAGGTCAGAAGCTCATCAAGAAAGGATAAAAGGTATTTTTGACAAGAAGGCCAAGACTGATGTTTTTCAGGTGGGGGATTGGGTATTGAAGTGGGATGCCCTCAGGAAAGACAAAGGCAAGCATGGCAAGTTTGACTCGCTCTGGACAGACCCTTACGTGATAACTCAAGCAAATCAGAACAATACTTTCAACCTGCAGAGTCTAGAAAGGCAAGAGATGTTTGGTGGCCCAGTTAATGGGCGTTTCCTGAAACTTTATTTCGTCTGAAGGCTTCACGGCCTGGTCATTGTAAATACCATTTTGTTTGCAGTTTTGTTTTTTGTGTTTGTTTGCAAATAACTCCATGCCCAATGGAACACTAGGGGTAAGGGTTAGAGTCTTGTGTGTTTTCTTTTAGGAAAGGCGCTTGGTCTGGGTTCTTGGAGCCTCACTGGGAGGTGTCCATCCCCAAGTAGGACCAAATGTTATCTCCCCAAATAAATGTAGACTAGTCAAGTCATCTAGGTGATAGGAAGTCTTTTATTTTTTCTATTTTTGGTCTACACATGTCTGATTTCTAGTCTGGTAGGTCTGAGAAGGTAACGAAGTCTGAAGTGATATTTTTGCGTCGGCCTCCTTCTGAAGACAAAGTTTCAGGTTTTGGTAGATTAGGAGGGCCTAGTTTTGGCTCATTAACTACTGAAAGCCGGGTTTTCAGCTGTTTATGGTGTAAAAAGAAAGAACACTCCAACCACTGAAAGCAGAAAAGTTACAGCGTAAAGTGGAGAGACGGTTTTCGGTGGCTTGGGTGAACATGACAGTGTTCATTAGCCACCAACGGATCAAACATTTTCCGCAGCTCGAGGGGCAAAGTCGAAATATTCCTTAGTTGTTGAAAGGAAAAAAGTTACGCCCGCATTCATGAAGCTGTTTCGGGGGTTTGGGCGAACACAACGGTGTTCATTAGCCACCGAAAGCCAGGCATACTTCCCGCAGCTTGCCGGCAACTGGGCTGGGTTAGCTTCAGCCGCCGAAAATAGAAGGCATTAACGAAAATCATTTTCCGACAGCATAGCAGGTTTGAAGACAAATTGTTGGCTACCGAAAGGGAAGTCACGTCAATTGACGGGCATGTCAAATCGAGGGTTCGGGGTTATGATGCAGGGAACCCATCATAGTTTAAGCTGCCGAAAGGGTCATTTTAGCAAAATTTTGATGCACCCCGAGAGCAGTCCGGATGCCACCACCATACTTTTGACTAGACAGACCTATTTCCCATCCACATAATTGCTTTTCTCAATTTATGTTCCACTACCGCAATCATAAATCAGCCACCATCATTTCACCCTCATGATTACCCACCTTTTCATACCCTCGAAGCTAGCTCCCGAAAGGCCACACCACCTTCCCCTTTTTGCCCCCACCGTGTCGATTGAGCCCATTTTTCCCTGTTCCCTGTTGCTCTCTCAGTCTGGGTTTGAGCAGTAAGCACCACCAAGCAGGTCATCGATACTGAAAGGGGGAGGAGCAGTTTTGAGAAAGGAATTGAGTGACACCTGCTACCTGGAGGCACACCCCGAGGTAGGTCAGTTTTTCAAAAATGTTGGTTGTTATAACTTCTGTAAAAAACTTCAGGGCTCTCAACAACAGGTGGTTGAAGCTTTTTCCCTCACATATGATGGAGAAAAGGCATTAATCGGCAAGGAAGAGTTCCATCTAAACGAGGCCCTCATTGCCCAGGTAACAAAATTTCCCACGACATGGAAGAGCTAGTTTAAGACCACGATTAAGAAGGATTTTGAGTTTAAATCATATCTGAAACCAGAGTATAGGAGTCAGGTTTGGAAGGAGGACATCCCTATGTCATACCTGGAGGACAATTGGCAGCTGTTATTGAAATCCATACTGGCCTATATAACCTATGAGGGCGGGTATAACAGGGTGTTAATCTACCACTTCAAATTGCTGGATCATTTCACGGGAAAGAACCCTCTAAATCTCCCTTCCTACCTCCACAAGAGACTCACCAAAATGGCTTACCAAGTAAAGGCTCAGCCCTCCAAAATTGCAGGGAGGCCATTCCACCATGGTCTGATCAAATTGTTGGTCTCTAAGTTGTTGCAAAGAAAGGGCATGAAATGGACTTTCTTTCTTTTCTGGAGTGGGCTCGAAACCGAATTATAGCCAGAAGGTGGGAAGAAATCCTCAAACCCCAGGAGTGGAAAATGGAGGAGGGCTCTTCCCCCAAATTTAATTAAACCCCTTTCCTCAGCTCCACCGGTGAAGAAAACCAAAAGGAAGCTGACATTTGATGACAGGGCTGAGGATGAGGGGATGGTTTCAAAAGAAATTCCTTCGAGAAGTGCAAATCATTTGAACCTCCCTTACACTGATTCTGAAGAGGAGGGGGAGTTGCAGAGAGCAGAAGAAGAATTTGATGAGGTGAAAACAAAACAGGTGCCCCAGCAAGAAGCCCCAGCCCTGATGGAGCAGGAGAGTGACTGTGTAAAGTTGTCCCCATCTACCTTTATGGAGGATCAAGGCTTGGACTGTGTAAATTTACCCTCCCCTACACCCATGGAGGAGAAGAGTCAGCAAGTGGTAGACAGGCCAACCCAAAAGGTGAAGATTTCAGCTTCACAGAGAATCAACTGGCTCCTTTAGCAAGCTTATGAACACGAGTTCCTCTAGAAGGTTATTAAAGAAAAAAACGAAAGGTTGACATAGAGGTACAACGATCTTTATAGATCCTTTCATGGATTGACCAAGAAACATGGCAAGATGAGGGGCAGAAACATCAGGCTTGTTAGAGAAAACATCCGATTGAGGAGAAAGGTCGAGATTTTAGAAGGAAAGGGAGGAGCCCAAAGTCCCCAGCCCATGGCACATTCAAACCTGGAGACCTTAGCTGTTGCCATGATTGACTTGGAAAATCCTTCGACCTCGGCCCAAGAGGAAGAAACATCCAGGTAACATGAGGATGTAAACACAGTTTTGACATTTCTTTTTGCAGTTGAATCTTACATGGTTTTCGGCAGCTTGGGCAAACACCAGAACTGCTCATTAGCTGCCGAATCCTGTTCTGGTAGCTTATGGTGTGCAAGCAATTTCCTCCCAGATACCGAAAGGGAGATAAGGTTTTCCAGCACCCTAAAGCATTTTGGTGGTTTAGGCAAAGCATTATTATGATTCATTAATCACCGAACGTTAGGATTTTGGTTACTTGTCACCTTCAAAGCTCAGTTTTGTTAGCTGCCGAAAACTAAAATAAACGTACGAATATATCAGCAGGTAGCAAACCTTTTTGGTATGGTTCCTAGCACCTTGAAGATGTTTTCCAGAAGGCTGACAGGTGTCCAAGTGTACCACGACCATCTCTGTTCACAGACTCGAAGCACTGGTAGATTCGACAGCAAAATATTATAGCCTATTTTTGGAAAACATCCCTACAGGTTTCTGCAAAATGGCATTTTCACACCTGCCCCAGCTCCAAGATGCTCGTCTCAAACTGCCAAACATGGTGTCACTTACAAAGAGCAGTTACTTTGATCATGATGCATTGTTGCATCTATCATTTGTTGTTGTCAGTTGTTTTTTTTAGAGTATTCGATCCATCTGTTTGGGATCTAAAAAAACTGTGTAATGGCTATAGAGCCAAAGACTGAAGTAGAATATTGGTTCGATTTTGGGAGATTTTGACACATTTGTAAACTTAGACATTTTATGTTATAGCAGTAAAACCAATTTCTTTCGCTATTAACTGTTCAGTTTTCCATCTTCTTTCTGTTCTGCACTTGTGTTCGAATGTTACATTCACGCTGTTATGTTTGCTTACATTTGATGACTGTTGGCTGCTTTACTGGGCAGACCCGGGTTTTAATGAAGCGCAGCAACAAAACCCCTTGGCGCACTGGCCCTCTCGGCAACGAGCTGCGCGGCAGCTCGAGGTCTCACCCGAAGTGGCTATGGGGGGGTTAAGGAATCAGGTTTCCTTAACCTGGGTGACGCGGAGATAGCTCTTCCTTTAATGGTTCCTGCAAAATCGGCGGTCGGACCTTCCCGCAGGCCGCTCGGCGCAGCTGCGTGGATTCCTTCCTTGGCAGGCCTACTGCGCAGTTTCTCCTCTCTAACGCAGCAGGCAACTATCCCTTGCGTCGACGTGCTAAATACTTCCTCACCCTTCACATCCAGCGCAGTAACGCAGTCTGCTCTCGCAGCAGCGACCGCGCGTTACTACCTCTTTAGTACTTAAAACACTTATAGCTATCAAGGGATCTTCCCAACTCACTCAAACAGTCACAAAGATAAGACAGGAGTCTTGCATACACATATAATGAGCTCTAAACATTTATCATTCACGCAAACATTATAACAAGAAGATATAAGCGACCTCATCTCCTCGAGGAAAACCACGTCCACGGGAGTGTTATATTAACCAGAAAAATGATAGAGTTATACAATATGCTGCGCACACAGCTGCAGCCTTAGATCTTTCCAGGAAACTCCACGCACACAGCTGGGAGCCCTTCTCTCAACTAGTCTCCTCTCTATGGAGATTACAAAGGCGCAGACGTCACATAGACTGTCTGGCAACTCAGGGATTAGCTCCTCGGCTATCCGATTTCCTCTCTAGTTCTACACTCTGGGTAGAAAATACAGAAGGATAATCAACACATGATCTATCCTTTAGACTGGATATCTAACAGTCTAACATCTAGCTCTCTCTAACTCTCTAACCCAACGTCTATCCATTACAATTATTCATATATATAGGTGGCCATGACGGTCACACCTTTACAAAACTGTGGGCCTTTCCCAACAGTGATTCCCAAAAACCCTAACCACGCACATGGCTAGGTGTACTGTAGGCGCCGCTTGCAGTCACGTCGCCGCTTCCTGCAGGCTCCATGAATTCCGGCGCAGATTGTGGGTATGGGCGATCGTCCTTCGCCTTCAATGCTCTGGTCCGTTGCTCCTCCTTGATCCGAGCAACCATAACTTCTGTACTTGAGCCTTTAAATGAGGGTAGCTGAGCCCTCTACTCCATCGCCTTATTTATTATGGTAGCTGAGCCACCTTCATTCTTCGATGACGTGCGTGCGAGCTCCGCAATTTCCGGTCCGTGATCTGCGCTGAGATCATCCATCTGGCACCGTACTGCGCATCGTCTCCTTCTTACCCAAAACTTAGTGCTTGTCCCAAAATTAGCACTTTCCTTCCATACTCGTGCTTTTTCCCAAAATTCGCAGCTTTTACTATAGCTGCGACCTTGGCCCCAACAGGCCCCCAACACTCACTTGTGGCTCGCCCTCGAGCCACTCGCACTAGCGCGTGGTCGTTTGATTTGCGCATCTGCTTTTGCTTGAATCTCCGCGAATGTTTTCTGCCACTTTGCAATAGCGGAGTCCAATTCCTCAATACACTGATCAGCTGTTTGCACTGTTTCTGCGGTCGCTTCACCTTTAGTGAGTGTATCAATGATCTCCTGAGACTCGGCAACCTCTTTGATTTTTGTCTCAACCTGGCCAACGATTTCAGCATACTCATCCATGAATGGCTGAATGCTGTTGGTGAGCTTCTCATCTTCAGTTCTGAGCTTGTGCAGTTGCTGCTGCATTTTGCGCACTTCGCCCATTTTCTTCATTTTTGGTAGGCCTGTTAGGGCCTTAGCTTCTTCATTGAGAACAGTGAGAGACTGTTCTGCAGCGTGCACCTGTTCTGACAGTCCCACGGAACCATTTGTTGGCTTGCTCTATCTCGCGCGTCGCCAAAATAACAAGTCTCACAACAACAAGTCGCAAGGCAACGGAACCATTTGTTGGCTTGCTCTATCTCGCGCATCGCCAAAATAACAAGTCTCACAACAACAAGTCGCAAGGCAACGAAACCATTTGTTGGCTGCTTTACTGGGCAGACCCGGGTTTTAATGAAGCGCAGCAACAAAACCCCTTGGCGCACTGGCCCTCTCGGCAACGAGCTGCGCGGCAGCTCGAGGTCTCACCCGAAGTGGCTATGGGGAGGTTAAGGAATCAGGTTTCCTTAACCTGGGTGACGCGGAGATAGCTCTTCCTTTAATGGTTCCTGCAAAATCGGCGGTCGGACCTTCCCGCAGGCCGCTCGGCGCAGCTGCGTGGATTCCTTCCTTGGCAGGCCTACTGCGCAGTTTCTCCTCTCTAACGCAGCAGGCAACTATCCCTTGCGTCGACGTGCTAAATACTTCCTCACCCTTCACATCCAGCGCAGTAACGCAGTCTGCTCTTGCAGCAGCGACCGCGCGTTACTACCTCTTTAGTACTTAAAACACTTATAGCTATCAAGGGATCTTCCCAACTCACTCAAACAGTCACAAAGATAAGACAGGAGTCTTGCATACACAGATAATGAGCTCTAAACAGTTATCATTCACGCAAACATTATAACAAGAAGATATAAGCGACCTCATCTCCCCGAGGAAAACCACGTCCACGGGAGTGTTATATTAACCAGAAAAATGATAGAGTTATACAATATGCTGCGCACACAGCTGCAGCCTTAGATCTTTCCAGGAAACTCCACGCACACAGCTGGGAGCCCTTCTCTCAACTAGTCTCCTCTCTATGGAGATTACAAAGGCGCAGACGTCACACAGACTGTCTGGCAACTCAGGGATTAGCTCCTCGGCTATCCGATTTCCTCTCTAGTTCTACACTCTGGGTAGAAAATACAGAAGGATAATCAACACATGATCTATCCTTTAGACTGGATATCTAACAGTCTAACATCTAGCTCTCTCTAACTCTCTAACCCAACGTCTATCCATTACAATTATTCATATATATAGGTGGCCATGACGGTCACACCTTTACAAAACTGTGGGCCTTTCCCAACAGTGATTCCCAAAAACCCTAACCACGCACATGGCTAGGTGTACTGTAGGCGCCGCTTGCAGTCACGTCGCCGCTTCCTGCAGGCTCCATGAATTCCGGCGCAGATTGTGGGTATGGGCGATCGTCCTTCGCCTTCAATGCTCTGGTCCGTTGCTCCTCCTTGATCCGAGCAACCATAACTTCTGTACTTGAGCCTTTAAATGAGGGTAGCTGAGCCCTCTACTCCATCGTCTTATTTATTATGGTAGCTGAGCCACCTTCATTCTTCGATGACGTGCGTGCGAGCTCCGCAATTTCCGGTCCGTGATCTGCGCTGAGATCATCCATCTGGCACCGTACTGCGCACCGTCTCCTTCTTACCCAAAACTTAGTGCTTGTCCCAAAATTAGCACTTTCCTTCCATACTCGTGCTTTTTCCCAAAATTCACAGCTTTTACTATAGCTGCGACCTTGGCCCCAACAATGACTGTCATCTTATCTTTGTATTCACAATCTTAACTCTGCAAATGTCCTGTGACTATTATAATCTGCCATTCATATATAGGTTTTGTGTATGATTCTGCTGATATGATAGTTGTTTCTCCATGCAATCACTTATTTTTAAAACCTCTGAACGCTAGTGGTTGAGAGCCTCATCTATTTGAGTGCATTAGATATGTTTTGAGTGTAAAAGAGTGTTTGAATCGTCCAAATTGATCCACCCCCTTTTATATATTTTTGTCAAGTTACCAGGCGCTTTCGACTACAGCTTAGAAAGACTCCTGGAGTGATAACATTATCTTACTTGGATGAGAGAGACTTGATCTAAGTGCTTTGAAGATATTAGGGAAATGTTGGTATATTTCCATGTACTCATTCCACCTATGATGACTTCCCATTCATATTTTATAACTTTGATGATCAAAGCCTTCATAGGAATTATCAATAAAAAAGATGAAAATATAATCAAACCCACGATCTACTATATTGATTATTTGTACTGTAGTCATTTCGATGGTCACACTATCCCCCAAAATATCATTTGTGTGGGATACTATTGATCGACATTGATGCATGATTATTTATCTTCATTTGCATACTCCCTTGATGCCAAATGCATGAACTTGAGATCCATGTCCCCATTATCTCTTGGCACCTTGTATCTCCAGTATCCTCATTTGTGACATGGGGTCTCAATCTCATTGGAAATATTAACCTTGAATCACTGAAACAACCGTTATTTTTTTTAATTTTTTAATGCAATAATAATTATTATGTAGAAATTACCAATTAAACAGACATTGTAAATGAATAACATATAATGATATATTTAATAATAGTGATATACTTTCCCCTTTTTCAATGGAATTTTCTTTCCCATTTTTAATGGGTTTTTCCTTCTTTATCCACATTTAGATTGAATCACATCTTAAATGGTTATTTAAATAAGCTTTTCCACATGGAAATCACATCTTCAGTTGTTAGTCAATTAAACAATGTCTTTGTATTCATCTTCTCTCCAATATCATCATCTCCTCTAACAATGTTTCAAGGGCATATTCACTTGGATCAAGCATATAATACTTAGAAATCAAAATAAATACAAAGAATATGGCTATTAGGAAGCAATATGCTCAACATGGCTTGGGAGATTCACACTGCATCTACATGCTCTAAAGAAAGAGCAGACCACCCATATGAGAAAAAACTATTTGTGAACTCAGTATGATTGTCCATACCTTTACGTATGGAAGTAACGTGATTGATCAAGAGTCAAACCCTACAATAATAGCCATAAATTTTTTCCTAATCTAAAAATATAAAGACTTGAACCATGAACATCTCATTTTGTATGATCAATGACAGGATGCATCTCAAAGAAACCTACTAACCCTCATAAATCTTACAAATTATCTTGATGGGAACATTTTAACTATTTATATATGAAACTAATAAGAAAATTCTATCGATCCAAGGATTCAACCACTAGGCTCAAGATTTGTGTTATTCTAACAAGTGAGCTTAGAACCCTAAAATATTATATGCTCCTTCTACACATCACCATTGTATCCCTTAAATGGATCCATTTTCTTCTCTCAATAAAAACATCAAAGGTCCCTAAATCGATTTGCAGAGTTATAACTAGTCACCTTGCTTCTTTCGGGGGAGTCTAAGTGCGCTTGAACACCGAGAACCCTGAAGTAGAAATAGAGAATTCGAGCAACAACATTCCACACTACTTGTAGAATCAGGATAAAATTGTTGGCATAGCCATCATCATTATTGTCATCATCTTCATCATCACCATCTTAGTCATCATCATCGTATTAAATACATTCACATATATAAAACATCATTGCCATCATCATCTTATTAAATAAATTCACATATATAAAACAACATTACCATCATCACCATCAATCCAAAATTACACTTTTAATCACTAAATTCTAATGATGAAAAATTAATAAAATGTAAAATGTAAAATGTTTAGTCTTCTTAAAAAAAAAATACTTATCAAAAAACACAATAAAAAATATTAAAGAACATTAAATAAAGAAATATAAAATTAAATAAAAATCATAAAAATAAATCAAAATCAAAATGGAAAAACAACAAAGAACAAAACCTATGCCCCAATATGCAGGCCTGACTGCCTTGATCCCTCCAGGAGGGGCTCGATGCAAGGATGTTCAACCGGTCTTTGAAGGGAGAAGTAAGATACTAAGGAATGAATGGTCTTGGTTTCGATTGTGGAGATTCTCAAGTCTGATCGTAGGTGTAGCATTTGAAGAATGCTCAGATTAGAAATGCAATCTAGTATCACAACTTGAGGAGAACACCAAATCATTGATGATTGAGGAATGGCATTTCAAAATCTAATTGAGAAAGAGAATCGTTTGTCTTAGCACTTGCAAATATTTTGTAGCTCTAGACATTGAAACAATCTGTGGAATTTATCTAGATTAGGGTTGAACTTACACAGAATCGTCATGGATGTGCAATGTATCCAGAGTTCTATTGATTAGGGATTCGTTTGAAGGTTGTTGTTCCAGAACTGAGTGTGCATTTATAAACCTGGGTATTTTCATACAAAAGATTCAGGAATCTAAGGTTGCGCCATCAATTTCCTTTCAATATAAATTCTAGCAATGCTTGATGAATTCCTATAATACTTCATTGTTTCCAGTAAGTTAGATTCATTCTCTTAATTTACAGTTTTCTTTCAATTACTTGTTTGAGGATGCAAGTGTGCTCCAGATTTGGGGTTTTTCCACACAACCTTGTTACATATGCCAACAATTAAATTCTTAGATTTTCCATCATTTCGTAATGCTATTGTTGATATTTGATAGCGTATGGATTTGAGTATTTGGAGCAGGTCTATGGTCTTTCCCTGCATCATTTATGAAATCCAACAGCTGATGAACCCAATGCCCGATTGATATAGGGAAATTAAGACACATTCACACATTCACAATCTAAGAAAACTTCAGTAGACCAAAATCTATATGTAATCAAACTAAATCCAGCTACCGAGTTGTAAAAACTCATTCTGTAATACTAACTCTCAGACATCCTTCTTGAGAAAACCCAATGCCTGATATAAGGAAATCCAAGCTTCAAAACACCCTTGTAATCTATGAAAATCCCTCTTAATCTTAACAAAATCCAATAACCCATAGGAAGAAACTTTACTCTGATATAGGGAAATCCAAATTCCCCAAAAGAAAAATCCAAATCCTAGTTCAAGAATTTTTCCTCATGCTAGTGGAAACCCAATGCCCAATAATTTAAAATGCAAGTCTGCTACTGATTCTGATATAATGTAGATGGATCGTATCCAAGTTGCAAATGTTATACAATGAGAAATGAAAATCCAAGGAAAAAAGAAGAACTGAAACCAACCTTTGAGGTTTGTAGCACAATTTGTTCATTTCAGTAACAACATTTGTAGCAAACCTCAATATCATACTTTTCCACTCTCAGGTTTCTATGTTCACTAGTTCAGTAACAACCTTTGTCACTCTCTCTACTTAGATATCAGTCACAAAATTCAAGCGAATTTTATGGGACTAATGGTTAAGAACATGTGTTTCTTCCTAGGGGATCATAGGTTCAAATATGGAGAGGGTAGGGTATGTACATATCTTAAACTTTAACAATTATATCACTGCACATAGGGGGGTCCTTTGTCCCACGAGCAATATAATGTGATATTTCAATGTGAGTTTTATCCCTACAAAGTATATGTTTGCTAAATCTTAGTTTTGTGTGTTGAATATTTTATATGTCTACACCTATAAAACCAACATTTGAGCTACAAGAGAGGGCTAAGTCTAACCTATTGAATAGCATAAAGGATTTTGTGTCCAAATTGGGGGTTGAACATTACATCATCTTACATACGACATCAACATCTTGAACACCTATTTCAATTGTAAAATCCCAAATTATAAAATTAGGTATTGTCCCACTATGGTTGAATCTGACATTCTCTCTCCTATAAACGCATTTGTACTTTAGGATATGGCCAATAAGGCCTTGACATGCAATGGATGGGTCTAGGTGGTTAGATTTCACCATTGGGCAGATTGCTTTTCCAACTTATCGATTATCTGTATATGCAACTAGAAAAAAATTTAAGTCTACAATACTTGGAAGGTGTAAGTCAAAAGCTATATTATAGTAGATGCCCATACGAGGTCATTGGGCGGTCACTTAGATGCTCCTTTTCTAGTATTGTTTGTAACAGGACACTCTCTCTACCGTAAATTACATTTGGAGGTGTGAGGATTAGATATTACTTTGTTTTGCACTGTTATATACTTAATCTATGGACTATCTTTGCTAGATGTTGGATTTCCATTTCAATAGAGAAACATGATTACAAAGAAAAAAAAATGTAGATTGCTAAAGGGTCCAAGATTTTGTGACAAAAATTTCTTGCATATTAAAATCAAGTTAATAGAGTGAAAATATAAGAAAATATGTATATTACTAGACTGTCTAAATATAGAGTCGCATCCAAACCTAATTCTTCACAATATTCCTATGGTTATTTTAATGACTACATCCACCAAGGGAGACAAAGGAAGGATTAAACGAAGTGAGGATTAGTCTATAATGAATCTTGTCATAATTCGATGACTTGTTATGGATACTAAAGAGAAAAATTTGAAAACAAATCATTAAAAAATATTATATTTTGTAACCTTAAAATTAAAAGTTTTGGTCTGTAACCTTAAAGATATATGTGATGTAACTCTTCATTGCATTCTATAAGTTGGAAGATTTATAATAATGAATCTTAAATATATATGTGATGTAACTCTTCATTGCATTCTATAAGTTCTATAAGTTGGAATATTTATAATAATGAATCGTTTTCCTCATACATATAAGTTATTATTATTTGTATTTTATTTATTATTTTAATTAAAATTAACCACACACATATTTGATATAGAAACACTATTTTCTTTTATTACATCAATCCTTATAGCTTTCTCAATATGTTCTTTTAATATATCAATCTCAACCATCTCTTTGTGGATTCACAAACATATAGATATTCAGATGTTGATCATAAGAAGTTGGGAATGGTTTAACAGGAAACAATCACAGAGTAAATGGTTCCTAACCAAGATGTGAAATTTGTCATAACACTGCTGCTAATTGGGTTGGTGAGGCACATCACAACAGTTTTGGAATAATTGACATCCCTGAGGTACACAACAAGGGTTTGGAGCAGAGAAGGAATGTTGATGGAACAAAGCTAGTTTTGGGGCTTGTACAAAGGGTTTGGAAATAGCTGTCGGAATTGATGTTGGAGGGGAATCCTCCTCTCCTTCCCCCACTAAGATTGATTCCTTTGAAAGACTGGTAGCCGCACAAGGGAAACAATCAATTTAATCACTTTCATCTAGATTCATGAAGAAAATCGATGGTATCCTTGAAGTTGAAATGCCCCCGATGAAGGGGAAAATGATGCTAAAGATGAGGATAGGTGGGGCAATGTTGTCGAAGATTCGAGTGGTATTGATTTTGTAAAGAAATAGAGTGGAACATGAAATTCTCAGAAGGTCAAGGGCTTAAGGATCGTTGATATTTGTAAGATAATTAGTGTTGATGCGGAAGATGATGAGAACTTGCATTAGGATTTGGATGAAGACAAGATGATGCTAAAACTGTTGAAAATCATTAGAGTTCACCCTGTTATACTTACAGGTTTCTCTGTCGTGTTTTAGGTTTTTGATGTTTGATAATTTCTAACTTTGCAACAATTTCTATTTGTTATATTTCTTTGGATTTCGTGTATATCAAATACTACAAGAAATTGTTTGGTCTAGTATACACATGGTTATGGGTACCCACAACCTACCTACAATCCATACAATTTGTATATTCTAGGAGTTGTATTGGGAATGGATAGTCAATTTCTTAGTCACCAACCATATTATACTGCTCCCATATACCAGCACTCAGTCTCATCTCCTGGTTATTTCCCATCTTCTTTACAATATGGTCAGGAAGTTCTACCAGCTAGTTCTTTTGAACTAGGGCCTGTGGTTGTCGATACGCTGAATGCAAATGGCATCAGTGTAAGTTGATCAACTACCATCCCACTGCCAGGTCACTCGGGGAAAATGATACCTACTAACATGCCCTTTTTCAGGGGCGTGCTACCTTTTGGGACAACCAACTCTGATCAAAACACAAAAGGGTCAGCTCGAGCATCTGAAGGGCAACAACAATCTTCTGTGTCTTCAGGACAGAGTGCAACACAAAGAACTACAACCCCTATACTCCTGAGAATCCAAGGACAATGAGTCAGGTGCAATCTTAATTAAACAAATGCATCAAGTTAGTTCTCTTGGATTGTCTTTTGTGCTTTTTGGTGGTGTTTAATCTTAAATATTCCTTATTTATTTTTATATATTATGTGTGACAGATTTGTTCTCTAAAATTTAGGGTCTACAGCTGAAGCAACAGTAAGATGCTAATGCTCAAGGTCCACTTCAAACAAAAGTTTACATTCCACTTGGAAAGGTATCTTCATCTTATAATCAAATAAAGGTGTCTGTAGTACTAGTTAACAATTCTACATATTTCAACTTTTTCGGGCGTGGATACATGGGCATTGAGAAACTGAACCAAACTATACAAGTCAACAGATCCCCAATTAATGGCAATAGCAGTTCATATGTGTTAAGTGAACAGAATTGGGGTCCTCGGATTAACAGGATTAAGAACCAGTGGATATCTCCAACAGGTATCTCAAATACTGGAGCAGAGCAAGTGCTAGGAAATAATGAAGGTTATTATCCCGCTAGTGTGATAGATGAGTATAGTCGTGCTGATTTTCCCACCAGTTATGATCATGCCAGATTTTTTGTAATAAAATCTTATAGTGAGGATGATGTCCACAAGAGTATTAAATACAGAGTATGGTCAATCACCCCCAATGGTAATAAAATATTATATGGGGCATATTATGATGCCCAGCACAGAGTAGTAGGAAGTCTAGGAAGTTGTCCAGTATTCTTGTTTTTCTCAGTAAGTTGTGTGCATGATCTCTCTTGCTGTTAGTTCTGCAAGTATTTATTATTTTGAGGATTTCTTGCTCATGATTGACTCATCAAACATTTATCATTTCTTTTTCCACTCTTCCATGTATGGATCATGCCAACTGGTGTCTCTAATGCAATCACACTGTACAGATTAATGCGAGTGGTCAGTTCTGTGGTGTAGATGAGATGATTGGTCCTATGGATTTCAAAAGCACCGTGGATTTCTGGCAATTGGAAAAATGGAGTGGTTGCTTCCCAATGAAGTGGCATATCATAAAGGATGTTTCAAATTCTAATCTCTGTCACATCATTTTGGAAAACAATGAAAATAAGCCTGTAACAAACAACATAGATACACAAGAGGTACACCCAATATTTTTTTTTTCTTTCTATATTTAATGTTGTGCCATGTATTTTCCCTCTTTTATTTAGAGATACATAAATGTTTTCCTTTTCCTATGTTGATGTATACCGTAGTTTTTATTTTCATATTTAAAGTTCTAAAGGTTTGCCATAGCTCATGTGTTTCTAAAAGCCCATTTTTCTTAGTCATTAATTTAGTTTGAGATTTCCTGGCATTTGTCAACATTCTTTCTTACACATCACAGTTTATTAATTTCTCCCAGAAGTATCCTTATTGAATGTCCAATATCATCCATTGACTTCTGCCCCATTTATATTTCTTTACAAATGATCTATTTTCCTAGTTGTCTGTTATGTGTATTCAATTTCCATTTTGAAAGCAACTATTTTGTATATACTAAAAAATGGGATGAGTTTCCCTATATCTGCAGATTAAATATGTATAGGGTATGGAGATGCTGAAAATTTTCAAAAACTAGTCAACAAAAACATCAATATTTGATGATTTTGAGTATTATGAGGACCGTGAAAAAGCTATTCAGGACAAGAAATTGAGGCTTCATGCTAAACAAAAACCATTAGCACGTGTTGGGGCTCAGATCGATTCAAATAAATATGAGGAGTATTTGCGTCAATTAGATGGAAAAGTGGAAAATTCGAGTGATTTAAAGATGATTGATCATGGTACCCCCGTGTCTTGTGTAAGAAAGTGACATAAAACATATTGTTTCAGTTTCTCTTATTGAAAGGGGCGAAGAGAGATGCCAGATCAAGGTGGTTGGTTCAAAGAAAGATGATTACAAAGGAGTCAATGCAAATAGTCTAGTTTATCCTATTATTGAAAGGAAGGAAGAGAGGTCCCAGATCAATGTGGTTGATGCAAAGGACAATCGCAAAGGAGTTAATTCTAACAACTCAAATGTTTTAACAGTGGGCACTGTGGATATTGACACAAGAGGAATTAATTATGACAACCCAGGTGTTTTAACACATTGATAGGCATTTTATTTCTTATTTTGTTTAATTTGCAGAAATATAGGCTTGGAAAACAACCCTTTAAGGAGTTCAATGATCAATCAAACAAGGATGGTAAGAGACATCCCTGCTTGTCTACCATTTTAGCTCTATTTTGATCAATGTGTATTACCATACTGTATATTATTACAAGAATCAAAATCGGATGCATCATGATCGAGTCCATTAGTTATTGATCCATGTGAAACCTTTCAAGTAGTAAATTTTACATAAACCATTTGTAGGCTACAACATGCAAAATGACCCTAGCTACTGAATTTCAGATTTTCAATAACAGATGGTCAACAAATTTTTTGAAGAAGGAAGAAAAACACTTGCCATAATTTTTTAAAGTATAGAGCATAGATACAATCTGTCAGAGGATTAATCCATCCACGGGCTACCATTTCAAGCCATTTCAGGCAGGGACGTGTTTAACAGGGTCTATGGTTCCTTATTTATAGAACATCACGCATTCCAATATTCTTCTAGTGAATATCCTTAGAGGATGGGTGGAGATGTCATTGCAATTTCCATTAGCCTAATGTCATAAGTTTGGCTATGATTAGGGTACCAAATTTTTCATGTCATCTACATTGAACACTGAATTTTCCACTCAAAAGTTGTCATTTTACATCAAGGTGATGTCTTCAATACTCTTGTAATATTGCCATTCTATTTATAATGCCTACATTCTTTAGTAGGATCTCCTATGATTTTAGGATTTTCCAGGTATTAGCCATAGCCAGAGAGTGTGTGGTATGTGTTGAGGTGAGAACAAGATGGAAACCTAAAAATCTTCAACCATGTAAAATACATGGCCCATCAAACATGCAAACATATAATGGATAACAAAAGATCAAACAATCAATGAAATTCTCATGCAACCATACTAGCATAGTTAGCAATGTTGTCTAAAATTAAAACAACAAATTATTTTATTTAAGGTGCCTTTAAATTTGCAAATAGTTATATCAAAACAACTTATATAATATTGTGGTCTACAAAATATTATGGGCACAAAACAAGGATTGGGTAATAACCCTGATACACATCACATGTTTAAAAATAATTATAAATGTATTGTAGCTGTCAATTTGTGGACATCAACTAATCCAACATGCACCCTTATGGTAGTTTCTTCTCGTACTTCTGTTTTATTGGGAATGAAGAAAACGATGAAAACCCAATGGTTGGCAAGGCACAGGAGGAAGAAATCACTGCAGAAAATAATGTTGTATTGAATTTAGGTCGCCCACCATGTTTTAGGCCTCAGGAAAGGTTCACGTTGCAAATGCTAATGGAGATACACGCTCTCGGTCTTTCAATACAGCCAAAGGTTCCTATTCAAGCATAGGTGACAATAATTTTGAGAAAGGTTCATTCTCTGGAAATTTTGTTACTGACAAGCTCTCATCCAGGTATCAAAGTGCTTGAAATGTTGCTGAGAAATTTGTTAAGTCACTTCTAGGAAATTCCAAATCCAAGG
The DNA here is from genome assembly GCA_027924585.1 of Larix kaempferi. Taxonomy (NCBI): domain Eukaryota; kingdom Viridiplantae; phylum Streptophyta; class Pinopsida; order Pinales; family Pinaceae; genus Larix; species Larix kaempferi. The sequence continues at coordinate 2,332,426 of BSBM01000705.1, forward strand.
AAACTAATTTCGATGTCAAGAATACATCAGATAAGGAATATCTTATACATGGTGATGGCCGAATCCGCAAGGATTTTCTAAAATCCATTCATGCATTAGTATATGAACTTGGAAGCTGTGGCAGTCGAGATACTAAACAATCGTACTTGTCCAAAATTTTTGAGGGTTCTTCTCAAATATTGGGATATAAACATGGGAGTTTAAATGAGGAAGGGAAACTTCCCACTGGTCAAATATGTAGCGTGGAAATATCATATTTTCAGTTGGAACAAAAGGAATTGGATAAAATCCAGTTTCAAATGTGATTTGAAGGCGCTATCAAATGAATAATGAAACAAATGAAGAGTTAGAAAAGAGAGCAAATGAAGATGGAGACCAGGCTGTGTTGTTGTCAAAATAGTTAGAATCACTAAAGTGGTATAAATGTTCCACAATTGGAGTGATAGGTCCAAAGAAGTCGCGAAACCTTTTTCAACCATAGAAGAGCATGCGTTGTATGTAGTAACTTCCTCTATCCATATTCATCACCTTGTTGTTGCTTCCTTATATCTTTTCTTTTTACTGATTGTTGGATACCATAGTTGTATCCAATACAAATGTGTTAACAATGCATTTCATCTATACGTTGAGTACATTATGTCATTTTATTCATTGACATGAATATAAGAGGTTGAAGCATATATTTCTTACAATAGTCTTTTAGGAATTGTTGTCTCCCCATGTAGGAGCCAGGTAGTATTAATATTTTGTTTATACATTTAAACCTAACATTTAAAAGATTATTGTTTCCATAAATCTTGGTTTGAATTATGTAGAGTTTAGGTGATCATCCCAAGTGGTAAATGGAATAGCAAGTAGCAACATCATTTAGGTTGTCTTGTTGTTGGTTTTATGTTTCAGTTTTCTTTAATATTTGATGATTGAAAATGTCAGTAACTTTTATGTTGATTTGCATGTTGTTTGACATGTTATTGACATAAAAATGAAAATATTGGTTGGGGTGGAAAAGACAATGGTCCAATATCACAACATGATCAATATGAGCATGCATCCTAGGGAGGACAATAGTCAAAACCTAGAGATGATAGAAAAGGTAGCGAAATTAGGTCAAGACATGGCATTCAAGATGAAGATAATAGGTCAATACCTTCAGCAAAACCTATCCAAAGGTCAAAAGATGTTGGAAATCAAGACAGTCAGACTGCAAGACATAAAGAGGAAACTTCAAAAGAGGATGTGATACAGTCGAGGTATGATGAGAAAAGAGCAAGCCATAATAGATTAACAGATGAAGAAGGTGGTATCTCATGGCATGATGAAAGTCACTACATTGACAAAGCATCTAGCAGGAAGAATGATCATAACAGGAGAGGATTTGGCTCAGGATCAATTGATGTATCTGAGAGAGATGAAGTTAGGAGATCTAGGGATCACAGTAGAAAATATTATTATATAAATAAAAATGATGACCGGTGAGAAGCAAAATATGTTCGCTTGGGGTCAAAATATGCTGATGAGAAAAATGAAGATAAGAGATCAAGGGATCACAGTAAAAGAGATTATGATAGGAATGAAAAGGATAATGGTAGGAGAGAAGCAAAATTATTTTACTTAGGGTCAAGGGACATTGATGAGAGAAATGAAGATAAGAGGTCAATGGATTACATTTCTTTCAATTCTACCACGAATTTATTTATAGTTAATAGCCTATGGCTAATTGTTTACTATTATCATTTATAGGTTCAGAACGCAAGGACCATGAACAAAACAAGGTAGTTAACTGGCTACAAGCTACTTCTAGGCTCAAATTGCTTACCATTGGCAGGGTCTGAAGCTAAGTTTCTTTCTAAGGAGGATGATGTACTTCTTTCTATCACTTCTGAGAATACAAGACCAATAATCCCTATCTACAGTTTGAATATCTTGATTCTGACATTCGTGAAGACTTATGTCAAATTATTAAGTATTCTTGTGATGAGTTATGTATAACGGTGGAACAATTTGATAAATTGATGAGGATTTGAACATCATTCTTAGATCCTATGATTGATGTCCCTCTATGAACTCAAGGTGCATAGGACATAGAGGAGGCAGTGAAAGTGAAGAAATATGTTGCAAAAGGTAGTGCAGCAAGTATAATATGGGAGAGTGATGCCAGTGTTGGAGATGATATTTCAAACACTAATTTGAAACAACCAACTCCCGTTGGTAATGTTGAGGAAAATTTAACAATGGGAACAACAATTTCCTCTAGGATTAGAATGGAAAATGGTGAGAGTACCATCTAGGGAGATGGTATTCATGAAAATGGCCCGAATGGGCATAAAAGTGAAGGTGGAAAACCTTATTTTTCTACACCTGCTGTTGATGAGATGCCTAAGAAAGTTGTTGAGGATTTGTCTTGGAAGCTGGAAAAGGAAACAAAATCAAGAGAAAAGGTTTGTAAGGCTCTGAAATTGCTAGGCTCCATGCACAATAGCTATATGTTTCAATATAGAGAATCCTAAGGGTGATAGTACATGTTGGCAATTAGAGCTTACTGCTGCACAAAATGAGTTTATGGCAGTTACAACTGAGCTAGAAGATGCCAAAAAGGAGCTTAGAAAGCTAAAACAAGCATCCCAGACTTGCATGGAAACTAAGGCATTTGCCATCATAGATGGTGAATTAAATTATTTTTGTTGTGTCCATAACAGAAGGTAATTCTCTAATAAAATAATCATTGGATCAGACTCTGCCATATTTTAGTATTAAATTTAATGCTGGTGAAAATCATGCAGAGAAACTCTTTTTCTTCCATCTAAACAGTTCATTTTGATTCTTGGAAAACTTTCCATCTTCCATTCTGCAAATATAGTTGTATAAAATGGTTCTTCTTTACCATGTGTTGCAACGGTCTATCTTATGATTCTTTTGGGATTGATGCAGCATTTATTTTCTCTTTTCAAAATTTTCTTTAATTCTTTTGGAATATGCTAAAGATCAAATTTTGTTACATAAAAAAATTATGCTTTTCCTTTTGACGTGAAATATGGTTATGGTCTTTTATATATGGATTAAGCCTCCAGCAGATTTCAAACATTAGTGATGTCTTGTTTGTTATGTTTCTTGACTAGGGAAAATTGTATCTCTTGCTATTGGGAACAACAACGCTTAGCTTGGTAATAAAATGAACATTGCTATTTTCTTCTTGAATGATTTGTGAAGTGTTTTTTTTGGCATTTTATGTGTAGTATATAAGTTGTATGAAATATTTTCAGGTCACTATTCCTTTTCTATTTAGAATGATTCCAGTAATAATGCATTTGGGTGTATTGATGGGTTGGTTCCCTCCTGACAGCAATCAAACAAAGGTTAGTTTCCTTTCACTGTTATTTTTTATCAATTTATGCCTTAGGCAAGATATTTTGCAGCATCTGCAAGTATCCTGGATATCTCCTCATTTTAAGGATTGTAGCATGCAGGTATTGTCAAAGGAGCGAGATTGAATTTTTTGAAATGCTAGATGCTGGGACTATGATGTTGGTTACTATCCAAAACGTTCAGATGCAATAAAATATTAAGCTTTGGTTAGGAGGCAGCTCACCTTTCTAATTGAAATTATGTACTTTGGATGAGGTCTAGTGAATGATTTATTAGTAATGAAAGGTTTCCTTTTATGGTGTTTTTTTCATTTTGTGTGTATTACAATCACAATTCAGAGACACTTCTATATTGGGTAAGCTTATCCCAGTTGGAGTTGTTGTTGGTGTCATTTTAACAGCTTTGTGGCCAGTTTTCTTTCTGGTCACTAGGGAGAAGGATTTATTTGATGTTGGAAATGATGTTGACCAATCAGTGCCTTGTTCTAATAGAAAAGGAAAAGTAAAAGGAGGTTTGAGTAGAGAAGAGGTTGGATCCAAGTTTAATGATCTGATAGAGACTTACAAACAACAAGAACCAATAAGATCAGGTGATTCACTCCTTCACGATTCTCCTTGCACAAAAAGCAAATTCCTGGACATTGCCACGATTTCTTTTGGAGGTTATCCCTGGTTATAACTCTGCTTGATAGGGCCAACCATAAGAAGATTCAAATCTTTAGAGGCATCTTTAGTTTCCATACTACTAACCACCACCAGAAGTCCCCTTCTTTGGGAGTTGGAAACACTAATGAGTATCTCAGTTAGAAAAATAATATACATTCACAAACTTCACTTGCAATTGCAACTTGCCATGATTATACACTTTTTAAATAAGGGAAGTTACATGGTGTTCCAATTGCATATGTAGTTTAAGTAGTTGATTATGACAATGATCTTGATTATGATTATGATAACGTTTCACAGTTATTGAATTGAAGCTTCACAAGAATTCAGTTGGGAGAGACTAGAGATTTGGACAACTTCAGACCAAAACATTTGGCGGCTTAGAAGTATATAAATTTCAACCATTTAGCTGCAACCAGGTTCTTTTTAGGTTTTTCTTGTCATTTTGAAGTTTTTGAACTATTTTCATTTTGGGTAAATTAGATTATTTTCTTTTTCCTCTGCATTCGTCACTACCGTTATACCTTCCTAGGGTAAAAGTTTTAAAATGGAGAAAGAAAGGCTGTCTGCCCGGTCTGAAATGAAACCACCACAAGTGATCCCTATAGCAGTTAACCCTAGAAAATCCCTAATCCAACATTTGGAAAAATATACGAAGAAAAAGAAGAAAAATAGTGTATGTTTCCAGGAATGTTCACTTCAATAAAGAGCTCAAAGATGATGCTTCACACGGTTGCTGAAAATGTTGTATTCTCTAGTTTGGATGTGAAATTTAAGAAACCTCAAGCTTCAAGGTACTCCCAAGTGAATGAAAATATAACACCTCAGTGTGTTGAACATGCAAGGGGGTCTTCTAGTACAGAGAAGGAGTCTTTCGGACATGAAAATTCAAATGAAATGTACAATGTCCAAAATAGGGAGGAGGCAGATGATGCAATCACAGAGTTTATGATGGCTAATGGGTTAGGATAGGGTGTTCAATTATCATAGATGGGTGGACAAATATATGTAGAATCCCTTAATAAAAATTATTATGAGCTCTTCAAAATGACCTTAATCCCTTGATAAACATTACTGTGAACTCTTCAAAAGGGCCTTACTTCTTGAGAGCAGTTGATTGTACTAGAAAAATGGACTCATGCTTCCAATATGAGGTATTGAAGGATGCAATCAAGCAGGTTGGTCCTTCTAATGTTGTGCAGGTCATCACAGATGCAACACCAATTTGTCAAGTTGTTGGGTTATGATACAAGACATGTACAAGCTGCTTCTTGTGTGCATGCATCAAGTGCACCTTGTGAATCTTAACATGTTTCAAATTATTTTTTATAGATATGCTTGGTTGTTTAGTGTTTATCATCCACATTGACAAAGATAATCACCAACCCTGGACTTGTCTTACTCTAGGGCACTTGATTTGGATAGTTAACAATTCATGGCCTGATATACAATGTCTTGGAATTCTTATTATTAATACTTGGAGAAAAACAAATAATTTAAGTTGTTTTCTACAGTGTAAGACTTTTTAGTATTCTAATGAAAATATATTTCTTCTTGCAGGTCATATTGTCGATGAGAACCATGAAGGTTTTGCTCATGTAGTCTACATGCATTTTCCTTCAAAAAACGTTTTGGATTAGTACTATAAAAATAATTTCTATCAAGAGTTCAGAATGAGTATATTATTCCATATTTCCATGTATGAGCTAACATGTAAACACTTATACATAGCATTCTTGAATTTAAATTTTATTTGCTTGATGCATTACTTTTGCAGATTAATTTTCAAAACATTTTTCTTGACTGCTAAGTTCAATAAATATCTTCAGAGGTAGTTCAGGGATATATTCCAACTATCAGATGTTTTTAGTGTAAACAAGGAAAACGAGAAATATAGAGTTTCCAGGGTAGTTCTTTCCTGCTATCATCTATTTCATTGCAAGATGCTGTAAGGAGCTTCTGCATTGTTTATCTGCTATCATCTATTTCCTTGCAAGATGCTTGTCAGGAGTTGATATTATTTGTTTCAAGGATCGGTGTTGATTTATGACTTACCATGATGGGTTCAACTATTGTTGATGAAAAGTGCAGGGGAAGACATTTTCTTTGGGCCACTAGGCCGGAATTCTCACCAGGTTATTGAATACTTTGAGGTAAAGACTCGGCAGATTCTTGCAGTGATTTTCATGAAAGCAGACAGTTGTATGATCGTTCTTTATGTGAGTTTTTATGCATTTTTTCAACTCTGATTTGATACTGACTAGTTTTGTTCCGGTCAAAATGATAGAAGGAACAACTACAAATGGAGACTACCATCTTCCCTTTAAGACTGGGGCATTTTTATCCAGGACTCCAATGATGCCCGTGATTTTAAGATACCCATATCAATGCTTTAGTCCAACATGGGATACTATATCTAGAGTAAGAATTTGTTGCCATATTTTCCAGACTTATGAGTTATGATGGGGAAAATTTGAAGGCAGTTCTACTGAGCATGTGTGGGGATTCACTTTTTTATGTTGTTTGGGTACTTTCTATTTCTTCTTATTATTAAATTTCGGCTTGTGATATTCCATTCTTGGTGTTCAAAGTGAAATATAGAGAAAATCTCAATACATGGTTGGAAACTTTGATATATTCTCTAAGATTCATATTGCTAGGAATACCTAGGTCCTAAACATTTCAATGGATTGAAATACACTATAATACAAATGGCACAAAAATGGAGAGCACAACTGACTATAATCCAATTAATATTGAAATAAAGAATAACATGACAGTGGCTACATAAGAGTCTTCTTTTTGGATGATTTTGAGTGTTCCCCTTTGCTTTGATCAAAATTTGATTTAAGAGTGTTCAATGTAGCCTTTAGATGGGCTTGATCTCATGGGGTTAATTCACCATGTTAGATCAAATTAAAGAAAATATCTTCAAAGGAAAGAGTTGTATCACCCTTCATAAATAAAGGGATACTATAGAATATGATAGCAAGATTTGAATCTAGGAGATAAATTATTTTGAATAATACTTACATTTTCGGAATATGATTTAGCCTTTTTTCCTGATGTTATGATGCTAGACTTCAGGTTTCTAAACCTTGAAATATACACCTCAACAATCTCGTAGTCACCCATCTTGAGATTTGAAAGTTTGTTTTGAGTCAGTTGAATCAAGTGGTATTCACAGTTCCAAAGATATTCTTCAAAATGTCTTGTATTTATTTTGCAACTTTATTGTCCCTGGTATGATGAATCAAAATCTTGTTCAACATAATAGTGTGATCATCCCTAGAGCTTCATCCTTGTTCAAACATATGATTTTATAACTATATTTTCCATCAGCATGAATGGGTTTTGTCAAATACATCCATAAGACTTTGCTTTGAAGAATGATAATCATTTGATCCACCCAAGTATGATAATCAACTCCATTCAATCATGGAAACATCTACTCTTTGGATCCATATAGGCTAAACAGCAGCAAGAACCCTCCAAATGAGAGAAATGAAGTCTTCAGAATTTTTCCTTTATAGAACCAAAGGTAAAAAACATAGGTAACCCTAGGAAAGGAGGTGCCAACTTTGAACAATAGTGAAAATAGTGTAGGAATGCCCAAGAAAGCCATAGAAGAGAGGTCCTGGCCTTAGAGAGGGTTTAAATTTCTATAATCCCTAGAAAAATCACAAAAAGAAGAGGATCCAAGCTAGGAATCATTAATAGGGATCATTTATAAGCAAACTTCCAATTCCAAGTTGGAAACTTCCTTGGAATGGGTAAGTTCTGTGAATTTCTTTACCTACCTCGCTTACTAGAAAAACCTTACTACCGCGAATGAAACCATGTGTATCGAAAATACACTAAGCTTACTATTTGGTAGTATGTTCATGGTAAGAAGATGGGTTTCCTTTGTCGTTTTCTTGCATTCCATGCATGAATTATACTACCTTTAAGGTGAAATTTTTGTGTAAGGATGTGGTATATGCTGTGGACCCTTCCTGCCCTTTTCTAGAAATTTAGGTGCCTAGAATTATATGTAATTTGAAGCTCAATTATTTGTATTTTTTTCAACCGATGACACTACTCTTTTGTAGTGAAATTATTGTTGTTATGTTTCTACCAATCCATGACAAACTACTTATCTTGACTAAATATATATGCATCTGTAGAAGGTGTTGCTAATGCTGATCTAGTACTCCTAGTAACGATAAGGACAATGACTAGGAATACTCTGGCTTGGGCTGTGGCATGTGAGCATGATCAATGGGGCCATGCAATTACAGTTAAGTTGCATGCTTATGTATCATTTCAAACATGTTCAATTGAAAGTTGTTATCTGCCATAGTTTCATTCTTCAAAAACTTATTTTTTGGAAAAAGTATTTCATTTAATAGGTAAAAGTAAATTATTTGTTCAGGTCATGTAAATGTAGCACCTCAACATCTAACAACTGAGGTTGAAACATTACTTTTTGCAACACTAATACATGAGGTAAGCCATCTGTATTTTTATTGACTAGTTTATGAGCCATTTGTTCTTGCTGAGCCAACTGATGAGTAGGGATCACGACATACACCCAAAAATAGATTGCTTATTCACTATCTTGTTCAAATTAAATATTAGTGAACCGAGACAAAAAATAATATATTCATTCACACAAACATTAGCATGTCTATATTAGCAATGAATCAACTCCAGATTCCCATTAAGTTTATGAAAATGTATGACAATGTATGGACAACTTGAAGTTGAGAAAAATATTCAAGCAACTGACTATTCAAGTATTCACAATCTCATGATATCGCATTTATCATCTAGTTAAGGGATACAAACGTTTCGTCTTATAGTTTATTCATATTGTCTATATTGAACAAAGTACATAAATTCTCATAGTGGAAGAGATAGACAAGGAAGATGATTCGTCTTCTATATTGGCCTTCCATGCACAAACTATTGAGCTCCTCAACTGCATCAATATGTCATGTCTACAATAAGAATCATTGCACTATGTTATGAAATGGATATCACATGATTGAAGTTTGTGTCTACAAATTGTATGCAATTTTATTCAGCATTTTTGTTGTTTTAGTAAGTAATCAAAAATTTTGGAATTATAGTTCTTATGCCTTGTGAGGATTGCAAAGAGCAGGTTGCTCTTGCATGATAATATGTAGATATTTGGGTACATGTGGATATCCTGTTACAATCATCTCTTGAACATTCTTATTGTATTTTCTTAGACTTAAAAATAATGCAATATGGGTGTTAATATTGCTCATCTCCCTAATTATTGAAGGGTCCTAGCTCAATGGTAGAGTGCCTTCCTTACAAGAAGGAGGTTGGTGGTTCAATTCCTCCGCACCCTATTGATATTGCAATATTGGTATTTTTAATAAAATATATTTTATTATGATTTATTATGGCTATAGATAGAGTTTCAAACCGTATTTGTATGTTTCTACAAGGGGGGTTCTAAGCCACTTTCATATGTCACTACGAGGGGGGTTCTAAGCCACCTTCATATGTCACTACGAGGGGGGTTCACAATTGCCCTTGTATGTTACAACGAGGGGGGTCTAGAACAACCCTTGTAGGTACCTATGAGGGGGTTATAGAACAACCTTTGTAGGTACCTACGAGGGGGGTTTCAAACCGCCTCTATAGGCCTCTACGAGGGGGGTTCCAAATCGCCCCTATAGGCATCTACGAGGAGGGTTACAAACCGCCCCTATAAGAATCTACAAGGGGGGTTTTAAACTACCTCTATAGGCCTCTACAAGGGGGGTTCAAAACTGCCGCTATAAGCCTCTACGAGGGGGATTCTAAACTGCCCCTATAGGCCTCTACAAGGGGGGTTCCAAACCGCCCCTATAGGACTATATGAGGGGGGTTCACAACCACCCCTATAGGCCTCTACGAGGGGGGTTCCAAACCACCCCTATAGGTTTGTATGAGGGGGATTATGAGGGGGATTCAAAGCCGCCCTCGGAGGTCTTTATGAAGGGAGTTCAAAACCGCCCCCATAGGTCTCTATGAAGGGGTCTACGAGGGGGGTTTAAAACCACCTCCGTAGACCTCTACGAGGGGGGTCACAAACCACCCCTAAAATTCACTTTTGGGGGTGGTTCCAATCTCGTCAAAAGCCACACTTAAAGCGAAATTTTTTTAACATTGGTGCCTTTAGGGGCATTTTTTCCAAAACCGCCCCCAAAACCACCCCCCCCATAGGTCACTTTTGGGGGCGGAAGACAACCCCCCCTAACGGCCAAAAATGTAGTAGTGCTCATACAACACCACAGTGCATTAGTACAATCATAAGTGTCATAACCCTAATCACTGAATGTCTTCTATCATTCACACGCATTCATACTTTTACTAGGATGATAAGACAAGTCAAAAATTAATCAACATTGTACTAACCTCAATAATATGAAGACAAACATATCATAAACTTAATCATGAACAGATTTCAAAACATACCTGTATCTCCTCAAGTCATACCTATCGGGATTTCTTGTAGTCTTCTTATGTAATCCCATAGCCTCATCTCCCTTTGGAAATGGCGATTCTTCACTTATGAAGGTGTCCAATTCATTCTCTTCTAGGATTAACCCAATCCACTTTGATTTGTTGAAACTGGATATGGAGCTGGATTAGGGTTTTTCAGAGAAACCCTAAAAATTCAAACATTGAATTTCAAACTTCTGATTGGATGAAAAGATGCACCTTGCTAAGCTGACCAAGCTGGTATACTTCAATTTTGAAATCTCCAAAATTTTACCCCTCAAAATTGACTTTGAAAGTTTTGGATCTAAAGCTTCTGTCAAATTCTGGTTTTCTGGACAAAATCCTGAACTAGGGTTTGATAGATCCCGGGGTTCTACCCAACCAAATAATTTGATCTTGGTCTCTAAATTTTGATTTTGCTGAGTGGAGAAATCCTATGCTGAGATCACTCCAAAATTCCACTTCTGTCAAAATCCCTAATTTCCCGCAGCACTAACAAGCCAAAAATGAGAATGCTCAGAATCCAACTCTATTTCACAAAATTATGTGCCTTATTGTTTTTGGTGCATCTCTGAAATTTCAGATCCACGGGGTCTGAAACTTCAGCCTATGGTAGCCTGGCCTGTCATATTTCCAACCCCATAGGTCTGACCTCAAATGGATTCTCTGAGAAAGAGATATTCCAAATGTCGCAACATGACCTGTTTATGGGATGAAACAGTGTAGCGAACTTGTACGGAGTGCCAAGTGTCATTTTTTCTACTTCGGCCTTTGAAAAGAGGACCTGGGAAACTACAGTCCATTCCCTTACTGAAAATTTTTACATAATTTAATTTGGAGCTTCCTAGCCCAAGTTGTGACCTTTTTTCCTATGTCACTTGTTTATGACTGAGATCTGGAAGAGGCAGAAACCTTAAATTTTATAGATCATAAAACAAAAAGTACAATCAATCAGATGTTTTGCTTCAGACACAAGGTACATGGGGATGTTATCTTCGACCTATAAACGTTTCAGATCCTAAACCTTTTCCAAAACTGATTTATAGAAAAATTTCCACGATGACTGGTTTTTTCTATATCAAGCCCTAGCTTCCAATTTGTCGCAAGTGCAACACATGTCATAAATTCCATACAATGCCTTCTTTCAGGCTAGCTCTGATACCATGTTAGTTTTTCATCATTTAATTCAATATGATATAGGATCTTAACTGAGAGAACAACATGTACATCATATAAAACATAAGAGATTGTAAGTGACAAGAGACACAAAGCATTTCACCGGGGAAAACCAAGAAGGTGAAAAACCCCGCAACTTCCTCGGAGATAGAATAAGCACCAATACAAAGATCACCAAGATGAATCCCGAAAGATAAATGTCTATAGAAGCTAATCCTCCTCCACTTGTGTGCACTCGTCCTCACTCTCACTAATGCGAAGTGAGTGAATGAGTGAATGTGTCAAATGAGAGAGTCACACTCTCTATTTATACTTTTACTTTCACTTGACCTTTAGTCAACTAGGTAGGCCCCAACTTAACCAATTAACATAATGCTGACTGGGCCGACCCCACTAGGGTGGTCTAATAACCCATCAAATACAAGTTATGACACTTACAATATAACTTGCGACACTTGCAAGTACAAATGACGAAACTTCCAATCGGAGGAATAATACATCTCCGTTGGGGATACCATAAAGTACAAATGTAATACATATAATATACAAGTGAATATCTTCCAAAGTTACAAATACATCAACACATAAAAGGAATACAAGCAAGGAGAAGCGGATGTCGGCACAAATCGGAGCATTTGATGTCGACTCCATCATTCTAGATTTGGGTTCGGATGTAAATATTCTGACCAAACAGATGTGGAAGACAATGGGAAAGCCGCGGATGACCTGGTCACCAGTATAGCTGCGACTGGTGAATCAGAGCAAGGTCACTCCGCTCGGTCAGGTATGTCAACTTCCAGTTGAAATTGAAGGGATCAGAATGTATGCTGATTGCTATGTCATTGAAATTGTGGATAACACCAGTCCCTATTTGGTACTTCTGGGGATAGACTGGGCCATGGATAATTAAGCGATTATCAACTTTAAGAAAAGGATAATGTCATTCGAGAATCAGGATATGAGAGTCATCGCACCATTGGATCCTACGGAAGGACTGTGCTATACAAAACCAGCTAGAGACGAGTTTGCAAAAGGGTGGGACAATTTGTATAACATTTCTAAATATTATGTTAATCCCACCGCCGATGGAGAATTAGGATGCCACAATGCCAACTCAGCATCCTCAGATTCAGACAAGGCCCTTGAGAACTCGCAGAACCAGTTACATGAAGTTTCCTTTAGAAGATGTGCATGGATAACGCAGTCCCTATGAAGGGTATCCACGGAGGAGTATGTGTTACCTACTTATGAGGGATTTCCCAACTTGGGCAAGTTTCTCATAGAATTTGAGGAAAGAGTGGCAGAACCGCATCGTCTACTGGCCTTGGAGGAAGGCTTGAAGGCTACCCCTGCATGATGGTGGACGGTGCACAAATAAAACATCACAACTTGGCCACTATCTCTACGCTCATGTAGGTTCAGTTCGACAAAACTATGGGGTACGAACAAATGAGATATGACGGAAGAGGCAACCTGAAGGAGGATCTGAATGCATGTCAACACCAATGGTGATCGAGAGAAAAGCAAGTGTGGGTACATGCATTCGTACACATGTTATATTAGGTACCGTGGAGCTGGTATGTCTCAGTAGAATTGTGACATGGGATGACTTCTTGGGAGTAGATTACCATTGGTTTCAACCAATTGTTTTCATTCTCAGACAAAAATCCCCTGATCCATACCACGCTACAGACGATCCATGGGAAGTATTTGAGGAGGTATCGACTGAACAATCGACAGCACTTCAATGGATGACGACACCAAAAATGTTGATGGAGTGTTACAACATCACTAGAGAGCCCGACGATGAGGATGATCCTATGGCTATATATGTACCAGAATCAGAGGGTAGTCGCAGTGTTGTGGCACCAGATATGTCGTCAAACAAATTTTAGCATCCATTGAAGATCAAGAAAGTGAACATTGGGTCGGAGGAAAACCCAAAGTTCACAAGCATTGGTGACTACTAGGAAGAGTCAACCATTGCAAAGATGATTGATCGGTTGCATGAGTTTCCGGGCTTGTTTTCAATGAAATTCTCAAAGCTTAAAGGAATCTCTGGAGACTTATGGGAGATGAAGATCTCCCTGAAACCCGATGCGAAACCAGTCAAGCAGCGACCACATCAATCGAAGCTAAGACACCAACAACAAATGCGAGCTGCAATTGGAAGCATGATCAATGCAGAACCATCGACGGATGAAGTTGAGAAGTACACAACAGCAACCCGAAGGACTGAGACGAAATCAAGCAATAGTAGAGAAGACGATGAGATGGCAAGGTCTCAACACAGCAGAGCTTGTTGTGTCAAATGAAAAAAAAATCCATCACCATACTGAACACAAGTCAGAAGCTACCACGAGATGCGGAGGTCCAATATGGAAATAAATGCAACAGTTATACCACACCAGACAACAGCAAAACCGAGACCAACAACAGTTAATAACCAACGCATGTGATAGATTTGGCAAATCTCGGCTAGATTTGGTAATAATGGCCCATGCTTGGTTGGATACTTGCGACCAGCGCTATAAATGTAGGAGAAGGAGAATTTGAAACACATCAACCAATTCAGTATCCACAAATTCAAATGGAAGTGTATGTTTCTAGAACCAGCAATGATAGACCGCATCCCACACTAGTTGTGCAGGAATAGCCGGAAGTTATGTCTACCATTCCACGCAAAAAGAAGAGGAGCACGACTCGACCCCCAGACACTGGTCCGAAAAAAAAGAAAGGTACCCAGGAATCAACAAGGCTTACGAATGACGATGCAGACCCTTCAGCTGTTGATGCTTCCCAAGATGGATATGATGGTCCAATGCTCTCACCATACGTTCCACCATGTCGAGAAGGGGTACCCACACTGCGAATCAACAAGAATGAGAAATACCCCATTGTGGTTGCACTGGTACCACCAATGGTTTTCAAATTTGGGGATATTATAGCCAGGTTGCAAAGGCTATAGTATATCGACCATGACCTAGCTAAATTCAAAGAATACATTGAGGCTTATGAGGATGTCCCTCACGAAGGAGACCCAACAACGAAGGAACCCTGAAAGTGGTCATTGGGACTGGCACGCTCAGGGTTATTAGGTATCACCCTCCTACTGCACTTTGGGTGTTTGGCACAAATAAACACATGTATCAAGAATCTTATCGCATGTTTCCATGACGGTTGTCTCTGGCTGCATGAGAAGATCATGGTCACCATTGACCTAATTGCAAGGATCACCGGATTGCCCTAGGAAGGAATTGACCCTTCCCAATTTTCCAGGCGAAGGACAATGATAAGAAACTTGCGGAACAGTTGACGATAAAGTATGGCATGCAGAAAGACACTCGAGGGTACCTGATTAACACAATTAATAGCCAGGAAGTCAGAGTAGGGAAAATATATTGGACATCAAAATAACTAGGAAGAACTGACCCCTGCAATGTAACTCAGGGGTCATCGCTGCTACGGAAAAGTGCGCCACAGGAGAGCAGATGAACTGGTCCAAGTTCTTGCTGCATGAATTAACTGAGGAAATATACGATGCCCAGGAGCATGGAAGGCCATTTACATACTCATGGATACTATTGTTGATTGCCTTAAAAGCATGGAGGGAACCAGACGATTACCATGGGGTGGATCCCATGGGACAACAAGTCTGCAAAGGTGCGTGGTACCAGAATCTGTGGCCAACCACTGATAAGGAACACCAAAAAGACAACACCCTATAGTTTTAAATATAGTTGGAAAGAATGTGAATGGATGTACGGATATCTCGCGGATATCAGCGTAATATGCAAAAAAATATCACATGATCGCAAATATATCCGTCGAAGCACACACAATTTACCTCCAGGCCCGAGCAGATGCAGCGAAGCAATGGTTGCGAACACAGTACAAGATCACTTACGCTAAGCTCGATAATATCATTGCCAAGTGGTCAGAGGAATGGAAGGTCTCCACCGATCCAAAGGACATAGCCAATGGGCAGGAAATAGGGAAACTAGACCAGGCCAGGGAAGACACCACTTCAGCCAACCGGAAGGAGAGTGCAGAACAGGAGGAGTATGCATAGGACTAGATGACAGAATCTGTCTGTGACGGGGCATCCACAACCAACACCCTAACCGATTCAGAACTGGATATCCAACAGGAAGAACAAAGGACAAATAAAAGGAGGCATCATGCCGGCAGTAGCACACAGGAAGGACTCACTGCGCAGCAGGCCGACATATTTCTGGACAACATTATAGAAATAGTGGAAAGGAACCGCAAAAAGGTTACACGAAATTCCACTGAACAATTCCAGTGCATCGTGGAGCTGCTAAACATAATGGCAGGTACGATAATCCACATAGGCATACCACATGGGGACATCCAGTAACATCTGTCAACTCCCAGGGTTGAGGTAGAATTCGGCACCCAACAACGAATAGTCCAACTTGAGTCCCACGCCATTGTGATAGGAGATAAGAATGTGGACCTCGAGAACCAGAAGGGAAACCAGGTGATGGTCGATTTCAATTTGCTCCCAATGTTAACACTACATAGAGTCCAAGCGGTAGCAAGTGCAGAGATCCGTGATCGCGAGGCTACGATGCATAATAAGATGGTCGAATACCAGAAGCAACTACAAACTAGCGAGATGGAGGCATAACACCTTCAAGATGAACAAGCTACAGCATTGGCTGCGAAAGTACAGGCTATAGAGAAAAGGGCTCAATTAGAAGAAGCACTAGATGTAAAAGAGAAGGTCATAGAGGAGCATATTACACCACTGACTGTGAAGGAGAGGGTTATAGAGGAATGGACAAAATTGGAAAAAGCACTTGTGAAGGCATGCGAAACGGAAAAACTAGATCCGAATCTTGCTCTGGAGGCACAAGTGGTTATGTTAGGGGTGGCCATCACCGAGCTCAGAAAGGAAAATGCGGAGCTCCAGACTAGAGTAACACCCAGTACACCACCAACACAAATTCAGAGTCGGCAGATGGCGATAGAGGAAGCAATGGTAGAGATTCAGGAAATGGAACAGGAAGCACAACAAGTTGCGGTAATCCTCACAGAGTTTTGGGATAGGTTGGTCGAGGATGACCAATTGGCCACACTGAAGAGAATGCTCCATGAAGAAGAAGAGAAATTAGAAACCTTTAAGGGATCAATCAAAATGATGCCCACAATGATGCGAATGATAAAGGCCACGGAACTGCAAAGTATGAAGCAGCGGGCTGAAAAGGCCCACGAAAGGAAGCAACGACGAGCTGCACATTTGGACGAGCTTCAAACAAAGGATGAATCCCTCATAGCATGAGTAGTACCAGTGATGAAACAGGTACAGGAGAAATTGCAGGAGGTACAACAGAAAGTATGCGATCACCCAATGGAGTAGCAGGTGATAGAGAGTGCACAGCTCTGAGCATCGGTAAAAGAGATAGTTGACTAGATCCGAACAACCTATGATGACTTCCAGCAGTAGTTCAACAAACCAGCAGTGTCCAATTGAGGTGGCTCGGGACGAGCCACAAGTTTTTGTTGGTGGCCTATTGGCATGGGATAAGTCCGCAGGAATTTGGAAGCTGACAGGTGCGAAAGGGTCATTCCGCGAAAGAAGGACCATTCACGGAGTTCACGGAAGAGTAAGAATTGTTAGATTAGTTAATTTGGTCACATGGACCGTTTTGTAACCAAATAGAAGCATATAAATAGAGTAGGATTGTAAGCCTAAGGGCATCCAGTTTTTTATGATTAATGTTATCTTTTGGGTCTGTTTTGAATCCGCAACATGGTGTATTGACTGTTTCTGCGAGGTTCATTCCGCGGGGTTAGTGAATGAATGAAGATGTTCAATTATGGTGTAATATCTATCTCTA